>CM073467.1:36085000-36747500 GCA_037074535.1 Gleditsia sinensis
ATAGATTACATTTTTTTTTATGTATTGGATTCATGATGACTAAAATATTTTACTCCTCAATCACTGCAAAAAAATCTCTTTTCTTTTCATATCCAAAATTTTTTTGTGATAAAGTTTCATTTGCTGAAGTTACAAGTATACTCAAATGCAAAAATCTGAAGTTCTATTGCTATTGTAAACATAAAAGGAACTTGAATATGAACAAAAATCATAAAATAAATAAATAAAAATAAAATGCAGAAATAAACTAAAATGTAAAAAAGGAATATACAAAAGATAATGTTAGAATGGAAAATTACGCAAGAAGAAGAAAAGGAAAAAAATCTCCAAGAAAGAAGAAAGAAAAAGAAGTCTAATAAAACAGAAAAACAAAATACTAAATAAAACTGAATTTTGATTTTGTTGATGTGAAATTCTATTTACCAGCTTCCAGCTCTTTTGTTGGACCAATGGGGAACCACTTCAAAAATTCAAACGAGACCCACTGGGATTCACACCCAAACAAAATAGCCAAGTTTTGTAAATTATCCCTCATTCACGGAGTCTAATTTGCCTGAATTCTTGTTGTTATACGACAATAATAATGTGCTTTTAGGTGGGTCATCTCATAGCTTGGAGACCCAAAAGAAAGGGCTTCTCTATATCCAAAAGAAGCTTGTCTCCCCCTTTTACAGTACGTACCCACTATTTTGACCAACATTTCATATCTCTTTTTTCTAAGACTCCTTTCTATCCACATATAACGGATCAAGATTATTTATGTTTCTTGGTTATTCAAGGTTAGTTATAAACCATTATATTAAAATAATGAAAATACTAAATTCTCTTTGGGCTTTAGACTAAAAATAAAAATAACTAAATTAAATTATATAAGGTGAAATACTAGTGTCCTTTTGTTTTTGGCACAAAAATCCTTAAATTTTTTAGGTATAACTTTTTTTTTGGAGTATTTAAACTGTCCCTCTTTATAAATAATTTTTTTTAGAACTCAAACTTTTAACATTACGTTGGCTATTCAACTAAGAAGTTCAAATTTGTTTATTACTTGAGTTACAAATTTATAAGTAATTATAGTGTCATTTGAGTTATTGAATATTTCATAGTTTTCAATTTTTCAAAGATGCCGTCCAAAAGGATGAATGTGTTTTGAAAGAAAAGAAAAATTTGTAAGATCCTCTTATGCATAACTGGAGAGGTCGAAAATTAAACGAAAAAAAAAAAAAGAAGTGCCAAGATATAAAATTAATTTATCCTATAAATATCACAGCAATGTATGTAAAAGTACCTTTGGTTCTCACAAAAAAAATTAGATCCAAAGGATTTTATTCAAATCCCTAATTAAATTACAGTTATCTTAATTGGTCAATTACAAATTTTATTTTAAATAATTGATAAAATATCTTCTCATATTGCAATTTCCTCCTCTGGTTAGAAAAAACGCATTCTCTCGTTTTGTAACAGTAGTTTTAGGTTCATGAACTCGTAAGGATCGATAATAACTCAACATGAAAAAAAAAAACTACAAATGTGTTATAACAACGAATTCAGTATTTGATTTCTTCAACTTAATTAAAAACATCGATATAGCATTATCCTCTATAACAACCTTCAACTTACACAGGTGCTATCTTATCATCAAAAGTCTTGACATAATAATCCATAGTAAGATGACGTCTGCTCGAAGTTTATCTAAAATGTCTCGTAACATCTAAAATTAATATAGGAGACGAATATTCCATGTTTGGTTAATGACACACACCTATTTGAATTTTTCGTTAATTTTTTTGAGTCTTGTCGTAACAAATTTCCTTATATAATTATTTTAGGCGCCTGCAAACTAACATAAACTATCTACTATGTTATAAAAAATTGAGTGAAATGTTATTTTGGTGATCGACATATACTTATTTTTTTTACTGGATTCCTCAAATTTTAATTTTCTCATTTAAGTCTTTCAAAAACTGTCATATTTTCAAATACATGCACATTTAGATTAACTATGTTAACAAATTTATTTAACTAGTCTTACCAAGAGTTTGACTGACCATTAAGTGTTTATCTTATTTAAATTGATACATTGCATTTTACTTGAAATTTGAGTTTTGTGGTTCAAGAAAGTAAAGGGATGATAAATTATTTTAGTAAATTCCTAGCATTAGGTAAAATATGGTGTATCAGATTAGGTTAGATAAGTTTTTTGTTATGTCAGATAAGTAAATCTATTAATAAGGTTAATGTGAAGATATTTTTAAAATCAAAACAATTTTTAGAGGTCTAAACTAATTCAAAAAGTTAAATTTTTAAAGGTCAAATTAAAAAAATGTATATCTTTCAAAGAGAAAAATAAAATTCATTCTACTAAATTTCAAAAAAATTTAAATTCCTATGCAAGTAATATATAAAAAAATGTTCAAGTATATATAATACTTATAATTAATCCAAAAAGGTTTTATTTCATTTTTTTCCCTTTTTCGGGTAGGGAGAGAGAGAGCCAATTGCGCCGTAGTACCCGTCTCCTAGCTGGAAGGAGCATTGTTTCCCAACTCACATTTATGTTTGCGCAACTTTTTCTCTCTGGCTAATGTTTGTGGTTCAACATTTCAACCCAAAAGTCAAAATTGAACTTCACTACCATATGGGATTACAAGGATTTAATTAACAAATTGTAATAAATGGGTAAATTTGGTTCAGTGATATTGGAATACTCTTATAGAACTGATCTTAAATTGTATCCTTCGTGGGACACATATTATAACTTTCCTTTTAAAGAATCTAGCACTATTGTCCCTATCCCTGTACTTAAAAGGGTTGCTAGCTTCAATGATTGGCATCACAAACATGGCCTTCCTTCTTCTCCGCCCCCCCCCCCTTTTCTAAAGCCTCCCAAGTGGCTTTTTTGTATTAAAATTAATTGATATTTAACCTAATTTCCGTGTAACTCAACTAATTCCTCATTTAAGTTAAACAAGTAATCTATCTTGGAATAAGATACTCAAAGAGAAAATAATTTCTTCCTTGAAATTGAAAATTAAAATAGGCGAAACTAAGATTCAATTATAGAACATTGCATCTAACTACGTATTACATATTTTAAAAAAAAAAAAAATAGCTCTATTCATTCAAGAAACGAAAATTGGGATATAATTTTCACTAAATAAAAGAAAAAAGATCTACAATGCCACTCAAAGTTCACATTCGCCGCACAAAACAAACCAAAACTAAAAGGCTGAATGGGAAAACCACACAAAATGCAAGGAATTAAACATCTAATGGAAGCTTCTTAGCCTTCCCAAGTTTTTTTCATATTGAAATTTCAATATTGGTAGATTGGCGTTAAACTGGAATTCACCATAGCTAAATCCCTAAAACCACCTTTGAAAAATTGATATCAAATGATGCTATAAGTAATGAAAAATTAAAGACGAAATTGTGCTCAGAAATATATATAATTATATTTTTTTTAAATGATATTTATTTTTATTATATTTACTGTATGATATATAATAAATCATCTTTATGAGTCAATCCAATGCACAGGCACACGCCAAATGTTAAATGTATTTTAAATATAAATGCTTATTTTTATTTATTTATTTGTTAAAATTTTTTCTCTAAATGTTTCTCTCTAAATTTCTATTTAATTGTGGTGTGAAATTTAACTTATAAAAGTTTAAAAACATTTAAAATCACGTTTTATGTTGAATTTTAATAAATACTTTTACATATACACTCTTAGTTTGGATCCACACCTTGCCAAGTTTTAATAAGAGACCCATTGGGATGTAGAGTAGTAATTACATATATTACATGTTTGTCTCCATATCCTTTTTTTTAGTTCTCACCAAGGTATCTTCTCAGTGGGAAGTCAAGAAACTCACGAGCATTCCTTTTTTAAACAAGTCTGCTCCGTACATACGGCATATATTTGAACCTAGGATAGCATGTTGAAGGGATCCAAGTATAAGCACATGCGCCAACTGGTATTGGTGCATCTCTTTACCCTAGTTCAATATACATCTTAGGATTAGTGATGTGGGGTAATAAAGATGCATTATCATTATAATTAAATTTTTTTAGTTTTTGGGACATGAATTTGTAATTAGATAATTAATATTATTTAATTTTTCCACCAATAAATAAATAAATCCGTTTAAACCTAAAAATTTATCCTTTTATAAATATATTTTATTAAAATTAAAATATTTTAGTTAAATTACCTATAAATAAGTCTGAACAAATAGTTAGTAAATGATCATATGATATTTATGATAACTTAATATTGATAACAATTTTTCTTCTATCTTACATCAATGAATTTAAATGCTTTGTCTTCTAGGCTTCAAAACAAAGCAACATTAATTTATCTTAAAATTTTGGTTAAAAAAAATCCCTAACTTGGTCTCAACGTAACACATTAGGAGTAATGATGTCCTTTTCCAGAATGTTCAAGCTCTGGTTGATACAGTGCAATAGAGCGATGCAGAGAGTCTCCTTTACCAAAGGTTTCTTCTTCTAAGAGGGTAGCTTTAAAGAAAGCAATGATTGAGCAGAGGCCAAGAGGTGGAATTTGGATCAGCGTTTGTTGCGCCTCCTGAGGCGGAAGCCATAGCTGACAATTTTAACATTGAAACATTAGGAACCGTCAGATTTGCATACTAAGTGGTAATAGGGGACGTGGAATTAAAGTGCTGTGATGAAAGATAAAAAAAAAAAAAAATTATCAGTTATTTATTATTTAATAATTTAATTTTTATTTAAATTTTATAAAGAAATTATTGGAATATATTTGAGAGTACATGTAAAGACTCCTCGTTAAAAAAACAGAGAAAAATATTTTTTTTCTATATTTTACTCTTATTATATGATCTTTTATTTTATATTTAAAATATGCACATTTTTTTTAAATTAAAAAATATAGTACAATTAAATTTATTTAAAATACTTCGTTAGTTATTTTATTATTTTACTGTTTGTTTATATATTTTTTTTTTTACCAAAATACCTTTATATAATGTTATATTATTATATTTTCATTTCTTTCTATTCTACAAAAATGTAGACATTAGATAACAGTTTTTTTTTCTTGTTTCTACTGAAAACAATGTTTATTGCTTGATTGTTTTCAAATATATTCAAATTACTTTCAATAGTATAAATATTACTTTTAATAAATATTAAAAGACTTTATATATTTAAAAAAATAATAGTATGAATATTAAAAAGTATAAACAACTCACCTTTTTCAAATTTATGTGATGATAAGATTCAAAGAATGCCCCTAGGAAATTTTGGAGCTATTGGTAGGAATTTTTTTTTTTAATCTTTTTGAATATTATAGAAGAAATAATTTATAAAATATTCATCCATTGTTCAAAAATTATGAAACTTTGTAGGGACGTAGATCATATGTTTTTAAGATTGTCTGAAAAAAATCATGCAAACATTTGATTTCTAGATTCAAAAAATGTATAAATAGAAGTTTGTACATTAAAAAATATTTTTAATATTTATATTTTTTTTCTCTCCAAACATATGAATAATTGATATTTATTAAAAATAATTTTTATATTATTAAACTATTGAAAGTAATTAAAATATATTTAAAAACAATTAAGTAATAATATTATTTTTAGTAAAACTGAAATAATAAAAAACACAAAACTGTCATCTAATGTCACTTAATTTTTTTTAGAATAAAAAAATATAAATATAATAATATAAATTATTTTAATAAAAAAATATAAGTAAATAGTGAAATAACATAATAACTAATGAAATATTTCAAATATGTTTAGTTGTAACATATTTTTTAATTTCAAGAAATTTTTTTGTATATTTTAAAAACTGAGGGGAAAGACAGTGTAAGAGCAAAATACAAAGAAGTGGAGAGTATTTTTCCCAAAAAAAATCTTATCTCTCCTTGCATGTTCAATACTTTTTTTATTGGTATTATTATTATTTGTTTATCTGGGCTAAGTTGTTTACGGATGTATTAGCAATTTTATTTCATAGTCCTCTTATTTTAATCAAATTTATTTTTTTCTATCTTAGTATGAATATTTTTACACAAATACTATAGAATTATTATCATTTAGAGAATTGAAATTGTCTTCCTACAAATATTTTTTCATAATCTTTAAACTTTTAATATTATAAAAAAAATTAATTATTGAATTTAAACTTATTTACTACTTTAAATAAAAAATTACAAGTTAATGGAATTTATTTGACAATGAGAAGTGAAATCTATTAATAGAATAAAATAATTATCCTTATTCTTGATAAAATTATTCATATTATTAATACTTTGATAGAAAATTTAAATTATATTATATCTATTAACCATCCACAAATTAAATTAACAAAGAACAATAATATAAATATTGCATTATTTTTATTATAAAATTTTGGCATAATATTTCAATTCAGCTTTCGAAGTTTGGTAGATTGTAATTTAAAAGATTCCAAGTTTTTTCCAATATCTAAGAGGTAAACTGAAATGAAATAGAATAAAATAAAGATGGGTGGCACTGTGGTTATTATATGGACTGATGATGGGCAAACTGTAATGCCGCTTCAAAATTCATGCCTACTTAACCCTCTAACGACTCTTTGATAATCGAAAAAGGAACCAACAATGAGAACCCAACGTTCTCAACTACTGCTTTTCTCCCTCCTCGTCGCAGCTACATTCGTCCATCTCCGCCCAACCACCGCCACCACCACCGATCCCGGCGCCACCGCGTCGTTCATCCGCACAAGTTGCGGCACCACCCTCTATCCCGACCTTTGCTACTACTCCCTCTCTCCCTACGCCAATGCCATCCAACGGAACCCCGGCCAGCTGGCTCGCGTCGCCATAGCCGTGAGCCTCTCAAAGGCCCACCGCATGGCCTCCTACGTCTCCAGTCTCTCCCGCGAAGCCGACTACAGCGCCAACTCTCGCGCCACCTCCGCCCTCCGCGACTGCTTCACGAATCTCGGGGACGCCGTCGACGAGATCCGCGGCTCGCTCAAGCAGATGCGCCAGATAGGAGCCGCTGGCGAAGGGTCTGAGCGCTTTAGGTTCCAGATGAGCAACGTGCAGACGTGGATGAGTGCGGCGCTGACGGACGAAGAGACTTGTACGGACGGATTTGAGGATGTACCAGAAGGTACCGTGAAGACGAATGTATGTGATCGGGTGACGTACGTGAAGAAGTTCACCAGCAATGCGCTTGCGCTGGTGAATCGTTACACTGACAAGGGAACACCTTAAGACGATCATGAATTCCTGACCGTTGATCTAGTTACTTTTACTGATAAGATAGATTGGTGCTTATGTCAGATGTGAATCCTCCTTGTCGATGAATTTTCGTCTTGAAGTTTTCTACCTTTTCTTTATTTTCTTCTTTTGTTTGTCTTTTAGTTGGTTTGTTCATGGTTGTCTTTAATGAAAGCAAAATGAAGCTCTCTAAATTTTTTATAAAAACATTCATTTTATAAAAGACCATTTTTTTAATAAAATAAGCATAAAGTGAATCCATAGTTTTAATTTTAGTAATTAACCCCATTAAAATTTTTTAATTAAAATTTTAATATATCTTTTTTAAGTTTAAAAAAATTATACTAACTTTTTTTATTTTTGAAATTTTTATAAATATTAATTAAATTTTTTAATTATTTGTATTGTGGTGAATTATATTATTTATGATTAGTTTTAATATATATATATATATATATATATATATATATATATATATAAAGTTTATTAATAATTTTGCAATTGAAAATTTATTTTTTTGTATAAATAAAAAATAAAAAATATGTAAATATAACATTTAAAAATTTTAAATTAAATAAATATAATTTACTCCAATTAAAAACATAACGTGAAAGCACGCTTGTTTACATTCTATCAAATTTCAATTCAACCTAGTTCATTTTCTTTTATAAAATGGAATGGGTTGTTTCACTTGTTAAAAGTTTAAATGGGTGATTTTTTAAAATTAAATTAAAAACGAAAAAACTTATAAGAAGTCAATTAGCTCACATGATCTCAAGATTTTGAGGTCTAAGAAAAAGAAATCATATTATGTCTTCCATATATTTTTCAAAATTGATATTACATATTTAATGAAAAAATATTATTCAATTAGCTAGTAAATGACATGATCACGAGCAACTGCACTATTTTAGATAAAACTTCGGGGCCAAGATCTTCTTGATCATTACGATCACATGCATGAATAATTCCATTTTCCCTTCAATTATGATGTTTTCTTTCCCCCTCTATTCTTGTGTTAAAATAATTAAAATGTAACTCCCACTGCATGAAGATGTGATTGAGGACCAGTAACTTTTGGGCACCCTTTTTCTTTTTACTATTTTTTTTCATCATGAAATTAAACTCTTAATATTATAGAAGTTGAGTGCTTTTAATTGTAAGAAAGTTTGCCGATCTAATTTATTAAGATAAATAAATAAAGTTGCAATATTATTTTCACCAGATTTTTCTCAAAAAATAAAAAGTAAAGTTAATAATGAATACACACACACACACACACACATATATATATCAAAGATATATCTCAACATATATATTATATATTTATTTATAATCAGTTTAATTTATCTATTTTTAATAAATTAGATTTATCTAAAAAAAAGTTTCAATTTGAAATGATTCACTCAACAGTGATAGCTCATGGTATATTATTGAGGTGGAGTTCTTGAATTGAAAACTCGTCTTTTATTAATCTTCTGGGAGAAAACAAATTTTGATAAAACCAAATTTTGGCGCTTTTTGTCCTCTTGGTTGGTCTAAATTCTATTCAAAGCTCATTCTTTCGTTGTTTAACCTTGGTGACTACGACTTAAGACTCAAAACTGTTTATATAGTTTTGTTGGTCCACCATTTGCCACTGGCAGTCAATTAATTTGTGGCCACTATCCGCTTAGGTTAAAGTTAGGATCCTTTGCACGTTCTGGACTTTGAAACCTTAGGCCCCGCTGCTGAAAAGAAGAATGAGAGGGAGAGTTTCGGAAAGCTGCGTGAGTAGAGGGTGTACCTGCTAAAGGTCTTCCCTTGGCATTGCGCCCTCTCCAAAATCTCCTGTTTTCTTGTTGTAACTTGTGGCTTTTTTTTTTGTTGGTTTCTTTTGTAAAAATGTTCACCTCTTTATAGTAAGTAGGAGCTCAGTTTTTGTGATTTTTTTCAGAGGAAAATCATATATTTATCCTAAATAGATAGTTAAATTTTTAATTTAGTTCTTCACAATAAAAATATTTGTAATATCATTCCTCAATTAAACTTAATTTGACATTAAATTTAACTCAATTGTAACATTGTAATTTTTGGTCACATTTATGTGATTTGACATATAAATTAACACTCAATTAATATCAATTTGCACTCACATAATACTCGTAAACATAATTCTTAATTTCTCAATTAAATTAACCATATTTCAAAATTCTACTTTGTTGTGCTATGTGAGTATTAGGTTAGAAATGAGTGTCAAAATCATATATGTCAAATCAAATAAATATGCCAAAAAATTATAATGTTAATAATGAGTTAAATTTGACGTCATATTTTAAATAATGACTTAATTGAAAAGTGACATTGTAAGCATTTTTATTTGCCTAAATATGATTTTTTTTTTCTTTTTTTTTTTAATATCTTTGAAGCAAATTTTCATATCTATAAAAATATTTTTTAGAGTAAAGTAGAAAAAGATATTTTTGAGATAAACCTTCTCTGAGAGGGATAAAAGGGGTGTGTTGTATTTTTGGTGTGTCTTTAGACACGTACTTTCTTTCCCTTTTTTGTTGCAATGATACATTGAACAACTATCAAATTTTAGGATGATACTTAAACCACGAGACTCTCCCTCCTCCTGTGAAGACTTGACTTTTAAAACTGTTTTCCTGTTTACTTTGTGTCTTTTAATTGTGAGAAAAATGGGGTTGCTTAAGGCTCTATTTGGATAACATAACTTATAGATTATTAGAGCTTCTCTATCAGTATAAGTATTTTTATGTTAAAAAATAGTATTTGAATAAGTTTAAATAAGTAATTTATCAATTATCAATAAGTTAATTTTAACTTATTTCATAAGTTAATTTTTTAAATTTTTTGAAAAAAGTCTCTACAAAAGTTCAAATTCACATGATCAGAAAGTTATTTTGTATTTTTATAAGTTAAAATTTTATCAAAACTATACCTTTTATCTTCCTCCTTCCATTAAAAATATATTTAAATATTTTAAAAAGAATTTATAAATTTGAAAAACACTTCTTTAAATATATATCTAAACGTTCAATAATTTAATTTAAAAGGAGCTTATAGTATAAAAACTTTTTACATAAAACTCTATTCTATAAGCACTTAAATAAGCTGTTTACCCAAACTGAGTTTAAGTTAAAAAATTTCTGTAACATTCAAAAGTATCTATCATAAACTTCCACACTTTTTGTTGCATGCATGTGATATGGTCCTTGATCTAGGCATTGTCATGGTCGACCAGTCAAAAAAATCTTGCAACCTCACTAATTTTTTATATTTATAAATTTAGCCCTACCATATCTTACACAAAAGGTGCCCCAGTTAACACATCACTTGAAATTTTTTTTACTCAAATGCACTTTTTGTACTTCTATTTAGTCTTTATAAAATTTGAATCTAAATTTGATCACTCAAGTTCTACTAAATACATCAAACCTCTATTAAGTTGTCATCTACTTTTGTTTATGTTTCCATTAATTGTCACGTCACCACACATATTGTATCTAAATAATTCACACTAACAAGTGAAATAAAAAATATTCACGTGAATGCCAACTCAACACATAAGCATGCCACTCTGCTAGCACCCAACTCAGCCATAATTCATATTGAAAAAAGGAAAGAATTACTTTTACAACTCTAAACTTTAACTCTAAAATTTTAAATACTAAACTCCCTTAAACCCTAAACTACAACTATGAAACAGTAAAATTTAAACTCTAAATCATTGACCCCAAATTTTTAAACCTTAAACCTTAATTCAAAAATGCTAAAACTCAAAACCCAAATATCAAAATTCCAAAACTCAAATTATGAATAATTTCCCTTTTCCCTTCAATTGTGATGCTTTCTTTTGCCCTATATATGCTCTTGTATTAAAATAACTAAAATATAAGTCCCACTACATGAAGATGTGATTGAGGTCCTTCCAGACTTCCATTCTCCGTAATTCTGGGGTGTGGACACACATCTCTGCATCAATCCTAACCGTCGAATTGTGCATGAAGCTCCAACTATTGGGCTAATGGAGTAACCATATATCCCTATATCGGTTAACCCTATACATACAACTCTTTTTCCAGCCTCCACTACCCTTCCAGGTGAATATTGGCCTTAATCTTTGTAACAACTTTTATTTATTTATTATTATTATACAATATAGAGTTTACATACATGTTATTAATCAAAACATACATACAACATATCAAACACATAAAAATCTACATCTTACTTATTCTGGTTGACCAATTCCGGAGATATAGGTGCAGGTGGTTGAACCTTCATCGGGATCTAAGCCAACTCGACCACAAACATTTTATTTGCTTCTGAGATCTGCCCAACATAAAGTACTCGATCCAACGTGCACTAAAAGTCAGAGCCATAGAAAAATCTGCATAACTAATTTTCTGAACATGATATAGAAATATAGTGAGAAATAAATTCCAGTAAGTTCAACAATAAATCATCATCACTATAGCTCATCATGTCATGTTCAGCTGTATAAACTACAGCAAATATCTTTGCTCACATGAATGAACTATATCTATGTACATGAGAATCGTATAATAATGACATGTATGACAAGATTAACTATTTCTAAAATATCATATGATGACTATCAATTTATTCTCATATCAAGCTACCTCGGTTAGGGTGAGTATTTTCTACTCTCCGGTATGGGCTTTTCTCGCTTCGTCTGACATGGCCCACTTTCTCTTTCTTTTCTCATTAACATGATCATAACCGTTGGTAGGGCGTCCTCTACTGGTGCACCACACGGATTGCCATGTAACCGAGCTCATTTCTTTTCTTTTCACAATGATAGCCAAAAATATGCTTTCAATAATAAGTATATAACTATTACCAAAAATTATTGGTAATTATGCCATGAACATAACCATTTCAAATATCACTTTATAAAATATTTCCATGTCAAACTTTCACACTTAAGATGGTAAGAAGTTCATACAATGGAAATGACTATGGCATATACTAGTCATTTATTATTTTTATTTATAAGATTCTTCTTCTTTCTTAAATATTAATTTTATTTCTTTATTTTTTTGATGTAGGTTTTCATCCTATCTGACATTCTCTTACTAATTAGAGAATAACTCCCTCAATTTAACTCTGATTTAGGTGATCTTGATATCAATTTAAAGACAAAACAATGATCTAAAACTCTTATGTTGAACAGTTGAACAAAATATTAAGAAATCATGGTGATATTACTTCCTCAAAGAACATGTTATTTCTTCTCGGATAGATTCTGACCTCTACATACTAATATGTCCATATCTCCCTCATAATAATTTCAAATTAAGTGATTTCAGTGGCTAAAACTCCATGACACATATAGTTATAATTCTTATGTTAACCATTTATTTTAATTCCCTATAGAATATTCCCAAAAATTAAAACACTGAAACTATCCTAACATATTCTTCACTGATTAACCATTTTCTGACCAATGCTTACTAATCGGACCATATCTACCTCATATGGACTCCAAATTGAGTGATTCCAGTGGATTAAAATCCGTGACACATATAGCTATAATTCTTATGTTAACCATTTATTTTAATTCCCTACAGAATGTTCCCAGAAATTAAAACATAGAAGCTATCCTAACATATTCTTCCCTGATTAACCATTTTTTGACCTTTGCTTAACAATCGGACCATATCTACCTCATATGGACTCCAAATTGAATGATTCCAGTAGGTACAAATTTGTGAGACATACATCTACATTTTTCATGTTAACCATTTGTTTTAATTCCTTACCAATTTTTCTCAGAATTTTAAACACAGAAGCATAAAAGTTTGACACCCATAGCCATACCTATGCAGAACTATCTACACCAACCTAAGTATTCAAATATACATAATATGTAACATGATATAGCAACATCCATGACCAATCATTAAAGTTCTAAGATCAAAATCTAATATAAATATTACAAGTTTCAAAACTTTTCTTCAAAAAGAAATATTGTTAAACTTACCTGAAGCACTTAATCCTCTAGACTTCTCCTTCCTCTTTCTTCCTTTCTTCCTCTCCTTTCCTCACTCTACCTTGCTTCTATTTTTTCTCTCCCTCACTTGGAGGAAAATTATAATGTTGTAAGGGTTGGTTTTGCTTAAATAGACCATCAAATAATTCACCTTTCATGATCATGGGTCTACCTTATCACAATTAGGATACACTTGGTTGAATTTTTTGGAAAACAAACAACTTATGTTCTTGTCTTCCCCTTCCTTAGTCAAGATATGCATAGCAAAAGGAGATTTGTATTTTGAAAATTATGATAATATGTTTCTAAGATAAGGGACAAGGTCCCTTTGATTTAAGGATTCATTTCCTTTTTCTTTTGTCTTAATCAAGTATGATAGGTTTACCTTTTTAGGTAGCAAATTTCTAGCCCTTGAATCTCCATTATTTGGTTGAAATTATTTGTGTGGGATAGGAATGTTTTATCCTAATGCCATGTATTATCATACTACTTGCTAAAATTATGAGTGTAGGATATAGATGTTTTGTCCTAAAGCATTGTATTATCATACCACTTGCTAAAATTATGAATGTAGGATATCACACCACTTACTAAATTTTTGTCTTAATGCCATGTCACCTAATCTTGATTACACCATTATTTCATCACTTTACTTTTATTTTTATTTTTTATTTTTCCTCTTGGGTTTGGGCTTATTCTTGGCCATTTTTTTTACTTTGGTTAAAATTCTACTTTTCATAATGGGCTTGGTCACATTTTCATGATTTTTGGGCTACCGGTCCAATTCCTATATCCTTGTCCAAGTTTATATTTTATTTCTTCATTGGGCTATCCTATTGGCTTGCTAAAAATTCATGTGAAGTAGAAAAACTCTATATGAAGTGTCCATAGGTGAAAGCCCAATTTATGGGTGGAGATACTAAACTTAGTAACTTTTGCTCGTAAATTAAGAAAAATTACCCTAATCCAATCTTCTTGAAATTTTAAGACCTTTACTTACTTCACAAAAATTTATCTTCTTTGCCTAAGAATTTCACCTTTCTTTATCATGCTTATTTCTAATATTTCCTCTTAGGTTTTCTTTCTTTACCTATTCCATTAATATTAGAACATTTCTATGTATACACGTAAGGTGAAGAATTTCTAAGGAATATATTTCCTTAGATATCTAAAAATTGTCTAATAAATTTTATTTCCTTAATTAAATATTTATGTACCTTTATCAATAAAAGAAATGAAATTAGGGATGTTACTTTGAATACTCTTGTACTTTTATTAATACATGAAACAAAATTAGGGATGTTACATTTCTCTCTCCCTAAAAGAAATTTTGTCCTCAAAATTTCAGAAATTACCTAATAAGAACAATTTTGGATATTTTTTCCTTATGACTTCTTCTAATTCCCAAGTTGCTTCTTTCTGAGTCAAACATTCCCATAACACCTTAACTAGGGGAATAGTTTTGTTCCGCAATTGCTTCAGGTCAGTGTCCAATATAGATGCTGGTACTAGCTGGTATATCATGTTCTCCTTTATTTGTATTGGTTCATCTCGTATTATATGTGAAGAATCTGGAAGATACTTCCGTAGCTGTGATACATGGAAAACATTGTGCAGGTTGGACAAATTCGGTGGAAGGGTAACTTGATATGATGACGTCCCCACTTTCTTCAAAATCTGATAGGGTCCCAAAAATCGCGAACTTAGCTTTCTAGTTTTGAGAGACCTACCAACTCCAGTAGTCGGGGAAAGTTTCAGAAATATATGGTCTCCTTCCCCAAACTCTAGAGGTCTATGTCTCTTATCATAGTAACTCTTTTGCCGACTTTGAGCTGTAAGTATTTTGTCTCGTATCATCCTGATTTGTTTAGTGGTCTGTTGAACTAAATCAGGACCCAACAAGTTCTTTTCTCCTACCTCAAACCAACATAGTGGAGATCAGCACTTCCTACCGTATAAAGCTTCGTAAGGGGCCATCTTAATACTGGAGTGATAACTATTATTATAAGAAAACTCTACTAAAGGTAGGTACTTATCCCATCCTTTACCTTGCTCTATTACACAGGCCCTTAACATATCTTCTAGAGTTTGAATGGTCCATTCTGTCTGCCCGTCGGTCTGAGGATGATAGGCAGTATTGAACCGCAGCTGGGTTCCAAAAGCTTCCTACAACACCTTCCAAAACCTCGATGTAAACCTGGGATCTATATCAGAAACGATATTTAAGGGAATTCCATGAAGTCTAACTATTTCCTGGACGAACAATTGGGCCAATTTGTCTAGTGAATAGTTAATCTTTATGGGCAAAAAGTGAGTAGATTTGGTTAATTTGTCAATAATTACTAAAATAGAGTCATGTTCCACTGAAGTCTTAGGTAATCCCACAACAAAGTCCATTGAGATATTGTCCCATTTTCATTTAGGGATCTCAAGAGGTTGTAGAAATCCCACTTGCTTTTGATGCTCTACCTTCACCTTTTGACAAATGAGACATTTCGCCACAAACTCGGCAATATCCTTTTTCATCCTTGGCCACCAATACATCCTCTTTAAATCTTGGTACATTTTAGTGCATCCAGGATGGACTGTGTATTTACTCTAATGCGCTTCCTGTAGGATCTTAGTCCTCAACTCTCGTTCTTAAGGGACACAAATCCTCCCCTAATACATGATTGCTCCATCTTCCATGATATAAAAATTACCTTGGTCTTTATAATCCTGTAAGTATTGGTTGTGAGCTTAACCCTCTTTGATCTGGGCCCTAAGGTCACACCCTATACTTAAACCATTAATGACTAGCTTCTTTGGAGTAAGAGTAGTGGCTAGCTTCAAATTTTGAAACTCCTCTAGCATCTGCATCTCATACACCATCATCTGACCCATGTGCAGAGATTTTTGACTCAAGGTATCTGCTACAACATTTGCCTTTCCTAGTTGATACTTTATCTCAAACTTGTAGTCATTGAGGAATTCTACCCATCTTCGTTGCCTCATATGTAACTCTTTCTGATCAAAGAGGTATTTAAGACTCTTATGATCACAATATACTTCAAAGGTTGCCCCGTACAAATAGTGTCGCCAAATCTTTAAGGCAAACACCATTGCCGCCAACTCAAGATTCTGGGTTGGATAGTTTCCTTCGTGGGGTCTCAGTTGCCTAGAGGCATAAGCAACTACTCTCTTATCTTGCATCAGCATACATCCTCGCCCTTTCTTTGAAGCGTCACTATACACTTCAAAATGTCCTGTAGGGTCTGGAATAATTAAAACAGGAGGAGTGGTCAGTCTTGTCTTAAACTCCTGGAAACTAGCTTCACATTGATCAGTCCATTTGAAAGGACTTCCCTTCCTAGTCAATTTAGTCAATGGTAAGGCTATACGAGAGAAGTTTTGTATAAACCTCTTGTAGTATCTTGCCAAACCCAGGAAACTTCTGACTTTCGTAACCGTCTTTGGTCTCTCCCACTGAATCACTGTTTCCGTCTTGCTAGGATCTACGGCTACCCCTCTATTAGAGATGACATATCCGAGAAACTTTACCTCTGACAGCCAAAATTCACACTTCTCCAATTTCGCATATAACTTTTTCTCTTTCAGCACTTGCAACACGATTTGGAGATGTTGTTCATGTTCTTTCTCACTCTTAGAATATATCAAGATGTCATCAATGAATACTACAACAAATTGATCTAGGTAGGGTCGAAAAATGCGATTCATGTAATCCATGAAAATTATAGGTGCATTCATCAACCCGAAGGGCATTACGAGAAACTCATAGTGCCCATACCTAGTCTTAAAGGAAATTGTTGGTACGTCCTCCTCCTTGATCCTAATATGATGATATCCTGACCTCAAGTCAATTTTAGAAAAGATGGAGGCTCCCTTCAGTTGATCCAATAAGTCATCTATCTTAGGGAGAGGGTACTTGTTTTTTATAGTAACCTTATTTAGCTGTCTGTAATCTATGCATAGTCTCAAGCTCCCGTCTTTCTTCTTAACAAACAATACAAGAGCTCCCCAAGGTGATACACTCGGTCTAATGAATTGCTTGTCTAATAGTTCCTTCAACTGTTTCTTGAGTTTCTGTAGTTCCTTCGAGGCCATTCTATATGGTGCAATAGAGATAGGCCCTGTCCCAGGTAGGAGATCAATAGAGAACTCTATCTCTCTCTTGGGAGGTAAGCTTGGAATATCTGATGGAAATACTTCAGGAAACTCGTTGGCTATTGGGATTTCATCAAACTTCGATTCGACTTTTAGCTTTGATAAATACAAGAGAATGTATCCAAGTACTCCATTCTTCAACTCCCTATTAACTTGATTGGCATTAAGCATTAATAACTGCACCTCCTCTTTTGGAGTAGGAGGTAGAAATTCAACGGTCTTGTTATAATAATTCAGCAAGACTCGATTTCTAGACATCTAGTCTAACCCTAGAATGACCTCAATACCTCTTAAAGGTAAATAGACAAGGTCTACAGAAAAATTTTTCTCCTGGATGATGACTTGACAGTCCTTACATACAGAGAAAGTTAATACCCTTTCCCCTGTAGGGGTTACTACGGATAGCTCATAGGGAGTTTTAGAAATAGGAAATTGAAACTTCTTAATAGATTCTTCTGATATAAATGAATGACTAGCCCCAGAGTCAAATAACACCATAAGAGAAAATCCATTGATATAGCATGTACCTTGAATCATTTCAGAAGATTGAGCTGCCTCTTGGCTGCTCAGGGTGAAAACCCTTCCTTTCACCTGAGGCCTCTGTTTTGGCTGCTTCCCCACATTCTGTGGGCAGTTTCTCGCAAAATGACCCTTCTGTCCGTAGTTAAAACATACATCTTGTCCCATGTAGCATGGCCGATTACCATGCATGTGTCCGCACTTAGCGCACTTGACTAGGGCGAGGTCTTGTTGGAAAGGTCTGGGACCCGCAGTCAATGGCCTCTTACCAGCTCTATATCCACTTCTTCTCACATTCTTACTAGGGTTGGGAAAATTTTTCTTACTTTTCCATAGGTTTCGCCTTTGCTTTTTGTCCTCCACTGCCTTTAAACTTTTCTCCAAGAGTCTGCATTTATTGATTAGAGGCACAAACTCCTTAATCTCTATAGCTACAACAGCATTCTTTATGTTCGGGTTTAGTCTCGCTTTGAACTTAACAGCCTTCCATGCTTCATCTAGGTTAAATCGCAGATAAGAGGATAACTTAGACAATTCCTCGAACCTCGTGATGTATTAGTTTATAGTCATGCTACCCTACCTGAGTTGGAGAAATTCAATCTCTTTCTCCACCCACACAGTACTTGAAAAGTACTTTTCCAAAAAGGTGTCTTTGAACACCTGCCAAGTGATCTGCCTTCGCTGGTGAGCTAAAAGTTCTCTAGCTCCACGCCACCAATATTCTGCTTCATCTTTTAGCATATATGCAGTGAAGATTACTTGTTGCTCCTCAGTATAGTCCATCACTTCAAAGATTTTCTCTAACTCCTTTATCCATCTTTCAGCTACAATCGGGTCAAAACCGCCTTGAAAACAAGGTGGCCTAGTCCTCAGGAACTCGGATATGCCGTTATCATTTCCAGCCATCCGGTTGTTAACATTATTCACACCATTCGAGTTATTAGCATTCTGGAGGTATTATAGAATTTGATTAGTGGTCATGACTTGATCTCGAATTGCCGTGGCCAGGTTGTGCAGGGTTTCCTCCGCATTATTTGCCAGATTCCTCCTTGGTGGTGCCATTTCCTACTGTGGCAAAAACAAAGTTATGCTGCTGTTGAGGTGATCAAGCCCAATAGTTAGTTCAAAAATATTTAACAGCAGTCATAACACCACCTCGGCATGTAGGTAGGAAACACTAGTAATTTCTTACCTATATGAATTCACTGATCCATACACAGCACAATAACAAACATACTCAAGACACTATAAGATCGATTTAGATAACCATCCACCCACTGGCCATCTAGGATTGACCTGCTCTGATACCAATTATGTAACAAATTTTATTTATTTATTATTATTATACAATATAGAGTTTACATACATGTCATTAATCAAAACATACGTACAACATATCAAATACATAAAAATCTACATCTTATTTATTCTGGTTGACCAATTCCAGAGATATAAGTGCGGGTGGTTGCACCTTCACCGGGATCTAAGCCAACTCGACCACAAACATTTTATTTGCTTCTAGGATCTGCCCAACATAAAGTACTCGATCAAACGTGCACTAAAAGCCAGAGCCATAGAAAAATCTGCATAACTAATTTTCTGAACATGATATGGAAATATAGTGAGAATTAAATCCCAGTAAGTTCAACAATAAATCATCATCAATATAGCTCATCACGTCATGTTCAGCTGTATAAACAACAACAAATATCTTTGGTGACATGAATGCACTATATCTATGCACATGAGAATCGTACAATAATGACATGTATGATAGGATTAACTAATTTCAGAATATCATATGATGACTATCAATTTATTCTCATATCAAGCTACCCCGGTCAGGGTGAGCATTTTCTACTCTTCGGTACGGGCTTTTCTCGCTCCATCCGACATGGCACACTTTCTCTTTCTTTTCTCATTAACATGATCATAACCGTTGGTAGGGCGTCCCCTAATGGTGCACCACACGGATTACCATGTGACCGTTCTCATTTCTTTTCTTTTCACAATGATAGCCAAAAATATGCTTTCAATAATAAGTATATAACTATTACCAAAAATCATTGGTAATCATGCCATGAACATAACCATTTCAAATATCAATTTATAAAATATTTCCATGTCAAAATTTCACACTTAAGATGGTAAGAAGTTCATACAATGGCAATGGCTATAGCATATACTAGTAATTTATTATTTTCATTTATAAGATTCTTCTTCTTTTTTAAATATTAATTTTATTTCTTTATTTTTTGGATGCAGGTTTTCATCCTATCTGACCTTCTCTTACTAATCAGAGAATAACTTCCTCCATTTAACTCTGATTTATGTGATCTTGATATCAATTTAAAGAAAAAACAATTATCTAAAACTCTTATGTTGAACAATTGAACAAAATATTAAGAAATCATGGTGATATTACTCCCTCAAAGAACATGTTATTTCTTCTCGGGTAGGTTCTGACCTCTACCTACTAATCTATCCATATCTCCCTCATAATAATTCCAAATTAAGTGATTCCAGTGGTTAAAACTCCGTGACACATATAGTTATAATTCTTATGTTAACCATTTATTTTAATTCCCTACAGAATATTCCTAGAAATTAAAACACTGAAGCTATCCTAACATATTTTTCCCTGATTAACCATTTTCTGATCATTTCTTACTAATCGGACCATATTTACCACATATGGACTCCAAATTGATTGATTCCAGTGGTTTAAAATCCGTGACACATATAGCTATAATTCTTATGTTAACCATTTATTTTAATTCCCTACAGAATGTTCTCAGAAATTAAAACACAGAAGCTATCTTAACATATTCTTCCCTGATTAACCATTTTCTGACCTTTGCTTAATAATCGGACCATATCTACCTCATATGGACTTCAAATTGAGTGATTCTAGTGGGTAAACATCCGTGGGACATACATCTACATTTTTCATGTTAACCATTTATTTTAATTCCTTACCAATTCTTTCCAGAATTTTAAAAATAGAAGCAAAAAAGTTTGCCACCCATAGCCATACCTATGCAGAACTATCTACACCAACCTAAGTATTCAAATATACATAATATGTAACATGATATAGCAACATCCATGACCAATCATTAAAGTTCTCAGACCAAAATCTAATATAAATATTACAAGTTTTAAAACTTTTCTTCAAAAAGAAATATTGTTAAACTTACCTGAAGTACTTAATCTTCTAGACTTCTCCTTCCTCTTTCTTTATTTCTTCCTCTCCCTTTCTCACTCTACCTTGCTTATATTTTTCCTCTCTCTCACTTGGACGAAAATTATAATGTTGTAAGGTTGAGTTTTGCTTAAATAGACCATCAAATAATTCACCTTTCATGATCATGGGTCTACCTTATCACAATTAGGATACACTTGGTTGAATTTTTTGGAAAACAAACAACTTATGTTCTTGTCTTCCTTTTCCTTAGTGAAGATATGCATAGCAAAAGGAGATTTGTATTTTGAAAATTATGATAATATGTTTCTAAGATAAGGGACAAGGTCCCTTTGATTTAAGGATTCATTTCCTTTTTCTTTTGTCTTAATCAAGTATGATAGGTTTGCCTTTTTAGGTGGCAAATTTCTAACCCTTGAATCTCCATTATTTGGTTGAAATTATTTGTGTGGAATAGGAATATTTTGTCCTAATGCCATGTATTATCATACCACTTGCTAAAATTATGAGTGTAGGATATAGATGTTTTGTCCTAAAGCATTGTATTATCATACCACTTGCTAAAATTATGAATGTAGGATATCACATCACTTGCTAAATCTTTGTCTTAATGCCATGTCACCTAATCTTGATTACACCATTATTTCATCACTTTACTTTGATTTTTATTTTTTATTTTTTCTCTTGGGTTTGGGCTCATTCTTGGCCATTTTCTTTACTTTGGTTAAAATTCTACCTTTCATAATGGGCTTGGTCACATTTTCATTATTTTTGGGCTACCGGCCTAATTCCTATATCCTAGTCCAAGTTTATGTTTTATTTCTTCATTGGGCTATCCTATTGGCTTGTTAAAAATTCATGTGAAGTAGAAAAACTCTATATGAAGTGTCCATAGGTGAAAGCCCAATTTATGGGTGGAGATACTAAACTTAGTAACTTTTACTCTTAAATTAAGAAAAATTACCCTAATCCAATCTTCTTGAAATTTTAAGACCTTTACTTAATTCACAAAAATTTATCTTCCTTACCTAAGAATTTCACCTTTCTTTAGCATGCTTATTTCTAATATTTCCTCTTAGGTTTGCTTTCTTTATCTATTCCATTAATATTAAAACATTTCTATGCATACACGTAAGGTGAAGAATTTCTAAGGATTATATTTCCTTAGATATCTAAAAATTGTCTAATAAATTTTATTTCCTTAATTAAATATTTATGTACCTTTATCAATAAAAGAAATGAAATTAATGATGTTACTTTGAATACTCTTGTACTTTTATTAATACATGAAACAAAATTAGGGATGTTACAATCTTCTTCTTTTAAACTTCCGTTATCAGGGGAAATTAACACATACACACTGTTGAATGTTACAGCAATACTGCAGCAAGTCATTGATAACTAAAAATGTGCATGAGTTCATTACAACCCTTCTGCAACCCTAACTGGAAACTAGCCCAACCTCATAGCTAAATTGGTTACAGACATCAGAAAAATACCAGTATGCATCCCAGGTAGTACAACTAAAATAGACAAATAGATGCAGTATCCTGCTAAACAATAAAAATACAACAGGGATCGAGGGGAAAATTCTGGGACAGCAACTCTTTCTTGCTCCAATGCTTCACCATGCAATGTCAGGGCACCCAAGGCATTGGGATGTTTTCTCACAACACACTCCCGTCAGCGATTTCTGGGTTCTCTCTTTGTGTATTTTTCTTTCGTTCCCCGTGGCATCCTCTCTTTCTCTGCGCCCTGCTTTCTGCACTTTATAGTCAGGCCATGTGGTCCTATTAAAGTGGCCTGATTATGTTGACATTCTCCCTACTTTTCGGCCAGCATCCCTGCGTGCAGCTTTTTCTCCACTTCCAGTAGTGGAGGCCATTTTTGTACCACTCCTTAGTTTGCAGTGTCAGCTGGTTGCTACTTTCTCCTGCTAGTTGGTGGCTGCACCTACTGCGCAGCTCTGCTCCCCTACCACCTGCACCAAATCATACAGAATCAGTTCCCCATAATATGCATCATATTAAAAAGGGCGCAGCTCACTCAATGTCACTTGGTTTGCTGCCATGATTGCCGCATATGCATACTAAATTATCACAGCAAACAGGGTGGATGATCTTGTATCTAAGGGAGTTAACACATACATTTAAATCCGGGAATAAGAATACTTAATAAATCAAAACAGCACAGTAAACATCCTCGGAAAGCACATAGAAACTGCAATAGATTAAAGTTATCAAATCCCCCCAAACTTAAAGGTTTGCTTGTCCTCAAGCAATTTGCTCTGTTCACCACACCTCTTCTAATTAATTCCAGCCCTTTTTCCCTGTATAGTTAAATATGGTCCTGCTGCTAGCTCTCAACTCTCAGGATTGTTTCCATATAAGGAACACCACAAGCCTTCTTCCCAATCGCAATCAAAACCTTCTTTGAAGTTGTGTGTGTGATATGGACAGTTTTCCAAGAGTCACTTGGGTCAAGATCAGCCAAAGTTCCTAAGATTTTCATGCTAATATATATTGAGCCTCCTTACTTAGGACAAGTTGGCACACTTCATAGGCACAGGCAGGGCAACAAATATGGGGGTAGCTCACTGATTTCCTTTCTCTTTTATATATATATATATATATATATATATATATATATATATATTATTCTAGCAGAGGTCATTAGTGCCTTTTGACGCGAATGCCAACATGTAAGATGCAAGCACCCGGTTACTCAGCCTTATCACCTTTAAGTAGAATCCCACTCATACTCTATGCCCCTGTTTTACGCAAGAGTACACATGGGGCTCATGCATACCCCTAGTTACTAAGGAACAACAGAGGCATTAGAGTGTCAATATTTCTCTCTTTTCCTCCACTTTCCCCCAAACTTAAGCCTTTCTAACAATAATCTTATGCCTCTTTTTATAATTCAGCAGGAGACTCTCAATATTAGCTCTAAAAACTTAGGTCCAATTTCTAAAAAATCACCAAATTTCTCTTGACAAACAGACCATAGCCCTATGTTCATTAGAAGAAGGTTCTGTGTGTGATTGGGTTAGTGTGTAAAGTTCCTACTCTATTTTTTAGTGAAATTCCCAACCCTCCTCATGGAGTATCCTAGAACTACAGCAGGTTATGAAATGTACAAACTCATCTCTCTCTATATTTCTTTTTGCCCTTTTTTTTATATCTAAAATAGATAGCAACAAGTAATTGTACAATCTCATCCAACATAATCAAGTAGAAACACACATAAGCTGAAGCACAAATAAACAGAAACACAAATCAGACAAGCCCAGCATATGCCACAGCAAACACTACAGCAATAACTAAAACAACACTAATTCAATTTCCCCAGCAGATGCCACAGCAAACACTCAGGCAATCTATATCACACCCCCCCAAACTTAATGTTGAGCAGTGTCCCCACTGCTGGTTATATTACTAAAGCCAAGTAGAGCAGAGTAAAAGGAAAGCTAAAATAGCAAAGAGGGAACAGGAGATCAGGGAACTTCCTGAGGGTGCTTGCAGGGATGCTGCAGCACCTTAGTGGCATTGACCCCTGGAAGACTTTGAGGAGCTTTGGAGCCCACTCCTTCGTTGTGTTGATCTTTGCGAGCTTTGGAGTTTGCCCTTCCCCTTCTTGATAGTAGTTACCCTATTTGCTAGAGGCTCATCATCCCCTGAGGACTCCATGGCCTCATGAGTCTGTGATGGGCAATGCTGCTGCTCATGGCTGTGGGAAGACTCTTGGGACTCGTGGCCTTCTTTGGATTGAGCTTCTGGGGTCTTCTGCTATTCCCCAGCTGGGTAGTGCAATAAATCCGAGGGGAAGTCCGGAAAGGGGAAGAATTGCCAGAAATTTTGTTTAAGTGTTCTCTAGAGGGCAATGTCCCTCTACTGTTGATACTTCTAGAATGTGTGCTGGCGCTGGAGGAGTAGAGATTGCTACTTCAAGATTCTGTTTTGCTGTTGAAGTAAGAGTTGTAAGGTCTTGTCAGCTAGGTGAGGGGCCGAAGTGGATGCAGCTTGTTCTATTGCGAGTGGTGGTGCTTGTGGGGCAGCTGGTGGGTCTGGAGCAGTTTTATCTTAGACAATCCGTGCAATGGTGATGCTGCTAATAGGGCTGCCCCCTTTGAGTGCCTCCTCGTCGATTGAGATTGGCACTCGACTATTCTGTCACAACAGAGTGATGAGGGAAGGGAAGAGTAAGCTTCCTTTTCTCCAGTTTACACACACTCTAATTTGTTCACTGATGACTCTGCCCACATTCATGGGTCTGCCTGAGATGATAGCATCCACCATTGCTACTCTGTCTCTGCTCACCGTCTGCCCGTGTGTGGAGGGCAAAAGGCGAGTTTCAAGAAAGTGGTACCACACCTTCGCTGCAGGTACCAAAGAGGCTCAATTGATAGTGGTGGCACCTTGTGGAGATCTGTCCCAGTTGGTGCCTGGGATGCACACCCGGGTGAGCATTGCTTGCCAGTCATGGTCTTGCAGAACCTCTAAATGTTCTTCATATTCGTCCTCCTCATTAGGCAGATTGTAGGCCTTGTTAATAGAGGCTTGGTCGAACAGAACCCGAGTCTCTCTGACTCTCACCCAATCCTTGTTGTCTTGTGAAACGTTTGTGTAAAACTCCCTGACCAGAGGGATAAGGGCAGTGTGCGGGTGACGAGCAAAAGTTTCCCATCCCCTCTGCTTGACCACGGCTGCAACAAACATGGGTAGTCTCAAATCGTCCATCATGGTGAAGGTGAAACCCTTCTCTGCGCAAAAATTGCGCAGCAGGATTTCTTCATCGTGACTTTGCTTGTTCTCCTCGGAGGTGAATTTCTGCACTTTGCTCACCTTCCTGGCCATAGTCTTAATCCTTGGCATTGTTGGTTGAGAGAGGCTGGGAAATGTAGGTCCTCTAGTGTGAAGGGGATTCCGGTAAATGCAGGGGTTGAGAGTACGAAAGAGTTCTTGGAATATGAAGCGGTTGAGGGAGTTGTAGAGGTTGTTGTGTGCAGAGGTGAAATGAGGTAGGGACGTGGGTTCGTGACTTATGGGTTTCTCCAAATTTTCCTGCCCCCCTTTTTGCTTTTGATAACTCTATTTTGTCTCAAGCCCTTAGTGCCTCTTCGTGCTCTCATTTTTATTATTATTTTTTTATTTTTTTTATTTTTTTTGAAAGGGAGACTCCTTTCTTTAGGGCTAAATGCATTTGCTGCAGCAACTCCTACGGCAAAAACTGGCTTGCCTATGATTTTGTTGCAGCAGAGGTGGTTTACACATAATCTTGCTACAGCAAAGCAAAGACTACTTTCACACGGTTTTGCTACAGCAAAGCAAGGACTGTGCTACAGACTGCTATGTTTCCCAACCTGTGAAACAAACACAAATGCTATTAGATTCACGATTTAAGCTATCTAAAAATTGTCAAATTAAGCAACAATGAATTTAAACATAGGTTGCCTCCTATGAGCGCTTGTTTTAGAGTCAACAGCTTGACTTCTTCCCTATTCATCCCTCTTGCAAATGGATTGAGGTGTGCTGTCTATCCACATCACCTCCCAGGTAGTGCTTGACTCTTTGTCCGTTGACCCTGAATGTCCTCCCTTCCTTTTCTTCTTCCATTTCAACGGTTCCAAAAGGGAAAACCTTGCTAATACGGAAGGGACCAGACTAACGAGATTTCAATTTTCCAAGAAACAAGGTCAGTCTGGAGTTGTATAGCAATACTCTCTGTCCTACTTTAAAGTTCCTCAGTTGTATCTTCTTGTCATGCCATTGCTTTGCTTTCTCCTTGTATAGTTTGGCATTCTCATAAGCCTGACCACAGAATTCATCCAGCTTATTTAGCTGTAGCATCCTTTTCTCACCAGCAGCTTCCAAATTTAGGTTTAGCTCTTTCACTGCCGAATATGCCCGATGCTCTAGCTCTACTGGTAGATGACTAGCCTTACCGAACACTAACTTGTATGGTGACATGCCCAGCGGTGTTTTATAGGCTGTTTTATATGCCCACAATGCATCATCCAATCTTGAGGACCAATCCTTCCTAGTGGGGCCCACTGTTTTCTTCAGGATTCTCTTGATTTCTCTGTTGGAGATTTGAACCTGCCCACTAGTTTGTGGATGATAAGGTGTTGCCACCTTGTGCCTTACTCTATATTCAGCTAGTAGTGCTCTGAACTGCCTATTGCAGAAATGGGTACCTCCATCGTTGATGATGGCTCTGGGGGTTCCAAACCTTGTAAAGATGTTTTTCTTCAGAAATCTGGTTACCACCTTTGCCTTATTCATTTTAGATGCACTTGCTTCCACCCATTTCGAGACATAGTCAACGGCTACTAGGATGTATTGGTTCCCAAAACTCGAAGGGAATGGGCCTATGAAATCTATTCCCCACACATCAAATAATTTCACCTCTAGGATGTTGTTCAGTGGCATTTCATGTCTTCTAGATATGTTTCCTATCCTCTGGCACTGGTCGCATTTCATCACAAAGGAGTGGGAGTCCTTGAATAGAGAAGGCTAGTAAAACCTGGCATGTAGTACCTTGTTCACAGTCCTCACTCTTCCAAAGTGGCCTCCTTAGGGGGAAGCATGGCATTGCTGTAAGATTTGCTCCATCTCTTCGCTGGGGATGCATCTTCTTATCATCTGATCAGCACACTACTTGAAAAGGTACGGTTCATCCCAGTAGTATGAGTTCACATCATGTAGAAATTTCTTCTTCTACTGTGACGTCAAATCTGGTGGGAGCATGCCACTCACAAGGTAATTTACATAGTCAGCATACCATGGCACACCATCTTGGGACAGGAGGTAGAGTTGTTCATATAGGAATCTCTCGTTAATTTCTTCTGCTCATGAGCTGTCCCCTTCCAGTTTGGAGAGATGGTCTGTCACTTGATTTTCAGTTCCCTTTCTATCCCTTATCTCTAGGTCGAATTCCTGAAGCAAAAGCACCCATCGAATGAGCCTAGGCTTGGAATCCTTTTTCTTAACCAGGTGTTTGATGGCAGAATAGTCTGTGTGCACTATCACTTTTGCTCCTACCAGATATGATCTGAATTTCTCAAAGGCGAAAACTACTGCAAGCAGCTCCTTCTCTGTCACTGTGTAGTTTAGCTGGGCCCCTTGCAGTGTTTTGCTTGCATAATATATAGAATGAAAAAGCTTATTCCTGCGCTGCCCGAGGACAGCTCCCAATGCTGCTTCATTCGCATCATACATTAGCTCAAATGGAGAGGTCCAGTCTGGTGCCACAATAACTGGAGCTGTACTCAATTTCGTCTTGAGATCATAGAATGCTGTCATGTAGCTTTCATCAAAACATAAAATTCTATCCTTCTCTAACAAACTGCATAGAGGTTTAGCAACCTTGGAGAAGTCCTTAATGAACCTCCCATAAAATCCTGCATGGCCAAGGAAGCTTCGGATGCCCTTGACAGAGGTAGGAGGAGGCAGCTTCTTTATGATTTCCACTTAGGCCTTGTCAACCGCTAGTCCCTCTTGAGAGACTTTATGTCCCAGCACAATCCCTTCTTTTACCATAAACTAACATTTCTCCCAATTCAGCACCAAGTTTGTTTCCTCACATCTTTGTAGGACTTTAGCAAGATTTCCCAAACATAGGTCGAAGGAGTCCCTAAAAACTGAGAAGTCATCCATGAAAATTTCCACAAACTGCTTAGCCATTTCTGTGAAAATTGCCATCATGCATCGCTGAAACGTTGCTGGAGCATTGCAAAGCCCGAATGGCATTCTTCAAAATGAAAAGGTGCCATAGGGACATGTGAATGTGGTCTTATGCTAATATTCAGGTGCTATAACAATCTGGTTGTAACTTGAATACCCGTCTAGGAAACAATAGTATTCCCTTCCTACAAGTCTATCTAGCATTTGGTCGATGAATGGCAGGGGGAAATGATCTTTCTTGGTGCTTTTGTTCAGTCTCCGATAGTCCATGCAAATCCTCCAGCCAGTCACAACCTTGGTGGGGATGAGCTCATTATGTTCGTTTTCCACCACCGTCATGCCTCCTTTCTGAGGAACACATTGGATGAGGCTAACCCAAGAGTTGTCTGATATGGGGTAAATAATTCCAGCATCTAGCCACTTGATGATTTCCTTTTTTACCACCTCCTTCATTATTGGGTTGAGCCTCCGTTGGGGTTCTATGGACCCTTTTTCATTGCTCTCCAAAAGGATCTTATGCATGTAGAATGAGAGGCTGATTCCCTTAATATCAACAAGGGTCCAACCAATAGCCTTTTTGAATTTTTTCAACGTCAGGACCAGTTTCTCCTCTTGCTCCCCTATCAAGAGTGCTGATATGATCACAGGAAGAGTGGTTGTCTCTCCTAGATATGCATACTTGAGGTGTGCTGGTAGTGGCTTTAGCTCCAAGATTGGTGGTTACTCCACTGATGCCTTCAGCAGGCTTGATTCTAGTGAGGACACGTCTAATGGCTCCTTCATTAGTCCCTGCTTCCTAATGCCATGCCTGACGTCAATCCAGGCACATTCCTTCTCGTTTTCCCCTTCTGAATCTGTGTTATCTGTCCATACTACTGGTGATGGGCTCTTGCAGCATTTGTCTAACTGCTCTGATGCTAATGTGTCTATCATAGACACAACTGAACATTCCTCTACTTCACTAGGAAACTTCATAGACTGGAGTACATTGAATGTAACCTGCTCATCCTGGACTCTCATGGTTAGTTCCCCTTTTTGCACATCAATTAATGTCCGACCAGTTGCTAGGAATAGTCTGTCCAAAATAATTGGCACCTCTGCATCAGCTTTATAGTCCAATATTATAAAGTCTACTGGGAAGATAAATTTGTCCACCTTAACCAGGACATCCTCAATTTTTCCTTTTGGATGTGCAATGGATCTGTCTGCCAATTGCAGTGAGACTATGGTAGGCCTCGCTTCTCCAATCCCTAGCTTCTTGAATATGGCCATTGGCATGAGGTTAATGCTTGCTCCCAAATCACAAAGTGCCTTGCCAAAATACTGGTTCCTGATAGAACAAGGTATGGTGAAACTGCCTGGATCCTTGAGTTTGGGTGGCAGGTTATTCTGCAGCACAGTATTACATTCCCGTGTGAGAGCAACAGTCTCAAACTCCCCAAATATTCTCTTCTTGGTCAGGATGTCCATCATGAACTTTACATAATTTGACATCTGCTCTAGTGCTTCCACCAAGGGGATGTTGATGTGCAGCTGTTTCAAGACATCCAGGAATATTGTAAACTGCTGGTCATTCTACTGTTTCTAGAATCTCTGAGAAAATGGTGGAGGTAACTTAGTTTACTGCACGTTTTGCTGTGGCAAAGCTGCAGTATTTTGCTGTGGTATAGCTGTAGTATGTTGTTGTGGCAGAGTTGCAGAGTTTTGCTGTGGCAAAGCTGTAGCAGTTTCTCTAGAGATGACTACTTCCTCACTTGCCTCCTCCTCTTGCTTCTGCTTATCTTTCTTTTTCTCCGAGGGTACAGTGGGGTCTTTATGGTCCTGTCTTCTTGCTTTGGGTGTTTCCACCACCTTCCCACTTCTCAGGGCTATAGCCTTGCAGTGCTCTTTCCCTTCTCTCCTAGGGACTTCAGTATTGCTTGGAAGTGTCCTTAGTGGTCTGCTTTTTAGTTCATTGGCAATCTGTCCCATTTGGGTTTCTAGATTCCGTAATGAGGCCGCTTGACTCTAGATCAGAGCATCATTTCTTGCCATATATTCCTTCAGCAAGGATTCCAGTGAAGTGGGGGTTTCACTAGGCTGCTGTCTTTGCTGCTGAAAGCTAGGGGGATCTGTGGTCTTTGTGGGGCAGAGTTACTACTCTGTCCAGTACCATAGTTACTTCAAGAGAAATTTGGGTGTTGCCTCCATCCTGGGTTGTACATGTTAGAGTAGGGATTGTTATTGCGATTCATATTTTCCACATAGCACACTGACTCTGGATTTGAGGGACAACTTTCAAATAGATGGGGTCCGTTGCACAAAACACAAGATGCTCCATTCTCCTAGATTGAATTAGCTACTTGAGGGCGGTTCAGTTGTTGATTTTTCAGGACATTAACTAGTGAAGTTTGCTAGGCTATGAGAGAAGTGACTTTACTCACTTCATGCATGCCTGCTATTTTCTTTCCAGTTGAGACTCTGTTTATCGGCCATTGATAGTTGTTGCTGGCCATCCTTTCGAGCAGCTCATGTGCTTCATTATATGTTTTGGACAGTAGTGCCCCATTAGCTACTGCATCCACTATGGTGTGTGTTTGAGCATTAAGACCATTGTAAAAGGTCTCCATCTGAATGCAGTAAGGGATTCCATGATGAGGGCATCTCCGTAACAGCTCTTTATACCTTTCCCAAGTCTCATACAGTGATTCTCCTTCCAATTGCTGGAAAGACGTGATATCATTCCTCAATTTAGCATTCTTGGTAGGTGGGAAGTATTTCAGCAAAAATTTCTCTACCAAATCGCTCCAGTTAGCAATAGAATTGGGTGGTAGAGAGTTCAACCACGCTCTAGCTCGATCTCTTAATGAGTAAGGGAACAGTTTCAACCTGAGAACTTCATCTGTTACCCTATTCATTTTGAAAGCATCCGTGACTTCAATGAACACTCTCAGGTGAAGGTGAGGGTCCTCTGTAGGTATTCCACTGAATTTCCCTGTAGTTTGCAGCATCTGGAACATTACTGGCTTGAGTTCGAAATGAAGAGCTTCAATTTTTGGTCTCACAATGCTCAGGTTCAACCCATTCAGGTTTGGTTGAACATAAGCATTTAGGACTCTATCTTTGTCATCCATGTTGTCTGCTCCATTCTGGTTGGCCATTTCTACTTGTTGCTAAGGTTCAAACTATCCTCTTCGTCTTCTTAGAAGCGTTCGTTCTATCTCTAGATCTAGAGGTAAAAGTTCCCTGTCAGACCTACTCATGCACTGCTTTCACCTGCCCAAAATGACACCAGAGTGATTAAAAGATAAAATCCTTTATACATTCAAATATCTAATAATAGTTTTCAAGTTGACACTCTCCGACAATGGTGCCAAAAACTTGGTGGTAATGCACAGAGTGTATGCAATGTCATAACGCAAGTGTACGTGTCGTGACCAAATAATAAAGTGATAAGTGAGTATCGTCCCACGAGGAGTGAACTAAAACTATTATAGAGTATTTTGACGTGTGAAAAGCTGTAGCAAAAATTGATTGGTTCACAAGATTTATGTTGAGAGGTAGAATAACTAAATACGACTATAATTAAGATGAGGGATACTAGGGTGCAAAAGAAAATGATATTAGGTGGACTAGGGTTGCTTCAGGGTTGCCATGAACTTCTGAACTCATTTGCTCTAGAAATTGCTGCAGCAATTTCCTCAGTGCCTAGTTATTTCTTGAATAAGATCCTTCCAAACTTCCATTCCCTGCAATTCTGGGATGTGGACACACATCCCTGCATCAATCCTAACCCCCAAATTGTGCATAAAGCTCTAACTATTAGGTTAATGGGGTAACCATATATCCATATATCGGTTAACCCCACACATACAACTCTTTTTCTAGCCTCTACTACCCTTCTAGGTGAATATTGGCCTTAATCTTCCTCTATTAAACTTTCGTTATCAGGAGAAATTGAAACATACACAGTTGAATGTTACAGCAATGCTGCAGCAAGTCATTGATAACTAAAAATGTGCATGAGTTCATTACAACCCTAGTTGTAAACTAGCCCAGCCTCATAGCTAAACTGGTTACAGACATCAGAAAAATATCAGTATGCATCCTAGGTAATACAACTAAAATAGACAGATAGATGCAGTATCCTGCTAAACAATAAAAATCACAACAGGGATCGAGGGGAAAATTCTGGGACAATAACTCTTTCTTACTCCAATGCTTCACCATACAATGTCAGCGCACCCAAGGTACTGGGATGTTTTCTCACAACCCACTCCCGTCAGAATTTCTAGGTTCTCTCTTTGTGTATTTTTCTTTTGTTCCTCGTAGCATCCTCTCTTTCTCTGCGCCCTTCTTTCTGCACTTTATAGTCAGGCCATGCGGTCCCATTAAAGTGGCATGGTTATGCTGACATTCTCCTTGCTCTTCGGCCAGCATCCCTGCGTGTAGCTTTTTCTCCACTTCCAATAGTGGAGGTCGTTTCTGTACCACTCATCAGCCTACAGTGTCAGCTGGTTGCTACTTTCTCCTGCTAGGTGGTGGCTACACCTGCTGCGTAGCTTTTGCTCCCCTGCCACCTGCACTAAATCATACAGAATCAGTTCTCCATAATATGCATCATATTAAAAAGGGCTCAGCTCACTCAATGTTACTTGGTTTGCTGCCATGATTACCGCATATGCATACTAAATTGTCACAGCAAACAGGGTGGATGATCTTGTATCCAAGGGAGTTAACACATACATTTAAATTCGGGAATAAGAATGCTTAGTAAATCAAAATAGCACAGTAAACATCCTCGGAAAGCACATAGAAACTGCAATAAATTAAAGTTATCAGGACTACTAACCTTTTGGTACTCTTTTTTTTCTCACCTTTTGTTTAAAGTATTGAAACTACTTTTTTAGAAATATTTTTTCACAAGTTTAAACTCTTGAAATTGTATAAGTCCTTTATCAAATAGAGTGATTTTAATTGTGAGAAAGTTTACTACTCTAATTTATTAAGATAAATAAGTAAAGTTTGTAATAATATTTTCCCAGATTTTTCTCAAAAATAAAAAAATAAAATAAAATAAATAATTAATAAACATGTATGTATCAAACATATATCTCAAAATATATATGATATATTTATATATTTATTTATAATTGGTTTAATTTATCTATTTTTAATAAATTAAATTCATCTAAAAAATTTCAATTTAAAATGATTGCACTAAACAGTGATAGTTCATGGTATATTATTAAGGTGGAATTCTTGAATTGAAAACTCTTAACTGGGAGGAAAACAAACTTTGATAAAACAAAATTTTGGCGCTTTTTGTGTTTTTGGTTGAACCATTGGTCTAAATAAAATTCAATTCAAAGCTCAATCTTTCGATGTTTTAACCTTGCTGACTACGATGAAAGACTCAAGACTGTTTATACAGTTTTGTTGGTCCACCATTTGCCACCGGCAGTTAATTAATTTGTGGCCACTATTTGCTTAATTTGTAAAAGTCAAAATCTTTTGCACATTCTAGACTTTGAAACTCGACGCCCCTCTTCTGAAATGAAGAATGAGAGGGAGAGTTTCAGAAAGCTGCGTGTGTGGAAGGTGTACTTGCTAAGGGTCTTCCCTTGGCTAGGCATAGCCCTCTCCAAAATCTCCTGTTTTATTGTTGTAACTTGTGGAAGTTTTTTTTTGTTTGGTTTCTTTTGTAAAATTGTTCTCCTCTTTATAGTAAGTAAGTTTAGTTTTTGTGATATGGTTTTAGAGGAAAACCCTATTTTTATCCCAAATAAATAGGTAAATTTTCTCTTCAATCTCTCTCAAACTAATTTTTTCAATTTATATAAAAACCCTAAATTATATTGCATGTATTTCTACCTTCTTGTGGTGTATTAATAGAAATTGATGATGGATTTTCTGATACAGTTGTTTTAGAATTCTAAAGGTTAAATTTTGGGTTGTATGGAGGTCAAGTTTGAAAAACCATTCAGAAGAGCCAACGTCGCAACCCCAACATGCCCACAACTCAATTTCAATAAACACAATGGTCAGCACCGTCACGATAGGAGTTCAAGTTACTATTCCAAAAGTCTAGAAAGGCCAATGCTATGGTGCCATAAGTAGATTTTGAATCCCTTGATTTTTAGAAAGCTTAACATTGTGGCAGCCGACAGATTTACGAAATCTCCTCTATGTACTTTTAAGCTATCTCTCATGGGTTTTCTCTTTGGAACTCTCTTCCTCTCTCCTTGCATAGGATTTCTCTCTCTCTCTCTCTCTCTCTAAGATTTCAAGCTCCCTAGACCTTCAATCGCAACACCATTGGTGTCTTTGGATTCTTGGCAAAGAGCATGCCATTTTGGGCCAATTGGTTTCACTGAAAAGTCGCTGGAGTGTCGTAGAAAATTTGAGAAGAATGCCCTGAAGATGTAAGCTTCAAATAAGTATGCTTAGATATCTCAAATTGGAAACATAACATCGCAGATAGCCTTAGAATCATCTAAATCATTAGGGATCAAAGTTCAATGACCATAAGTTTTTTGTCAGCATGAATAGTGTTTACGGGTTGGCATGAAAAGTGATTTCATCATTTGCATTGGAATTGACGTCCCAAAATTGTTTTCTATGTTTTGAGACCTCTCGTGATCAAATTTGAAACTTGTTTGATCATTTGGACTTTGGAAGTTGGTAAAAAGAGCCTACCAACATCAAACCCTTGTGTTATGAGTAGATAATACTTATTATAGCTATCTTTTGATTGCCTTCTTCAACTTTTATGAATACATTACCTTTCATGCTATTGAAGATGTTTTTGATATTGCAATGAATTTTGATGGTTGTCTTAAGAATTGATTATGTTTTTTTCTAAATTTAAATATTATTATCTTTAAATTGTATATTCTTATCCATTTATCTCTCATTTGGACCCTAAGGCATGCAGGACAACCTTTTTTTTAATCTAAATCCTTTGTTGAGATTGTTGGAGATAGAATTTGAGTTAACTTGGAGCTTAAATTATGTCATGTAAATGATATTTTGTTATTGGTTGGTTTTGGAGGAAAACTTGCTAAATGTTAATGGTTATGGTTTGATGAATGATTTGGCTATTGATCTTGCCTATAGAATGAAAATTGATGTTGATGGAGAAATTGTTTTACAAGGTTTCTATTGTATTGATTTTGTGGAATTTAAACTTGTTTTCATGTGTTGCTTTTTTTTAGAGGAATCTAAGTCAAAAATACTATTAGCTAACAACAATTGTTTAGTTAAAAGGTTATGGCATGGGATTATCTCCTCACCTTTGTTGGTCATGTATTTTCTGTTGACGAGAGTCGTGACAATTTAGTCCCTTGTAAATGAAAGCATTTGAAATGTCACTCTTCAATTAAATTAATTTGACACTAAACTTAACTCATTACTAACATGATAGTTTTTTTCCTCATTTATGAGACTTAGCATATAAATTAGCACTCAATTAACATTAATTTGGCACTCACATGGTACTTAAAAATAGAATTCTTAATTTTTCAATTAAATTAACCATATTTAAGAATTCTACTTATGTGTGTTTCTTGAGTGATAAATGAAAATTAAGTGTCAGTTCATATGTTAAATTAGATAAATATGGCACAAAATTGCAATGTTAGTTGTGAGTTAAGTTTGATGTCAACTTTTGGATAGTGGCTTAATTGAGGAGTGATATTGTAAGCACTTCCATTCATGAGGAGTAAATTGAAAAAATTAATCTATGAGGGGCTAAATTGAAAATTAACCTAAATATGACTTTTTTTTTAAGATCTTTGACTCGAAGTTTAATATCTATAACAATATTTTTAGAGTAATGTAAAAAAAGATATTTTTTAGATAAACCTTCTCAATGAGAAGTAAAAGGTGTGTGTTGTATTTTTTGGGTGTCTTTTAGATATGTTCTTACTTTTTTTTTTGCAATGATATACTTTACATTGGACAACTATCAAACTTTAAGATAATACTTAAACCACGAGGCTCTCCCACCTTGTGGAGACTTGAGTTTCAAAACTATTTTGCCTTTTGCTTTATATGTTATAATTGTGAGAAAAATAGGGTTGCATGTGCTTAAGTTAGGAAATTTCTATAACATTCGAAAGTGTCTATCATAGGACTTCCACATTTTTTGTTGAATGCATGCAACCATGCATATAATATGGCCATTGATCTTGGCACTGTAAAGGCCGACCGGTCAAAAAATATTGCAACCTCCATAGACTAATTTTTAATATTTATAGATTTAGCCCTACCATATTATACACAAAAGGTGCCCAATTAACACATCACTTGAATTTTTTTTTTACTTAAATGCACATTTGGTACTTCTATTTTATGAAATGTGTAAATTTAATCCCTATAAAATTTTGAATATAAATTTGATCATTCAAGTTATACCAAATATGTCAAAATAGTCCCTTGGCTGTTTATTTTTGCTTATGTATCCATTAACTAACATGGCAACACACCTATTGTATCTAAATAATTCATGCTTATAAGTGAAATAAAAAATATCCATGTGAATGCCACCTCAACACATTGCATACCACTCTACTAGCATCCAACTTAGCCTTAATTCATATTGAAAAAAAAAAGAGATTTATTCCTACAACCCTAAACTTAAACTCTAATATCCTAAACATTAAACTGCCTAAAATCCTTAAGCATAACTATTAAACACTAAATCCTACACCTTAAATTTTAAATTCTAAATTTTCAGACCCCAAACTTCAAAAGCCCAAAACAGTATACCAAATATGTCAAAATAGTCACTCTATTAAGTTGGCCATCTATTTTTGCTAATGTACCACCACACCTATTATATGTAAATAATTCACGTTGATAAGTGAAATACGTGTCATCACACCTATTGTATGTAAATAATTCACGTTGATAAGTGAAATAAAAAATATACACATGAATGCTACCTCAACACATAAGTGTGCCACTCCAACTCAGCCTTAATTCATATTGAAAAAACAAAGAATTACTCCTATAACCCTAAACTTAAACTCTAAAACTCTAAATACTAAATCCCTTAAAATCTTCAACCATAACTACTAAACACTAAACTCTATATCCTTACATCTTAAATCTTCAAGCCTAGACCCCTAAACCCCAAATTCAAAATTCTCAAAATCCACAACCCCAAAACATAAAGCATGAATAATGCCCCTTTTCCCTTCAATTATGATGTTTTCTTTCCCCCTCAGTTCTTGTCATAAAATAATTAAAATATAACTGCCACTGCATGAAGATGTGATTGAGGACCAGTAACCTTTTGGGATGATTTTTTTCTCACCGTTTGATTGTTTTTCTTTACAATTATTTTTTTACGAGTTTAAACTCTTGACATTACATAAATCTTTTATTTATGGGATTTCTTTTAATTCTTAGAAAGTTTACCTGCCTAATTTATGAAGAGAAATAAATAAAGTTTGCAATAATATTTTCACCATATTTTTCTCAAAAATAAAAAATAAAACAAAATTAATAATGAATAAACATGTATGTATCAAAGATATATCTCAAAATATATTTGATATATTTCTATATTTATTTATAATTAGTTTAATTTATCTATTGTTTACAAATTAGATTTATCTATAAGAAAAGTTCAATTTGAAATGATGTCACTAAACAGTGATAGCTTATGATGGAGTTCTTGAAATTAACCTTCTGGTAGGAAAACTACTTTTGGCGCTTTTTGTGTTTTTGGTTGAACCATTGGTGTAAATTCAATTCAAAACTCATTCTTTCAATGTTTTAACCTTGGTGACTACGACAAAAGATTCAATACAGTTTATATAGTTTTCCTGGTCCGCCATCTGCGACTGGCAGTCAATTAATTTGTGGCGACTATCCGCTTAATTGGTAAAAGTTAGAATTCTGTGCACATTATAGATAAATAAATAACACTTTAATTTAATCATTCACATGTAAAATTGTTTATAATATTAACTCTCAGTTAAACTTAATTTAATGTCAAAAATGTTAAACCTAAATCTTTACTAACATTATAATTTTTGCCACATTTATGTGATTTAACATATAAACATTTGACACTCACGTACGTGATACTTATAAACATAATTCTTAATTTTTCAATTGAATTAACCATATTTAAAAAATCTATTCATGTGTGTTATGAGAGTGTCAATTTATATGTCAAATCAAATAAATGTGATAGAAAATTGTAATGTTAGCAATGAGTTAAATTTGACGTCAAATTTTAGATAATGACTTAATTGAGAAGTGACATTGTTTGTACTTCCATTTGTAATGAGTAAATTAAAAAAAAATTAATCTATGAGAGACTAAATTAAAAATTAACCTAAATATGACTTTTCTCCTTCTTCTTTTTGGAAGATCTTTGACTCTAATTTTCATATTGATAACAATAATTTTTAGAGTAATTTAAAAATGGATAATTTTGAGATAAACCTTCTCGGAGAGAGATGAAGGGGTTTGTTTGTATTTTGTGTGTGTCTTTTAGACATTGTTCTTGCTTTTTCTCTCCATCCTTGTGGAGACTTGACTTTTAAAATAATTTTGGCTTTTGCTTTGTATGTTTTACTTGTGAGAAAAACAAGGTTGCATGGGCTTAAGTCAGGCAATTTCTATAACATTCAAAAGTGTCGATCAAAGGATGACCTTCCCACTTTTTGTTGCATGCATGTGATATGGCCCTTGATCTTGGCATTGTCAAGGTTGACGACTCAAAAAATCTTGCAACCTCCATAGACTAATATTTTATATTTATAAATTTAGCCCTACCATATTATACACAAAAGGTGCCCAATTAACACATCACTCGAGTTTTTTTTTTTTACTTATTTGAACTTTTGGTGCTTCTATTTTATGAAAAGTCTAAATTTAGTCCCTATAAAAAATTTTGAACATAAATTTGTCCGTTCAAGTTTTACCAAATACATCAAAATGATCTCTCCATTAAGTTGTTTCTATATTTTATTTACGTATCTATTAACTAACATGTCACCACATCTATTTTATCCAAATAATTCATGCTAACAATTGAAATTAAAAAAAAATCCACATGAATGCCACCTCAACACATAAGCATGCCATTAAGCTAGAACTAACTCAACCCTAATTCATATTGAAAAAAAAAATAGAATTACTCCTACAACCTTAAACTTAAATCCTAAAAGTCTAAACATGAAATCCCCTAAAACCCTAAACTATAATTAGTAAACACTAAAGCCTAAATCCTAAACCTCATAACCCAAATTCTCAAGCTCTAAGCACTAAATTTCAGACTCAACTCAAAACTTCAAATTTAGAAACTTCAAAATTTAAAGTCCTAAACTCTAAATCTCTAAACTTTAAAAATCAAAACCTCAAACCACGAGAGTCAAAACCTGAAACTTCAAATCACAAACCCCAAATAACCAAGACGAAACTCTAATCCTAAAAAATCAAAACCTCAAAGACCCAAACCTCGAAACTCAAAAACTCATAATCCAAAGCTTGAAACCCTAAAACTTAAACCTCAAAACTCTAAACCCCAAAATGTCAAATCCTAAACTCCAAAAACCACAAATCACAAATCTTTAAACCTCAAACTTAAAAGCCCAAATCCCAAAGCTAAACCCCAAACAAAAGCTCAAATCCCAGATAATGAAACCCCAAAATCCAAAATTTAAACCCCATATCATGAATCCCCAAAGTCCATAAAGCCAAACCTTAAAACCCCAAACGTAAGACCACAAAACCAAAAGCTCTAAACACTAAACCTCAAACTCTAAACCCCAAAATTCTAAATTTCAAAATTCAAACTCTATGCCCCAAACACCAAAATCCCAAATCTCAAACTCCAAACTCCAATCCCCAATAAACCAAAACTCCAAACCTCAAACCTAAAATCTCTAAACTCTAAACCCCAAAAATCCAAAACCCTAAATTCTGAACCATAGAATCTAAAATACTAAACTTGAATCTAAAATCCTAAACTCTAAATATTATTATATCTTTTTTTTAAATATTCAATATACGCGTTAGGATTTAGGATTTATTATTTTAGGGTTTGGGGTTCATATTTTTCAAGATTTTAGGCTTTGGGTTTAAGGTTTTTAGGTTTTTAGGTTTGATATTTGGGATTTTAGGGCTTAAAATTTAGAGTTTGAGATTTTGTGATTTGGATTTTAGGGTTAGAAGTTTGGGGTTTGAGGTTTGAGATTTGGAGCGTTTCGAGGTTTTGATGCTTGGGGTTTGAGATTTAAGGTTTGGGGTTTTAGGCTGTAAGGTTTGGGGTTTGAGTTTTAGCGTTTAGAGTTTTGGTATTTAGATTTCAGAGTTTACGATTTGAGTTTTTGGTTTTGTGGTTTGGGATCTAGGATTTTGAGGTTTTGGGGTTTAGGGCTTTCGTGGTTTAAAAGTTGTGGTTTAGAGTTTTAATGTTTAAGTATTTAGGTTTTTGTGGTTTAAAGCTTAGGAATTTAGGGTTTAGGGTTAAAAGTTTGGGATTTTGGACTTTGGACTTTGGGGGTTTAAGGTTTGAGGTTTAGAGTTTTAGTATTTTGGTATTTTGGTATTTGAGATTTGGAGTTTGTGTTTTAGGGTTTCGAGGTTTAGAGTTGGGGTTGGGGGTTTTGGGTTCAGGTCTTTAGGTTTTCAGATTATGGGTTTTGGAATTATGGAGTTTGAAATTTAAAATTTAGAATTTTGAAATTTGAGTTTTAAGATTTTGGTATTTCAGTGTTTAGGGTTTTGAGTTTTGGTATATAAGGTTGGCTGTTTATGGTTTAGAGTTTTAGGATAATTCTTTTTTTTTTTCCATATGAATTGGGGCTTGAGTTGGATGTTAATGACCAAGTGACATGCTTATGTGTTGAGGTGGCATCCATATGAATTTTTTATTTTTTCACTTGCCAGCATAGATTATTTGGATATAATAAATATGGTGATATGCCAGTTTATGGACACGTTAGGAAAAAATGGACAATCAATTTAATGGAATCATTTTGACGCACTTGATAAAATTTTAAGGATCAAATTCAAATTTAAAATTTTAAAGGGATAGAATTAAAGCATTTCACAAATAAAGAGGCAAAAAGTGCATGTAAACTGAAATTTTTCTAAAAATGTTATTTAGTGTTTCACGTCAGTGTTAATGAGTTATTTTCTTTACCAATCAGCCATTTGCACCATGGTCTGTTTTGTTTGGTTAGCTATTTTTTTTAAGATTTCATGAAGTCCTTTTCGAAAATAGAAAGTCTAAAGACACACTTTGATTCATATAATTGAAGAATTCTTAAATAATATAATTAATATTATAAAAAATTAAAATAAGATATTTAAAAGACATACTTCAATCCAATAAATTGTAAAATTTTAAAGTATATGTTTAATATAATTAATGAGATTCATTGATTAATGGGTTTGGTGAATGAATGGGAAATTTTTAATTATGTGAATTTAATTACACTTTATTCTATAATCGTTGGATTAAAAATTTTATAAAGAAAATTACTTTCAATGCTTAAAAGGAGATATATATTTTTCATAATTAAAAAATCATACCTAATTTTTTTACAATTATTATCTTCAATTAAAGGAACAAAAAAAATAAAATAAAGACTGAGATTTCACCTACATATCCTGGGTATCAGTTACCTTAGGGGTAAAATAGAAGATCCCATTTTGCTTTGACACAAGTCTCCTGCCGATTTAGCCAATCCCGTCTACCGTTTGTCATAATAAATAATTTATATATGTCACCAAACTGTTATTATCGCAACTGGTACATTCCCAACAGCAATAATTTACAGATATTTGCTCCATAGCTAAAGTGGGATCGTATTCTCTGATTGTGAATGCTCGTGGCAGCAACCATGCAATCCTGTGAGAACTCATTTTTTCTAAACTGTATAATATTTCTGACAAATTGATATAAGTAGAAGAGTAATTATAAGATAATTGAACATATTTCATAATAATTTTAAATTAATGATGTTTTCAAAATTGATAAACATTTAATGTCTAGGATATTTGGAAAAACGGTTACTTAAACATGGCTGTTCCTTTCACCAAACACCAGGAATATATGGACTAAGAGGAACCACTATTATTGACAACATTTATCAACCAAAGCTATTCTATTAATTCTGCAAATACAATTTTAGTTTAAATTAAATTCCACGCGGGTGCCATAGTAAGGCTTAAAACAACAGAACCATACAGGTTGCCTGTTCATAAGATTCAAACTGGTTGAATTTGAGAAAAAAAGTATATCAACACGCTAAGAAATGAGTTCAAAAATGAGATCCAACCATGTTTCAGCCGTGCCTATATGCATTCATGTAATGACCATTGGAGCAGATCGGCCGGTGAATTGCTGCATCTTTGAAAGTTTCAATGCAACCTCCACCTGCAATCGGTAAATTGCAGTCAGACAAAAAGACTGCAAGCTTGACAAGAAAATATTTCATTAGCTATTATAGACATCTTACAAGAGGAGCAAGAGCTTCTTGTGAAATTCTCCCAGTTTTTGATGGATCCTTCTCATATTGCTCAATGTATAGACGAATTGTAGCACCTTCTGAATCAGTTCCAGAGAGGCGGAAAACCTTGAACAGCATTCTGAAGGCAAAGTTAGTAAGCTTCGGAAAATGCAGGGTAGTTTTAAGATATTTTGTCCAATTTCCACCAACCATTTGATGGATGAATAGGCACATAGCAAAAGAAATGGAATACATGAAGAATCCGGGGCGAAATCAAAACCCAAATAACACTTTACAATCAATTCCTTGCAATTGGAATTAGATTATGTGAAATTTATGATTTAAACAAAAGACAAAATGCACTGACAAGGACTTTGTTTTCATGGATTATAATACATGTTCACCATAACATGCTCCTTCTCCAATTAAGCTAGTACGAAATATTGCACAAGTAATCTTACCAATCGTGATCCATCCTCAAACAAATATCGGATGCCCTGATGTGATGAAATGGAACCATCCACCAGATCTTTATATTCAAATTCATCAGCATGGACAACATCTGACCTTACTCCCTTAATAATCCTAAAAAGACAGAATAACACTAATAAGGTATAGGCTTCAGAGTTCAGACCACAGACACAACCCTCTAGTGAATAAGACGTACATCATAAAGTATAGTTAACTTTTACAGGTTCATTATTTCAACTTCATGCAAGGCAAAGGGTTACTTCAAACCCCTCCGCCTTAACCAAGAATTCAGATAACCTTTTGCAGAATATAGAAATATAGAATTAGGATGCTTCTCATTTAAAAAAATGTGGGCCTGTCAATGGAATTTGGGAAAATGGTTTAAGAGATAGAAGTTTTTCTAGTAGAATGCCATTTTTGAAATAAAGCATACATGGTTTGGAATAGTAGAGAGCTAAAAAGGTAGTAGTATGAGTCACAGAATACAGGACAAAGTGAATTTATACCCAACATGAAGAGCCATAGAAGAGAAGATAAGGTGAAAAGAATTATAGATGGTACAACCCTAAATTGTTCTTCCCCTGCAACACCTGTAACACTATCTTGAAGTGTTATTAACGTTCTTTCTCATTCTTAGAATTTACTAATATATCATCTATGAACAACTCCACAAATTGATCAAGATAATGTCAAAAAATGTGATTCATATAATCCATAAAAATTGCAAGTACATTAATTAATCCGAACGGCATCATTAGGAATTCATAGTGTCCATATCTAGTCCTGAAACTTGTTTTAGGTATATTTTTCTTTTTAATTCTAATTTGATAGTATCCTAATCTCAAATCTATTTTTGAAAAGAAAGTAGCTTCTTTCAACTGATTTAATAAAGTATCTATCTAAAGGAGAGAGTATTTATTTTTTATAGTTACTTTATTTAGCTGTCTATTATCTATAGACAGTCTTATAATTCTATCATTCTTCTCAACAAATAGTACAGGGGCTCCCTAAGGTGATACACTAAGTCTGGTGAATTTTTTTTCAATAATTCCTCCAATTACTTTTAAAGTTAATTCATATCCATGGAAGACATTATATAGGGTGTAATGGAAATAGGTCTTGTTCTTGGCACCGAATCAATAAAAAATTATATCTCTCTTTCAGGGTTCAATTAAGAAATCTCTTATGGAAATACTTCAGAAAATTCATTAACTACTAGGATTTCAATAAGTTTATGCTTAACATCTATATCCAAAGAATATAGAAGAATATATCTAAGCATTCCACTTTTTAATTCCCTATTAACTTGGTTGGCATTAAGTACATTCATTTGCAACTTTTCTTTTGAAGTAGAAGGTTAAAACTCAATAATTTTATCATAACAATTTAATAAAAGCCGATTTTCTAACAATTAGTCCAACTCTAGGATAACATCAATACCTTTCAAAGGAGGATATACAAAATCTACTCTAAAAGACTTTCCCTGTATAGAAATTTGACAATCCTTGCACAAAAAGGAAGCTAACAATTTTTCTCTTATAGGGGTTACAACTGATAAGTCATAAGGAAGATAAAAAATAGGGTACTAAAATTTCTTTACACATTCATTTGATATGAATGAATGGCTAGGACTTGAATCAAATAGTGCAAACAAAGGAAAATTGTAAATATAGTATGTACCTTGTATCATCTCAGGGGACTATGATGCTTCCTTACCACTCAAAGTGAAAACTCTACCTTTAGCTTGTGGTCTCTACTTTGGCTGTTTCCCCTTTCTCTGTGGATAATTCTTTGTAAAACGTCCTTTCGATCCATAACTGTAGCAGACATCCTGTCCTACATAGCATGGTCTATTCCTATGTACACAACCATACTTAGTACATTTAACTATAAGGGAGTTTGGTTGAAATAGTTTAGAACTTGTGATTGGAAGCTTCTTGCCCTATATATTTCCTCTACCTATGATATTTTTCCTTAGACCACACACCCTTGTCTTTCTCTTTCAAAAGTTTCGCTTTTGTTTCTCATGTTCTATGGCCCTTAAACTCTTTTCAAGGAGCCTACACTTATTGATCAAAGGCACAAATTCCCTTATTTCCATAGCTACCATTACATTCTTAGTTTCTAGATTCAATCCTACCTCAAACTTCACTACCTTCCATAACTCATCCAGATTATACTTCAAATAAGTTGAACATTTAGATAATTCTTGGAATTGGGCAATGTATTGATTTATCATCATATTACCCTGCCTAAGCTAAAGAAATTTAATTTCTTTCTCTGCACGCACATTGCTTGAAAAATACTTATCTAATAAGGTACTTTGAAATAGCTGCCAAGTAATCTGTCTACCCTAATGAATTAACAGCTCTCTGGCTCCTTACCACCAATGTTCAACTTCATTTTTTAACATGCATGTAGCAAAAGTAACATTATGTTCATCTATGCATCCTAAAATTTCAAAAATTTGGTCTATCTAACCATCTCTCCACCGCATTTGGGTTATAACTACCTTGGAATGAAGGGGGCTTAGCCCTCATGAAGTTAGACCATCCACTATCATTCCCATTTGCTCTGTTATTCCCACTGGTTTCACCATTGTTATTATTATTTTGTAGGTACTGCAAAATTTGATTAGTGGTTGAAACCTAGTCTTAAATTACTACAGTCAGGCCATGTAGGGTTTTCTCTGTATTACTCATCAGATCCCTCCTTGGTGGTGCCATATTCTAATGTATCAAAAACAAAATATGTTACCATTAAGCTTAATAGTTAATTAAAACATTTAACAATAGTCATAACACTACTCAAGCATACAGATAGGAAACATTAGTAATTTATTACACGTATGTAAACATTTATATCCTACATAACATGACTACACATATATTCAAGACACATTAAAATTGCTTTAGACAACCACCCACCCATGGCTATCTACGATCGACTTGCTCTGATACCAACTTTGTAATGACTTCAAGTTTTTTTATATACTGATCCTATCTCCTCTTGAAGTCATTATTGCTACTTTTCACCTTTATTAGCTTGCCTTCATTATTATATTTATTGATTAAACTAATGTAAGTAAAATTTCAAGATACAACTATCACAGTTTTGATTAAAAAAATGATAGTATTATTGATTAGCATTAGTTATCTACTTGAGGATATACATATCATAGCGACTTGGGTACTACATATACTACAAAAGGCAAGATGACAATCGACCACTGTACCAAAAATTATCATCATGATGCATTAGTTAGAGTCACTTATATATAGAAATATATATAGACATGCATAATAGTCTAAACATTTTCATCTACATCATCCAGAGATATCGGTGTGGGTAGTGGCACCTCTATTGGAATTTTAGCTAAATCTACCATGATTACGTCCTGTACTATTGGGATGTAGCCCAAAAATGGTAACTTGATCCACACACACTAAATATTATTGTCATGGTGAAAATCTGCATAAGCTCTCTAGCTATCTAAACATAACATGAAAACATTTAATGAGAATTTACATTCCAAGTGGATACAAAAATAATTCATAAATATCGCATACGAAATATAACATGTCATGTTCAGCTATATAACTACAAAATTCATCAGGCCATACCTATCTACTATATATCTACACACATGGAATCATGCAACTATGATAGTTATGGCATAAATAGTTATATGATCATGTCATAGATATATCATATCATAATATAAAAATTTATCAAGTCATGGTTGTTTAATTGGACTTCTCAGATATTAACATTTTAAGATCAATGTGAGCGTCTTGCCTCACTCTACTCAATCCTAAACGTGCTTGCCTCACTTCATCCAAACATGATCATATATTCATATTAACTCGTAATTGTGAATAAGGTATCCCCTATTTGGTACCACATGGAAACCCTATGACCTTTCAAGGTCACCTTACTTCAAGGTTCATTCCCTCTTTGTATCTTACAATTCATTTTTATTCCATAACAGCCAAGATATGATATTATTGTCTAACCAATATACAACAACATAATATGCCCATATGTCCAACAATGATAGAATGCATATCTCATGATCATTTCAAACGTTCTTATGTTAGGCATATGCATATAATAGTGAAACATAAACATTGTCACAGGATGCATATTAGAGTCATTTGTAGTATATAAGGCATCCATGGTATCATATGTGTTCACATACATTGCATGGAAAAGAATTAATGCTATGGTTATGGCTTTATTATACCTTACTTTTAGATTAAATTCCATATTCATAGACTTATTCAAATTACTAGAATTTTCTTTATAATTACTATTTTGGCCAACCTTAAGAAACAAGTTGTATTAATGAATTAATTTCTAATTGGCCTTTCGTACACAATTTATTGCCCCTTAGTATTATTTTACTACACTACCTCTTTGCTACCTTATAATTCGGTTATTGGCTCATTTACATCTAAATTTTCTATTCTAATGTATTATCTTAAATTCTTATTTTTAGAACTTAAACTTAATTTATTAGTTGCAACTTAAATTATTAAAGATATTATATATGCTAAGTTCAATAAGTACTCTTATACTCTCTTTAGGTTCCCACTTACCACTAAGTTCAAATAGGTATTTTTCCATCACATGTCAAACAAATTAAACCAATTTCATTTTAAATGTTACTTATATAACACAACCCTACCCTTTTTATTTATGAAATTATTCCTTTTAGTATACTACAAGCAATATTAATATCATTTTGTTCTTATTCATGAATCTAACTTTACTTATTTCTTTCTCATTAATTTTCCCTTAATTTAATCTTAGAGAAACCTTGCTTTTTTGGAGTATTAGTAACATTTCTAAAGTAGCAAATTATTTACTTTAGTATTACTAAATAGAAATGTTACTATTCATTTGGTCAATTAGCACTATTCATTTAGGAATTTCATATTTTTTTCATCAAGAATTATAACCCTTTTAGGTACCCCTTTTAGGTACCCCTTTTAACCCTCATTCTTTCCTCATTAACACACCTTCACGTGGTGGCTATATGGTATTAGGAAATCACCTAGAATTTCCAATCAATCACTACATCAATTTCTATTCATTGCTAATCTATAAATTATGATAAAGTTTAGGCATTTATGTCACATTTTCATCATCAATCCTTTATTATCTTAATTTCTAAAATCTTGATGCCATTACACTCACAAGCTTATTGATCTCTTGTCTTATATAAACAAATTCTTCATCACACGTAACACTTACAATTAACTATAGTTATTTTTAAAAATGTTTCTTCATGACTTCGACCTACTTAGGTAATGAAGTCCTAATCATCTTTCCCTTCCATTTATTTTTCTCTTATCAATTAGTATCAATACATTCTACTTCTTTAGCATCATCATTACTCAAAATTCCATCTAGTGCCCTAAAATTACCCTACAACCCGAGACCTCCCTTCCTTGGTTTCTAGGATTCTAGCTTTCCAATTTTGTATTTTACTCACTCCCTCATGCCATATTTTGAGTTCCTTTTCATACAAGCAACATGAAACACTTAATTTATAGCCAAAAAAGCACCATGTTTCCAGCCATACCATGCAAAAATTCGTAACAATACAAGCTTATTTTCCAACACCAAATATAAGATTTACATGTATCTAGATATAGTTCACCCATGGCCATAATCAATAATACCAAAATTCAGAAATTTTCTTTGAAGTCCTAGGGTTAAAACCCCACTTAAATCATACAAATTTTAGGATATTTTCCAAGAAGAATCATTTTTAAACCTCTAAGATAGTTTTCTACAACTTGCTTAGCTAGTTTCTTCCTTACTTCTCCTTCCTCCCTTGGTTATGGGATAAAGATGTTCTTTTTATCCTCACTATTCGAACAATTCTCCATGGTAGCGAAGATGAGTTTAGAATCCAAAAAATGAAAGAAAATGAAGGGATAGAAGTGGAGAGAAAATATCTTACCTTGAACACCAATTCTCCCCTCACTTTCTCTTTCTTTTCTCTTCTTCTTCATGCCACTCTAGTTTTTCTTTCTCACTTTTGCTGCCCGAGACACCTCTAGAAAAATCCCTTATTAAACTAACCTAATAAGGTGTCATAAGATATTTAGGGAGGTAATTCCTAATTAACTTAATTCCATTTTTATCCTTACACCCATTGCCCTAATTCCTTTCATGTCCTTTGACCTTTTATTAAGGCATTGTTTGGATGATTTCAATTCCCTTTTCTCTTTCTCTTTTAATACGATAAGAATTAATAAGGTTTAAGCTTCTAATTAAGATAATTTTCCTAGCTTTATTTTGTTTTAAAATTTTACACTTAGTTACCAAAATATTTCTCTTTATGCTACTTTAATTTCTTTCAAAATTCAAGACTTATATACTTGTTCATGAAATCACAATATTTCGCCTAACACATATTGTTTTGTTCCATAAAATAACTCTTACTAATTTTTCCCTCCTTTCCATAATCATTTATGCTAATTTTAGTACTTAAACATTTCATTAGCAATTTGTAGTATATATTTCCTTTAATATGTCTCTTCAATTATCCATAACTTCTTTTCCATATTTCTCCTTTCTTTACTCCTTTAAATGAATATTTTCATGCTCTGTAGTAAGTAAAAATGAATATGTTATAGAAAGTTTGTTGAAATTATTGCTAAGAGATTCCAAAGTTTTCTACCTAATAATATTGAGAAAGAATCAGAAGACCAAATGAATGCTAAGACCCTTCAAAATGACATAAAGCTAACCGAGTTTGAAATAGAGGAGGAAAACACTTACTTTAAAAAATAAGCCATTGAGAATTAGGTGGAAGAAGTCTTTGAAGAGAACACACCTATTGATCAACCTGAGCGAGGCATCATTACCTTAGTTCAACCATTTAATTTCATTAATTTAGTAGGCTGTGAAGGTAATTTACCTATAGCTAGTGAATAATCTCTTCACTATGCATTCACTTCAGGATCATTATAGCATGAAGCATTACTGAATAAAGTTGAGTAGAATAAAGCCAAGCTAGAGTTTGAAATTTCTACAACAACACTAGCAATAAAAAGAAAGAAAAAACTACAGCAATCATTAGGTAATATTCCTCCAAGATTTAAACTATCACTTGAATATCTTTGCTATGTATTTTTGGGTGATGCTTACAAAAGTGCAAAGTTCCACACAGAGAAAGCTACACTAATTCCTCTTGGTGACCCCCACTGTGGCTATTAAAAAGTCTGGTTGCCAAAGTGCTTACTAGTAGGCAACCTGGCTATTAAAAATCAAATAAATGAGAAAAATTCAAAAATTTTAGTGAGATCAACATTGCAACTCCGAACTTACTGTTATGGCACTAGGCCCTCGGGCCTGAAGAAACCAAATTCCAAAAACTTAAGTGTCTTAATGATACCCTATTTTGAGTTCTAGAATTCTAGAATCAATAGTGTTGCGACCCTACACCTTCATTGCTGCAAAGCCAGCACGATAAGCAGGGAAAAGGAGAAATGACCACCATACCTTGTAGAAATCAACCACTTATGGGCCAAATATTCAAGGAAATCCTTTATACTTAATTTTTATATTTTTATTTTTATTTTTACATTAAGGATAATATAAAACTTAAAGTTGGGGGTGGTTGAATTTATGAATGAGTAAATGATTGAGTTGGATACTAAATATACATACTCTGCTCAATGCATATATTGTTTATTTCGTTCCAGCAATTTTTGTGATTTGTGTGAGTGTGTGTTTCAAATTTGTATTTTGAGTGACTTATTGGAGCATATAACATTAAAAGCCAATGATTTTATTAGACTTAAAAAAAATTTAGCTTTTGAAAAATGGATAAAAGTTATGTTTATATGTGAACTTAACTCTTATTGAAATTTATATTTTATTTGAAAATCTTGAAATTTTCTAACACCTAAACCTTTGGCATTTGATTGGTTAAATACTTAAAAAAGGTTCATGTGATTCAAATTATATATATATGACTCTAGAATTTATTTAATTGTCACTTGAGACGAAATCTTAGGCTACACCACATTTAAAAAATGATTTAGGCATTGTTTTTAGTTTCAGCTTTTCAAGACAACCAATAAATTATTATATTTTTAGTTTCCCTATTTTAAGCATAATTGAATTTTTTTTCTTTGGCACCTATAATATTAATTGAGCCTAGAATAAAAATCTATCCTTATTTTTTTTACCCTTCTCACTCATATGCATCATCATTATTGAAATTTTTATCAAGAGCTATATTGTTAAACGTGAGAAGGTGGAGCATGAAAGTAGAAAAAGAAGGAAGATTACATATAAAAGTAATTTTCAATGGAAAAAGAAAAGTAAATATGTGAATGAAGAGAAAAGGAGAAAAAGAAGTGATGAGTGAAAAAGAAAAATGTGAATAAGATAATGATAGAGAAAGGAGAGAAGAAAATAAGTTTTGGGGAAAATTCCCTGTATATCTACTAAGGCTCTTTGAAAAGAACTAAAATAATCATGTGTGATTGGGTGATTTAAGCTTAGTTTAATATCCTTTATCCTACCTTAAACTTAAACCGCATTACAAGCCTAAGAAAGTCCTATTGATCCTAGATGTGGTGCTTAGTCTACATTAGTAGAGAGTGACATGAAAAATATTCTTATGGAGTTCCTAAAACTCATTTATTTAGATATATGCTCTTAAAATATTAGATTCCATAAACTTATCTGAGTGTAAAAGGTCAAGTGTCACAAGGTTATTCACAAATGATGGATGTTGTGTGTATTATGTTACCAAAGAACATTAACTTATCTGAACATATTACACAATCTAGCATGTGTGTATCATGTTCTTTGGTAACTTAATGGATGCTGGATTATGTTTAGTTTGTGGTGAAGAAAGTTATGGAACAGGTAAGTGTTGTTGTATTAGTAAGAGTGTACTGTAACTTTTAATAATAGTGAAACTTAACTCTCATGATTATTCCTTAAGTTTGTGAATATGTTCGGACCATATTCGTGAGAAAGATGGAATCTGGGTAGTTTTAGCCTAGATATCTATACTTGCATATAAGAATAGAGATAAGCTTGTAATAGTTGAAGACATAGTTCATCAGCATTGGACTACTTATGGGCACCGTTACTATACTCGATATGACTATGAAATATGCTACATTTACATTTTATCCTTTGGTATGATTCATCTCAAAAATCACTTAACCCGATCAAATTTGTTTCTTAAAGAATGTGAGTTGCAGCAAATGAACTAATGAAATATTTGGTCAAACTGCAGTCTTCACTTTCTCAAGTCAATCAGTATGTTAATTTTCTTTCTTTCTTAATGTCACGGCCCCAAATGATGGAACACATGACTGGCACGACATAAGGGTTTCCCCCTAGCCGCAAGCCTAACGCATAGCACATACAAACATCCAGCACACAATCCAAAGTACATAATAAATATAACTGGCCACATATGCCACATCCAATATCAGAAAATACTGTATATATATATATATATCTCCTGAATCCAACATCCGTGATTCTACTTAGCCCATGGCCTCATAATATTCATGTGATTCAACTTGGCCCAAGGCCTCATAATACCAACATTGTTGTAAAACATAAAACCATTTTCCAAACAACACATCAAAATACGCAAGAAGCGAGGATCCTGCTTGTATGTTCATGGAGATACACTAGACATAAACTAAACTAAACTAAACAAACAGTACAAAAGAGCCTTGCCCAAACTGGGGCTCACAAACGCTATCTTCAGCCTCCTACGAAGCTGTAGCTGGATCAAAGTCTCTTTGACTATCTGTGGGGAGGAAACAGAAGAGGGGTGAGATTACCACATCTCAGTGAATGGGTAAATCATACTATAACTGAAACAGGGCAAACCAAGCACGAGTGTTTCGCAATGGATTTAATAATTGAAATCCAAGTATAAAGATAATAATAGAAACATTAAGCATTTAACCATAATTTATTGAAAGAAAAGCTAAACAGTTCAAATGTATATTCAAAAGATAAATCAGGATTTAAATCAGTAACCGTAAAGCAAATCAATTATGCATGGTAAGTAATAAATAAAGTTATTTATGCAATAACAATGATGAATGAGATATTTTAAAAATATTTAATCTTTAAGAAAAATGCACTAGTTTATTGGAGTTCTTTTCTAACAGATCATCATCTTCCCCAAGTACACAGCAAGGGTAGGGTAATCACTGTAGGCGTAGACATAAGTCTACCCTAAATTTCTCCAAGCACACAGCAAGGGTAGGGTAATCACTGTAGGCGTAGACATAAGTCCACCCTAAATTTCCCCCAAGCACATAGCAAGGGTATGGCAATCACTGTAGGCGTAGACATAAGTCCACCCTAAATCCCTGTGTTTTAGGTAGTCATATGCCCATCACAGTATCCTAGGCCGAAGCCTTCACATGACCATGGTGCACCAGGGCTAGCACTACCTGCGGCTAGCTAACAGTGATCTAAAAGGGTCCCTCCAATAGAAAACATTTGAAATATGCTATTCAAAGAGTTTAAAGTAAAACATTTCAATAACATTACAATAAAGCTATAATTTTCTATCTAGCTCTTTTCATGCATAAAATTCCATTCTAAAATATATCTCATCCATGAATTCCCATGGAGACCTTTATATTCATAAACTTTCCCTTTTAAACATAGATCGTCCGTAGACGTCACATAGATGCTCATCATGCATCAAATCATTTCATGGCTAACTTAGTTCATTTCTATGACTAAGTTCACATTTCTATAAATCTAGCTTAAATGGAGAATTATCAGTCTAGATGCTTGCCCTGCATACCTAGAGTTGAACTAGGATTGAAATTTATAATTTCTAACATGGTTGGAACATATTGGTTTTCAAAGCGGTAAAACAATTTAACATACATTCCAACTAGTTAAAATGATACGAGAGAGTTATAAATTTTCCAATCAGGGTTTATCACATATACATGTCTTTTTTCAAGACAATCATATAGCTTTATAAATCAATGGGACATGCACAATATATTTACTTTACCATATAATGAGAAATACATTTAAAATCACATATTCAATGAATTGAAAAATCCATTTTCAAAACCATACTCTTCTTGAACTATATACCAGATTGTAAACCATTCAGATAATTTAATCAATTTCAAAGACATATAAAAGTATAAATAACTTATAAATATAATCAATTATATATTTAAGGTTCAAGAAGAACATAAGGCAAGTCATAAAAAAATTATCTACTCACAAGGTAAGGCTCCAGATTGAACAGTCCTAAAATGTACTTTTTCAATCCACATTTAACTAAATAGACCTCAAAATGACTCTAGAATTGCGAAATTTGGCCTCCGCGAGCTTAGTTAACACTAGTCAACTTGGGGGGACTATTCACGGTCAAAAAATACAATTCACCGCTAAGAAATTACTATTCATGCTGGCCGGATTTACTGTTCATGATGCACAAAAAGTTGTTAGATGGTCAAAAAATATTTTATCATAAGGTTTATCTAGCTCCTAAATTCATCTACAGTGTCAGATTTTCAATTTGAGGTCTCTAAATAAGAGTTTCAAAGTTTGCCTTTTTTTTAAAGATTTTCTACTTTCGATTTGCGGTGATTTAGCGGCTGATTTAAAAAATTATTCGCCCAATATCGTGGTACTCTTCGTCCTGAATCTAGTGGTACTCTTAGTTTTGAGACCAGAGGCTTGTAGACACTCCAGATTTAGAGAGAAAACATAGATATTACTATTCATTCATTTTACGGAGATTTCTCTTCTTTCGCATCTCCCCCTCCCCCTTTTTATTTCTTTTTTTTACTTATTATTATTTAATAATTAAATATTTAAATTTTTTATTATATATATAATAATATTATTTTTCATCCTAAAATATCCCAATTTTTTTTAAAAATTTACATTATTGCAAAACTTTAGTTGCACTCTTAAATTATGACTTTTCTTGATAAAAATTTTAATAAAACAAATCACAAAATAAATATTTTTATACATAATAAAAGAAAGAATATTTCTAAAAATAAAACAAAAATTTATTAAAGGTCAATATAATTATTTTAAGCAAAACAAAAATTATTTTAATTAAAAATATATTTATTTTTATCAAAACAAATCATTTAAAATAAAAATATATTTTTTATCGTAAAACATTATTATTTAAAAATTACAGGATATTACAAAAATACCTAAAGAGTTAATCTCTGAAACTCCTATATGTGGTTATCAAACCCAAAAACTTACACCGTAGATGGATCCAGCAAATACCGAAACTTTAGGATCTCAAATTTTAGGCTGAGCCTATCTTCCACGCGGCCCCACGCGCTAGTTCTTCTTCGGCGCGTGAATCCCACGCGTACCCCTTGTAGTGGCACGTGCAGCACGTGGCCCAGCAGCCCTAATGCGTTAACCTGCGTTGACCGAGCTCCCAAAGGCCAAATTTTGTGAAATCGGAGTCATTTTCTAAATTTTTGGACCCTCTAAACTCATTTTTAGATTCTATTTGGCCAAATTTGGACTGGAAATGTGAACTTTGGGGTTGTCCAACTTGGAACCCTAACTTTGTGAGTAGATAATTCTTTCTATGATTTACCCTATGATTTTCTCGAGCTTTAAATAGATAATTGATTATGTTTACAAGTTATTTATACTTTTATGTGTCTCTGGAATTGATTAAATTATCTAAATTGTTTACAATCTAGTATATAGTTCAAGAAGAGTATGATTTTGAAAAAAATAGATTTTTGAACACATTGAATATGCGATTTTAAATTGTATTTCTCATTATATGGTAAAGGAAATATATTATGCATTTGGCATTGATATGTAAAACTATAAGATTGCCTTAGAAACGGGCATGTATATGTGATTACCCTGATTGAAAAATTTCTGACAGAAGAATTGTACTGAAATTGAAATTTTTGTATTATACTAGAACCTCTGTTTGACCAATATGGCATATATAAAATTATGATTTTTATGGAGGAACTCTTTTGGAAACACCGTTTGCTAACAGCAGGCAATGTTAGGCCTAATGCACCTTGCTAACAGCAGGCCTAGTCTCGTGTGACGGCCAACACACGGGATATGATATGTGAAGGAGAGCAAGATGCCTACTATCTGGGCAAGATGTCGACTATATGATATGTCATTTGCCTTCCCTTGATGTGTGCTTAGGAAATTATCTATATTAGAGTCTCTTCGCGTATCCTGTTGAATGGTGGTAGTGCAAAACTTGGTTGAGATGCTAAGTATAGGCAAATCCTACACCACCAAAGTACGGAAGGGCTTGAACTCTAATATAATGATTCTGATATGGGATCCTCCTAATGTTGTCACGTGAAATATTTTGATGCATAACAACATTTGTTAAACGATCATACAATACACTATATAATTTTGAATATATGAATATCCTTTGTTTGAGAATAATCAAAATGCGGGTCTCATATGGATGTACTTACGAATTATATTTTCTATGTGACAGATTTTAAAATATAAGTACATCTATATGTTGACCTAAGAGGTCATATGAGGTATTATCTACTCACTGAGTTGTCAAAGTCACTGCACGATACTTATAATTTTTTTTTTCAGATAAGGATATAGAGTTTGGTCTTGCAGCTATGTGATCAACTAGGAGTCATACTATCTAGGTGAGCCTACGTTGCTTCCAAGGCTCACAGTGTTTAAATTATTTTGTACTTGTAATCTAGAGTATGCTCTGAACGTCACAGGCAAGATCTCTGCTTCTGCTGTAATATGTGTATAAAGACTTTGTTTGTATATTTGATTATATTGGAGAGCTTGTAAACATATGTTATTAATCCTGATATGTAATATACTTGAAGCAAGTATGCAGTATAATAACATTAAAATTATTTGTTACTCTTGACAATCACGTTTCTTTAAATTGGGGGCGTTATAAGTTGGTATCAGAGTATTAGGTTTCACTAAGGCTATCAGAGTAAAGGATTCTTTAGTAGGACTTATAGTATGGATATGAGCCAGACATATTTATACTTCAGGTGCTGTTGAGGAATTCTATAGGGTTTCAATTTCCTTCCTATTCCAAGTTTGTTAAAGTTCCTAGTATAAGGTTGCTTGAATATTATAGTATCTTAAAAGGTGTTTTGTTCTGTATAGTCTATGATGCCGCCAAGAACTAGAGTGGTTACTAGAGAAGCTGTAAATCGTGAACCCTCTACAGAAGAGTCTGTATAATCTATAATTTCCGTACAAAGAGGTCGTGGTAGAGGCTAACCTAGAGGAAGAGGCAGAGGTAGAAGGTGTGCACGGGGCACAAGAACCCTAAGACATGATGAATAGGTCCATGTATCTGATAGAGTCCCTGAGGAGAGAGTAGAACCCCCTCAGGAGCCACATGATAGAACAATTGATATGATTATTGGAATACATAGGAGTTTAGAGACATTGGCTGAATTTATAGTAGACAGGGCAGAAGGGATGCCTAGCCACCAAAAAATGCTCCTGAAGCGTAAGAACTGAGAATAACAGCTAAGCAAGAGGACAAGTTTACGAGGATTAAGGTGAAATTACTACAATTCCTTAAGCTAAAATCCCTAACTTTTTCTGGGTCAGATATTTAGGAAGACCCACAAATATTCATTGATGTTGTAGAACGAGTTTTCAGAGCTTTGGGATATTCTACTAGAAGATCTATTGAACTAGTGTCCTTTCAACTATCAGATGTGGCCCAAGTTTGGTTTAAGATACTGGTACAAGGAAGAGTAGTTACTTTACTGCCAATGGAGTGGGATGAATTTAAGGAAGCATTTATGAATCGTTTTCAACCAATGAGTGAAAGGGACAAGAGGGCCAGAGAATTTGAAGAATTAAGACAAACACCGAACATGACACTTTCTGAATATGACATTTGTTTTACTTAGTTGTCTAGATATGCACCATATATGGTTACTAATGAAAAATATAGAATTAAGAGATTTATTTCAGGATTGATACGTCCATTGTTTAAATCGGTGGGTTCTCAGATGAACCATTTTCCAACTTATTCAGCAACTGTGGCTTGTTCTAGAATGATGGAAACATGAGAATAAGCAGACATAGAAGGTCTAAGGAGAAGAAAAAGAGATCGAGATAGTAATATTCAAACTAGTTATAATCCTAATGTCAGAGGACCAAGATTTCAAAATCTACAACGTTTAACTCAAACAGGATCTGGTAGCTCTAACTAGACATCAGTCAATATCAATAAGTAAAGAATGATTCAAAGAGATATGAGACCTACTAGTCAACAGAATTCAAGATCAATTCCATTATGTCCCATTTGTAGTAGGCCTCATACTGGACAGTGTCGTAGAGAAATTGGTGCATGTTTTAAGTGTGGACAAGTAGGTCATTTGATGAGAAATTGTCCATAATTACATAATTTGAGTCAAGCATTAGTACTGTTAGCTTCATCCTCTGCATCTGTACCAGCACGACCAAATAGAGCAGTTTCAGTTCAAGTAAGTAGTAGTGGTACTGGTAGAGGATTAGGAAGTCGAGGTCGAGAACAAGATCGAGTTTTTTCCCTAACATGACAGGATGCTCAGGCTTCAAATACAGTTATGATAGGTACATTATCAATATATTCCCATATAGCATATGTACTGTTCGATCTTGGTTCTACTCATTCTTATATATCACCTTGTTTTGCTAAGAAATTGGATAAAGATCTTACTAGTTTACATTGTTTTTTTATGGTTGCTACTCCAATGGGAGAATTCTTATTGGTAAATGATGTGTATAAATCGTGTGAGATTTCAATAGAAGATAAATAGACTATTATAGATTTGATAGTTTTAGATATGGTAGACTTTGATATGATACAGGGAATGGATTGGTTGTCATCATGCCATGCCGTTCTAGATTGTCACCTTAAGGTGATTAAGTTTAATATTCTCGAAGAATCTTTCTTCTTGATACAAGGAGATCGTAGTGAGAAACACAGTAATTTAATCTCTGCTCTAACAGCTCATAAGCTACTACAAAAAGGATGCCAGAGGTATTTAGCAGTGGTCAAAGATATTGATATAAAGTACACCAATGTAGAGAAAGTTCTAGTGGTTAGGGAATTTTTTGATGTATTTCTTGAGGAGTTGCTAAGGTTACCCCTAGAACGAGACATTAAGTTTGGTATTGATTTACTTATGAGAACCCAACCGGTGTCTATACCTTCATATAGAATGGCACCAACTGAACACAAGGAGTTGAAGAATTAGTTGCAAGACTTATTAGACAAGAGATTTATATTCCTTAGCACTTCTCCTTGGGGTAGTCCAGTCCTATTTGTGAAAAAGAAAGATGGATTGCTACGATTGTGTATTGATTATAAACAGTTGAATAAGGTGATAGAATGTAATAAGTATCTATTACCTCATATAGATGATTTATTTCACCAGTTAAAGGGTGCCCAATGTTTTTTGAAAATTGATTTGAGATATGGGTATCATCAATTGAGGATAGGGAAGGAAGACATTCCGAAAGCTGCTTTCAAGACTCGATATGGGCACTATGAGTTCTTAGTAATGCCATTTGATTTAACAAATGCCCCAAATGCATTCATGGATTTAATGAATAGAGTATTTAAACCTTTCTTGGATTAGTTTGTTATTGTTTTCATAGATGATATCCTGGTATGTTCAAGGAGTTCAGAGGAGCATGAACAAAATTTAAGGATAGGTTTACAAACCCTAAGAGAACACAAACTATATGCTAAGTTTTCAAATTGTGAATTTTGGCTTAGTAGTATTACTTTCTTAGGGAATGTGATTACCAAGGATGGTATTCAAGTTAATCCTAAAAAGGAAGAAGCAGTGTAGCAATGGCCACACCCTACCACAATTATAGAGATTCGTAGTTTTCTTGGTTTAGCAAGCTATTATTGCAGATTCGTTAAAGATTTTTCAAGAATAGCTGCTCCTTTGACGAGGTTGACAAGGAAAGGAATAAAGTTTGACTGGTCAGATGAATATGAAAGAAGTTTCTAGAAACTCATAGAATGTTTGACTACGGCACTAGTACTATTTATCTCTTCAGGTACCAAAGGATACATAGTATATTGTGATATATCGAGAATTGGATTAGGGTGTGTGTTGAGGCAACATGGTCAAGTCATTGCATATGCATCTAGACAGCTTAAACCACATAAGCAAAATTATTCAACTCAAGACTTAGAAATGGTAGCAGTAGTTTTTGCTCTCAAAATTTAGAGGCATTATTTGTATGGTGAATTATGCGAAATCTATACAGATCATAAAAGCTTCAAATACATTTTTCAACAAAAGGATCTTAATTTGAGACAAAGACAATGGATGGAATTACTTAAAGATTATGACTGCACAATACTATATCATCCAAGTAAGGCCAATGTAGTGGCTGATGCATTATGACAGTGGTAAGGAGGCCATTGGTTAAAGAAATGCATAAGTTGGAAAGTCACGGGGTAGTATTGAAAGTAAAGGAGCCTAAGATACTATTGGCCCATATATAGTTTCAATCGTCTTTGATTGAGTAGGTGAAAAAGGTACAAGAAGAGGATACCTATTTATGCAAGAAAATTGAAGAGGCGAAAACTAACAGTGATATTGAATTTATTGTAGATTATAAAGGAATCCTAAGATTGGGCAAGCGATTGTGTGTACCTAATAAAGAACTCAAGAAAGAGATTTTAGAGGAAGCCTATAGATCCATATATACCATTCATCCCGGGGTAACTAAAATGTATAAAGATTTAAAAGAAATTTACTAGTGGGATGGTATGATGAAAGATATAGTTTCTTATGTCTCTCGATGCTTACCTTGCCAGCAAGTAAAAGCAGAACATCAAAGGCCTACAGGATTACAAAAGCAGATAGAGATACTTGAATGGAAATGAGAAATAATAACTATGGATTTTCTTACAGGGCTACCACTGACACTAAAAGGGTTTAATTCAATATGGGTGATCATTGATAGGTTAACTAAATTGACACATTTTCTACCAGTGAAAACCACATACAATGTAACTCAGTATGCAAATTTATATTTGAATGAGATAGTGAGGCTACATGGGGTACTGATATCAATTATATCTAATCGAGGACCACAGTTCACAGCTCGTTTTTGGAGAGCCTTCTAAGAAACTTTGGGCCTGAAGTTAAATCTCAGTACTACTTTCCATCCTCAAACAGATGGACAGTCTGACCGAATTATCCAAAATATTGGAAGACATGCTGCGGGCATGTGTGTTAAACTTTTAAGGTAGTTGGAAAAGATTCTTACCCTTAGTTGAATTTGCTTATAACAATAGTTACCAAGCCAGTATACAAATGGCCCCTTTTGAGGCATTAAATGATAGACGTTGTTGTTCTCTGATTGGATGGTTTGAGATGGACGAAGTTAAGATTTTAGGGCCTGATTTGGTAAAAGATGCACTTGACAAGGTAAAGTTAATTAAGGAAATGTTATTAACAGCCCAAAATAGACAGAAAGCTTACGTTGATAATAGACGTCGACCGTTGAAATTTTCCATAAGTGAACATGTCTTCTTGAAGATATCTCCTATGAAAGGAGTAGTAAGATTTGGGAAAAAAGGGAAGTTAAGTCCACAGTACATAGGACCATTTGAAATTCTTGACAGGATCGGTCCAGTAGCTTATTGTTTAGCTTTGCCACCTGAATTGAGTAATGTTCAACTAGTATTTCATGTGTCTATGCTATGAAAGTATTTATCAGATTCCACACATGTAATTCAATGCCCACAAATTCAGCTACGGGAAGACTTAACTTATGAGTAACAAGCAGTAGTGATAGTGGATAGACAAGTAAAGAAATTACTTTCAAAAAAAATACTGACAGTCAAAGTGATATGGAAAAATCACTCTTCAGAGGAGGCTACTTGGAAAAGAGAGGATGACATGCGCGCTAGATACCCACATCTTTTTGAATCATGAGGTTAGTTTTTATTGTAAATATAGAAATAAAATTTAGGGATTGAATTTCTCTAAGGGGAGAAGAATGTAATAGCTTTAAATAAATGAAAACCCTGAATTAAAAAAAATTATGAATGTAAGGGAGGGTTATGATAAATGGAGATAGGTACTATTAAAAAATATATTTATTTATTACATAGGTTGAAGAATTATAAAGATAATATGACAATTTACGTTTTGGGGGCAAAATGCAATTCTCAAAAAGTTTATGAGTCAAAATGTAAATAATGAAAATTTGCAAAGACCTCCCTTAAAAATTAAATTTTTGCAGAATGGTCCCCCATGATATTTTAGAGCCTCTGCCACACAAAGAGCTGAAAAAATCTAAATTTCTCACTTTCTCCCTAATTTTTCTCTCCCGAAATCCCAAAACTTTTCTCTAGAATTTTATCACTTTTGGACCTCGGATTTCGACACCACCACCTCCAACGGACTCAGAACGAAGAAATCTACGAATCCATACGATTGATTTATGGAAGATAGGCCGGAAAAATCATCTAAAGAGGTAATCCCTGAAACTTCTATTTGTGGTTCTCAAACCCAAAAACTAACACCGTAGATGGATCCAGCAGGTACTGAAACCTGAGGATCTAAAATTTCAGGCCGAGCCTACCTTTCACATTCCCCTACACGTCGGTTCTTCTTCGGCACGTGAATCTCATGCGCATCCCCTACAGCGGTGCATTTCCTAACAGCCCTAATGCATTGACCTGTGTTGACTGAGTTTCCAAAGGCCAAATTTCGCGAATCCAAAATTATTTTCTAGTTTTTTGGACCCTCTGGACTTATTTTTAGGGTCTATTTGGCCAGATTTAGACTAGAAACGTAGATTTTGAGATTGTCCAACTTAGAATCCTAACTTTGTGAGTAGATAATTCTTTCTATGACTTACCCTATGCTCTTCTTGAACTTTAAATAGATAATTGATTATGTTTATAAGTTATTTATACTTTTATGTGTCTTTGGAATAGATTAAATTATTTGAATTATTTACAATTTGGTATATAGTTCAAGGAGAGTATGGTTTTCAAAAAAAAAAGATTTTTGAACACATTGGATATGCGATTTTAAATTGTATTTCTCATTATATGGTAAAAGAAATATATTACGCATGTGACATTGATATGTAAAGCTATAAGATTTCTTTAGAAACGGGCATGTATATATGATTACCTTGATTGAGAAATTTCTGACAAAAGAATTGTACTGAGATTGAAAATTCTGTATTATACTAGAAACTCTATTTGAACAATATGGTATATATGAAATTATGATTTTTATGGAGGAATCCATTTGGAAACACTGTTATCTAACAGCAGGCGATGTTAGGCCTAGTGCACCTTGATACCTCAGCTAGCAAGGGTGGTACTAGCCTCGTGTGACGGCCAACACACGGGATATGATATGTGAAGGAGAATAGGATGCCTCCTATTTGGGCGAGATGCCGACTATATGATATGTGATTTGTATTCCCTTGCTGTGTGCTTGGAAAATTGCCCATATTAGAGTCCATTCGTGTGTCCTCTTGAATGGTGGTAGGGCAAAAATTTTCTAAGATGCTAAGTATAGGTGAATCATACACCACCAAAGTACGAAAGGGTTTGAACTCTGATAGGGATCCTCCTAATGTTATCGTGTGAAATATTTTGATGTATATGGTTTTAAATATCTAAATATCTTTTGTTTGAGAATATTCGAAATGCGGGTCCCATATGGATGTACTTACGAATTATATTTTTTATGTGACAGATTTTAAAATATGAGTACATGCATATGTTGACCTAAGAGGTCATAGGAGGTATTATCTGCTCACTGAGTTGTCAAACTCACTACACGATACTTACAATATTTTTCAGATAAGGATACAGAGTTTGGTCCTACAGCTATATGATCAATTAGGGGTTATACTATCTGGGTGAGCCTACGTTGCTTCTAAGGCTCACAGTATTTAAATTATTTTGTCCTTCTATTTTAAAGTATGCTCTAAACGCCACAGGCAGGATCCTTGCTTCTGCTGTAATATATGTATAAAGACTTGGCTTGTATATTTGGTTATATTGGAGAATTTGTAAACATATGTTATTAATCCTGATATGTAATATACTTGAAGTAAGTATGCAATATAATAACGTTAAAGTTATCTGCTATTCGTGACAATCGCGTTCCTTTAAATTGGGGGGGTGACAAGCAGGATAGTATTTGATGTGAAATTAAAAAAATGTTAAGAGGTATAATATAGATATCACAATCGGTGATGGAAGATCCGAGTGATAAGTTGGGAATGAATGCCATAGAGAATTCTTATAAGTTTGAATAGTTCTTTAAAGAACCAAAAAGGAACACTCTCAAATTTTATAATCCATAATCTGATCATCTATTAATCATTCATGCCTTTTTATAGGTCAATGTATGTTGTAATTTCTAAACAAACTCAATAACTCAAAGTCCTACTCTAACTAGGTAATCTAATAACTAATAAATTAAGTAATCTAATTCTAGTCAAACTACATAATGCTTATTAGAATGGATAAGTTTATTATTAATACATTAAGTAATCTAATCCTAGGCAAACTAAATAAACTATAATAAAAATACATAGCCCTAGATGTGGCCCATATTTAGCCTTTATCCTGCTTCTCTTGAAGTGTCTTTAATTTTCAGTAAGGTAACTAAGCTCATTTCAAACCTTTTAGCTTTTGCACGAGTTAAAAGCCCAATTGAAGATATCTTATTGTCTTGGCTAGAATTTTGACTTTCCATGATCACATCATCCTCCCCTAGTTCAGAAGGATTTTCCCTTACATCCAAGTTGTCTTTATCTTTCAAATAAGAAAAAATATCTCTTACGTTGAAAGTAGCTGAAGAAATTATCACAATTTTTTTAAGAGTTTAGTCTTAAATTTGAATAAAATCTATTTTAAATGAATAAATTTAGTTGGAATAAATTTGAATACAATCTATTTTAAATAAACAAAATTGAATAATCTACAATTTTATACACCTATGAACGTCTCTTTCTTTATCAAAGATTTTCAGTTCACAATAAATACTTAAATAGGACATAATCCGTGAACTGTGATTGACTCTTAAGAATGTCTATTTTTTTATTAAAAGTTTCCATTTCTCTTTACTTATTTTGTTATAAGTAACAAAATAAAAATTTATGAAGCCTAATGACATGAGAATTGACTTGTACGAATGAGAATTTGTACAAGACATTGGTATTAAACATGCCATGAAAATATGCAACTTGAAGATATAGATAAGATTAATACTATGCCTCTCCTAATAACAAGGAGGATATGTTTATAATTCTAACCTAAATGACAAGAAGCCCCCTAATCCAAACACTTGATGATTTTATTATGTGTTATATTCTCTGAGCAGAAGAGACATTGTATATTGGTCGATCACAATCAAAACTGAAGTAAGGGGTCTAGTTGATGATAAACATAGATATTGAAGATTGCATATCAAGATGCGTGTAAGGCTCTGTTTAGGTAAATAACTTATTTAAGCACTTTCTGGTCATTAATATTTTGGCTTCCGCACAAAGTTTTTTTCAATAAGCTTAAAAAATTGACTTCATAAAATAAGTTACAAATAATTTTTTAGAGATTAATAAGTTACTTATTTAAATTTATTCCAATATTATTTTTTTAATATAAAAGCATTTATACTAGTAGAGAAGATCTAATAGGCTATAATCTATGCTATCCAAACGGAGCCTAAATGCAATATATAATAATATATTAAGCGGTGCAATGACACCTTGAAGGACAATTAGATAGAGTTAATAGTAAATTTTGCTAAACAGTAAATGTGAAAATAATCTCAAGGCAATGTTGCAGGACCATGATGATTTCTTGGCCAAATATATGAGGGGACAAGGAAATGAAGAAAATTGTGATGATGAAGATTGATGTAAATATTTTTTATTGTGTTATATTTATGAATTATGTGTAATCAATTTAATTGCTTTAATATAACAGTTTACTCTTTACAATTCACAATGTTTAAATAATTAGTTAATTTATAATGACATTAAATCAATTATTCATTAATATATTTAGATATACAAATTTATAAATATATATTAATAATCAATTAAATTTATTAAAATTAAAATTTTTTAAACTTATGTCTTAAATAATTAAGTATCAAATCTATTTTATTAATTAACATATCATCATAAATAATGACTAATAATTATTGTAAATAATTAATAAAATTAATAATTATCTTTTAATTCTTAAAAAAATTATTTTTAAAAAATTATTTTAAAAATAATAATATAGTCATATTATTTCAATTATTCTAATTGATTAATCGTTTGGAATTATAAAAAAAATATATTATTTTTTCCATCAAAGTAACAGTAAGAAATAATAAATAATTTTCTACCGATAATGCGATAAGAATTAGGCTTATATACGCCCATTCCCACTTCACTGAAATCATTTTGTTCCTTCTTGCTTGTAACTACTAGAGGTCTAATTTCTTTCTCGTCTCTGCTTTTCTCTTCAAGGAACAATTAGCTTTCAAATATGTTGTTTTCCTTTTCTGTTACACAGGTATGCCATTTAATTTCTTGGGTCTGAGTGCAGGTATAATATTCATAATATCCTACTTCCTCTTCTATTTGTTAGATTCTAATTTTTAAAATTTCCTAGCAATAGCAAGCTATACAAAGTATATATTTTTTCCTGGAAAGTGCTTATCCTACTGTTTGAATTCAAGACCTTATTATCAAAGGACCAGGATCCTCTTTGGTGGGGGAAAGCACAGCATCGCATACTATGGTCAAAACGTGCCGTATTGGATCAAAGAAATCCCAGCCCATCAAGTCAAGTGACTGGTAAAATATACCGATCACCCGTTACCGTGTACCAGTCAATTGGAAATTTGACCAATCGACTGGTTCTTACAATCTGAACTCCAGAAGCGAGCAGAGGCTGAACCTGTCGATTGGACAATCTCCTGATACCTTCTGGAATTGGGACCAATCGATTGGTATAATAGCCAGTCGACTGGTGAGTCCCAATGAAAATCTAGAAGCTAGCAAAGGCTTGGTCAATCGACTGGTCCAATTGCCAATTGACTGTCGAGCCTCTAAAATCAAATCCAGAAGCTAGTAGGGGCTTAGCCAGTTTACTGGTCCATCCCCTGCTAGCTTCTGGAATTGATTTTAGAGGCTCAACAGTCGATTGCTCCTTTCTTGCTAGGTGACTGATCAACACAATAGTCTCCTGACAGGCTTATGTTTCTAAATACCAGTCGACTGATGTTTCCGATAGTCGACTGGCATAGGTCTTTAAATCTAGAATCCCCTAGAATTTCACCATTTTCCTCAGTAGCTCTCAATCCCCTTTCTCGAATCCCCAGAACCCATATCTCCATTTCTAAAATTTTGGCCAAAATACACCGATTAAAACCCTCTAATCAAAAACCCCCACCTACAATTCACCATAACCAACTTAATTTTTTTTTGAAAATCCCCCAAATTTCCCAAAATCGTTGTTAGGGTTCCTCAGCCCCATTCTGCCAAATTCAACCCCCATTACCAAATGCCTTCGAAGACATCTTTCAAGAGACCACGAGTTGGAGCTTCCAACTCATCTCAACCTCGAGGGACCACATAATCCTAAGCTTTTGTTCCCTTATTGACCTCAGTAGAGTAAGAATGACGATACTAGAAGAATTTCATAGACAGGTACATGGTCCAGGGTATGTATCTTAATCTTGATTTTCTAACTAGAGAAGGATTAGAATCGAACATTCTAGTGAGAACTTAGGCAATGCAATAGTACCTTAGCTACGGGACACCATACTTACCTAGTGTAATTAGAGTTTTTTTTACAAACTTAGCATACAACGAAGAGGAATTGGAATTTAACTCAGAGGTTAGAGGAGTGAAAATTTCATTTAATAAAGATTTATTTACTAGAGTTGTTAGGTTGCCTGTGCCTGATGATAATACTTGTAAGTTGGATGAGTCCATGTCTGAAATTCCATGGTATAATAGAGAAGCTGTTGTCTCCAGAATCATAGGACAAGAATGGGTATGTAGCACTAAGATATATACAAAGGACTTGAGTGTTAATAGCAACGTAGTTTTTTACATGATTAGCCATATATTGCTTCCAAAGGCTAGGAATTACTCTTACATAAGTGATTTGGAGCAAGTATTGGTATATTACTGGTTACATGGTAGAGTGATAGATTATCCTTATTTTATGCTGAAATTTATAATCACAGCTCACAACCAGGCTAAAAAAGGCCTACCCTATCCACCAACCTTCACTAGACTCCTTCAACATTTTGGTATTAATACAAAAGATGGACAAGTGATTGTTCCCAAAGTATTAAATGAAAACAACATGAATAGGTTGGGATTTATAAAGAAAAATAATATGTGGATCTGGAAAAGGGAAAACGAAGATGAGCCAGTGCAGAGAGAAGACACTAAGAGTAATGAACCATCAATGGATCACGGATCAAGCACTCTCATGCTACAACACATATATAGTATGCTTGACACTACAAATTTGAAATTAACTAGAATGGATGGCACTCTAACAAATTGAAGCACTAGAGTGATAGGGATTGAACATAATATGGCTGACTTCTTTGAGAGATTACGTAGATTTGAAGAAGTACAGCATGGACACACAGAGAAATCACATCGAGAAGCCATGGATGAAGAGCCATAGCAAGGCCATCAAGAAGCACAGGATGGACATGTAGAGCATAACGAACCATCAGCTTGAACTTTTTTTGTTTCAATTATCTGAAATACATACTCTTTTGTATTAGTCCCCTCTATATTGAACTAATGTACTACATTTTGTGGATATGAAATATGGATATTGAACTTTGAATTATATTGAATTTTCACTTGCATTGTTATTAAACATTGGTATTGGCCTCCTTTGAATTGCATTGAATTATCAATTGTATTAGTATTGAAACAGCTATCCACTGGATGACACTGCCTTGGTTTTGATTATTAATTTGTGTTCATAAAAGCTTCATCGAATTGGAATTGAATGTTTATTGTGTGCTCTGCTAAGGAAACCATTTTGTGTTCATAAATTTTTTATTGAATGGTCTTTTAATTGTTGTGGATATGCTTTAACACCATCTTCAGTTGATCTAATTATATTGTATCTCTTTTAAGATTTGTTCAGGTTACAAGTATGTAAACTCATGGAGTTGGAAACCTAAAAGCAATTTGTATACTAACTCTTGGCTTCTAAAGCAGGTTGCATTCATTCTACTAATTTTGCCTTGGCCTTGGCCTTTACTCCTTTGATGTTTCAACAATCCAACTTGATTCCAAATTATTCTTCAAACATTTCAAAACTTGAAGAGTCATATTGAGAAGAATTAGTAAGTCTATATGGTGCAAGATTGTTAACTTAAACTTAACATTTCACCACCCACATACTATGCATTTTCGCTTGACCATGGATATGAAACATGAATATTTAGTCTCAACCCTTAAATTTGTTAGCATCCGAGATATCTCTAGAGAACTCTATTGCGTCAAGTGACTACATGGGCTGATCAAGCGGTGCCTGTGGCCATTAAAAATAATAATAATGAACAATAGGGTCAAAAATAAGAAAGACGAAGAATAAATTAAATCAATCTTCATAATGTACGAATTATTCATACCGTCAACATACTAATATAACTAAAATTGCACTTATGCTATGATTGGATGCATACAACAGGTGTTAGGGATGTAGAAGAAGATATTTCCATTTGAATTACACCAGGTCTCAGACAGTTCTGCAAAGACAAAGTAAGATAAATTATTCGTAAAGTAATATAAATTTAAAAACACCGAATATAATCACAACTTACTTGCGAATTGTTTATTCTCGTCACTCTTCTTTTTCGACAGGATGGAACCTCAACCCAATTCTTCAACTGTCTCTTACTCTTTATTCTAGTTTTCTTATTGAATCCCCTCGCTTGCATAGTATATTCATTTTTTGGTTCTATACTTGCACCGGGCCCATAGTTTAGACTTTTTTGCCTTATATAAAGCTGCATGACTTGGTTGGTTAGTTCATCCATAGCCTTATTTACCATAAGATATGCTTCTAGGCTACCATACACTTCTGTTGCTAATCTTATCAGCTTTGGACACAATTTTTTGACCCGTTGTGTACTTCTAAGTCTAGGATCTTGTTATATTTCATTCCCTCTCACGTCATGGACAAAACCACTCCAGACTTGTTTTGTCCAACCCTTTAAAATGTACCTATCAGGAAATTTTTTAATATCCATCACATCAAGTACTTTTAATGCATGAAAGCACAATATACCTAAAGTTTCAAATTTCATGCAACCACAAGAAATAGACGTATTGATAGGATAAAAAAACTCTTTATGATCCCTCTTGATTGACCATGCCAACAATATATTCAAAAATTGCATTTGTTTCATTTCTATATTTTATACACGCGACAACATATAAATCAAACTTCTTCTGAAACAAGTCAAATATAGTGATAGTACAAACTTTGGCAAGTTGTGGTAACATAAGTGAATTCTCCATTTTCAATCTAGGTATTTTTTACTGTGACTCAAATTCATGCTTCAAATAATTATACTGCTTCTCTTCTACAACCCTTTCAAAGTGTTTAAAGAATTGAGTAAGGTCCAAAGCCGGGTTCATGCAATTCTTAAAGTATGAATTTAAACTTTCATCAAGTTGGGTGCTCCTCATACCAAGAGTGAAAGATTTCTTCATATGACAAGCATCTCATTTCTCCTTTATCTTGTAAAGAGAACTGAGTCAAGAATTCTCTTGAACACTATATTTTGATAACATGCTACTCCATGCCATTTCAAACTAGGCTTCCTCTTCGTATCCATGCATACACTTTTTGAAGTCATTTAAAAAGTGAGAGCCATCTTTCATAAAATTTCCTAGATGTTTAATGCCATTTTGCATCAAGTTCCATGTACATAATCCATGAGAAAATCTTGCCATAACTGCATGTAATTCCTTTTCCATCGCTTGATCTTGATCGATGAACATAGTTAGTGGCTTTTTTTGCTTGTGTACCTCCAAGAAGGTTTCAAATAGCCATTTAAAAGACTCAGAAGTTTCATCATACAGTAAGGCTACCCTAAAAATCAAAACCCCTCTAAAATGGTTCATTCCACAGAATAAAGCTGGTGGCTGATGTGCATTATTGGTACTATATGTTGTATCAAGAGATACTACATCACCAAAGTAGATATAATCAATCAACATTCTTGCATTAGACCAAAACACATTGGCTATTTGTTCTTTCATATCCATTTGATAGGCATGAAAAAATGATGGATTTTCCAACATCTAATGTTGGAAATATTGCAACAGACAACCAACTTCACCATACACCATACTTATTTGCCTTTTAGTTCAGATATAATTTTTTTGTATTTAACTAGATAAAACCAAGATTAGCCCTTCCTCCTGCTTCCTTACTCAACAAATCAAAAGACAATTTTTGTCGGAGTCTAGAGTCTTTAGCCAACTCAATCTCATAAGCTTGAACATCAGATAATTTATGTTGAGATGCCAACGTATGAACTGTTTCTTAAAGATGTAAGGGGTGATTATGTTCATCAACAAAATCATTTGTCTAGTACTTTTCGTTGTTTAGAGTGACTCTCATTCTTACTCTACAATTAGTCCTAATCTCTAGTCGAGGGTTTGTAGTAGTAATATCTCTTTTATCAATCTTTCTATTCCCTTCTTTGCGATAAACAAATTTGTAAGAAGTTATAACTCCGTCTTTTGGTCTACAATTGAAATATTGTATTAAACTTCGTAAGCCACCCAAAAATTCCATGCTCCATCTAAAGTATCAAACTCTATACTTATCTCAAGCTTCAAAATAGCTTTTGTAGATGAAAGTATTTCCAGTTGCTGTGTCAGTAGCTCCTCTGGCAACTCCATTTCTCTATGCTCCAAATATGCTTCGTCTAGCAACTCCATAGGATACGATAATGGCTCTGTTTCTACTTTCTTCACCGGCTCTTCTTCCCTCTCTTCTGAGATAAACTGGCTCACTAACTTCATTCACGTTTCCCGCTTTCTCATTTTGCTTCATGGTTTTTACACAATGTAAACACAAAACGCTACGTTTTGTTATATAAAAACTACAGGAATTGTTAAAATAGGAAAAAAATGTGGAATAAGTGAACAAACATTGCGTGAAATTCGGGATTAATTAATAAGTATAAGGTTGAGATTCTAGTTGATATAATGATTAGGAGAAATTTTTTAGTCGTAATGATAAAGAGATTCAAAATTTTTGGGACAAATAAAGATGGGAAAATGGAGGCAAAACGAAACCAGTCGGCTATCATAGATTCCAAAGGCATACCAGTCAACTCACAATGGACTTGGTGGCCTTTAGAATCCATTCTAGCACCAACCAGTCGACTGGTCCCAAATCTAGAAGCGAGCAGGGGCTGGACTAGTCAACTGGCCAAGCCCTTGCTAGCTTCTGGATTTCCATTAGGGCTTACCAGTCGACTGGCTATTGTACCAGTCAACTGGTCCCAACTCCAGAAGGTATCAAGGGCTTAGCTAGTCGACTAGTCTAGTCCCTACTCGGTTCTGGAGTTTAGATTGCAAGAACCGATCGACTGGTACACGGTAACGGGCAACTGATATATTCTACCAGTTGCCTGACTCGATGGGCTGGGCTGGGATTTTTTTTTATCCAATATGGCACGTTTTGACCACAACACACGGTGCTGTGGTTTCGCCCACCGCAGAGGATCCTGGTCCATTATGAAAGGTGTCCTAGATGTATGACTTGCCAAGTATAACTATTGTTTCAAATGCCATTATCCCTTCTAATCTCTTAATTCTAGTTCTACCTTTGATACAAGTGTTTGAATTGTCTAAAGTGCTAAAAGTATTCATAATACATATTGAGAGATGAATGCATACCTGATGATGATCCATTAATGTCCATTATACAAATATTAGATAAAGATAGGAAGAAAGGAATTATATTTTGTTTTTAGGGTTAGCTTTTCAAATTATAAATAATGATTAGTTATACAAAAAAATTCTTCTATCTCAAGTCAATATTGTAATAGGAGACCAATTGATTGTTAAGAGACTATAGGTTGGGTCTTTTACCCAATGGACTTGTGTACAATCCAACTTATCATAGATTACGCGTAATTAATTAGGACCCAATATGTTTTGAATTTAGTACTGATAGCCTAACTTAAGTATGTTAATATAATATTAATTAATTAAATTTAACCCACAATTTATGATTAATAAAATTAATTTAACAATCTCCCACTTGGATAACATTAATCAATTATTCGGACAAATACCACCAAACAAGATTTAAGCAATATTAAGCTATCAGTATATGCTAAACCACTTCCAAGATTCAGAAATGAAACGATATAGAATCACTAGGAAATAAGTGATATTAAATACACAATGTATTAAAATTGGATAGAACAGAATACGACATTGGTATTTCGACCACAATTTAGAAAAGAAACCACATAAGATCATTAAATCTGATTGGGGAAAAATGATATATTTTTTCAATATCTGAATTGAACAAAAGATTACATAGATGTTCTCATAACCAACACAAAAATCAAACTCCCATTAAACCAATGCTACATTAAAAGATTTAATAAGACCCCATGTGAGTGACATGTTTTTGAAATACTCTTATAAGTAAGCCTTTGGTCAATGAATATGCTAGGATTTGTTCACCAGAAATGTGAACCAAATGAGTCTAAGATTCAAAAATAAAATGATATAGAATCACTGAATTTGATAGGAAAATAAGTGATATTAAATATACAAAGTCTTAAATATGAATAATACACAATTGATCTTTTGACCACAGCTTAAAAAAGAAACCATACAATCGTTGAATTCAATAGGGAAACAAATGATATAATGTTTTAATATCTAAATTGAACAAAATTACATAGATGGTCTCAGAACCAATACAAAACTCAAAATCCCACCAAATCAAGGCTACATCAGAAAATTTAATAAGAATTATGTGAGTGACATGTTTTTGAAATACTCTCACAGTTAAGCCTTTGGTCAATGGATTTGCTAACATTCGTTCACTAGAAATGTGAACCAAATAAGTCTGAGATTCATCAATTTTCTCTCTCTAACAAATAGGAATTTAATACCAAAATGTTTGATACAATTGAAATTCTTGTGATTTTGAGAGACGCACACAACAAACAAACCATCACAATAAATTGTTAAAGGTCTTAATATAAAATCAACTAAATGCATACCAGATATTAGTTTCCTCAACCACATATTCTGGCAGGTGGCTTTATAACAAGCGATGTACTTTACTTCTATAGTTAAAGTAGCTATGAGTGCCTATTTGATATTCACTACAAGAAAATGAGGTTTGGGTGGTGACTTTTCAGTGTCGACTTATTAAATCGTCATTGAAAGTACACTTTCAGTGGTGACCTTTCGAAATCGCCACCAAAAGTTAATGTTTCAGTGGCAACTTCAAAAAATTGCGATAGAAAGTTAGGTTTTCAGTGGAGACTTATTAGGGTCGACACTAAAAGTACCCATAAGCTTATAGTGGCGACCATAGGTAGCCACTGAATGTAAAGTGCAATAGTTATATCCAAGGAATTAAATGTCGTGCCATTTCCACGAAAACAACTGAAATTTTTCGGTTTCCACGTTTAATATTGAAACGAAATCCACCCTTATTCTTTCTACTTTCTTTATTTAGTATCTATATTTTTTAAAAAAGAAGATTGCAACTTGTTTACAAAGTAATTTGCGCCTGAGACCACCATGCCACTTTTATATGTTAATAATTATTTTAATTAAAAATATTTATACCTTTTCAACAAAAATAATAATATAATTTCAATACAATTATTATTTTTTATTTTTTATTTTTAAAGGTAACATAATTAAAAATAATAAAATATAAAATATTTTTAACCTCCTAATTAAGTTTATATTATTTTTTAGTTATATAATTATTGTAAAAACTAAATTATAAAAAACATTTAGTCATTCACTCTCAACTTATTCATTTAAAATTTTATTAACAACATTTATAAAAAATTCTAGATAATTACATTTAAATTTTATAAAAATTAAAATGTACTTTTAATAACAATTGTTGTCAAATTTTATGAACATTAATTATATTAATGTTATTTGAATAAAAGTATCATTATTTAATATTATGTTATCAAATTTTATATATCTATACTATTAATATTATATTATAATTCTTTAAAATTAAAAAATATTATTTTAAATTATTTGAAACGGTTCTTCAAAAATATTTTATTTTCATGAAATTTCGAAATGTTTCTATTTTTGAAATTACCGAAACGATACTTCGAAATAAAATTTAGTACCTTGCTTATAAGTTATAACATCTTTGTCAACTTCCTACTCTCTCCCCTTATACTCGTGACATTACTTTCCTACATTGTCTTCATTTTAAAGAGAGAAGTACAAAAATGATAAATTAAAAGACGAAGAGAGAGGAAGGTATCTGAGAGATGTACCTGAAGAGAGAGATACAGTCATGGTCACATGAAAAGAGAGAGAGTCAAAGATAGATATCGCAAAAGAGTTAAGAAGATGGAGAGATAGATGCAAGAGAAAAGTTGTTGTTGAATGCTGCTAAAATTTAAGCTAGAGTTCCCATTGTAGTAGTGTACTTTACTTATTATTCAACTATAGATACTAGTTTGAATTAATTTTAACATAACTTTATATGTCTATATCATTAATATTATGTTAAAAAAATTTAAAATTTAAAAAACATTATTTGAAATATTTTGAAATATTTTTTCAATTCTTTTTTGTTTCCACGAAATTTCCAAAGCGTTTCTATTTTTGGATCCACTGAAACAGTACCTTGAAACAAAATTTAGTACCTTGGTTATATCTTAGATTTTCTCTTTGTTTTTTTTTGGTATAGGTAAAAGAACCAATAAGGCTACAAGGGGCATTCCCGAGGTGTAGTACCCCCTTACATCATCTAACAAAAGAGTCCCTAACCTATTCGGGGGTCTATCAAAGAAATCAAGTCCCAGACTTATACTATGGGCCTTTCTAGCCATCCAGTTTGTAACTCTGTTGCTTTCCCTATAGCTGTGCTTAATATCGACCTTCCAGCTCTTGGAGAGGTAGATCCTGATCTGGGAGACCAAGGGTTCTGATGGGTGTTTTCTTTCACATCCCCTTAGGCACAAATCAACTACTATTCTAGAGTCTATTTCGATAACAATCTCTCTATAGTTGCTTTCCCACACCAAGCTAAAGGCTGTCCAGATCCCCTAGAGCTCAACCTTGGTGATACTGCAAACCCCTAGTTTCCTTGCGAATCCCATAAGCCAGTCCCTCACTACATTTTCGAGGACTCCCTCGCAGCAAGTCGATCCGTTCCTAAACACCAATCCATCTACGTTGAATTTCATCTCCGTAGTAGAGGGTTGGGCCCAACCAATTTCTCGAACACATTTCCTACTTCCCTGTAATTTCTCACTTGCCATCATCCACTCTACGCATTCTTTTGCCCTTGAGATGCACGAGAATAGTAGGTCGTCAGGAGGGTGTGGGAGGGCTGAAACACTTTCTAGCATCTGTGGATCCATATACTCCAAACTGTCATTCCAAATAGGATCCTCTAGGGTAGGTTCCTGTCTCATTTCTTCCAAATTCCCCAAATAGATTATGGCAAAGCCACTCCTTAATGTCCCAGTTAAAGAAGTTTGCCCAAGATCTTGGCTGCACCATTCTCATCCAAAGGTTTTTTCTCTGGTTATAGTCTCACAAACAGTGTAGAGTAGATTCTTCTTCCCTTTCACAAACAGGGCATGTTCCTGTATCGACTAAATGTCAATCTGCCCTACATTAGATTGTTATAATGCTATTATGTCCTACTAACCAGAGAATTGTACTGATCTTTTGCGGGCCTGGCCACTTCCAGATTCTTTCCAGACTGCTTGGGTATCACCTCTACTTCTGTTCATTTTTGCTTCATAGGTTAATTTGACCAAGAAAGCTCCGTTCTTGTTATATTTCCAGGTTATCACATCCTCTCCCATTTCCTCATATGGGGAAATTAAAGCCACTATGTTTTCCTTCATTGTAGCTAGGATGGAATTGCCAATTTTGTCCCACTGTCCTCCTTTGTCTACCATGTCGATCACTTTATAGTGCCTGCAATTTTCTTCTATTTGGTCATTGGTTTCCATCATTAAGCACTTCTGTATAGGAAACCACCTATTTGTCTAGAGTTTGGTTTCTTTACCATCTCCTACATTCCAGCATATCCTTTTTTCCACCTTTTTCCATACTTTCGTTATTCCTTTCCAGAGGTTAGATGGGTTCATGTACTTTTCTTTCATACTAGGCATGCCATTGCTCCTGCACCCATACTTGGATCTCAATACTCTTACCCAGAAGCTATCCAGTTCTTGAATAAGGCCCCATGCGATTTTCATTATTAACACCTCGTTCATCTCCCAGAGTTTCCTCAACCCTAGACCTCCCAAATCCTTTGGTTTGCAGATTTTGTCCCAGCTTACTAGACGGATCCTCTTTGAATCTTCTTAACCCCCCCAAATGAACTTGCGGCTTAATTTCTCCAATTCGTCACAGAGACCTAACGGTAGGAGCGTTGTCTACATAGAGTAATAGGGTAATCAGTTGAGAACACTACCTATAAGTATGATTCTACCTGCGAGGGATAGAGTCTTTGCTTTCCATCCACTCAGCCTTCTTTTCACCCTCTCTGCTATGTGCTTGAACGTCTTCCTTCCCATTCTCTTGTGTATCAGGGGCATCCCCAGGTACATTCCTAGATCCTTTGACATCGTGAATCCCAGCTCCCTTCTAAACATGTCCATATGCAAGTGATTGACATTTTGGAAAAGAAGCATTTAGATTTTCTTAAGTTAATGAGCTGTCCTGAGCTTTTGCAGAAGGTGTCCAGGAATGATCTAATCAGCCTGCACTGTTCCATGTCTGCCTCAGCGAACAAGAATAAATCATCTGAAAACGGAAGGTGGGAAATTTAGGGTCTGTTTCTACATAGTCGGATGGGTTTCCAAGCCTTTTGATAGATAGTCCACTCAATGCAATGGATAGCACAAATATGTATGGCGACAGAGGGTCCCCTTGTCTAATTCCCCTAGATACTTCAAATGCCTCAGTGACTTTCCCATTCCAAAGGTTGCTAATAGAGCCAAAAGAGACACATCAAATGATTAGGTTTACAAATTGGCCTCTCAAACTTATCTTCTTCAAGGTCTCTTCCAAAAAATCCCACCTTAATATATCATATGCCTTTTCCAAGTCAATTTTGAGGCCCATCAATCCTTTCTCTCCCTTCCTCTTCTTCATAGAATGCATAATCTCCTGGGCCACAACCACGTTGTCATTTATATTTCTACCGGGGATGAAACTACTCTGACAAGGTCCAACCAACCTGGTCATCAGGGGCTTAAGCCTATTCGCTATATTTCGTAAGAATTTTAAAGACCACATTGTAGAGAGCAATAGGTCTGAATTCTTTGAAACTTTTGGGTGTTTCTTCCTTAGGAATGAGAACTAGCAAGGCTTGATTGATCTCTTTGATCTTGGCTGGGTTTGTGTAAGCTTCTTGTATAAGATTACAAAATGATGTCCCCACAATTTCCCATTGGCTTTGAAAGAACATAGCATGTAGCCCATCCGGTCCAGGTGCTTTTAGCCCCCAATTTCAAAAACTACTCTTTTGATTTCATCTTCCGAGAAAGGGGCTTTCAGCGCTACTGATCATCATCATCACATCTTGGGAAGCACCCTCGGAGCTGTAGGGGTGTGAAGTTAGTCTTGTCTTGCCTAAAGAGTTTTTCAAAAAAGCCCTTGGCCATTTACTTAAGCGTGCCGTCTTCATTCTCCTAGTTTCCCTCTTCATCCTTGAGAGCTACAATTATGTTCCTCCTCTTTCTCATAATTGTCGAAGTGTGGAAAAACCTGGTGTTACGATCCTCTAGCTTCAACCAATTACACTGGGCTTTTTGGTACCAGAAGTCCTCTTCTCTTAACAGTATAATCTCATATTCCCTTCACAGCAAGTTCTTGAGTTTTCGGAGGTGTGAGTTCTCACTATAATTAGGAATTCTATCAATTCCCTGCATTCATTTCATTAATTCTCTCTTCTTCCTCAAAATGTTACCAAACATCTCTTGATTCCAGCTCATGACTTCCTCTCTGAATTTGGTCACAGACCTGTTCCAATTCTCCCTCTTGTTCCAAGCACCTTTCACCACCTTCTAGAAAGAGTTCTCTAGAAGCTAAGCTGCCTGAAAACAAAAGGCCTTTTTTCTCCTTACTTAACCAGTCTTAGACATAAATCTCACGCAAATGGGCCTGTGGTTAGATTTTAATTCTGGAAAATGAAGGACTGAAGCATTTAGAAATTCGGACTGCCAATGGTTGTTGCATATGGCCTGGTCAATTCTTTCTTTCACCTTGCCTCTTTCCCACGTAAACTTTGGACCATTAAAACCAAGGTTTATCAACGAGCAGTCTGTCATACAATTGTTGAACTCTCTCGTTGATCCTCAGTTAAAGAAACGACTCTCTTCTTTTTTAGCTATGTCTTTGTAGGCATTGAAGTCTCCTAGCACTATCTAGGAAGTATTCACTGTGCAATTCAATTTCCTCAATTCCTCCTAGAGATCTCTTCTCCGTGTTTGATGAGGGCTACCATAAACCGTGGTAAGAAGGAAAGATTTCCTCATTTTGCTGGATGTTATCTCCATATGGATGAATTGCTTGTGATTCTGGATTATCTTTACATCTAGGTCCCTATCCCAAATCAACCATATACCCCGGCAAAGCCTTCAGCTTCTACCCTATAACTTCCATCCCAATTAATCTTCCTGATAATCTTATATGCTTTCCTGCCACTAACTTTTGTCTTAAACAAGGCCATCATGCTAAAATGGTGAATCTGAATAATATATTTTATCATTTGGGAGAAGGTTTTGGACCCTGCTCCTCTACAATTCCAAGCAGCTATATTCATTAACAAAACTACTTAGGACAAGGGTCAATCCTTAAGGGTTCATAGGCTTTTGTTATGTGTGCTTGAAGCTTCAAAAGCCTCTGTTATGGCTAAGTCTGCACTCCTGTCTTGCTCAATGTTTTCTATCTTCCTGGTTCGTACTAGCTTCAGGTCCAGTGGCTTTATTTTTTGGTTTCTTTCCTCTTGCGGCCCACTTCCTTGGTTGTTGGTTCTCACACCATCCTCCACTAAGCTATTAGCACTAGTAACCATATTTTCTCTTGCTAGTGATCCATCTTTTCCTTCTTTGGTCTGCTTATCTGCATTGGGCTCCTTAATTTGGTATGTCATTTTGGAAAGATCAGATAAGGCCAGTGTCACACCCTACTGACTAGCATCTTATTTCATACATCCACATCATAGAATATTCCACTTAAGAAAATTTAGTATTATACATTTTTTTAATCTATAAATTTCTAGCAATGTCTACCTAGCCCATAAATTAACCTATTCACTTATATTGTTTGTTATCTTTCTTGGATAAGCATGAAAGTGCTTCAGGCTATTCCAAGCATTTTCAAATTTCAATTCCTTATAGGCAACTAACTAGGCATGATATGTAATACTTACAACAAAAAAGATCTTATGCCATAAAGAAAGAGGATACATTCCATAACTTATATTACATCACATTATAAGCTGTCAAAAAGGGAATTAGCACTCATCTAGGCCATCCCACATATATTACACAACCAAAGAAAATATAATCCATAATCAGATGGTTCAACCTTGAGACCCCTGTTGCTCACTTCTTGCTGGAGTACCTGGAATGTGATTATGTGGACATAAAATAATGAGATGACAATCTCAATAGCAAGCAAAATTTTTAGAAAAATAGTATACATTCCATTCTTTAAAATATCTCAAATTATTTCACTGAAACATAAGCACCGACCATACATACATACATCATCTTGGTCACACTAGGGACCCATAACATTTTAGTCTACTTACCCAGTGTAGTCCCATACCTACAAACGGATTATGCATCTCCTATTATTGGCCAATACGTGGGGGAAATGAGGCTTACTTGGCAAACTTTGGGCACCCCCTTAATTCTCAAGAATGCATACATAACATATCTTTAGACCATCATTCATCATAGCATAAAAGTCAGGTAACCAGTGAAAATTGATAAATTTAAGTTCATAAACATAAAGAGTGTTTTAAGGAAAAGCTAGCTACCTCAATTCTAGAACAATCACTCCCTTTCCAAAGCTGCCAAGGTTACTACCAGTAACTCAAACTAAAACATATAAGAACTTTTGGTTAATGCATGCACATTAGCACCTAAAGTCATAAATCTCTAGTTTAAGAGCTTCTGCTCCCCAAAACAAAACTATGATTCTATTGAGATTTGGGGTTATTATTAAATATGACAAAAGTTCTCTAAAAATTCTAAAATTTTGTATAGAGGTACCTTTACATGTGTATTTTATTTCCTGGTTCTCTCAGCCTTAACTCTTCCATTTCTATTTTGTTCTGTTTTGCATTTCTTTGGATTGGTAAAAATTATTCAAAATTCGTAATATTTTATATGAAACATCCTAAATATGTTATATAATCACTATAAGAATTTCAAGTAGAAAATAATTCATTTGACCCCTCGAATAACCCAAGTTTTAAAGGTTGTCCCTAGTTATGGTATGTTCTGACTCATTTCCTGCCCTACCCAAGGAACTAAATTTCCTTTCTTTTCCATTGAAACGACCGAAACGTTTCCGTTTCCTGAGTCACCGATGCGAAACGGAGTTATCAAAACGAAACGAAGTGTTTGTTAAGGAATTATGATATTTCAATTAAAATTGCTATGTTTTGAAATGTTTCGGTAGAAATACTCTTGTTTCAATGAAAATTTTGGTGAAAATACTCTTATTTCGAGTTGTTTCAATAGAAATACTCTTGTTTCAAGTTATTTCAATAGAAATACTCTTGTTTCGAGTTATTTCGATGGAAATACTCTTGTTTCGAATTATTTCGATGGAAATACTCTTATTTCGAGTTGTTTCAATAGAAATATTCTTGTTTCGAGTTATTTTGATGGAAATACTCTTGTTTCGAGTTATTTCGATGGAAATACTCTTGTTTCGAATTATTTCGATGGAAATACTCTTGTTTCGATGAAAAAGTATTAAACTAATTTGAAAAATAAAAAAATTGACAATATAAAAGTAGATGAAAATAACATTATATCATATCTAACACTAAGTTACTTTCTCTCACAAGTCACAACACTTTTATTAACTTCATACTCTCCCCCTTTATTCTTATGACATTATTTTCCTTCATTATCTTTATTTTAAAGAGGAAACTACAAAAATGATACAAAGAGATATTGAAAGGCAAAGAGAGAGAAATATACATAAAGATAGAGATAGAATTATGGTCGACAGAGAAAGAGACTTAAATATAAATGTCACGAAGAGTTAAGAAGAAGATGGAGAGATAGATGCAATAGAGAGATTGTTGTTGAATACTATTAGGATTTGAGTTGAAGTCCTTACTGTAATAGTATGTTTACTTACTATTCAATTATAGACATTAATTCAAATTAATTTTAATATAATTTTATATATCTATATCATTAATATTATGTGTAAATCTTTTAAAATATTAAAAAATATTATTTAAAATTATTTGAAACGTTTCTTAAAAAATCTTCCATTTCCTCAAAATTTCTGAAACGTTTCGAAATGTTTCTATTTTTAGAGTCATCGAAACGGTACCTCGAAACAAAATTTAGTACCTTGGCCCTACCTAATTTCTACATTTTAGTATATGCCTTAAGCTACCCATAATTCTCTAAAATTTGGTGGGATCCTTAATTAGGATCCTTATAACATGTCATAAAAGTTACATACAAAAATTCAACATCTAACCCCTTCAATATTTTGTATTTCCATCAACAGTCTAAACTGTCCAGCAGATTGTTCTCAACACTGTTTTAATTGCAAAAGGCCTAGTTGTAGGTTCTCAAAAATCACGAAAATTTCCAGAATTGATTATGAACATTTTAAGGCTTTTCTCACCAACAATTAGAGAATTTAAAGGCCATTTAATAAATTTACTAAGCTAATATTTCAGGTGCTAAAAGGTTTCTATGTTCTCAACCTAACCCTTCTGTGCTCTATGACCTTTACTCACTAATCAGTCCCTACCTTACTCATATGGACTCGAAATTGGTCTATTCCAGTGGCTTTGTAACCATGAGAAATATATCTACAACTTTTATGTTAACCATGTCTTCATATTCCTTATAGGTTAGTCCCCAAAATTCAAAATCGAATCTATTCTCACTAGTCTGAATTCCAGACCCGATTTTGACCTCTCATCACTCCCTGAAGTATAACTCTCTCATTTTACGTCCGCTTGATGTGATTCTAAATGCTATAGAAGTGTAAGACATAGTGCTATAAGTTCTATGTTGAACATGTTTTCATATTTTAGCCAGAAATTCGTCCATGTAGAGCCTAAATTAGCCTAATAAACTCTAAATTGGTTTTTTTTTTATAAGAATCCACACTTACCTTGTGCAAACCTACTCCTATGGCTCTTAATTTGTAGCTTGCTTCTCCTCTTGGTTTCCCTTGCAACTCAGCCACGTTTCTTGCACAAAATATGGGGTGATTAAAGCTTCAAATCTCAGCACTCACTCTCACTCTCACTACCTTATGGTGAGGGAAGAAAAAAGAAGAAGGAGCTCTCCATATTTCCTGCTTGCTTTCTTTCTCTTCCTCCTCTCTCAGACTTTCTTCTTCTTCTTGGCTGCTCTCTCCCTCTTTCTTCCTCTTGCCTCTTAAGTTTTTGACTACCTTCCCTCTCTCATTTCTTCTGCTGGCGTGAGGCAAGGCTAGGTGTTTTTCTGCTGCACCATTTCTGAAATGCAAGGATGTGGCTACCATGGTTGTAGGGATTACGTGGGTTCTGCAGGGCAGGGGGTAAGTTTTCTGCTGCTTCTCCATGTAAGTGCATGTAGGTGTATCTATATTATAATATGCTCAGTGGGACGTGGATGCTTAACACATAAAAGTGACATATGCTGCCACATAACCTGCATGCATGAGTGCTTTTGCTTGTCTCATAGAGGGTGGCGTGATTCTGTTGCTTTATGGAGCAGATGGGGGCGTGTTTTTACTGCAGTCGGTGGGTGTGTTTTTACTAGCTTTATGGAGCAAGGATGGGCGTGAATATGCTGTCTTGTGGGGGCTTTTTTTTCTGCTTGCTTTCTTCTCACTGCATACGTGTTTTAACCAACAAATTTGCTGGTGTTTGTTTCAAATCCTCACGTGCATGCATGTGTATATATATATATATATATATATATATATATATATATATATATATATATATATATATATATATATATATATATATATATATATATATATATATATATATTATGATATGCATGGTGTAAATGAGAGGAAATATACCTATACGTAATGCTTCTGCTTTGGCATATGTAAATATATATTATAATATGCACAGTGGAGGTGAGAGGAAATATATATATATATATATATATATATATATATTGCATCACATAATGCTTCTTCCTTCCTTATTATGTTGCTAATCCTAAATTAGTAGCATCCTAAGAAATATATTTGTATCCTATTCCTCTCATTTATGCTCTAAAATTTTTATTTATATTACTTCTAACCATGAAATGGTACTATATATTTTATAAAGACTTTATTGTCAACAACTACACATTTTAATTCTTGTTCATATATGTCTTAATTTATTACTAATTCTAGATTATTAATGTCTATAAAAAAATGTATTTGTGTCCTCTCTCTATCCATTATGATCCTAAGAATTTTATTTATGTGATTCAATATTAACTATGTCACCTATTTTATACTTGCCTTATTGTCACATAACTAAGCATCTTAATTTACTTGCCATATGTATTTTCTACTCATCCTTAACTTTATCTAACTTTATTAGAGGCTTAGGATGTTACAGCCAGCCTGTTAAACTTAAGCCCTTTCTCTCAGTTTGTCTTAGGCCTTTTTCTTTTATTATTGGCACCCCTCCATAAGGTTTGGCTTGGGCTTTGGCAGCCTTGTCTGAGTATTTTTTCTGGTTTGAGCTCTGAATGCTCCAGCCCAAGTTCTCTTTACCTATAGCTTCCAACTTCTTCCTCCTATCTTCTGGACTCTTCTTTTTCTCTTTTGACTTATTGACACAAATATTCATGCCTCCTTCCTTGGATCCACCCATTTCTCCTCTATTTGTGCTTATACTTCTTGGCTCTCCCGCAGTCTCGATTAGACTTCCCAAGACATGAAATCTTGAATCTTGCCTGATTTTTAGGTTTTTCTCTGCCATAGCCGAACTGTTACCTATAGTGTCAAAGTTTAGATTTACTCTTCTTGTTTTTGGTTTTTGGTAATTCTTCTTCTTTCTGGTTTCTTGACCAGCATCCATGGCCTGAAATTGTTATCATCCTCTTGATTTCTGGTCTCAGTGATTCTAGCTGTTGTGTTTTTGGCTGTAGGTATGTTGGCTACTTCCGTGTTCGTCTATTTGTTCATCTGTTCCTGGCTCGTCTCTAGTTTGCAAGCCTCATTCTGATGTCTGTATCTCCCACAACCGAAGCATAAGAAATGGAGTCTGTCATATTCTATATTTAACAAGTGCTTCCTTAAACGTAGTCTGGATATAAGTTTCATCCTGAGATCAATCTCGACGTAAATTCTGGCAAACTTTCTTCTTTCCATTCCAATATCATCTCCTAATTCAGAGTTCATCTTATTCATGGTGTAAGTATCAATTTTTAGTGTTTTCCCAACCTTGTCTCCTAACCTCCATAAGAACTGTTGGTTATAGTATTCGATTGGCAACCACGATATTCTGATCCACACTGCCACCTTCTTGAACTGGTCCTTTAATGGATTAAAATATGGCCTCCATCTCTGGATCACAAGGTAATGATCTACAATTATCCATGGACCCTCATGTAAAGCGTACTAGTAATCCTCCAATTCCCTAAAGTTTGCTAGTTAGTATTCATTTCCAATGTCAATCAGTTTGAACACTCTAACTGGGTGCTACAACTTGGCTAATATGTCCCTTAGATATCTGAACTCGATTCTCTTGCCCATCACCTTAATTATTAAGTATTTCTTCCATGGTTTATAATATGCTCTGCATTCCTCCGTAGCAACTTCAATGATTAGGAACATTGATTCTTCTTGCTGCATATTTTCCTCATTTGATTCATACTCTGACAGGTCTTCCTTAGCCTCCTCACCAAGTTTTGGGCCATTAGCTATCCCGTTGAAACCTATTAATCTATCATAGTATGACACTATTTTGGGCATTGTATTGTTCTTCCCCTCTTCCCTTGGAGTTGTTTTTTGACCTGCAGAAATGGCCCTAGGTTCTTTTGGGGCTGTTAAAAATGATCCAGAGCTCTTAACTTCTTGTTCTTTTCCTAAATCCCCCATCTGCTTGTCTACGGTAGTTAAATCAACAACATTCTCGCTCATTACTTCGTCCATGGTTCCTTCCACTATATCAGCCGCTTTTATTTTCTAACAGCTTCTGTTAAGTTAATCTTCTTCCTCCTTGGAGAGCCTATCGCCACTGGTACCCAGAAAGCTCATACGTTCCCCAATTACATTTTCTCTCTTTAAGTTTACAATACATTGATACATTGGTTTTTTTCCTAGACAATGGTTATATCTTAGATTTTTTAAATACATTTTTTTAAAATTTTATATTTTTTCTTTTATATTTTTATTTTTAGTTTAAATTTATTTTAAGTAATTTTAATAACAATGAATTTATTTTTATATTTGAAAAATATATTTTTAATTTTATTTTTTAAAATTTTAATTTTTTACACATGTTACTTAAAAACTTATTTTCTCCTTAAAAATATTTTTATATTAACTCTATTAATAGAAATTTAATAAATTTGTTTAACTAATTAAAACAAAACTTAATTAAACTATATCTTCATTTAAACTATGTAACTCTTGATTATCACAATAAAAAAATATGATAAATATTTATAAATAGAATAAATTTAAAGACATTCTTTAAAATAAAATTAATCTTTAAAAAAATAAATTGATAAAGTAAAATTTTTAAAAATAAAATTGAAAATGTATATATATTTAAGAAGTCAAAACAAATGAATTTTTTTTATTAAAATAATTACAAATATATAGAAAAAGGAAAAAAAAATCTAAAATGCTAGAACATACCTCGGAGAGGATCCATATAATTTGTGGAAAAAAATTAAATTTAAAAATATATTAAAAATAAATTAAAAAAGAAGAACAATCCAATTTAGGAAGCTAACTCATCACACTTAGGCTATGTTTGGCAAAAATAGCTGATAAATTAGTTGAAAGTTTAAAAGTTAGCTGAAAGTTGTTAAATTAACTTATTGAATTAGAAGTGTTTGGTAAAATTAATTATTGAATTAGCTGATAAATGTAAAATGACATAAAAGGACATACTTATATAAAATTTATCATTTTGTGTTAGTAATTACAGTTCATTATGTAATTTCAAAAAATATAAAATAAACATATCATTTAGTATTCAACAATAAATTAGCAATATTGTTGCAAATCTCTTTCATCTTAGTAGATGCCTCTAAATTTTCATTCTTTGTGTCACTATCAATAATATTTGGAAGTTTATCATGGGGTATGTAATTTAAATGTTGCTCAAGCTTAGTAAAAATAAGGTCATCTTGTAATTTGTTGCGAATATAGTTATGTAATACAAATGCAGCCATTATAACATCAATTTAAGTCTAAATACTACATTGAGGCATTCGGCTAAGTTTCTTCCATCTTTTCTTCACTACTCCGAATGATCTTTCAATACAACTTCGAAGTGATGAATGTGCACGGTTGAAGGCTTCTTGAGCATTGGTTGGGGGCTCTTGTTCAAATTTAGATTGATGGTATCTTATCTTAGGATAAGGCACCAAGTATCCTTGTTTATCTGGATATCCTTTATCCACCAAATAATATCACCTATAAAAAATCCTTAAAAATTACATACATTTTATTTATATAAAACCTTGTTGTAATTTTAAAAAAATAACAATACCTTGTGGCGGCTTTGGAAAGTTCAATGCTGGCGTGTTAATTGCATGAAGAAAAACACATGTGTCATGTGCTGATCCCTCCCATCCAATCGATAAAAATGTCAAACACATATCAAAGTCACAACTAGCCATAACATTAAAAGTGGGGATTCCTTTTCTTCCCCTATAGCGCATTTGATCTACCTCAGGAATACATGCAGCTATATGGGTTCCATCAATACATCCAAAATAATCCTATTATAAATAATGCATTAGATAATTATGTCTATCGTGATATGAAAAAAAAATATTTTTCTCCTATTTACCTTGAAATAGGGCATGTATCATTCATCATTAACAATATGAGATGGTATAAATTGAAAAGTTTGATATTTTGGTTTGATGATATCATGTGCAAAACCCTTGTAACCCTTGCTCCTACCAGTAATTGCTTCCAAAACTTCATTAAATGCTCTACTGATAGTCTCACCACAATGTTAAAATCGCTCTCCAACATCTCTATTAGAAGCACCTATGGCAAGAGTATATACAAATATGCCCACTTTCTCTACAACTGACATTCTCTTACTTGGTTGTAATCCATATTTTGATTGCAAGTCTTCACATAGTTCTATAAATAAATGAGGGTCCATTCCAAAGGCATTCACACATCTAATAGGGTGTCCATTCAATATCTCATTTAGCCAATTTTCTCCTCTTTGAAGTGAAGTCATATGTAACATCTTAAGTCTCTAATAAAGTTAGATAAATCTAAGAATAAGTAGAAAATACATGTGACAAAGAATTAAAATGCTTAGTTATGTAACAATAAGGCATTTATAAAATAGGTGAGATATAGTTAATCATGAATCATATAAATAAAATTTTTAGGAGCATAATCGATGCGGAGAAGATAAAAATAAATTTTTAAGACATTACTAATCTATGATTAGTAGTAAATTAAGGCAATATAAAAATACTAAGGAGCTGCCAAGTAGCACCACAAAATTACAACCACATAGGATGACACATTGGCCACAAAATTATAGTCACCTTGCATCTACCAAAGCATGCCACATTGCCCACAAAGTTGCAGCCATATAGTATGCCACATTGGCCACAAAATTGCAGCCACCTTGAAGCCACCTTACACCTACCAAAGCATGCAACATTACCCACAAAGTTGTAGCCACATAGCATGCCACATTCGCCATAAAATTGCAACCACCTTGCATCTACCAAAGCATGCCACATTGCCCACAAAGTTTCAGCCACATAGCATACCACATTGGCCACAACATTGTAGCCACCTTACAGCCACCTTAGACCTACCAAAGCATGCCACATTGCCCACAAAGTTGCAGCCATATAGAATGCCACATTGGCCACAAAATTACAACCACATTGCAGCCAACTTTCACTTAGCAAAGCATGCCACATAGCCATAAAAACTTTAGCCAAAATTAGCTAAGAAAAAGGCCACCTTTCAGCAAAAAAATCCTACCACATCGCCATAATTATTTTAGCAACATTCCAGCCAAGAAACAGCCACCCACTTCAGCTATGTTTCTTCCCACAATCAAAAACATCATGCAAAAGCTGTTGCCCCACACCATGCTTTGCATTCTCATGCCCTCCTTGTAGAAACCACAAAGGAATCTCTGCAAAAACAGAAGGGAATACCTATAAAACACAGCCTTCTTTTCCTCTTGAATGGTGGAAACCAGTAGCCAGGAATCATGCTATCTAGGTATTATTTTGGGCAACAAATTCAAACCCTATTCTTCATGCAATCAGCACACAAGAGGGAGAAAAGGCAGTTAAAAAACTTAGAGCCAAAGGGGGAGAGAAACCAGAAAAAATGTAGCTAAGTTACAAGGGAAACCAAGAGGAGAAGCAAGCTGAAATTTGAGAACCATAGGAGCATTTCTGCATAAGGTGAGTTACCCCTCTTGAGGAAAGTCGGTTTGTAGTGAGTAAAACTCATTTTGGGTTTTGCATGGGTGATTCTTTAGCATGAGATGCACGGTGGTAAAGTTCAAAACATGGAACTCTAGTGGTAGGGAACAATCTTTGCCATCTAAGTAACAAACATGTTGAAGCACCACATATTCTGCACCTAAAAGTTTTAGGCCCTGTGTTCTTGGACTGTTTGATTGGGTAAATAGTCTTGAAATTTTATACTATTAGATGAGAAAAGACTTGAAATATTGATAATAAATTCTAAAATTTTAAGTGATTTTTGAGAACCTACAAATAGGCCATTTACAATCAAAACAATGATGAGAATAATCTGCTTGACAGTGTAGGTTGTTGATGGGAATACTAAACATTGAAGGGGTTAGATGTTTAATTTTCGTATTAAATTTTTTTGACATATTATAAGGATAATTAATAAGGAACCCAACAAATATTAGAGAATTCTAGGTAGGTTAAGGCATGTAATAAAATGTAGAAATTCGATAGCGCAGGACGTGAGTCAAAACATACCAGAACTAGGGACAGCCAAACAAGTGTATTATTTAAGGAGACAAATGAATTATTTTTTACTTGAAATTTTTATGGTGATTATATAACATATCTAGGATTCTCCATATAAAATATTACAAATTTTGAAAATTTTTTACCCATCCAAAGGAATGGAAAATAGAATAGAAATCGAATTGAAACCAATATGCATTGTTCTAGATTATGGAGGTAGTTCTTGGGGTCAATGGAAGAGTTAAGGGTTGAGAGAACCACAAAATAAAATATACAGGTAAAGGAACCTCCATGAAAATTTTTAGAATTTTTAGAGGAATTTTGTCATATTTAATAATAACCCCAAATCTGAACAGAATCATAGTTTTGTTTTGGGGGCAGAATCTCTTAAACTAGAGACTTATGATTTTAGGTGCTAATATGCATGCATTAACCAAAAGTTTTTATATGTTTTAGTTTGAGTTGCTGGTCGTAACATTGGCAACCTTGGAAATGAAGTGAATGTACAAGAATTGAGGTAGCTAGCTTTTCCTTAAAACACTCTTTATGTTTATGAACTTAAATTTATCAATTTCACTGGTTGCCTGACTTTTATGCTATGATGAATGATGGCTAAAGATATGTTATGTATGCATTCTCAAGAATTAAGGGGTGCCTAAGGTGTGCCAAGTCAGCCCCATTTCCCCCACATATTGGCTAATAATACGAGATGCATAACCCTTTTGCAAGTATAGGACGGCATTGGATAAGTAGACCAAAATGTTATGGGTCCCTAGTGTGACCAAGATAATGTATGTATGTATGGTCAGTACTTATCGTTCAGTGAAATAAATTCAGATGTTTTAAGGAATAAAATGTATACTGTTTTTTTGAAAATTTTGCTAGCTATTGAGATTGTCATATCATCTTTTTATGTCCACATAATCACATTTCAGGTACTCTAGCAAGAAGTGAGCAACAAGGGTCCCAAGGTTGACTCACATGAATATGAATATGCATTGTATTTTCTTTGGTTGTGTAATATATATGTGATGGCTTAGTTGAGTGCCAAGTCCCTTTTAGACAGCTTATAATGTGATGTAAAATAAGTTATGGACTATACCCTTTTCTTTATGGCATGAGAGCTTTTTTTGTTGTAAGTAATGCATATCAGGCCTAGTTAGTTACCTATAAGCAAATGAAATTTGAAAATGGTTGGAATAACTTGAAGCACTTGGATGCTTATCCAAGAAAGATAACTAATAATATAAGTTAATAGGTGAATTTATGGGCTAGGTAGACATTGCTAGAAATTTACAGATAATATATATATATATATATATATATATATATATATATATATAAAATACTAAAAGGTAGTTTAGGGAATATTCTATTATGTGGATATAAGATGCTAGCCAGTTGATGTTTGACAATTTTTGGTATTAGAGCAATAGTTCAGGAAAATTATCTATGTGTTTGGACAAATCGTAGGATATTCTAAATTGTTTTATAATTGAATTATTGTGAAATTAGCTTTTATTTTAGGGGTTGTTAAATAGAGTAAACTTAATTTATGGTCGTGTGACTAATTATATGAAAAATATTTGTATATATAAATGTGCACACAGGGAAATGGCTTATAAGAGAATCCAGGCTGAGATCCTGAAAGAAATATATGAGAATATAGAAGCCTTAACTGCTAGGCTTGATGGGCAAGCTATAGCCCAAGCTACCATAACATAAATTCTTTAATAAGTTCAAGAAGCCCTTAGACAAGTACAGAAAGGAAACAATCCTGAGGGTGTTGGAGAGGAAAATAGGCTAAGTCAAATGAATAAACTCCTGGCCCAATTCAGGAAGACCAAGCCTCCTTCATTTCTTGGAGACTATGATCCAGTGATAGCAGAGCGGAGAAATTTTTTGGGGTTTTAGAGTGCAGCACAGACCAAAAAGTTTCTTTAGCCACTTATATGTTATAAGGTGAGGCAGAGCATTGGTGAAAAAGTATGCAGAGACTATGGCAGACCAATGATACTCCCATTACCTGAGATAATTTCAAAGAAACATTTTATGATAAATATTTCTCAGATAATGTGAGGAAAAAAGAGAGGCTGAATTCATATAGTTGAAGTAAGGGAACATGATTGTACCCCAATATGAGGTTAAGTATGAAGAGCTCTATAAATTTTCCACTTACCTGAAGTATACCCATGATGATGCATGGAAGGCAGCAAATTTTGAGCAAGATTTTGAAACCTGAGATTAGAGGAAGAGTGGCTACCTTAGAGATATAAGATTTCGCCAAGTTGACAAGTAAATGTAGAATAGCAAAAGAAACTCTAATGAGTGCTAGGATTGAGAAAAGATAGAGAGATAGTGAGCCCTTTGGAGGAAGAGGAAAACTTTGGAACAAAAAGGGAACAATTCTCAGGATAAGAGAATGCTAACCCGTAGTGTCCAAACCTCTAGCCAGCCTGCTTGTAATAAATGTGGGAAGAACTATGGAGATAGACCCTGTTTAACTAGTCAGAATGTCTATTATAGTTAAGGAAAACTTGTCCACTACTCCAGGGATTGTCGAGTAAGGAGGGGATCAATTCCTGAAGGCAAACCACAAAAATCAGGGATGGGTGTTTGCTCTTTCCCAGTAGGAAGCTAGCCAGTCTCCAAATTTGATTAGAGGTACGTTAATGATCTGAAACTCACTTGTAGATGCATTGTTTGATTCTGGTGCTACACATTCTTTTATTTCATATGATTGTGCTAAGAGTCTAGATTTGACTGTGGATACTTTACCATATGATCTTTCTGTTTCCACCTGTATTGAGATCTGTGTCATAACTTTTGATGCTTGTATCAATTACGTTGTGCAATTTGATCATAAATGTACCACTTTGGATCTTGTATGCCTTCCTTTGTTTGATATTAATGTTATTCTTGGAATGTATTGGTTATCTGCTAATAATGCAATTCCTGATTGTTCTAGAAAATCTGTTTCCTTACCTGTTTGTGGTTCTACTTCTAAACACTCTACTAAAACCACTTACCTATCCACCAACCAAGCTGAGAGATACCTTAAGAAGGGTTGTCAAGGGTTCTCAGTCTTCTTTTCTTTGCAAGAAGAAGTAGAAGAGGGCATAGAAAACATCTCTATTGTTAAGGATTACCCAAAAGTATTCCCTAAAAAGTTTAGCAGTCTCCCTCCTGATAAGGAAGTAGAGTTCTCCATTGACTTAGTGCCTAGTGCAGGTCCCATATCTAAGGCTCCCTATAGGATAGCTCCTGTAGAGCTAGCTAGGCTTAAGAAACAGATAGAGAAACTCTTAGAGAAGGGGTTCATCAGACCTAGTGTATCTCCCTAGGGTGCACTAGTCTTGTTTGTTAAAAAGAAAGATGGTAACCTTAGGTTGTGTATAGATTATAGACAATTAAACAAAGTAACCATCAAGAATAAATATCCATTGCCTAGGGTAGATGACCTACTGGATCAATTAGCTGAAGCGTCAGTCTTCTCTAAGATAGATTTGAGGTCAAGATACCATCAATTGAGAATTAAGGCCGAAGATGTCCCAAAGATAGCTTTCCAAACCCAATACGGACATTATGTGTTCTTAGTCATGCCTTTTGGGTTAACCAATACCCTGGCCATTTTTATGGATTATATGAATAGGGTTTTTAGGCCATACTTGGATAAGTTTGTTGTAGTTTTCATAGATGACATCTTAATTTATTCTAAGAGCCTTGAAGAACATGAGAATCACCTTTGAATAGTGTTGCAAACCCTGAAGGATAGGAAATTGTATGTTAAGCTTAGCAAGTATGAATTTTGGCTGACAGAGGAGAGATTTTTAGGGCATGTTGTCTCCAAGGAAGGGATAGTAGTGGACCCTAGTAAAGTGGAAGTAGTGATTGATTGGAAAAGATCAAAGATCGTCACTAAAATACAGAGCTTTCTAGGTTTAACAGGATATGATAAGAGATTTATCCAAGGATTCTCTTAGATAGCCATGCCTCTAACTAGGTTAACTAGAGGGATCAACCATTTGTGTGGGATGGTCGATGTGAGAGTAGTTTTCAAGAATTGAAAGCTAGGCCAACCTCTGCCCCAGTGCTAGTGATATTTAACCCTAGTGAACTCTTTACAATATATAGTGATGCATCCAAGATGGGTTTAAGTTGTGTTTTTATGCAGCAGGGTAGAGTAGTAGCTTATCCTTCTCGACATTTTAGACCTCATGAGGAGAATAACCCCACACATGATTTAGAGCTAGCAGCTATAGTGTTTGCCCTTAAGATTTGGAGACATTATTTGTATGGTTTTAAGTTTGAAGTTTTTAGTGATCACAAGAGTCTTAAGTACCTTTTTGACCAAAATGTGTTAAATATGAAACAAAGAAGATGGATGAAATTTCTAAAACATTATGATTACACCCTTAATTATCATCCAGGCAAGACAAATGTGGTTGCTGATGCCTTAAGCAAGAAATTGCTCCATATGGCATCATTGATGCTTAAGGGGCAGGACTTAATTGAGGGTATGAGAGATTTGAATCTCTCCATTTCTCCACATCCTAGTAACTTCCTTATGAGTGAATTAAGGATTCAGAATGATCTCAGGGTTAAAGATGCTCATGTTTTTTATCCATACTTGAAAGACATTAGAGAACAGATATCCCAAGGCAAGTTTGAAGAGTTTAACATTTCTGAGGATGGACTTATCAAGTTTGGAGAGTGGTTGTGTGTGCCTGAGGTGAATGAATTGAGAGATAGTATCTTAGCTAAAGCTTATAAGAGTAGGTATACCCTACATCTTAGAGCCACTAAGATGTATGAAGACTTAAAAAGGAGTTTCTAGTGGCTTGGGATGAAAATGGACATAACCCGTTATGTGTCTAAGTGCTTAGTGTGTTAAAGAGTCAAGGTAGAACACCAAACGCCTAGTGGATTGCTCCAACCCTTAGATATTCTTGAGTGGAAATGGGATAGCATCTCTATTGATTTTGTCATGGGTTTGCCTAGGACATCATCTGGCTAGGATGCAATTTGGGTAAACGTGGATAAACTAACCAAGGCTGCCCACTTCTTAGCCATTAAGTCTACCTATTCTCTGGACAAGTTGGCACAAGTGTATGTTCATAAAATTGTCAGACTCCATGGGATACCTACCAGTATTGTTTCTGATCGAGACCCCAGGTTTACTTCTAAATTTTAGAAATCCTTGCAAGATGCCTTAGGTACTAAACTTAGGTTTAACACGGCCTACCATCCACAAACTAATGGGCAGACTAAGAGAACAGTTCAGACTTTAGAAGATATGCATAGGGCTTGTGTACTAGAAATGAAAGGAAATTAGAATGTGTATCTACATTTAGCTGAAATTGCATATAATAATAGTTACCATTCCAGTATCCAGATGTCTCCCTTTAAAGCTTTGTATGGAAGAAAGTGAAAGTCACCTCTGTGTTGGGTAGAGCTTGGGGAGAGGAGTCTTCTAGGCCCTGATTTGGTGGACCAAACCATAAGGCATATTGAACTTATCAGAGAGAGACTACTAGCTGCCTAAAGTAGATAAAAGAGCTATGCATATAAAAGAAGAAAGCCCCTAAAATTTTAAATAGGTGACCATGTTTTCCTTAACGTAACTCTGTTCACGGGTGTGGGGAGGTCTTTGAAAACAAAAAAGCTCAATCCCAAATACATTAGTCCTTTCCAAATTCTTGATCGGATCAGATCAGTAGCTTATAAACTTACACTTCCTCCAAACCTTTCTCAGATTCATGATGTATTTCATGTTTCCCAGCTCAAAAAGTATAACCCAGACCCTTAACATATCATAGATGACAAATCAATGCATTTACAAGATAATCTATCATACATTGTAAGGCCAGATCGGATCATTAATGTTAAGACTAAACAATTGAGGAATAAGAACATGCCTCTGGTTAAAGTGGTCTGGAAGGGACTATCCTCTGAGGAAGTAACTTGGGAGACAGAAGAAGAAATGAAGAGGACTTATCCACATCTGTTTGAATAAGTTATGTTAAATTTTCTGGACAAAATTCTTTTAAGGGGAAAGGAAATGTAACATCCTAAGTCTCTAATAAAGTTAGATAAATCTAAGAATAAGTAGAAAATACATATGACAAAGAATTAAAATGCTTAGTTATGTAACAATAAAGAATTTATAAAATAGTTGACATATAGTTAATCATGAATCATATAAATAAAATTCTTAGGAGCATAATGGATGGGGAGAAGATACAAATACATTTTTAAAATATTACTAATCTATGATTAGTAGTAAATTAAAGCAATATAAAACAACTAAGGAGCTACCAAGTAGCACAACAAGATTGCAGCTACATAGCATGACACATTGGCCACAAAATTGCAACCACCTTGCAGCCACCTTGCACCTACCAAAGCATACCACATTGCTCAAAAAGTTGCAATCACATAGAATGTAACATTGCCTACAAAATTGCATCCACCTTGCACCTACCAAAGCATGCCACGTTGCCCATAAAGTTGCAGCCACATAACATACCACATTGGCCACAAAATTACAGCCACCTTACACCTAACAAAGCATGCCACATAGCTGCAAAAACTTTAGCCAAAATCAGCTAATAAAAATGCCACCTTTCGGCAAGGAAATCTTGCCACATAGCCATAATTATTTTAGCAACATTCCAGCCATGAAACAGCCACCCACTTCAGCCATGTTTCTGCCCACAATCAGAAAAATCATGCAAAAGTTGTTGCCCCACACCATGCTCTACATTCTCACGCTTTCCTTGCAAAAACCACAAGGGAATCCCTGCAAAACACAGCCTCCTTTTCCTCTTGAATGATGGAAACTAGCAGCCAAGAATCATGATGTCTAGGTATTATTTTGGACAGTAAATTCAAACCCCATTCCTCATGCAATCAGCACCCAAGAGGGAGAGAAGGCAGCCAAAAAAATTAGAGCAAAAGGGGAGAGAAACTAGAAAAAAAAACGTATCTAAGTTGTAAGGGAAACCAATAAGAGAAGCAAGCTGAAATTTGAGAACCATAGGAGCATTTCTGCACAAGGTGAGTTTTCCCTCTTGAGGAAAGTTGGTTTGTAGTTAGTAAAGCTCATTTTGGGTTCTACATGGGTGATTATTGGGCATGAGATTCAAGATTTTAAAGTTGAAAACATGGAACTTTAGTGGTAGGGAACAATCTTGGCCATCTAAGTAACAAACATGTTGAAGCACCACACATTCTGCACTTGAAATTTTTAGGCCCTATGTTCTTGGACTGTTTGATTGGGTAAATGGCCTTTAAATTTTTTAATATTTGGTGAACAAAGTCTTGAAATATTTATAATCAAATCTGGAAATTTTCGTAGTTTTTGAGAACTTACAAATAGGCCATTTACAATCAAAATAGTGCTGAGAACAATCTACTGGACAGCTTAGGCTGTTAATGGAAATACTAAACATTGAAGGGTTTAGATGTTGAATTTTCGTATGAAAATTTTATGACAAGTTATAGGTATAGTAATTAAGGAACCCACCAAATTTAGAGAATTTTGGGCAGGTTAAGGCATATAATAAAATATGGAAATTCGATGGGGCAGGAAGTGAGTCAGAACAGACTAGAACTGGGGATAGCCATAAAAAGTGTGTTATTTGAGGGGTCAAATGAATTATTTTTAAATTTAAATTTTTATGGTGATTATATAACATATCTAGGATTCTCCATATCAAATATCACAAATTTTGAAGAAGTTTTACCCATCGAAAGGAATGGAAAACATAATAGAAATGGAACTGAAACCAATATGCACTGTTCTGGATTATGGAGGTAGTTCTTGGGGTCAATGGAAGAGTTAAGGGTTGAGAGAACCACGAAATAAAATATACATGTAGAGGAAACTCCATGAAAAATTTTATAATTTTTATAGGAATTTTGTCATATTTAATAATAACCCTAAATCTGAACAGAATCATAGTTTTGTTTTGGGGGGTAAAATCTCTTAAACTAGAGACTTATGATTTTATGTGCTAATATGCATGCATTAACTAAAAGCTCTTATATGTTTTTGTTTTTGTTGCTGGTAGTAACATTGGCAGCCTTGGAAAAGAAGTGATTGTGCAGAAATTGAGGTAACTAGCTTTTCCTTAAAACACTATTTATGTTTATGAACTTGAATTTATCAATTTCACTGGTTGCTTGAATTTTATGCTATGATGAATGATGGTCTAAAGATATGTTATGTATAAATTCTTGGGAATTAAGAGGTTTCCAAGTTGTGTCAAGTAAGCCCCATTTCCTCAACGTATTGGCCAATAATAAGAGATGCATAACCCTTTAGCAGGTATGTGACTGTATTGTGTAAGTATACCAAAATGTTATGAGTCCCTAGTGTGACCAAGATGATGTATGTATGTATGGTCAGTGCTTATGTTTCAATGAAATAAATTGAGATATTTTAAGGAATGGAATGTAAACTGTTTTTCTAAAAATTTTGCTAGCTATTGAGATTGTCATCTCATTTTTTTATGTCCACATAATCACATTCAAGGTACTCCAACAAGAAGTGAGCAACAAGGGTCCCAAGGTCGACTCACATGAATATGGATAAGGATTTTATTTTCTTTAGTTGTGTAATATATATGGGCCAAGTCCCTTTTAGACAGCTTATAATGTGATGTAAAATAAGTTATGGATTGTACCATTTTCTTTATGGCATGAGAGCCTTTTTGTTGTAAATAATGCATATCAGGCCTAGTTAGTTGGCTATAAGGAAATGAAATTTGAAAATACTTGAAATAGCCTAAAGCACTTGGATGCTTATCCAAGAAAGATAACTAACAATATAAGTGAATAGGTAAATTTATAGGTTAGGTAGACATTGCTAGTAATTTACAGATAATATATAATACTAAATGGTAGTTTAGAGAGTATTCTATGATGTGGATGTATGAAATAAGATGCTAGTCAGTTGGCGTTTGACATCATACATGGTTCTTTGTAAAGATATTTATAGTAATATGTAGCTATTGCACTTGTTGCACATGATGTTATATTCCAATAAGGCGCATACTTTCTTCTCTTTTTTTCTCTTTCAATATCCATGATGTACCTAGTGAAACATATATTTAAAAGATTCACAAACATAAATCAAAAGACATAGTGCAAATTTCATAGTTCATATAAATAATACTCATAAAAGTTTCAAATACATGTCCATTAAAGTTATGAATACATGTCTATTAAAATTATAATAAACATCAAAAATTAAAATAACTAAATAAAGTGAATATTCACTTCTCTTTGGCATGCATATACATCAACCAAGTTTTCCTAGAAGCATCATCCTCCAACTTTATAAAAATCTCTCATCTTACTTCATTCTCAATCAAACAAATAGCAAAGCACCACAATTCCCTACCCTTTTCCAAATAACATTCAGTAACCATGCGATTGATGAGACTTAATTCTGTATCAATGGTAGAAGTAGCATTATTGTGATTACTCACACTACCATCTGATTTCATTATTTCCAATGCCATATTAGAATTTGACACCAAGGTATCTATTTGATTGCTTAGCTTTGCCACTCCCCTTGATTGTCTCCTTTTACGCTTCCCCGTATTGGGCTTGTTAGTCATCTTTTGGGTTTGTGTAGTTTTGTTGGTACCATCACCTTGGCTAGGTATTTGGGGACCACGAAGACCTTGGCTAGGTATTTGGCTATTGCTAAACTCACACATGAAATTAGGCCAAAATGAATGTTCATCACTTAATAAATTATTCACATGAGAAGCATATCGATTATATTTTGAATAATCATCATTTTCATCACTCTTGTGTGAACAATGATTGTCTTCCTCACCACTTTCTTTATCTCCTTCCTTAACATTAGGATCCATAGAGGTTGTAACAACATTGGCCCCAGTTGCATAATTGTCTTCAAACAATTGAGCCCATAATTCCTCAAGTGAAGAATCTATTGATTTATTATGAAACTTTTTAGCCTTGGGTTTCTCCTACAAGAAAAGAGAATTAATTATTAAATTAAATATTTTATTACTTTATTGTAAGTTAATTGTAAGAGTATAATAAATAAATTAACCTTAATTTTTTTATCCCACAACTCCTCTGAACAATTAAGCTTTCTTGTAACAGGATCCCACCCTAAGCCAGTTTCCCCAAACTTCAAAAACCTCTAAGTGTGCCAATTTCTCTTCATTGCTCATATTTATTCTTCAAATTTTTGTATAAACATCTTCACTTGATGATAGCTTCAAACTCTTGGTTAATCTCCTTCCATTTAAATGATACACGCCCATTCTTCCTAATGAACTTGATACAAAGCTTGCAAAAAATCTTTTCATACTCATCTGACCATCTAAAATTGATCCCTCCCTCCATATTATCATTAGTTGAGGTCATTTTACAAATTTACTAAGAAAAAGAATTAGTGTTCTGCAAAAATGTGGGGAATTAGTCTTACAAATTTACTGTAAATTTTTTTTTGTATTAATGCAAAAACATAACATGTCTAATAAAAATATAACAACTTATTAATCCTTTCAAGAGAATCTTTCACTTACAATTAACATCAAATGATAGTGAGAATTGCACAGTGCTTAACCATCCAGATTAGTGGGGCAATATTAATAAATTTAAACAATCTATATTACATAAATAATCTATAAAGATATTGAGAAGAAAATACATTAATACATAATAATGTTAATTTATTATGTTACTCTCACTAGAAAATATGCAGCGTGTAATGGATAGTCTACTTGCATAATAGTGAGAATTGCACATATAGCAAAGTACTGTATAACTTGAATAATGAAGATATCCCAAAAAGATGGTAGTTCCAAAACTGAAGCTCAAAAATCAAATTCAAAGACCCATAAACCCATTAAGCCAAAATATATAAACTAGAAATGGTGTTAATTCTTAGGTGGGAAAAAATTCAGATTCAAACACCCATAAACCCATTAAGTGTGAGAAACATGATGGTTAAATGAAGAAGTTCATAAAGTCACAGATACATAACGATTGCAAGACTACAAGGGCTATTTACATTGGAAGAACAAAGCAAATTATAAGCACAGCACTAAATTACAAGAGGCAATAGACATGAGCCATATGAAATTCTAAATACTATTTGATTACAATTATACCAAGGAAGCAAAAGGTTATAACTGGATTTTGAAAACCAGCTTGATTTTACCTTTGAAAAGGCACAGTGAAACTATTGGTAAATTTGCACTGGGACTTCACAATCACCTGGCTATACTGCAATATCCATAAATTGGCTAAAGGCGGTATGATTTTTTGTGTCACAGTAGACAACATGTACAAGCATTATTCAGTTCTATTCCAGTTAATGTGGTCAAATAAAAACAGTGCCGCCTAGCTAACACTTCAATTGTTCATATCAAATTGATTCCCTCATCAAAATCTTTTATTTTTTATATTATTTTACTAATCAAACAATGAAACATGCTTTCATTGATACTATGCATATTTATGGACATATAAAATTAGATGTTCAAAAGCAAGGAGAATTTATCAGTTTCTTAATAAAAGAGGTAAAGTATGCATCATATGCAGATATTTCAGAGTTGGAGGTGTTTGTGAAATGGATGGATGGGGAGCTATATTCATTGGTGGATGAACGTTTAGTACTGAAGCATTTTCCCCAGTGGCTAGAGCAAAAAGCATATGCACTTAGGGAAGTTTCCTGTAACCATCGAGAGCAAAAAAGCATATGCACTCTGTTATATGGATATAAGCACCTGAGAGGAATTTATTATGAATTTTCCATAGTGGGCACAGGCAGAGTACAGACACAAATTTGTCCAATTCAGAGGAATATTTTATATAAATTGAAAAGTGTAAAACCGTAGTGACGCAAGAAAGACTAAGAAAAAAAATAAGAAAAATAAGCTGTTGTTTTCCTATTTTGCTGTGTGTTTATCAATCTGTTAGTGTCCCAATCTAATAATTTTAGAATAAAAAGTCACCCACTTTCATCTACTTGTGTCACTTGAACAATAGGAAAAAGGTGTGCGAGAAGATTTAGAGAACAAGAAATTTTGTCAAGGGTTATGAGTAGGATAGTGTTAGAATTTAAATAAAATAATAAGGATAAAAGAGAAAAAAAAAATATAAAAGCTATCAACTAATAGCTATACGCTACTTAAAGTAGCGTATAATAAAAAGTTATAAGCTACTTAAATAAGCTTGTGTACCAAACATTTGTAATTTGGTCAAACAAAGTTATAAACTAGTCAAATAATCTATAAGTTAGCTTATTTGAATTACCAAACACACTCTTAAATAGAGAGCTTCCTTCACGCATCGAAACAAAAGATTTCCTCTGCTTCACAACTGTCACACCCTTAATTTTGGAGCACATGAAACACATACTTTACGATCATATATTTTCCATAACATGTATAATACACTCTTTTACAGTTATGTATTTTCATATATACACCAAATCTATAAACATCAAAGTACAGTAGAAGCAGGGATCTTGCTTGTGGTGTTCAGAGCAACTCTAAAGTACAATTATATTACAATTTTAAACACTGAGAGCCCATAAACAATTTAAGCTTACCACGGAAGTACGACACCTAGTCAATCAAGAAACCGCAGGACCAAACTCTGGGTCTTTATCTGAAAAACATATCAACCACGTGTAGTGAGTTTTACAACTCAGTGAGTACATAAAACCTCATATGACTTCTTAGGTCAACATATGAATGTACTCTTTATTTTAAAACTTGTCACATTGAAAAGCACAATTCATAAGTACATCCATATGGGACCCACATTTCAAATCATCTTTGTTCAAATTCATATTCATATTCAATTCATAAGTAATGCTGTAAGAAAAATAATAAAATCATGGTATGCATCAACATAATTCTTATGAAAACATTTCGAGGGTCCCATATCAAAACTACCATATCAGAGTTTAACCTCTTCCGTACTTTGGTGGTATATGATTTGCCTAAACTCAGCATCCCGCTGAGGTTTGTCCTAATACCATTCAAAAGGACACGTGAAGGGACTCTATATGGGTATTTCCCAAGCACATAGCAAGGGAAGGCAAATCACATCTCATATAACTAGCATCTTGCCCATATAGCAGGCATCCCACTATCCATCACATATCATCTCTCGTGTGTTGGCTCTCACACGAGGCTAGTACCACTCCCTGCTAGCTAAGGCAATCAAGGTGCACTAGGGCTAACATAATCTGCTGTTAGCAGACAGTGTCTCCAATAAGATTCCTCCATAAAACCATAATCTTATATATTCCATAATAATCAAAATAGAGGTACTATTATAATGCAGCATTTCCATTCTCAATATATTTCGCTGTCAAAACTTCCTAATCAGGGAAATCACGTATACATGCCCATATCCGAGGCAAACATATCACTGTATAAATCAATATCATATGCATAACATATTTCCTTTGCCATATAATGAGAAATACATTTAAAAATCACATATTCAATGTGTTTCAAAATTCATTTCAAAAGTCATACTCTTCTTGAACTAGATATCATATTGCAACCGTTTCAGATATTCTAAACCATTTTAGGAACATATAAAAGTATAAATAACTTGTAAACATACTCATTTATCAATTTAAAGAAAGGTAAGTCATAGAAAGAATCATCTACTCACAAGGTAAGGGCTCCAGATTGGATAGCCCAAAAATGTACTTTTTCAATCCACATTTGACTAAACAGACTTCAAAAATGTGTCCGGAGGGTCCAAAAATCAAGAAAATGACTCTGAAAATTTGATCACTATTTATGGCCGAAAAATACTATTCACCGTCGGAAAAAACTATTTATTGCTGGAAAATACTATTTACCAAGAACAAAAAGTTGTCAGATAGGTAAAAAATTTCATATCCTAATATTTATCTAGCTTTTGAATCCATCTAAGATGTCAGATTTCTAATTTGAGGTCTCTAGGTAAGAGTTTCAGAGTTTACCTTTTTTTGAGATTTTTTACTTCCGATCTACAGCAATTCAACGGCTGATTTGAGAAATTGTTCGGTCAAAATTATAGTACTCTCCGTCCTGAATCCATTGGTACCATTAGTTTTGAGATCGGAGGCATGTAGACACTCCAGATCAAAAGAGAAAATATGGAGGTACTATTCACTATTCACACTATTCATCTTCTTCCTCTGTTTCGCATTCAGTCTCCCGCATTCTCGTTTCCTCTTTATTATTTTTTTATAATATTAATTATTATTATTTAATAATTAAATATTTAGATTTATTCTTATTTTATTTCATATATATTCATATAAATACCATTTTTTTCATCCTAAAATATCCCAAATTTTTTTAAAAATTTACATTCTCATAAAACTTTAGTTGAACTCTTAAATCATGATTTTTCTTAATAAAAATCTTAATAAAACAAATCACAAAATAAATATCTTTATACATAATAAAAGAAAAAATATTTCTAAAAATGAAACAAAAATTTATTAAAGGCTAATATAATTATTGGAAGCAAAACAATAATTACTTTAATTAAAAGTATACTTTCTTTTAGCATAACATAATCATTTTTAAATAAATAAAAATATATTTTTTATAGCAAAATATTATTATTTAAAAATAAAAATTACAGGATATTATATTCTTCCCCCTTTAAGAAATTCGATCCCCGAATTTCAACCCATTCTACCACATGTAGGGAATGAAAACATGACATAATTCAGAGTTACCTAAATAATTGGGGATATCTCATCTGTATGTCATCTTGTACTTCTCAGGTGGCTTCCTCACTTGAGTGGTTTTGTCATATAAACTTAACCATAGAGATTTCTTTTATCCATAAGTTTGTCACTTGTCGATCAACATTAAACATCGATTGTACCCATAGTTAAGCCAAATTTTTTGTCCAATTAAATTTCTTGGAATTAGGTAACATAAGAAGAATTTAATAGGTACTTCCTTAGCATTGATGCAAGAAAGACTATCTCCACTTTACTTAATCCTGATGGCAAAACTAGGCAATGTATTACTATGCCTACTTTGTTCAAGTTTTCAAAAGATCCTATATACTAAATCTTAACTTTTTCATCTTTCCAAACCTCATTACCTCTTTTATTGGTGAGTCCTTCAAGAATATGTGATCACTAACTGATAATTTCTAGTACGCAACATTTATGATCCTTATAGACTTTTGACTAGTATTGAGTTGCTTATATTTCTTTTCTAATCAATTCCACTTTATGCAAAATACTCAACAGATTATATATATATATATATATATATATATATATATATATATATATATATATATATATATATATATATATATATATATATATACACATATAAGAAACTCTTAAACCATTGTATATCTCATTCCTTTATATCCTCAAGCTCGCATGCATATATCTATAAGTCGATATTAAGAAACACACACATAAAAGAACATATTCACATCCATATTGGGTAACTATCTTGTCTTATTCCAGACTTCTATCAAGTCATCTTTGATTCTCAAATATCAACATCATCCCATGAATATCATCATCTTAATCTATCATCTATTTTTATCCTAAAATCCATTAATCAATATGTTAAACATACGTAGCCATAAATCCACCAAACCTTGTATAACGTTTATGTACCATTGGCACATGTCTAACAATTCCAACTTACCTCATCACAGTAATTCTATACCATCTTATTAACACCATTAAACTCATTGTCAAAAATTTCAAGCCTTTCCTCTATCATATCTAAAAGCACCTCATTCTAACTTATATCAATCCCGTTTAATTCATCCAATCATTTCAAGAAGAATTTTCTCAATAATTACTCATACATGAATTCTCAACTTCAACATATTTCACATCCTAGATACTAGATTCGATTTAGCATAGTATAAACCTTTAACACAAATATCTTGATTACTTACATTATTTTCAGACATGCTTCTCAGAAACTCTCCATATTTCCAAATTCAGAGTTCAAAGATTAATTTAAATCCTACTTCTCATATTTTCTTCCTCGAGAACTTTAACACCACTAATTCTCTTGATTACATTCGTCAAAGCACCATAAGGCCATCATCCGTCTATTCCTTTTAAAATTTTATTACTTTTACCTACTAACCATTTAGACACCATAATAATTGAGTTTCAAAGAAAATAAATTAACTTTTCCTGTAATGAGGGAATAGAACTTTGCATTTAATTCCAAACATTAATAAGGGAGAATATAGCAGAATAGACGAAAAGCTTAATAAAGAATAGTGCCAAAATAGAAAGTCAAAATTTTGGACAAAGCATTGGAGAGAGTTAAAATCGGTGGCCATAATTCTTGAAAATCTGTAAAGAAAACTTAGCTGCTATTTCGGCAAAAATCAGTGGCCACAAATTTTGAATATATGTGCCAAAATCTACTTTAAAACTATTGATATTCGGTGGAAAAGAAACATTTCTGAGCTTATAAAATTTTTTGAAAATCAAAGAATACGTAGTTAACTGGTAGGATGCAGTTGATTGCTTCAAAATAGACGTAATCAATCAACTGTAAAATAACTAGTCTAAATTAAAAATTCTCAAAATAGCTAGTTGACTTAATAATACCGATAGTCGACTAACAAGAACATTAAGGAAACAAAATAAGTCATTTGATTGTGCCTCTTCAACAATTAACTTATTTGCATTTTCACTCTTTTTTTTACAATTACGCCTATCACCTACAACTTCTCTACAAGAATCAATACATCAATACTTCATCAAGGACAATAAGGAAAAGACAAATTTCTGGTAATATCTTAACCTTATTCTCTTTATATGCCTAATATGTGCGACTATCACAACTACTGTACATATACATGCTTGCAGTCATTTTTAAAAATTTCACCTTCAATTTAGCTGATATTCATCAATCACTCACATAGTTATTCTAATTATGCCCAGCCTATTCACATAGCTATCATATGTATGTCCTTCTCTAAATTCTATAAATACACACGTTAGTATCTTTACGTTCTTACTCAAAGTTAAAGTGTGTACAACTATGGAGGGAATCACATTCCGTTAGTTTCGAAATATTTGTGTCTTTTGTGGTTCTAGTCTTGGGAAAGATGGAGAATATGTGAAAGAAGCATAAAACCTGGGTATGGTGCTGGCCAAGAGAAAAATTCATTTAGTCTATGATGGAGGTAACCGTGGGTTAATGGGGTACGTGTCTACAACTGTGCATGCAGGAAGATGTCAAGTTCTAGGTATTATTCCTACAACTCTAGCTACATCCAACATCATAGGAAAAACAATTGGGGAAGAATTTAGGGTTGCATCCATGCATGAGAGCATGGCTAGAATGATAAGCAACGCTGATGCCTTCATTGTCTTACCAGGGGGTTTTGGTACTTTAGAAGAAAATTTTCAAATAGTCTCTTGGGCACAACTGAATATGCATCACAAATCGATAGGTTTGTTAAATGTTAACCATTTCTTTGATGGTATGTTATCTTTTCTTGATTATGCTGTGGAAAAAAAGGTTCATCTCACACGCAACACGATGAATTCTCATCTCGGCTTCAAATGCTGAGGAGTTCATTGATACTTTACAAGCATATATTCATGTACTTGATCCAATTACAGCTCAAATAGAATGGATAACAGACAACAGCTGAAAGCTCAAATTGGACTTGGATCTTCATCTGTAACTGTAGCAAGATGTGGACATTGCTGTACCACTTTTACTTTCTCAGGGTTATCTTAGATACCATCTTGCTAGTCACATACCTTAAAGAAATAACACTACTAAGTCAGAATTCATATTCTGAGAACTTAGCATATAGCTGATACTCACTTAGAGTTTGTAAAACTATCTTTACATATTGCTTATGATCCTCTAAACTCTTGAAATATTGTAGTATAGCATCAATAAATATAATAACAAATTAATTTAGGGATGAATTAATTATTCATTAAATCTATGAATGTAGCTAGGGCAATTGTCAAACCAAATGACATCACTAAAAACTCATAGTGTCCATGTCGAATCCTGAAAGCAATTTTTATAATATCATCTTCCCTTATCCTTAATTGATGATATCCAGATCTCAAATCAATTCAATTTTTGAAAAACGTTGAGCACCCTATAACTGGTCAAACAAATCATCTATATGAGGTAATGAGTATTTATTTCATACTGTCACCTTATTCAACTGTCTATAATCTATGCACAATCACTACGATCCATTTTTCTTTTTCACAAATAGAACTAGAGCACTCCAAGAAAAAGTACTAGGGCATTTGAATCATTTGTCTTACACGTCTTGTAACTAATTCATTTCCAGTTTCTTAAGTTCAGTAGGTGTCATTCTATATGGAAATATAGACACTAGTTAGATTCTAGGAAGTAAATCAATATCAAATTCTATTTATTGTTTCGGAATAATCCTGGAAATTCCTCAGAAAATACATTAGAAATTTCTCTAACCACTGGAACTTTATTTACACTTATTGGCACATTTTTGTAATCACTTATGGAATGTTAAAGTAGAGATTAGATTACTGGATATCTCACTACAATCTCCTTGTGTCAAGAAAGAAAATTCTCTAGGAATATTGAATTTAATCACCTTAAAATGACATTTCAAAATGGCATGGCATAATACCAATCAATCCATTCTCAGTATAACATCAAAGTCTACCATATCTAGACAACCGGGTAAAATGGATGTGACATTCAGAAACCATCATATTTGGTATCTATCCCAATTCTTTAACTTCCTTGGCACGCCTATCATTTTCACTTCCAAGCAGAAATTGACCCATAAATAATTTTTTTTAGATGCCACAATATTCAATCTATCTTATACTAGAAACTTTAGCAACTTGGAATAGAAAGGAATTTGAAACCCTATAGAATCCCTCAACAGCACCTGAAGTATAAATATGTCCGGCTCATATCGATATTAAATGTCCTACTAAAAAATCATTTGCTCTGATAGCCACAGGGAAACCTAATGCTCTGATACCAACTTGTCACGCCCCTAATTTTAGAGCACGTGAAACACATACTTTACGATCATATATTTTCTATAACATGTATAATACACTCTTTTACAGTTATGTATTTTCATATATACACAAAATATATAAACATCAAAGTACAACAGAAGTAGGGATCCTGCCTGTGGCGTTAAAAGCAACTCTATAGTACAATTATATTACAATTTTAAACACAGAGAACCCAGAAAAAATTTAGGCTCACCATGAAAGTACGATACTTAGTCGATCAAGAAACTGCAGGACCAAACTCTGGGTCTCTATCTGAAAAATATATCAATCACGTGTAGTGAGTTTTACAATTCAGTGAGTAGATAAAATCTCCTATGACCTCTTAGGTCAACATATGGATGTACTCTTTATTTTAAAACTTGTCACATTAAAAATCATAATTCATAAGTACATCTATATGGGACCCGCATTTCAAATAATCTCTGTTCAAATTCATATTCATATTCAATTCATAAGTAATGTTGTAAGAACGATAATGAAATCATGGTATGCATCAACATAATTCTTATGAAAATATTTGGAGGATCCCATATCAGAACCACCATATCAGTGTTTAACCCCATATGGGTATTTCTCAAGCACACAGCAAGGGAAGGCAAATCACATCTCATATAACTGGCATATCGCCCATAGAGGAGGCATCCCGCTCTCCATCACATATCATCTCTCGTGCATTGGCCCTCACATGAGGCTAGCACCACCCCCCTGCTAGTTGAGGCAATCAAGGTGTACTAGGGCTAACATGACCTACCGTTAGCAGATAGTATTTTCAATAGGATTCCTCTACAAAACCATAATCTCATATATTCCATAATAATCAAAATAGAGGTACTATTATAATACAGCATTTCCATTCTCAATATATTTCTCTATCAAAACTTTCCAATCAGGGAAATCACATATACATGCCCATATCCGAGGCAAACATATCACTGTATAAATTAATATCATTTGTATAACATATTTCCTTTGCCATATAATGAGAAATACATTTAAAAATCACATATTCAATGTGTTTCAAAATTCATACTCTTCTTAAACTAGATATCATATTACAACCGTTTCAGATATTTTAAACTATTTCAGGAACATATAAAAGTATAAATAACTTGTAAACATACTCATTTATCAATTTAAAGAAAGGCAAGTCATAGAAAGAATCATCTACTCACAAGGAAATGGCTCTAGATTGGATAGCCCAAAAATGTATTTTTTTCAATCCACATTTGACTAAACAGATTTTAAAAACGTGTCCGGATGGTCCAAAAATCAAGAAAATGACTCCAGGAACTTTGTCACTATTTACTGCCAAAAAAAACTATTCACTGCCGGAAAATACTATTTATCGCTGAAAAATACTATTCACTAAGAACAAAAAGTTGTCAAATAGATAAAAAAATTTCATATCTTAATGTTTATCTAACTTCTGAATCCATCTACGGTGTCAAATTTCTAATTTGATGCCTCTAAGCAAGAGTTTCAGAGTTTACTTTTTTTATGAGATTTTTTACTTTCGATCTACGGCGATTCAACGGTTGATTTGAGAAATTTTTTGGTCAAAATTGTAGTACTCTCCATCCTGAATCCATTGGTACTATTAGTTTTGAGATCGAAGGCATGTAGACACTCCAGATCTAAAGAGAAAATATGGAGGTACTATTCACTATTCACACTATTCATCTTCTTCTTCTGTTTCGCATTTCGTCTCTCGCATTCTCGTTTCCTCTTTATTATTTTTTTATAATATTAATCATTATTATTTAATAATTAAATATTTAGATTTATTCTTATTTTATTTCATATATATTCATATAAATACTATTTTTCATCCTAAAATATCCCAAATTTTTTTAAAAATTTACATTCTCATAAAATTTTAGTTGAACTCTTAAATCATGATTTTTCTTAATAAAAATCTTAATAAAATAAATCACAAAATAAATATCTTTATACAAAATAAAAGAAAGAATATTTCTAAAAATGAAAAAAAAATTATTAAAGGCTAACATAATTATTAGAAGCAAAACAATAATTACTTTATTTAAAAGTATACTTGCTTTTAGCAGAACATAATCATTTTTAAACAAATAAAAATATATTTTTTTATAGAAAAATATTATTATTTAAAAATAAAAATTACAGGATATTACAACAACCCTAACCCCCATCATGCCTACTTCGAGCGAAACTCATCGAGCATCCCATCCCCACCTCGATAATTGGCCAACTCTAGATGTGAAGAGAAGGATTTGGCTGCTTCTTTTTTTGGTTACATTTGGCAAAAGTGTAAGGGGATTTTAGGAGGAAATTCCTGCATCAACGATCCATCGGTCTCTAAATTTGCATCAAAGAAATGAAGACCAGAGGACCTCATCAGATTTAGGGGATTGGAGCTGGTTTTGTGCCCAGGAATTTAGATAAAGACGTGGTTTATGAAGTTATAGAGTTCAGATCTTATGCTTCTGATTCTCTTTTTCCTTTTTTTTTATAATTCAATTAGGTTTAGTTGTTTTTCTATGAAATTATCTAGGGACAGTTGCTTGAGCTTGTTGATTTTGGCGTAATAGCCATCTTGCATGATTTTGTAGTTTAAAATTTTTTTGGCCAACGTCTACAATAAATCCTTATCAACTTGTTTGTTGGCAAATAATTTGGGTTACAAAAACTATTCTTCCTGTCTTTGTTTTGCATTTAGATGATAGCTTTTTGAGCCTATGCATGGAATTGTGTGAGAATGAAAAGGGCATTGTAGTACAGTTTATGCTTTCAAAAGAGAGGGAGATGGTGGTAACATGTGGAAGCCGCTTTGTTGATCCTGTATAGATGATGGACTAACTAAAGCAAATAACTTGGTCTTCTTGTTGAACGTTGTCCACTGGTACTTTGTGGCATCTAATTATAAGAATTGACAAGAGTAGCAGTAATATTCAAGTCTAGATCACATTGTTAGAGAAGCTCAGACAATGAGTCAAAAGCCACTCTTGAGAGTCAAAAAATAGTTTATAATATTAAATTTACTAACTATTATTTTGAGTAGGTTTCACCTATATCGAAGGTAGGTTCTCAAAGTCATCAAAGACTCTTGAAAGCAATCTTGCCAGTGTTTGGGATTTAGGAGAATGGCTTAATTTTTATCCTCCCTTTTTTGGAATCTATATATGTTTTTGTTCTTGGTTGTTGTCATGAAAAAATCCCTAACTTTTTTGTTATTTGCAGGGGACATGGCTTCCATCATTGAGAAACCTTGTGGCCCAGATAAATGAGACTTTCAGTCGTAATTTCCAAGAGATGGTTGTTGCAAGAGAAGTTTCACTAGGTATATAATTAACTACTTTAGAGAAATCTTACTCTAGTTTTCATACTTGTTCATTTATGATTCAATGGTTCTCTTCTCAGATGAGCATAATATGGACTTTGATCAATTTAGAATACTTACAAAAGTAAAATTCAGGTGATTGCAGTTTTGAGCCTTTTTTATTTGTTTATTTTATTTTATTTTTTTATTTTATTATATATACATTCATAAAGCGAATGGGAGTTAAAATCACTAATTTACAAATTATAAAAACCATCAAATTTGAATGTTATGATCAAAACCTGCCTTTACTTTTCGAACTGGAATAATTAAACAGATATTGATGGACTAATAGTATTGTTATGATCTATTGGACTTAAATACACTTTATATAAAGGTTAGGAACACAGCTTAACACTGCTGGTTTTGCCTAAATATGGATCATATTGTTTCACTTTATTTTGCTTAATTGGATTATATATAATGAATAAGCCCCAGTTTTCCCCAATTTTCTCTATATTGCTTATAAGAACCATGCACTAAATATCATATATAAGAATAATATTAAAAAGAACCTTGTTTTTAGCTAATTGAAATATATTTTTTCTTATAAATTTGAGACTTATTTATGTTGATTTTAGTGTTTAATGCATATAAGTTTCAAGTTTAATGGAAGAAAAATTATTGAACCCCTTTAAATTGAACTACTGTTAACTGTGTGCGTGCGTACACACACACACACACAGATATGGTGAGCTGACATACACAGTAATAGTATTACTTTGAAAGCTTTTGCCTTCTTATAGTTCTAACTATAGTTTATTAAATATTATAGATAAGAATAATATTAAAAAGAACCTTGTTTTTTGCTAATTGAAATATATTTTTTTGACTATTTTTTTTTCTTATAAATGTGAGACTTATTTATGTTGATTTAGTGTTTAATGCATATAAGTTTCAAATTTAATGGAAGAAAAATTATTGAACCCCTTTAAATTGAACTATTGTTAGCTTTGCGCGCACGCGCACACACACACAACTTAGATATGGTGAGTTGACATACACAATAATTAGTATTACTTTGAAAGCTTTTGCCTTCTTATAGTTCTAACTATAGTTTATTTTCATTGTGTTAGGATTAATTAGTTTTATTTATAATTAGTTATTCAATTTTGTTTTGAAATGTAACTAGCTACATTACATTAAACATTTGTATTTGAATTAATTGTGTTTAAATATAAGTTTAACTAATGACATTTTTTATTATGATTTTGGCCATATAACTAATTTTTCAATTATTTTTTTATTTTTTGATTATTATGTTTGTAGTTAAACATATAATTATTAATAATAAAGAAATTAATAAAAAATTTATAATTATACTTTCAGTGGCGATCTTGGAAAGTCGCCACCAAAAGTGGATTCAGTGGCAAATTTAGTCAACATTGAAAGTCCTTTCAGTGGCAACTATGAAAAATCACCACTACAAGTGTAGTGGCAACCATGGAAAGTCACTACTAAAGTGGTGACTATGGAAAGTCGCCACTAAAAGTGAACTTTCTACACCCACTTTCATTGTTTTAGTGGTGGCTTTTTTTTGTTTTTAGTGGTGATTTTAGTCTCCACTGAAAGTTAATTTTTAGTGGTAACTACAAAAATTGCTACTAAAAACTTTCAATGATGTGGTTATTAGCGACGAGGTGGTGGTGACTTTAAGACTTTTAGTGGCTATTTTAGTCGCCGCTGAAAGTTTATTTTCTTGTAGTGACTTTACTTACAATTATTAAGACAGGATGCATAGTCTGTATACGTATATCTCATAATTTAAAAAGTATCAGACTTTCTAAAGTGAACATATAATGCTTTGTACCCAATAAGCACTTCATAACTTTTTTTGCAACCTTCCAATGATTGTTGCTAGGATTGCTTAAAATTCTATCAAGAAAAAGCTATGTTTGGATGAGTGCCTACTTGAGCATATATAAGGCCGCCAATAGCAGAAGCATATGGAAATTTATCAATTTATGCTAAGTATCATTCTGATGATATTGTGATTTAGACAACCCTTCTCTTTTTGAACGAGCGCAGCACATGAAGTTCAAGAGTCCATACTAAATATCTCGAAGATTTGCTCAATATAGATTGCTCGAGACAAACTAAGAATGCCACGAGATTTATCATGATAGATTTGTATCCTAAGAACGAAAAGATGCCTCACCAAAATCTTTCATATCAAAATGGCATGATAACATGTATTTTGTTTTATTTAGAAAATTCATTGAATTGCTAGCTAATAGGATTTCATCAAAATAGAGCACAAGTATGATGAAATTGCTTCCATTAAATCTTTTTGACAGATACATTGGTCTGAAGCATTCTCAATGAATCCAAATGAGGTGATTATTTCATCAAACCTCAAATATCACTACCTAGAGTCATGTACACTTCTTCATGTAAGTATCAATTCAAAAATGCAATCTTGATATCCATATGGTGAAATTCAAAGTCCAATAGCAACAAGAGCTATGACAACTCTGAAAAAGTCTTTGGTCGAGATTAGAGAGAAGGTTTTCATGTAACCAATCTCTTCTTTTTGGTTATAGATTTTAGCTACAAGTTTGGCTTTATACCTTTCAATTTCACCAATAGCCCCTCATTTGGTTTTAATGATAAATTTACAAGTAACAGATTTATACTATTTTGGTAATTCAGCAAGCTTCCACACTTCATGTTTTCTAAATTAGTTTGCCATATGAAATTAAGTGTAATTTATGAATAACTTTTTTAAAGAATCCCCAAATTTTTGAAATCAAGAACTCTTGAAATTGGGGGTTTTCGATTCTAACATCAAATTGCATTATTTCCTTCAATTGATGATTCATATATGAAATTTAAAGATTATTACATGTTGTTATACCAATTTTTATGAATGGCTTATATTTTGATAGATATTTTAAAATTGCATCATGGTAGGGTTTTGAGTTTTTTTGCAAAATTAAGATATCTTGATTCATTGATTATTTTGTGTTTGGGGTTATGCTTCTAAATGCATCATACAATGTTTTTCAACGGTTCAATCACTTTAAAATGGTCCCATATGATAGATCAAAAAAAAATTTCGGAGAAGGAATTTTGAACCCTTTTTTGATGTTTTCTATGCCTTTTTGACTTGGATTGATGCATGATTAACAAATCATCTAATTAGTGATCAAGTAATCAAAAGCATTAAAAACAGTGTAAAAAATCAATTAAGAAAAATAATCTATTAATTAAATTGAATAGATAATACAAATATTCATAATTAGACTATATCATAGTCTTAGAAAACAAAATAGTTCATAATTAGAAACATTAAGACAAAACAAAAAGAAGAAGAAAACTTAGATTGGATATGGAATCAAGGTTATCACCAAGAGTGAGCATAAACTCCTTTGCTCCTCCTTTAATACATAGTCCAGGGTCCTTTTAAAGATGTCATAAGTCTTCTAATTATATTCAAACTCTTATTCTGAAAATTGACTTATCTCCCTGGCATCATGAAGCCAACATTACGATACTAAGGTCTCAAGTCACTGTCACAGTGCTAGAATTTTTGGATTTCACTTTGAATTTATGGAATTACAAGGGGTGCCATGACAAGATTCCACCATCATGATATTGATGTTTATGTCCAATTTTTTTTGTAATGCTTGTTCATTTTTTAAAATTTCTCCAAATCATCTCAATTCTTCAACTTCTTTTCATATACAAAAATAAACAAGCAATCAAATGTAATTCTAACTAATTTATTCAAAAATTAACAAAAATTCAAGTTAAAGCTACTTAATTTATGAATATAAAATCCTCTCATCAAGTAGTTCAACTAAAGCGTTAATAAAAAAGTATATGGATGAACTAAAGTTAAAAATTTTTAAATTAAAATAGATAGTTTATATATGACTCATGAGAAGTATCGTGAAAAATTATGGTGGTATAACTCCTATAGAAGTATAGACTCGAATGACTCAAATTAGGAGTGTAAGTGGGTCGGGTTCAGTCAAGTTGATACAACTTCTCAACCCGACCGAACAGTGTTTGGGTTGTTTGTCTTCACCCTAAACCGACTGTCCACAGGGGTGAACAGAGGATCTCGGGTCCATTTGGGTTTGTCGGGTTGGCGGTTGGAGAGTCACCCGAAATAGGAAAATATCAATTAGCAAAAAAGCATTGCATAGAATTTTAGAGACTCCATAATTTTTAAGCATTAAGCAACCAAATTTACAAATTCTAAGGAAAATAGAAAAATTACATCATAAAAATAGAGAAAAATAAATGGAAGATGAGGAATGAGAAAGAAAAACAAAATAAAGGGACTACATTCTACATAGTTCAAAAATAAATCATCAACACAAAGACAATAGCTAATAAACTCAATGATTATCAGTGAAAAATGTTTTCAAGAAGAGGAAAAATTACTGTGCAAAGTTTGCTTCAAATCTACTCTACAATGGTTGTCGACAGCATAGTTAGCGAAAAGACCGATGATGTAGTTAGCGGAAGGAAATGAGAAGATAAGATGCAATGGCAAAGGGGGGAAAGAGAGGCCAAGAATAATCGAGAGACGGAGAGAAAAGCTGAGCCACTAAGGGTTGGAAATTTTTGGTTTGCATATTTGCTTTCTCCATCTTCTAGAGCCTTCTGAGATCTTGAGAAGCCATACGCAAGTTTGTTTCCACCATCTTTCAGAGCCTTCTAAGACCCTGAGATGCCACACTATCAAAAAACAAAGGAACGATGAGGGTTTAAGATGCGACGATTTATTTTTATGGTGTAAGGAGAAAAAAAAATGCCGTTTCATTTTTAAGTATAAAAAGATAACAAGCAAAAGTTGATGCTACTGCTTAACCAAAATTTGAACCCGCGCCTCTTAAGAGGCTATGTAAATATCTTGCCACTATGCTATGTGCACCACTTGTTAATTTTATTTGTTTTAATATATATGTTCGATTTGGGTCGGGTTATGTTTTTTGCACATCAAACCGACCCGACTGATATAACTCGATAATTTTTCTTTTTCCAAACTGTTTTAACCCGAAACAATCACTATAACTGATGGGTTTTTTTTTTTTCGGGTTTAGGCGATTTCAAATGGGCCACTCGGATTACTTATATTCCTATCTCAAATTACAAGAACTTTGGCCCTCTCTCTCTCTCTCAATTAAAACTCTAGATAAAGATGAGAGGTTCTATTGAGTATAATGTGTTTACTTTAATAAAGTTGTATGGTCCATGCCAGTCTGTAAAAGATGTATACCTAGTATTAGCATATTATGTATTGTTCACCTATCTATCTTTATTCACGTGTTGTACTGTGAGTTATGAGTAATCTCTATTGTCTTGTTTGTTGCCCCCTATATGTATATATCAATGGGCTCTTTAGTTATGAGCAAGTTGAGATTTCAATCAAATAAACATATAAGTGTTTGTTTAAATATGTCTTCTTTCTAAACTTTTTCTCTTTCTGAAATTTAGAGTTCTCTAACATATGTCTAGAAGCTATGTCTGAGATATAAATATACTATGCACTTGCCTCAATTGAAGATCTTGAATGCAAAAAGGTATATATATAAGTCTAATAATTCAAATGCTTGTTCTTAATGCAATGATAAGATGTCTATGAAGGACTAAACCTTGAGATTTGATAGTAAAGCGACATTAATTATCTCAACTGTGTTTATCGATAACACACTCATCCTCAAGGGACAAGAAATCTCACATAGTTAGCCAAGGATACATCCAAAGGCTTAAAAAAAAGTACCATACTTTTGGCTTTGAACGGTAAAAAGCAAAAAGAGATGGACTTTGATTGCATGGGTCAGATGTTAGATTTTCTATATAATCTATAGTGAATCTAAAACATCTGAATAGTCAAATAGAAAATTATATACCTACTTGAATCATTTATGAAGATCTGTGATGTATTGAAATGTATACATTTAGACCAAGTCTTCCTTCTTTATCCTCTAAGTCATAATTCCTAAAAAAGAGAAGTAAATTATTAGATAAATTAAAGAAAAAAAAACTCAATTTTGTTTATATTTATTTATAAATTGACAGTTGTTTATTTATCATAAATAGTTATTCTTTGACCTTATATTAATTTATTATATATGTATTGGACTAAAGGCCAATAAAGTTTACTTTATTTAATTAAATTAAAACATTCCAATCAATTAAATCTAACAATTCTAACATAGACGCGGAGCAAACAAGGACGTGTCTGATGTCTGAATTGCTGATGATCAACAGCTCATAGATGGCTTGCAAGGGAGGCCACATCACATCTTTGAACAGGGCATCATTTTTGCACTTTCATATTTTCCAAGATCAATAATATGGAATTGCCGTATGCTCCTAATACTTTCGCCTTTGTTACCTCTGAAATTTCTTAATAAAGTAAGAATAAAGTAATGGCTTTTTAACAAGTATCTTTAGGAAACTCGTTGAAGCATATCTGACGCACTGACAGGCTGAAGATGCGGAGGTTCACCACACTGATCTTTTTTAGACTAGATCATATGGTCTTCAGTGATTGTTTTGGTGACGTTACTGTTAGAAGTAGGCCCAGTACGTAGTCAAGCTGTTGTCTGATCTGTAGTTCTGTTTGTAGCTGGTATTGTCCAGTATTTGGGATTACAGTATTCTCACTCAAAATTTGTAAAACAATTTTATCTTCATCTTCATATCTATATTCAAATAGATAGCAAGTTTAAAATTCATCTTGTCTCTATTGAATCCTCCATTTAATCTTCATATCTGAATTTATTTATCTAAAAAATTTCAAATAATAATTTTTTTCTCAACTTATTTATATGAAATCTTTCATATACAATAAAAGTAAAAATAAATATAATTCAAAAGAGTAAATCTATATAATTTTAAATTACACTATTTTCAACAAATCTACAGTAAAAAAGAATTAAAAGTTGAGAATGATCAAATGGGAAATGAAAGTTGAGAGTTAAAACTTTACTTGATTAATTTAAAATTTGTTAACAAAAAGGCAATAAAATGCATTTTTGTAGCAACGACGATTACTTTTGTATAGTGACTGAATATTTGTAAGTAGCTGAAATACGCTAGACGTAATGCATCATGGTAGCAAGGACGGTCATTGACAATAGTGGCTGACTATTTGTAAATAGTGGTAATTAACTAAGTTATGTTAGTAGTCAGTTAAGCCTAGGGGGAGATAATTAATCCTAGTCAGCATTAACTAAGCCGTGTTAAGTTTTATAATGACTAAATTTTCTTATGGAAATAAAATACGACTATTATTTATTTATTTTAAATAATAATAATTAATTAAATTTTTTTATTTAAAATTAAAATTTGCAAATTGTATATCTCATAAAAGAAAAACTAAGCATTTAATAGCATTTATTATATATCTGTAAGGACTTAGATTTTTAAGGTTATTGTATAATATTTAAAGTATAAGTATTTAATAGCATGATTCTATAATAAATAGGGTTATCGGTAAATCTGAGTTCATAAGATCTTGTCTCTTTTAAAAATTAAACTTATATCATACAAAAGCCTATTCTCAAATGACAATGGTCAATGAAGTTTATTCTTTATGCATTTTTTTTAAAATAAGTCATAATTGATCATAAATAGTTTAGTTCAATACAATACAAATTAATGGATCCTCCCTCAGCTCTCCAAAGCCAAACTATAATCATTGTGATAAGTGATTACTTCCTACGGGTTCATTCTTCAGTTGCATCCATGGAGATGGATAAGCCACACGTGGCTCTGCTTTCCAGCCCCCGCCTCCGCCATCTAATTCTTGTGATTGAGCGCCGCAAGCACTTTGCCCTTCACCACAATTTCAATGTTACTATCCTTGCCATCACTTCCCAAACCTCAGAAGTCGAATCCCATATTCTAAAATCAGTTGTCATGTCCTAGTCCAAGTTCTATGACATTGTCCAAATCCCACTAGCAGACATGTCTGGCCTTATTGATGATGAGGCCACCATTGTGGCACGCCTGTGCGTGGTGATGCGAGAAACTAGGGATGCTATAAAGTATATGCTTTCTAATATGACCCTTCTTCCTTCTGGGTTCTTAGTTGACATATTCGGCACTGAATCTTTGACCCTTCAATATGCTCAAGTACATCTACGTTGCTTCCCATGCTTGGTTTACATCCTTGTTTGTATACTCTCCCATCTTGGATAGGGAAGTGGAAGGACATTACGTGGATAAAAAAGAATCCCTACACTACAAGAAAATAAACTTTTAGGGAGAACTAAAATTTCTACTAAAGACTTTTAGCATTAACTTTTAGTCGCTGTCATATCGTCGCTAATAACCTATTGCTGAATATTTTCAGTAGCGATTTCTAAAGTTGCCAGCAAAATTTTAAATTATATGATATTTAACCACTTTTCGTGACAATTTTCTATGGTTGCCACTAAAAGTGAATTCAATGACAACTTTTGTCACCACCAAAACTTTATATTAGCCACTTTTGGTTGCATTGAAAGTTTAAGAGGTAATTTTTTTTATTTTATTAATTTCTTTATTAAAATTTATAAATATTACTAAAAACATAATAATCAAAAGAAATAAAAAATATATAATTGATAAATAAATTATGTTACTTAAATTATAATAAAAAGAATATTTTCATTATTTAAACTCATTCAATTACAATTAGTTTAAATACAAATATTCAATATAATGTAATTAATTACATTTAAAAAAAGAGAGTAACTAGTTACAAATTAATATAACTAATTCTAACACAATGAAAATACACCATAATACAACGAAACCATTAAATAAGAGAAGTTTGGGACAACAATAATAAGTATGCCACAAGCATTTTTTTCCCTGAAAAGGAGTTTAAATAGCATATTAATCATATCAGCACCATCCTCCAATGTGAATTTGTGAGTCTTTGCCTTCTCAAAATCACTAGTTGCATCTTTTTGGAATCTTATTTCAGTTAGATAAGTAAACTTGAAATAAAACGTAGTTGAGTATCAAAGCAAGGCAATATATGATTTTAATAGTGTTATGCCACACAAACAACTACAGAGTATACAAATCAAAAGCATTTTTTATTTTATGCCTCTCTTTTTTCTAATTAAATGCTTCTTTCTTAAATACTACACAAAGTATCAATACAAACAGAAAAGAAAAAGATACCTTCCATTGTCATCAATAATAGTTATTGTTAGGTGCAACCTCCCAATTTTAATGTTCTAAAGTGGCAACTACATAACATGTCTCTAGCCACCTCTTAAATCACTAAGGTTCACAGAATATGGTTCGAGTGAAATGAAATAAACAAAGATCAAAACTAATAATGAGTTATAAATTCCATTTATCTTTCATCAGGGGGAAAAACTTCAAAGTCAATTTTTTTTATTTTCCTTTGCCTTAAATTTATGGTATGATCCTGCGTATTCAACACTTCGTTGATGTCGAAAAATAAGTTAACCAGTATTTCCATCATCCAATGAAAAATGGTTAAAGAACATAAAAATATAACATTATAAGAGAGATTTCTTAGGTGAAAGTAAATGGACAATGAAATATTTTTGTGATGTAATATTGGAAGACAACAACAGCACTAATCAATGTGGGTAACACTTGTTAAGCATCAAGGTTGATGAAAAAGAAAAGATTTTGAGAGGTATAAATAACCAAAAGACTTAACTGCATACATCATGCAACATCTAGGCTTTTTATTACAGCCAATGAAATAGAGAGGTGTTTCAACAAGTAGTTGGTCTATTTTATTGCAAATTTAAGCTAAACTCAGCAATGACAGAGCTAACCTATATAACAGCCTTATATTCTCTCACTTTTTTTTCTTTTTTTCTTTTTCTTTTTTTTTTCAAAAATAATAGAAGATAAGGAAGGAAATAATATTTCAACAACTAAGAGATACTTCATACAAAAACAAAGAACAAGTCTGCAAAATAAATTACATCATTGAACTAAACCCCTCAAATCTCTTAGAACGTCAGTAAAGAACATTCTTTTGAAACATCCATTAACTAAACACTTTGAACAAGCCAAAAAGACAATTCTATTTTGCTTAATTTAAATAGGCAAGAATTGTTTTTACAAATACATTTGTTATGCATTTATCTTTAATTAAATAAATAAACTCCCTCTGCTAACAATGCATATCACAAGATATTCACCTCTTGCACCAAAGCCCACTAATATACTAAGTTTGTCCAAACCCAATGCAAATTTAATTTTTTTTTAAAAAAAAATTCCCAAAAGCTCAATTTTTAACTCATTAAGCTTGAATAGTTTTCTAGTTGGTCGATATTAATTCTCCAAATTTGACATCTTCACTTACAAATAAATTATTTAATTCTTTTCCAATACACTACAACCTTGACCAAGGGTTACAATGAGGGCTTCCATTTCTTTTTCCTTATTCCTCATAAATAAGGTCCGCATGCCCAAATAGCCCTAGATTTTCAAACTGACGAATAATGGACATCAAATTATCCTTCCCACAAGTGGGAGAATTAAATTTTAGTTCTAATGGTTTTTCTTTTCTTTTTGGTGAAAATTTCTAAAGGTTTTCTAGAGCCTTCTGGGATCAGCTTCTTTAATAAAAAGTGAACAATGAAAAAATTAGAGATTTTTCCAATTTCTTGTACCAGATCTATCAAAACCCAACACAAAAATGTAGAAATCCCAGCTCATTTGAATATTAGGGGGCATGCAATATAGCGAGAGCTAATGATTCACAATCATCAGAACAATTAAAGCAATCCAAGTTAACCCTAGGTGCTAAAGCAATCCAGTAAAGCCACTACTAAATCTCAAAGATTGACACCACGAAACAAACATAAGAAGATGAGAGAAAATAATATAAGGTCAAGCAAATTATGGAAATGGAGAAGAAACAAGTGGTAAGTGGTCCAACCTCAGGAGGAGCTAAGAGGCTAGGGTGGTAGAGAGATTGTTGTTAAAGAAGAGCTTATTGCATCAAAGCTTGCTGCTGTTTTGCTTCAGCCTGGGATTCTGCATTTTCTAGATGATTTCTCGAGAAGGTCGATTGCTCGATTAGGGTTCAGGGTGTCCTAAGTGTGGCCCTTGAGATAGATGCGAGATGAAGGAAAATGCCTTCTTTTTTTGGTCTAAGGAAGTTTGGGCAAAGAAAGGAAATTAGTAAGAAATAGGTACCGGAGATGTTGATTGAGATGAAGCGGCCATGGAAGGAGGGCGAGTGGGCAGAGAGAAAAATGTCAACGAATTTGGTAAGGAATAGTGGCGTGAGATTAAGGTGGGAAGAAAGTGAGGGACTTTATGGCCATTTGGGCGACAAAATAGAGAGACCCTTGTCAATGGCATCACCAAAGTCCTCATCTCTCAAGGGAGAGAATATTTATAAAGGTTTTTTTTTTCTTTTAAGATAAGCAATAATAAAATTACAACTTTCTTCTTGCTCAATAATAATAATAATAATAATATAGGTGGATTCGTTTTAAGAAAAAAATTTAAATTTCTTTTTTCCTATGTTTCCATTTCATTTTCTTGAAAAAATATTTTCTAAAATCAGTATAAAAATAAAAAAAATATTTTTAATATTTTTTAGAAAATAATGGATAATATTTTTAAAACTTTTTAAAAAAATATCATAATTATTAAATAAATTTTTAAAAAATATCATATAAAAGATTAAATTTAAAAATTAAATAATATTTATAGTGATCTATATTAATTAAATTTAAAAATAAATATAAAATTTTAATTAAAATAATAAAAATTAAAAATAAATATAAATACTAAAAACTAAAAATATTTTTTAAACTAAACGAATATTTTTACTAACCGACAAAAATCACATATTGTGTTCTTTTATTTCCTTGAACGGGCTTTTTTTTGGTAAGTTTGAACGAACTTTTTTTTACTAAATTTAAAGTCTTTTTAATATTAAAATTTTTTATCTTTTATTTGCAATTTTTTATTCTTTATAAATATTTATTTTTAAAAGGAAACTCTATAGAAAAATTATATATTTTTTATTCTTTGCATTCTTTTTCAAAGCCCCAAAATTCTGATGGACAAAATTTGGCAGGAAGGGAATGGATTCTAGGGAAAAAGCGTAAGGGAGAGGGAAAAATCCAAAGAAATTTTTTTTTATACCTTTCAACAACAACTCTGTTGACTCACTATTGAAAACACTTTTTTAGTAGCGACCTATGGGTTGTCACCAAAAGTGTTTTTTTAATAACTATTCAAATTGTACAAATTTTAAACGCTTTTAATTTTCAGTGGCTAGTCAATAAAAGTTACCGTGGAATAGGATATTCAATGGCGACCCAATAGGGTCTCCGGTTTGTCCTGAAGATGTGGTTGACCCCTGCTGAACTGAAAATCTCAGCAATATCGAGAGTATTTAGGCCAAGTGATAGGGATGCTAAAAGGTGATGGAATATTGGTCAACACATGGGAAGAGGTTCAACACAAAGACCTTGAATCGCTGAGAGAGATGAGGATTTATTGGGTGGGATTCTAAAAGTTCCCATCTATGCCATTGGACCCTTGGTGAGGCAACTAGAGTCTCCGACAAGTTCAACGAGCCAGTTGTTGGGGTGGCTGGATCAACAATCCAGTGAGTCTGTGATTTTTGTTTCACTTGGCCTGGTGAATTTATTATGTGTTATATCCTGTGAGGACAAGAGACAATGTATATTGGTGGATCATAATCAAAACTAAACTAAGAGGTCTAATTGATGATAAACGTAGATATTGAAGATTGCATATCAAGATAATGAGTTTCGTGTAAATGCAATAGATAATAATATATGAAACGGTGCAACTAGACCTCGAATGACAATTGGAAAAAGTTGATCGAAAATTTTGCCGAACAGAAAATGTGAAAACCATCTCAAGGCAATGTTTCCGGACCATGGTGATTTCTTGGCGAAATATATGAGGGGACAAGGAAATGAAGAAAATTGTGATGATGAAGATTGATGTAAATATTTTGATTGTGTTATATGTATGAACTATGTGTTGAATCTATTTAATTACTTTAATATAATTGTTTACGCTTTACAATTGACAATTTTTTAAAAATTAGTTTATAATGACATTAAATCAATTATTCATTAATATATTTAGATATAAAAATTTATAAATATATATTAATAATCAATACAATTTATTAAAATTAAAAAAAATTAAACTTATTTTGTGTTAAATAATTATTTATCAAATTTATTTTATTAATTAACATATCGTCTTAAATAATTAAAAATAATTATTTTAAATAATAAATAAAACTAATAATTATATTTTAATTCTTAAAAAAAAAATTTTCTAAAAAAAATTTAAATATAATAACATAGTCATATTATTTCAATTATTCTGATTGATTAAAGGTTTGGAATTGTAAAAATAATTTTTTTCCATCAAAATAATAGTAAGAAATAATAAATAATTTCCAACTGATAATGCGATAAGAATTAAGCTTATATATGCCCATTCCCACTTCGCTGAAATCAATTTTGTTCCTTCTTGCTTGCAACTGCTGGAGGTCTAATTTTTTTCCCGTCTTTGCTTTTCTCTTCAAGGAACAATTAGCTTTTCTAATATGTTGTTTTTTTTTTCCTGCTGCACAGGTATGCCATTGAATTTCTTGGGTCTTGGTGCAGGTATATTAATGCTAATATCCTGCTTCCTTTTTCTATTTCTTAGATTCTAATTTTCAGAATTTACTGGCAATAGCATGCTATACAAAGTTGGTAGATTTTGTCCTGGAAAGTGCTCCTACTGTTTGAATTCAAGACCTCTTCTCAAAGGTGTACTAGATGTATGACTTGCCAAGTATAACTGTTGTTTCAAATGCCATTGTCCCTTCCAATCTCTTGACTCTAATTCTGCCTTTGATATCTGTGTTTGAATTGTCTTAATTAAGTTGATCTGATGTGTTTGAATTCGGCACGCCTATTGAGTTAGATAGATTGGTTTTTTATTTTGATTTTGAAGATGGGGGCTGTGAAGTGGAAGTAGGACTAAGTTGGGAAAATTTCATTCTCGCTGTAAAGTTTTTGACCAATTTATCAGTCGGAACAGGATAAAATATTTTTTTAATAAAATATCCTAACTGATTAATTGGTCAAAATTTGTTAAAATATTAGAAAAAAGATTGACCGATTAAACGGTAAAAAATATCCAATATTTCTAATCGTTTAATCAGTTGAAAAAAAATTCTGACAATGATTTTTTTTATTATTATTGTTCTTAGACAGGTCAAATTTGGGATTTTTTGACCGCATTTTTTATGGAGAAACCCCAATTTTTTTGTAGTGAGTTGAAGAAAGTGTTGCAACTTCCAACGAGGATGTCCATTACCCTAATCAAGTACCTGAAAGATAACATGAAATGTTGTTAAAGGGAGTGGGGAAAGCTTAAGATTATAACCATTCGAAATGCTTAAAGAGTACTAGAACCTGAATGACTTGCCATTGTTTTTTGGGATCTTCGCATGTTCAAAGGCATCTATCTACCAACAACTCTAATATATAGTTTATATTGAGCATGTCTCCCCATGATGAAACCAATTGGTCACTACAAGAAATTTGACTTTCGGTGGCGACTTTTTTCGCCACTAAAAGTTAAAAAATCGCCACTAATACCTTTTAGTGGCGACAATTCGCCACCAAAAGGTCGCCACTAATACGACCGTCACTAAAGGGTTTTTGTGGCGACAAAAACGAGTCGCCACCAAAAATTATATCTTCAGTGGTGACTATATGATGCACCACAGAAACTATATTATCAGTGGCGAAATAAGTCGCCACTAAAAGAAAAAATTAACATCCAAATATAAAAAATCGCCACTAAAAATTGGGTATAAGGTGGCAATTTGTGAATTTTGGAGATTCAGTGGCGACTTAGGTCGCCACTGAAGGGTTTCAGTGGCGACATGTATAGTCGCCACTGAAAGGTTTTAGTGGCGACCTTCTTAGTCGCCACGAAAGGGTTTCAGTGGCGACTTCTACTGTTGCCATTGAAGGTGTTCAGTGGCGACCTTTCTAGGTCGCCACAGAAAACCCTTTAGTGACGACGTAGAAAAGTCGCCATTGAAAGGTTTCAGTGGCGACTTTTTGATATCGCCACCGAAAACCATTCTGTAACGACATTTCCAAATCGCTGCTAAAAGACAGATTTTAGTTGCAATATTTGTCGCTACGAAAAATAATTTTTTAATAGCAACAGAAATTATGGTCGCTAGTAAAGCCATTTTTTTTTAAAATTGATAGTATAAAATTATATTATTTTTTTATTTTATATTCACACTATATTTTATCATAAAAATCTAATAATATATAACAAAATCAAATGAAAAGTAAAAATTATCCAAAATATTTTTCTTTAACATTTATGTATAGATAAAAAAGATCTTTTTATACAAAATAAAGTGAGTATAGATACACCCTGAATTACATAAAGAGCACAAAACAAACAAATTATCATACTTGCCAGGAATATGGCTGTAGCATAGAAAAAAACAAGATTAAACATAGTTTAAATACAATAGATACGCAATACATGCAAGTTCTGTAAAAATAAAACAAGAGACTAAATACAATACAAATTTCATATATACAATGCATTTACAAAACTAAAGGTTTATACATATTCCTTCTCTTCACTAATAAAGTTGCAACTCTGTAGTATTATGTACAAATCACTTGCTATTGGTGCTGTTGTCAATATCTTCTGGGACATGATAAGTTCAGAGAACAAATGTGTCATGAATTTTTTTATAGGAACCTACATCACAAGATAGATAGTGTAAGACATGAGACCTTAATTATAACAATATTGAATATGAAAAAAAATATTTAGCTAGATAAATCAACATGCTAATGTGCAAACAAATTTGAGAAACACAACTAAATTAAAAATTGACCACATAACCATCAAATCCATATGTGATTGATTGCAAACTATCTCAAAAGTTAGAACATAGCAAGAGTGGCTATATAAACAAAAGTGGGTGACAACATATAATAGTAGAATAATTTCTCACCCTTTTTAGATACGTTTAGATCATACAAATGATGGTAGAGGTAAATTTAAATTATAACTTCTATTTTAGGCTCAAATTCAGATTTGGTTGGAGCATACTCTCAATCATTTTCTCAAAATGAAAAAAATTTAACCAGGAAACATACAGGTTAGTATCTCCTTCCCTAAAATCCATACTCATAAGTTATGTTTAAAAAAACTCTAAAATTTCAGCATTTCATAAATAAAACCAAACATCTGAACTTCAAAATTCAAGGTCAAGGAGACACAACGTACCTCACTTCTCACTACAGCTCTTTCCATAGCCTCATACAAATCATCTGTTTCCTGAGCACAACATTACATAGTCAACAACATTTGCATTGATCACAGATTCCTGTCACAAAAGATATAATAACAATGTTCCTTAATAATCTAGAAGCTCAATTCTATGACTTTTTTTTACTAAAATTAAACTTAAGAGATTACAAAAATAAACAACAGCAGTATAGCACAAATGCCTCTATCAGATAAACCTTTCTCAATAATAAACAATGAAATTAGTTGAAGATACAATATTGAAAAGATCTCCAAAGAACAACACATGCCATAAAACACTTTATAAGTACTAGTGTACCTCCACTAGCCATCCATCCACCACAAATACATCAAGGGAGTAGCCATCAATTATGGAAAAAACATGTACTTCCTGAATGTTAAGCCCAATATCAAATAGCAAAGCAGACAGTTAAAACAAAATAATTATTTGTCAAAAGAAATCAATCATAAACCAATAACCAAAATTCAAATTACTGGTGCACATAATTAATTTTATTGGTACCATGTAAGTATTGGCAGGTTCTATCAGTGACATAACATGACTGGTTTCAAAAGTCAAGTCTAACAATTCAGCGTCAATCTCCACAAGTTTCCACCTGCACTCCCAATGCAATTGTAACTGAACATGAGATATACAAAGACAGGATATTTTCACATGAAAGTTTATTCAACAGGCATATGACCTCAACAACCTAATTTTATACGACTCCAGTAGAAGGACATATTAAGAGCAGAAATCATCATAACAAAGCAGGCCAGAAGTACTCTTGTAAGTTAAGTACCCTATTGGATGAGCATGAACTCAAACAAAGAAACACTTTTTAACCCTTAGTTATCCTCAACAATTAAAAGATGAAGATTTAAATTTATCACTAATGAACCCAGTACATGCTTCATGCAGGTAAAAACCAATATAATGAAGCACAGAGTTCTAATTATAAGAATCATAATGGGGAAAAAAATACCTGATACCAATAAATATGTGGTAGCTAATATCATGCAATACATGGTAAAAAAAATACCTGATACCAATTGTTACTTGTAAAATTTTTCTGTCACCAAATATATCAAAAAGAAAAAAATTAACAATAGATTCCATAAAAGCAAACACCTAGTGGTGGACCAGGTGCAGTTATGACTAAATTAGTTATAAATATACGAATGAGTTACTCTCCTATAATGCCGTAGCTTGTTGTTCATCTTCTTCCACCTCCATTCCCACTAGTGTCTTAACTTTCTTGAAGGCTTTGTTCATATTTTCTATTATTTTCCCTTTCTTTGTCAAGAAAATTGACATATAAAAGATCTATAAGAAATACGATAATAAAACTTAGGTTCAATTTTTAAAAATATTACAAATATAGACAAGACAATATCTCTCTACTTTAGTATACATTAACATGATTTCAAATCTAACAAATATTTGAGACAAATACCGTCTGTAAATAAAAATCAACACACATAACAATAAAGTGAAATGAACCAATCAAGTTGGTGGTTCTCTTGGAGATGTTTGTGTTGTATTAGCTGTAGATCCCGGTGCAGCACTACCAATAAGACTTAATGGAATTTGCCCCTATTCACAGACAATAAAATTATTTAAGCGAATTAGGATAAAAAAAATTATTTATAATAATATGAAAGCATACATGAAGATGGATTCAGTTGAACCAACAAGTTTAAAACTACATAATTGATTCATCAATTTGATTTACAGTTTGTAGTTAAAATTACATAATGTAATTGAACTAAACAAATCTTATCAAGAAATATCTGTTGGAGAGATGCGATAAGAGAAGCCATCTGCGATTGTAGCTTTTCTTCAAACTGTGCCTGCAACCTCTCTTCTCGAACTCTCATCTCTTCACGTACCTCCGCAACAACTTCTTCACGTAATTTCCTTTTCTGCTCTTGAATTTCTTGAGGTGTGATTCGATCAGTGACTCTCTTAGAGGGAGGTTTCACACCGTATCCTTTACCGCGAAAGAACCCCGACCTTTCACCAAGTACTTGAGTCAAGATTTCATCATTGCTTAAACGTGTCGTGGCATCTTCTTGAGATTGCTTGACTATAATCTCTTGAAGTTGACCCTACAATTAAACAAAGCATACATTTGAAATAAAAATACAAATATAAATTACAATTTCTAAATAGTAATAAATGTTGCAGTAATTATACATGAACTTCTTGAGATTTTGCATCGGACCACACGACATTGCCTTCTTTAGTCTTACGTGTATGTTGCAGCTCCCATATTTGATCAATTGGTACCTTCTCTCCAGTTTCAGGATTTCTCTGTTATAAAACATTATTGTTACTCATCATGCACATAAATGTATACATGAAAGTACATTACTCTAAAATTTCACCGTTGATTCCTCAACTTCTGCAAATGACCGAGAACCGCACGAATGCTTTGTTGTTTGCTTAGCCCTATTTTGTGCATTTGTTGAGCTTTTGTCCTGCGTTTAACATAAAATGAGCTTAGTGCATTTGTCATTGTACGTGCTACTAAAATGTGTTAATAGAAACTACCTTAAATTCATCTGAGTCAAAATAACTAATCAAATGCCTCCAATCATCATCGTGGACTCCAGGAGGAAGATTCGCAAGTCTTTGTTCGTTAGTGTCGTACAAGGAGTAGTGCTCGTGCAATTTTGTCCTCCAAGTTCTGTAAGACCTTTGTGCAGTGGCATGAATAAATGCATCAAATCGTCGCTCTGGAGTTCTTCTGACCTCAAATTTTTCCTATAATAATAAACCCAAAGGTGATAAATCTATGAAATGTATACTAATAATAGTATGATAGATAAATATACTAGTTGTTACCTTGACTCTAATCAAAATCCCTTCTCCATATCCTTCCCAAATATTGGTCCACTTTCTCACTTTCAATGGACATATGCATCGTGTGATATACCCAATATAGTTGACAATATCCCTCGATCCTTCTCCTACGGCTCGAAGGATCTCATCGGAGATTTCAACTACAATTTTTGTCCATTTTTTGTCTTTTCATCGACAGTAAGGCATTTATAACTTCCCCTAACTTTTTTAGATGCACTGCAAGAAGCTGTTAATCAAGTGATGCTTGTTATTATTTTTATAATTATCAATTTTAAGTAACACGTGTTGAGTATTCTATATCTATACCTACACTACTAATCGGACATCGAGAAGTTGGTGTGGCGGGCAATGCCTGGGTCTCTTCATTGTGAGACTGTATAGATAGCTGTGGAGGATCTTCATTTAAAGGGCCTTGCACGACTACTTTATGTCCACGACCACCACGACCACCTCGTCCACCTCTTCCTCTTCCCACCATCATCAAACCCACCTGTTGCATATAAATAGAACATGTTGTCATTTCCACACTTAAATATGACATAAATGATTACAAAAATATAATAACTGCATGCAAATAATATAAAACAACGAGAAATTAAGCATATGTAAACATTTTACACTACATGACATTTCACATTGAGTCTCTAGATAAAAATTCTCCTTCATCGCTTTCTTCATCCACAGTCTCATCTTCCTTATTGTCATTGATGAAATTATCTTCTCTAGCACTTATGCCCTCATTCTGATGGCTGAGTCTTTGAGGTTGTATGTCATCCCTATATAACACCACTGCAATATCATTTGTGTCCTCAATGTGAATAAATAAATTATGTTCAACCTCCTCTTGTTGGTAAGCATCTTCGGCAGACAATGATTCACCCTCATTATCTTGATGAGGCATGTTAAAAAGGTCACGGAGATTTGTTTTCACAACAACAAGCCAATCTTGATCGACCGTGTCATCTAAATAAAATACTTGTTCTACTTGAGATGCCATGACAAATGGTGCATTTGTATTCAACGAACAACGAGTATTCACACTTGTGTATCCATATCTGTCAACTTTATATCCTCTTCCTAAGTGAGCAACATCCCACCAATGACACTTAAAAATATATATTTTCCTTTCTCCCAGGTAAGAAAACTCATAGATATCCTCAACGACACCATAATATTCTTTATCAGGATTTGAATCATCCCCCTTCACTAAAACTCCACTATTTTGAGTTTTTCTTTGAGATTCTCGATCTTTTGTATGGAACCTAAATCCATTTATCAGGAATGTTGTGTACCTACATACAACTCTTTGAGGACCCATAGCTAAGCTAACAAGCTCATTGTCTCCTCGCCACTATGAATCTGGCTTCATAACCTATTGAAAATTATTAAACATTTAGAGGCTATGACACAACTTATAACATATTGCATTGTAGGCGTAATTGAAAGACACTTACTTGATGATTAAACCATTGAGGAAACTCTGAGATGTGTCTTGAATCAACATTTGATACACGTGCTTGAAGCTCATTTTTGTGCTCTCTACAACACATCATTTCATCAAATGAGTTTAATCTAGTAACAATTTAATTGCTAGTAAAATATTGTATACTTACTCTATGAATGGCCAAACTTTTTCGCAATTTTGTAGTACGTATAGACAGGCTTGATCAAATTCTTTATTAGGTAAAGTAATCGATTTGGCAGCACCTCTCGGTTGCCCACTCTGGTCAAATATTGACTCCCCATAAGCTGTCATGTTCCCATCATCATTCCTTGGAGTTTTATTAAACTTTGTTGGGATATTGCTCAAATATCTTGAGCAAAACGTGAGACTTTCATATGCTAAATAGCCTTCAGCGATTGAGCCCTCGGGACGAGCTTTATTACGAACATATGATTTTAATGTATGTAGATACCTGTAAATGTGAATTGAAATAACTATGTTATCTACTAACAAATGAAACTAAAGCCCAAGTATATGTCACATTGTTACCTTTCAATTGGATACATCCATCGGTATTGAACAGGTCCAGCAATACTTGCCTCTCTTGCCAAATGAACTGGTAGATGAACCATGACATCGAAGAATGCTGGAGGGAACACAGTTTCTAGTTTGCACAAGGTTATGGCAATTTGTTTTTCTATGGAATTCAAATCTTCCATTGTTAAACACTTTGAGCAAAGAATCTTGAAAAATTGTGCCAACTCTATTATAGGATCACTCACCTCCTTAGGCAACAACCCACGTATTGCAACTGGAAATAGTTCTTGCAATAATATATGATGATCATGACACTTCAATCCAAATATCTTTTTCTCTTCGACATTGACACACCTCGAAATATTTGATGAAAATGCATCGGGAACCTTTAATTGGGCCAAAAATTTACACACTTTTAACTTTTCCTGTGGTGATAGCACATAAGATGCTGCCGGTAGCAAAATTTTGTTTCCATCATCAATAGGATGCAAGCCGGGCCTTATTCCCAAGTCCACTAAATCATATCGACTCTTCACTGTATCCTTCGTCTTTCCAGCCATTCCCATTACTGTAGACAAAATATTATCCGAAATATTTCTCTCAATGTGCATGACATCGAGATTATGTCGAAGCAAATGTGTTTTCCAATAAGGCAACTAAAAGAAAATGCTCTTCTTCTTCCAATTGTAAGCAACACTAGATTGGCTGCGCATTCGTTTTTGACCTTTCCCAAATGTCACATTTGATAAGAGTTCTAATTGTTCAAGTGCTTATTCACCTGTCAGATATGTAGGTGCGACTTTATTCTCCACTTTACCATCAAAGGCCCTTTTATTTCGACGCCATGGATGATTGGCTGGCAAGAAACGACGATGGCCCATATAGCATAATTTGCTTCTCAATGATATAGAATGAGTATATTTGTGGCAACAAGGACATGCCAACTTGCCTTTGGTTGACCGCCCAGAAAGATTGCCATATGCGGGAAAATCATTTATTGTCCACATGATAGCCGCCCGCATACTGAAGTTTGATTGTGAATGAGCATCATATGTCCTTGCCCCTACCTCCCATAATTCTTTTAACTCCCCAATCATTGGTTCTAAATAGACATATATATCATCTCCTGGAGACTTAGGGCCTGGAATAAGAAGTGTCATCATGAAGTATGGCTATTTCATGCATTTCCAAGGGGCCAAGTTGTATGGTACAAGAATAACTGGCCAGATACTATGGTTGGCACTCATGTTTCCATATGGTTGAAAACCGTCGCTTGCTAAACCCATCCTAACATTTCTAGGATCAACTAAGAAACTAGGATATTTCTCATCGAAGGATTTACAAGCAATGGAGTCAGCTGGATGTCTTAATACACCATCATTAACACGTTTATCTTTATGCCACCTCATATCTCGAGCAGTGCATCTTGCCATATACAATCTTTGCAAGCTAGGTTTTATTGGAAAATATCGCAACACTTTGTGTGCTTGTTTCTTACCTTTCTGCCCGTTTAATTTCCATCTGGACAAATTGCACTTAGGGCACGATTGTGCATTAGCATATTCTTTCCTGTAAAGAATACAATTGTTTTTACATGCATCTATTTTGGTGTAGTCTAACCCTAAGTCTTGAATTATTTTCTTGGCCTCATAGTAAGAATTTGGTATTTGAGCCCCAGCTGGCAATACTTCTTTAAATAAATCCAACAACATGTCTACAGATTTATCGCTCCAGTGATTAAGACACTTCAGATTAAATAGTCTAACAATAAATGACAACTTTGACACTTTATCACAATTTGGATATAGACTTGTTTCGTCATCTTCCAATAATTGGTAAAACTTCTTTGCTTGCAAATTTGGCTCTTCGTTATTTTCTACAAGACTATTCATATCCTCTGTGTTAGCAACTCCATATGAATCGTGTATCATTTCAGTTATATCATCCTCTTCAACATTATTACCATGAGGGAGAGTTGAAGTCGTCACTAAGGGTTCTCCGTGAAGATCCCACACCTTGTAAGACTGCCAAAAACCATTTTGCAACAAGTCAAACCGCACTTCATGTCTCACTTTGAATAATGTGTTTCTACATTTTCTGCATGGGCACCTAAGTTTGCTACTAGCTCTTAACTTACTGTATGCCCACTCAAGAAAATTATCCACCCCTTGTATATATCTTCGATCAGCTCTATTTCCAACATTCAACCAACTTTTATCCATAATATTTCCTACAAAATTGATTGAAGTGGAAGTGAGCAATTGAAATAGAGAGTGAACAATGTATTTGGACAAATCATATTAATGTTAACTTTCATACCATCAAGAAAGCTGAAAACAAAGGAGAAGTGAAGCTCAAAATGGATATGATGCTAATTCTGGGGTTGGTGCTACACATGCAAGCCCTTGAAAGTTCATTTCTGAGGTATTTCATTCCGTTTACTCATTTTTCTCATCATGTTGGCATTGGTAATTGGTTGAGGTTTTGGGAGGACCATTGGTTTAGGAGACAAAGCTATGTCATGTCTTTGAATTTGCAACATGTCATTTGTGTTAATTCTACTGAATTTGCAACACAAAGTATGTACACCATTTTAGCTATTGTAAAAATGAATTTATTGTATCATTCTTTTCGTGAGCTTTCTTGTATGGTTGTACCTGGTGTATAATTTTAGGGAAAGTAATTTGCAACTCAAGATTAGCTCATATAAATGGATAGAATATGCTAGGACTACCTTCTCCGTCGATCCTAGGATTGCTTTATCCTTGGCCTCGAGATTCCCAACGAATGCTTCTTTGAAGGCTGAAGTCACTCAACTAGTTCAGGTATGTTTTCTGCTGATAATGAATATTGTGAACTAGAATTCCTAATGAGTTGAGCTCTGAAAATGGGTAGAAGGATATCTACTTAGAGCTACTCAAAGAAGTGACATATTTGCCCATGACACACTTTAAACCACCTAGAGATCTACAAACTAATTGTCAATCATAGGATAATAAATTATAGGTTATCCTTACTGATTATATAAAATTTTACTTAATCAACATAATTTTTACTTAATCATCTGCTTCATATATTGTTGTCTGCAGAATTAAGTAGAAGGATATCTACTTAGAGCTGCTCAAAGAAGTGACATATTTTCCCATGACACACTTTAAACCACCTAGAGATATACAAACTAATTGTCAATCATAGGATAATAAATTATAGGTTATCCTTACTGATTATATAAACTTTCCTACTCCTTCAAATTATACCAGCAAATTAAAGTTAATTCTTTTGAAGTTGAAGAGAAGAAAAATTGAATACCACCAATCACAGAAATAATCAGAGAATTGGTAGAGATGATGATGATATGAGAATAAGAAGGATACATGGTGTTCTATATGGGGCCTTCTGCAAGGGCAGCAAAACTGGATTATAGAGTATCATGTTTTGGGTGCTGTTAATGTTTCTTTCTTCTTGAGGTTGCATTTTGGGATATATATAAGGACACAGAGGTGGTCCAATCTCAGTACAATACCTTAATCATAGGCTAAACATTATCCTCTCAAAACCAAAAGGATCCTGTTTTTCTTTAATTTGATTACTAATATTATTTTCACCATTTTGTACGGAGACAAAGTTGGCTTTTAGTCACCATTGTGTCTAACACTTATCACATCAGCCAGGTATCAAGTATCAACAGCTATATAATAAACCTAATTAGAGGAAGAGAATCAGTGTTGGAAAGTAAATCAGTGTTGGAAAGTAAAATTACATACTCTTTGGTTAAGAAGCTTTTAAATTTTTTCTCACTTTCTCTATATTCACGTTGTTGAACAAATTCATTCAAATTGTTAAAGAACTCAAAACTACACTATACTCTGATAAAATTTCTTTATAATTGTTTTTGCTTAAAATTTAAATTGACAAATATTTATATAAGATTAACAAAGTTTAAAAATTAACACATGATTAGATTTACATTTATACAGAAACTAAATGAAATATAATGTGATTGATATTTGGGTCCTTATTCTAAAAGAGAAAAATATTTATGAGACGAAAATATTTTCAACATCAATAGCTTTCTTTATAATATACATTTAGATTTTTCCTGCTAATTCTATTTTTTGTCCAATATAATATACATAAGTCACATAGTTTGTTAAGCATTTTACAAGCCCAGATTAGTACATTAGCTATCAAAGAGGAACATTATTCAACGGTTCAGATAACATTGACAGCAAAAAAACAATTAAAAAGGGTATATTATTCATATTTACAATACTTTTATTAACTTAAGACAAGGGGAAAAAAAAGAAAAAAAAACATACCAAGTTAGAACAAGCAACAACTATTTTCTTCTCTAACAGAGCTCCTGGCAAAACTGATAAAATCTGCAGAATGGACAGGGAATAAGTTAAACCAACATACAATTGTAAGACTTTTAGACAAGCAACACAATATAGTTACACCCACATCATTATATTTTTACTTCAAGAGAAAACTGCCATGTAATTTCTCATTCCCATTACGAATGCCAAGTATGTTCTGACCAGAAAACTACCAACATATACAATTGTAATTTCTTTACCACATAGTTCCAAGATAATCCCATTCCCACTACTGCAAGCTCAATGACAATGCCAAGTATGTTAAAAATAAAACTATTTTATTTCATAAAAGCTATGAGATACTTTGAACTTTCTAAGGTGAGACTTTATATCCACTTTATATTACAAACTACATATAAATTAATTCACTTATTTTGCCTTAATGCAATTAGGCACATTTTTCCCTTTTGCAAGTGATCATTTAGCTATAGGTTCTAGTCATCAAGAGCTCTATCTTTGTGATTCAGTTGCTGTCGTAGCCAAAAACGTAAGTATTGAGCTTCAATATCATCTTCTCCCTTACTTCTACACATTAATTTATGAAGTATATGTAACAGGGATACCTATTGTACGACCCTTTTTTCTTGTCATTCCCTGAGGATGTCACAACTTACAAAATAAACTCATAGTTTCTACTTGGTAAAGGGGTGATGATGTCACCTGTAATGAAGTTAGGAGCAATGGCTGTTGATACGTATTTTCTTGTAGGAATCTGTTTTGACCTCTTTAATTTCTCAAACTCAATGAATGTGAAAACAAAAAAGATTGTAAGGCTTGATGCATCACTTGATCAGACAAATATACATGTTCAGGAAGGTAATATCTTGGCTTTGCAAGGAGAAGTAATGACAACAAAAGCTACACAGAAGACATCATTCTAACTTGTGGTTGTTGTTAGTAGCAGCAGAAACAGTTTCAAACAAGTATATTTGGATGATGGGAAGGCACTTGACATGGGGAGAGGGAAAGAACAGCGGACGTTGATAAGATTTTATGGGGCTTTTAATTACAACATCATTTTTGTTGCAACTGAGGTCACAAATGGGTGATTCGCTCTGGACGAAGGGTGGATCATAGATAAAATAACCTTCTTGGGGATACCTAATTTGAACAGTGAGAATTTAAAAAAGAAAGAGTTGAGCACTATGAAGGGAACTAGCACGTATGTGAAGATAGTTGTGAAGAGAAAATTTGATAGCTCCAAGCAGTTTCTTATTATAGAAATTTCTTATTATAGAAATTTCAGAATTATCGCTTCTTATTAAAGAGAACTTCAAGTTGGAAATGGAAGTCAGCTATAAGTGAAGCGCTTAATAGGGATAACTCAATGGAGAAGTACATCTTTCATAAGCTTTCTAACTATTAGATGCATCTCAAGATTTTTACTTTAATTAATTAATTATTATTTAACTAATAATTATTAAAATAAAAATTTCAAGATGCATCTGACCACAGAAAAATTCATCCTGTTAAGATGTTGAACACTTCAATAAAACAACTGCTAGTGGTATATGGTGGGTATGCATTTTCCTAATGCCGGAACAGTAATAATGTTCTTAATTGTCGTGTATTACATAGGAAATAAGTGATAGAGGATACAATCAACATGGCCATCGAGCTCAGGTAATGTTTATATCTTTTTTTCTTTCTTTTTTTGATTAAGAAATAGAGTAGAGTTTAAAGAGATACATACAAATCAGGGAACATAAACCTAGACATCCTAACATATCTATTTTAGGCTACAGACATGATTATCATATATATTGTCAGTAAAGACTTCATCGGAGAAGTTAGACATCATTATATTCTTGTTGGATTTATTTAAGGTGCTAATTGTTGCTGAGTTTGATTTCATTATATTTTTCTTGGCCTCATAGTATTTCAGATCTGTATATTCAAACAATTAGCACCTTACTCTTGTTCTGCATGGTATTTTTACTACGAAGATCTGAAATCAAACTCAGCAATAATTAGCACCTTAATGCTTCTTGATCATTTTACTTATAGGATGAAAATAAGCAACATTAACAGTAGTATAATACGAAGGAGCAATCGAGCAATCGAGAACAGAAGGTAAAAAACGAAGGAGCAATCGAAGGTAAAAAATGCAGAACCAAAAACGAAGGTAAAAAAATGAAATCTCCAGCAAGAAAACCAAATGCAGAACAAGAAAACCAACAACATCAATCCCCCAACCGAAATTTCAAAACCCCCAAACTGATTAAATAGAAGGTAAAAAACGAAGGAGAAATCGAGCAATCGAGAAAACAAAAAACGAAGGTTCAAAACCCCTAAACTAATCAATCTACCTTGGACGCTTCAAGATGAAATCTCCAGCAATATTGTCACCCACGAAGCTGTAGATTAGAGCTCCTTTCACTCGCGAAGAACCGAAAATGGCATGGAGTGAGTTGAGTGCAAGAAATCAAAGAAGAACCCCGCTCTGTTTTTCGTTTGGGCGCGGGACACAATTTGGCAAAATCAGCTCAGTTTATTTTACTTAGTCACCAAAATTTTGTGAGAAATGGAAAGGAGGTCAGCTTTTATTTTTGGACAGAGAGAACCGTTGGGTCAAATCCTGGTCACATCCTTGCAGAAGGAGCTCGTCCTTGTAGCCGTTGGGTCAATGTGTAGCCGTTGGATCAATGCATCAGTTTTTATTTTTTGTGTAGCTACAAATTTTAATTTGTTTTTCTTTTAGGAATTCTACTTCTTGTAGAATATTTTTAAAAAGAAATAAAAATAAAAATATAAAATCTTCCACTTATCTATACAACACATATAACAAATTATCATTTTTTTAATATTTATTAAAATTACAATAAAAAGATTCAAATTTACACTATTTCATTTTTTTTATTTAAAAAGAATTTTTTTTCTTATGTAATAGTTAAGATATCTTTGAACTAAACTCCAAATTAAATCTCATAATATATTAAATATATATTGATTTAATATATTTAAAATTTATTTTTTAAAATACATTTTAAGGGAATCAATTCTATGTTGACAAGAATTAATCTCATTTTATCAACACTTTTAATATTTAGAAAGATTTCAAATGCAATTATTTCCCCAATATTATTTGAAGTACAGCTGCGTTCTATTTTATTTTTTTCAATAGATTATTTTATTTTTCCAACAAATTATTTCCATATTTTATTTTTTAAAATAATTTATCTAAAAAATTATTATCTCCTAAAAACTATTCCCACTTTTGATTTTTTGACAAATTTTTAAATTTTTTCAACAAAAATTTTAAGATAAAATTATTTTAAACTAATTATATTTTAAAATGTTATTGTGACTTGGGATAAGCTCTTGCGCACAATGGCTTTCCCTAAAGTTGACACTTTATGTTCTATAAAAGTAAAATGGATATTTATGGCCTTTGATCATCGATTAATAATATTGCCTTTATCTAACATTCAATTGAGAGAATGATAATTTATTGTAATTTATTGATTGAAAATAAATATCATGCTAAACAGGTTATTATTCATGTTTTTTATTATATTTTTTTGACTTAGCTAATAGATAGAATAATAATTTGCTTCCATGCTAATTTATTTATTGTAATTAATTTGCATTCAGTTGGTCCTATTGCAAATGTCCACAAGTGAAAAATTACAAGGAGAAAATAGAGAAGCTCAGAAAAGTTGCTTGTGTTAAGCTCTGATGACTCGTTAATGAGGAGAAGAAATTTTTTGGAAAAGTTGTCTCAGCCAAGTGACGTTAGGGGTTTAATTTAAGAAACATGAAAGATTGGGAAAACAGTGACATTGGGGAAAGGAGGGAACTTTGCTGTAGAGAAAGAGAATTCATGTATCTGTTGTTATGCTTAGTCTAATTGTAGTAGTTAGCTTCATTTGTCCCATCAAGTCAGACATTTTCAGTTTGCTGCACAACATAAAAATGCACAATTTTTGCCGTTGGAAAAGTTGAGAGAAACGAATAAATTTTTGGATTACGAGGCTCTATTTATATATAATTAAATAAATAAATAATAATAAAATTTAAATATATATATTTTAACATATATATAATTTGTCCCATACATATATATATATATATATATATATATATATATATATATATATATATATATATATATATATATATATATATGATTTGTCCCATCTGAAAAGTATTTTTCACGTGAAGTCAATACTTAGATTGCAAAATATGAAAATAAGTTTTTATAGCTTAAAGAGAAAAAAAAAATTGAAGAGAAGCTAATAAAAATTCTAACTACTTTACGTGACTCTATGTATATATAATTAAATAAGTAAATAATAATTTAATTTATATATTAATAAATAATTAAATATATACAATTTAACATATATATATATAGCGCTAACATAATTAATTAACTAATTTATTGCTAACACAATTAATTAACTAATTTAACATAATGTATTCTATAATTATATTCTAATGAAAATTATAAACCAACAGTACTTCAATTTAAAAAAAAAGTTAAAAATATTAAAAAATTAATTATTCTTTTTTTTATATATATAAAAGTTATTATTTAGTGTATAAAAAAATTAAAATCATAAAAATTATTTACCAATATTGACCATATATATACAAAATAGACAGATTCATTATTCATATGATAAATGGAAGTACTCAGTTAATGTAATAATAAAAAATTAATTTTTTTATTACACAATAATTTTTTTTATTTTCTATATTATGATTAATTTGATTCGAAGTATTAAAATTATTTATCTCTAAAAATATTTTTAGTAAATTTTGACTATTTATATTACAAAAATCTTTCAATCACAGAAGTTTTATTTATTTATACTTTAAATCATAAGTTTATAAATATTGAATAATAATATGTTTACTACTTTCACTTATTTGTATGTATTTTATAATTTTCTTTTAGATTTTTTTAAAAATAACTGATACACTGTGTTTGGCCCCACTTAATATTTATAAAACAATAAGATTATATTGGTGAGTAAGGTATTGAGTAGACATTTATTATCTCCGATGTCTGATGGCAATTTAATAAATTTTTTTAAAAATTATTGTGTGTTCTACACAATAATCTGTTAACACCAAGCACATGATAACTATCAAATTTATTGAAAGATATTTGAGGAGTGAAAATTGTACTTAAAGGGTGCTCTGTTCTAAAACACTTCATTTTTGCTGAATTTTGAATTTTTTATTTTTAAATTCATTTTAAATATATTTTTAAAAATTAACATTTCCAATAAATAATTTAAAATTATAGTGTAAGGACATATTCCAATTTTGTTTTTTGGAGATATAGTGTAAAGATGATTGATTTATTATACATTTTTTTTCATCTTAGTTACGATTATTTTAATTGTTCCATAGTATATATTATGTGAAATTGGCAATGGGCTTGACATTGAGTTCCAAGCAAATTACTGTTTAAATTTCTCCAATTCTATTACATCCTCTATATTAATATATATGAGATGATCTTAAGTTCATAATTCTATCATTTTATAATATTTTTTTATTACATTTCTTCTACATTTTTCTAGAGATTGAAGACATGATCTTGTATAATCAAAATAAATTTGTTTGATTTTAACTTGTTTTTTTCTTGTATGAGGTTGGTATGCGACTTAAAACGGAAATTAGAAGAAACTCAAAGAAAAAAAAAAGACTAGTTAGCTGAAAATTTAAAAGTTAGCTGAAAGTTTAAAAACTAATTTTTAGCTTAAAGCTGATAAGTTAATTTATTGAATTACAAGTGTTTGGTAAAATTATCTATTGAATTAGTTGATAAATGTAAAATAACATAAAATGATATACTTATATAAAATTAATCATTTTTTATTAGTAATTACACTTCATTATGTAATCCCAAAAATTACAAAATAAACATATTATATAGTGTCCCACAATAAATTAGTAATATTGTTACGAATCTCTTTTATCTTAGTGTCCCACAATATTATATAGATGTCTCTAAATTTTTATTTTTTGTTTCACTATCAATAATATATGGAAGTTCATCATAGGGTATATAATTTGAATGTTGTTTAAACATAGTAAAAACAGTGACATCTTATGAGTAGGATAGTGTTGAAATTTGAATAAAATAATAAGGATAAAAAAGGAATAAAATTATAAAAGTGATCAGTTAAAAGCTATACGCTACTTAAAGTAGCGTATGATAATACGCTACTTAAAGTAGCGTATGATAATACGCTATAAGCTACTTAAATAAGTTTGTTTACCAAACACCTTTAATTTGGTAAAATAAACTTATAAGTTAGTCAAATACGCTATAAACTAGCTTATTTGACTTGTCAAACATACTCTATATGTAAAAATAACTTATCATATTTAGCAAGTTATGTTAGTAGAATGTTTATATATTATTCCTAGCAACTTTTTTACATGTATGTACTTTTGTACATAACACATTATATTCCTTCTTTACATTTCTTATATGTTGTATTTTTATGTATTTATACCATGCCTTTAAGTTTTACACAATCATTTTTTACAAAAGAAGAATTAGAAATCATAGTTGAAATTTTAGAATGAGCAACAACAATTTCCATTAAGGCTGCGCTAGTGGTATTATCTATTAGAATTTTTAATAAAAATTTTACGAGAAAATATTGTCATCTTTTCATGACAATTGATATCTTGTATTTAATACATGAACTATTTTAAATTATTTTAATTATTAAAGAAAAAAACGAAATATATTCTTAAAATATATTAATGGATAATCAGGTTTTGCATATTTCATATATATATATATATATATATATTCAACTTTATTTTTAAAAATTTTACCTTCATCAATTTAATCTTTTAAGAATTAATTAAATTAAAAAATGTCTTCAAATTTATTTTATTTATAAATATTTAAAAAAAAAATTTATAATTAAAGCAACGCTGAAGTTTAGTTAAAATTTCATTTTAATTAGTTACAAAAATGTATTCAATTTCTATTAATATAGTTAATGCACAATTATTTATACAAGGAAAATAATTTTTTAAGTAATATGTTTAAAAATTAAACTTCAACAAAATTAAATTCAAAATATATTTTTAATTGATTAAAATAACAAAATGATCTTTTAACCTAAAAGTTTTAAATTTTGAAATTTTTTGATGATTAATTAAAATTGAAACAAACCCTTTGTTATTAAAATAAATTAAATTAACAAAAAAAAGATAGAACGTGACAACAATGTGTATTTCACATCTTTTCTTACTTAGTATAAATAAGAATTTATATAGTTGAAATAAATATATAATTATATTAAATTTTTCTCTATATTAATCAAATTTCTTTTAACACTCTCAACAAAATAATCTTTTAAAAATTATAAATTTTTATATAATTTATATAAAAACTTTAAATTTTATGCATATATTAAAAATAAATTAAAGATAAATTTTTTTTAAAAAAATTAATTTTACCTTTTAGTGGCGATTTATTTTAAATCGCCACTAAAACCTTTCAGTGGCGACTATTTGTCGCCACTGAAGCCAAGATTCCGTGGCGACTTCACATGTCGCCACTGAAAGTAACCTTTTGGTGGCGATTTAGTTTAAATCGCCACTAAAACCCTTTTCGGGGCGACAATGAGGCGCCACTGAAGCCAAGAGATTCAGTGGCGACGTTACAGGTCGCCACCAAAACCCTTTCGGTGGCAACAAATAGTCGCCACTGAATCCAGGATTTAGTGGTGATAACAAATGTCGCCACTAAAAGTGTATTTTTTGCCGAAAAAAATTATAAATCAGTTTTTACCCCATTCTTTAGTGGTGACATTATTCAAGTTGCCACTAAAAAGGCGAGTTTTTGTGGCGACATTCTTGTGTCACCACTAAAAGTATAACTTTCAGTGGCGACCCTAAATGTCGCCACTCAAAGTAGCTTTTAGTGACAAATTTAAATGTCGCCACTGAAAAGTCGCCACGAAAAATTAAATTTCTTGTAGTGGGTGTACTTGGTCATTCATATTTTGAGCCTATTAGTTATTGAACGGGATTGAATCATTAAAATTATTATTCTACTCCTGTAAACTTACTTATGTATACTATGACTTTCTCTCAAATATCTTCTACTTTTTATTCAATTCTCTCCTTTTCTTTCATTTTTTAGACTAACTTGACTATTAGAGTCTATGATGAGCTAGCACTTCATCACAGTACTAACATTTCTTTATTTTGTAGGTTTCGAAGAGAAAAATCCCATGATCAATACCATTTTAGTCCATGTTCTTTTAAAATTGTCCTTAACATTTCAAAAACGTCTTTTATTGATCCCTCACACTAACTCCATCAATTTTTTGGAGGGACAATGTTGATAGGGCACTTCTACATGCCAAGTGGCATTTAACATGGCACTACTAATCATTTTTTTTTCTCATTCTTTCTCACACTCTTCTCTTCCTCCTCCTTCATCTTTTCACTAAAACGCAAGGAGAGTAACTAAGAAAGAGGCATCAAAATAGAGGGGACAAGCCTAAGAGAAAGAGAAACAAACCGTGAAGATAGAAACCGAGGCATCAAAATGACAATACAAAACAACACAAAACTTGAGCAAAAAAGAAGGAACTGCGAATTTGGGAGGAAGATTTTGAGAGGTGAATGACACCAAGCAACACCATCAAGAGCTGTTTGAGCTTGGAAAAAAGAGTAAGAGAATTTGGGAGAGAAAAAGAGAAAAGATGCTGAAAAAAAATGAGACAGAGAAGACTTGTGCACCTAGGTAACACTTCAGATCCCATTTGGATTTTTGCACGCACATTTTGCGTTCTAGTTCTAGTTTATCTTTTTTTCTATTATAGGTATGATTATATGAAACTGTTTTGAGTTTATTTGAGTAAGCTTTGAGTGTTCAGAGAATTTTTACTGTAGCTATGTTTTTCTTGGTTTTTCACAAAGAATTTTGAGTTGAGGATTCCTGGTTGAATTTACGATTTATTGCATTTTATTCTTATTTGAATAATCTATATTTTCAGTTTTTCACAAAATTTGGTGCTATATTAGTCTGGCCCTTAGGGTATGATACTATAGATTTCACTTCGTTTTATTTGAAATCACCATGCTTTCACTTTTGGGTAGTGAATTCTGATCTTGGGGACATTCACTTAAGAAAGTTGTGGAAACAATAATGCTCAATTGTATTTTGAATAGGCTGAATATTCAATATGTGCATGGGTACACGAGAATAAGATATATACTACTATAATTACATAAATCAATCCTACTTCTAAGCCTATAAAGATGTGATCCATAATTAGTGGAGTCGACATTTTTCTTTCTTATCCTAGACATAATATATATTAATTACAAGATATTCTTAATACTCCCCCTCAAGTTTGAGAGTGAAGATTATGAACACCCAACTTGTCTCGCAGCTTCTCAAATTGTTCATTTCCTAAGGCCTTTGTGAATATATTTGCTAGCTGTAAATATGTAGGCATATAAGAAGGACGAATCGTACTGGCTTGTAATTTTTCCCGAACTATATGACAATCTATCTCAATATGTTTAGTACGTTCATGGAAAACAGGATTCACTACAATGTACAAGGATGCCTGGTAATCACAAAACAATAAAGCAAGTGCTTTTTGAGGAACTCGTAAATCTTGTAATATGTAGTGCAACCAAGTTATCTCTAGACAAGTATTTTCCATAGCACGATACTCTGCTTCAATTGATGATCTAGAAACATTATTTTGTTTCTTAGACTTCCATGAGACTAATGAATTTCCAAGAAAAAAAATATCATGTAACTGAATTCCTTGTTGCACGACATCTTCCCCAGTCTGAATCACAAAAGGCTCTTAAGTTGAGATCATTGTTGGTAGGAAACAACAGGCCTTGACCAGGAGTGCCTTTAATATATCTAAGAATACGCATAGCTCCATCCCAATGTGGTTTCCATGGTTCATGCATAAACTGACTAAGAGTACGAACATAATAAACAATATCTGGTATGCTCATAGTGGGATAAACCAGTTTACCAACCAACCTCCTATATTTGGTTGGATCTTTCAACAATGCGTCGTTTGTGGGAGTGAGTGACAAATTTTGTTCTATTGAAAGGTTGTTTAGGTGAGCACCAAGAAGCCCTAAGTCTTGTAAAATATCAAGTGCATATTTTTGTGTGACATAAAGATACCCTTTTTAGAGCGTACAAACTCAATGCCCAAAAAATACTTTAAATTTCCAAGGTCCTTGATATGGAAGCGTTTAAGAAGAAATTCTTTGAGATGCTCCATCTCTTGAATATCATTTTCAGTGATGAGTATGTCATCAATATAAATGAGAATAGCAGTGAATGAATTACCTTGGACCTTAGTGAATAAAGAGTAGTTAGCTTTGGATTGACGATAGCCAGCCTTTTGAATGGCATCAGAAAAAGTAGAAAACCAAGTTTTGGATGCCTGTTTAAGTCCATAAAGAGACTTCTTGAGCCAACATACTAAATTATCCCCCTATCAGAGAAGACCAGGAGGAGGTTCCATGTATACTTCTTCATGAAGATCACCATGAAGAAAAGCATTATGAACATCCATTTGGTGAATAAACCAATTACGAGTAGTGGCAACTGTAAAGAGACAACACAAAGTAGTGCGTTTGGCAATGGGAGAGAAAGTTTCCTGATAATCCACACCTTCAATTTGAATGTATCATTTGGCAACTACACAGGCCTTGAAATGTTCCAAAGAGCCATCATATTTATATTTTTGTTTAAATACCCATTTGGAGCCAATAGGCTTATGGCTAGGAGGAAGGGGAACCAAATCCCAGGTGTTGTTATGTTGTAATGCTTCCAATTCTATCTGCATAGCCTATCACTAGTTGGGATCAAGAATAGCTTGAGCATATGATGTGGGTTCAGATGGACTTGTGATGTTAGCTAAAAATGAATAATGGGAAAAAGAAAACTGTGAATATGAAAGAGAAGTAGAAAGCGGATAACGTGTACCTTTTGTAAGACAAGGTGCCAAGGTAAAGTGAGTGGCGGGGGAAGACATATGGTAATCTTTAGTCCATGCAAGTGAGTGTTTGGAACATGTGGACTGTCTTAGAGGAGGGTCAGAGAGAGAGGAGGCAACAATATCAGGTGAAGAAAAAGGAGGTAAAAAATCAGAAAGGGGTCCGTAGAAGAAAAAGGAATTGTGTCAGGGTGATTAAGAGAAGTTGATGAAAAATAAGGGATAATGTGGGGTTCAGTAGGAGCAAGAGAAATAAGTGGGGCTGGGGTTAGAGAATTGGGTGGAGTGGGAATGGGTAAAGAAGGAAGAGACGTGGATAGAGAAGAATTCTCATGAGTGGGAAAGGGTGAGAGAGGTGATAAAGCAGGTGGATTCGATGTATGGGATATGGAAGGGACATCAGTAGTGTGTGAAAGGTCATGGAGTCCGAATGGAAAGAAAAAGGAAAAATAGACTCATGGAAATGGACATCATGACTCACAAAGAATTTTTTGGTCTTTAAATTAAAAAGTTTATAGCCTTTTTGACTTGTGGGATAACCAACAAAAATACACCGGTGTGCTCTAGATTCTAATTTATATGTAGGATGGACAATAGTAGCATAACTGAGACAACCAAAAACTTTTAAATGCTTAAGTGATGGCTGGCGTTTATATAATAATTCAAAAGGGGATTTATTGGAATGCAAAGGTGAAGGTAACTGGTTGATGAGATAGATAGCAGTTAAGACACAATCGCCCAAAAAATAAAGAGATATATTGGAGTAAAAGTGCAAGGCACGAGTTACTGTGAGAATATGACGGTGCTTACATTCATCAACTCCATTTTTTTGCAGAGTATAAATGCAAGTGTGTTGAAGCTCAATACCATTGGTCTGAAAGAAATCCCTTATGGATAGAAATTTGGATCCATTGTTAACTCTAATAGCTTTGACGGTGGCATTAAATTGAGTGTAAAAAAGTGATAAAAAACTTTAGAAGGTTTTGAGTCTCATATTTATGACACATTAAAAACACCCATGGGCATATAGTAAAGTCATCCATAATAGTAAGAAAGAAACGAGTACCAGAATGTGTGGGGATTTTGTATGGACGCCATATGTCACAATGTATAAGATCAAAAGGTGCATAAGTTGAAATAGAGCTTAAAGAAAAAGGAAGTCTAGTTTGTTTGGCCATGGGGCAAATATGATAATGTTCATCAAAAGAAACATCAGTAGAAGATAGCAATGAAGATGCCAATTTGAGACGTGAAGGAGATGGATGTCCAAGTCAGAGATGCCATAAGGTGGAAGGGTAAGAAACTTGATGTGAGGCAGGTGTCCATTGCAAAGGCATCATGTAATAAAGACCACCATGCTGTTTACCTGAACCAATCATCTTCCCTGAAGCCAAGTCCTACAAAACAAAAAATGTGGGAAATAAACTAGCACAACAATTGAGGGAATTAGTAATTTTTCTAGCGAACATAAGGTTCAAATGAAAAGATGGAATACATAAGATATCGTCTAAGGTAACGTTAGAATTGAATGGGATGGTTCCAGTGCAAGTGGTAGGTGCAGAAGAACTTGTGGGTAAGTTAACAATGGGTATGGATGAAGATTTGGTTTTAGTAAAAGAGGTGAAATCAGAGCAGATATGATATGTGGCTCCGCAATCTAAAATCCATGGTTTAGCATATACAAAATGAGTTGAAGCATTATAAAAGTGTGTCAGACCTGCAACATTTACATGTGAATTCTCATTACCAAAAGAAAGCATGGCAAGGGCTTGACTCGTTTGTTGAATTTGTTCTGCTAAAAATGTAGCCAAAGGATTGGACTAAGCATATGCGCGTACATGTGGGGCTAACCTGTGTGGGTTTATTGGCGATTGTGACTCTTGTGGGGTTGTATCAACAATATGTATAGCAAAATAAGAATGAGATGATCTCCCTTGGTAGCCTCCTTTTTTACATTGTTTATTGTCGTGGATTAGGAACACATGTACTATTCTTGAATTTGCACCATTCTTCTATATGTCATCCTTTATTACAAAACTTGCAATGATATTTTAGAGTTCGACAATTGTCGATGTTATGTCCATCTCTGCTGTAGTGATTACAATGTTTGTTGGAATCATATGAAGATTTAAATGGTCAACCTTGAGTTGCAGTGACCAGAGAAATATTCTCAGATGGTAATTGTTGTGGTTGTTCTGATGTCAGTTGGTGTTATTATCCATGGTTGCAGACAAAGGAATAGGCTTGATGAACATTGGGTAATGGTGTCATCATAAGGATACTAGTGCGAATAATATCATGGATATCATTAAGGCCCATGAGGAATTGCATTATGCGATATTTTTCTCTCTATTCAGTATGCTCTTTTATTTGGTTGTAGGTGAAAGGATCTTCATAATCAAGTTGAGTCTAAAGGTCTTTGAGTTATGTAAAATATGCTAAAACAATTTTGGTGCCTTATGACAAAGAGACAATTTTCTTTTGAATCTGATAGATTGTTGGTGCATTTTACTGTGAAAATTGATGTCTGAAATTCTCCCATACTTGATATGCAATAGTGGCGTGGACCACTCCTTTGCCAAGTTAGGATTCTACTGAATGTGAAATCCATGACAAAATCATGCTATTGTACTAACTCCATTAAGTATATTCTATTGGGTGTTCTATCTCTGAAGGGGGTTTAATAGATCCATTGATAAATCCAATTTTGTTCTTGGCTTGAAGTACATGAATCATAGCCTTACTCCATGATGAGTAATTTGTGCCATTCAATTTTTCGAGAACGAGTACATGGCTTGGGTGATTTGAAGGGCGAAGATAGTATAGATCTATGCCAAAGTTGCTGGAAGTGCTATGGATTGGGTTGTTGAATTTTGGTGATGGTGTGTTGTCATTTGTCATAGTGTTTGAAGGTATGCTAGGATTGGTGATTGGTCATGGAATTGGGCACTAGATTGTGGGCTTTGATACCAACTTAAGAATGTTGTGGAAACAATAATGCTCAATTGTATTTTGAATAGGCTGAATATTTGATATGTGCATGGGTACAGGAGAACAAGATATATACTACTATAATTACATAAGTCAATCCTACTTCTAATCCTATAAAGACGTGATCCATAATCAGTGGAGTCGACATTTTTCTTTCCTATCCTAGACATAATATATATTAATTACAAGATATTCTTAATACTCTGTTTTTTTTTTAATTTAGAATATATAGGAACTAAAGCCTACTTTGAATTATTTTGATTTAATCTGGTTGCCCATGGATTTGATTGTGTAATTAGGTGTTGCGATGATGGTGTAGCAAAGTCGTGAGTGATGACCCATGGTTGGATGCTACGGGATGATGAGGAGTGGTTGTGGATGGTGTGGTGTTGTAGACACCATGTCAGCTAAGGAGGTGTTAAGCTGGCATCATATTAACATTTTTTGTTCAAAAAAATTAAATGATGTTAATGTTAATAACCAATAAAAAAATATTTTTTTGAAGGTTAAAGATATTTTTAAATAAAAAATTAAAAAAATTGAATTTCATCTTAAACATTATTTGGGTAATGGATTTTGGTCTTGAGAAAATTGTCTTTTTTTTTTTAATTTAGAATATATAGGAAGTGAAGCCTACTTTGAATCAATTTGATTTAATTTGGTTGTCATAGATTTGATTGTGTAATCAGGTGTCGACAATGAAGGTGGTGTGGTCCAACAGTGTGGTGGATGATGACCGATGGTGGAATGCTACATCATGATGTGGATTGTGTGGTGCCGTAGACACCACATCAAATCTTAAATTTCAAATTTCAAATAGTAAAAAAGTAATTAACCCCCAAACTACTAACCCTAAACATTAGAACTCAAAATCTTAAACATGAAACTCTAAATCTCAACCCCTAAACTCTAGAGTTTTAAACCCAAACATCCAAACTCTAAAACTTAAACTTCAAACCCAAAAACTTAAAAGTCCTAAAATCCAAATACGTCAAATCCTAAATCTCAAATTCAAAAATTCTAAAGTCTCAAATACTAAAAATATAGATCTTAAACTCCAAAACCCTTAACACCAAACTCTAAATCTCAATCCCTAAAACCTAAAACAATCAATCCATAAACTCCAAATGCTAAACCCCAAATATCTAACACTAAAAACCTATATCGGTAAACCTTAAACCCCAAAACCCAAACAAAAAAATTATAAAACCCCAAACGTTAAACCTCAAACATCCAAACTTGAAACTCCAAATCAAAAAAGACAAAAAGCTAAACCTCAAACCCTAAACACTAAAACGTTATACCCCAAAACCCCAAAAATTTAAACTCTAAATTCTAAATTTCTATATCCCAAATCTCAAAACCTCAAATCACAAACCCTTAACCCTCAAGCCCAAAACTCCAAATACCAAATTTCAAACCCCAAACCCTAAACCAAAAAAAAAAAACTCTAAACCTGAATCCTCAAATTTCAAAACCCCAAACCCTATATATGTAAGGGTATATGATTTTTTTTTATTTAGGTTTAAGGATTTAGGGTTTAAGATTTTATTGTTTGGAGTTTATGGTATGAGGTTTAGGGTTGAGGGCTTTGGAGTTTTGAGTTTTGAGGGTTATGATTTTGGGTTAATGGCTTTGGATTTTGGGGTTGGATTAGAATTTGGAGGTTTGGAGTTTTAGGGTCTTGATGATTGGGGTTTAGAGTAAAGGGTTAAGAATTGTAGTTTGGGCTCACATATATATACTTCAACTGTTTTTTTTTTTTTATAAATATGTTTTTTGTGAAGTTAAATTTTAAACTGTCAGTTTGTAAATAATTAAGTAACACTTTGATAATATTGATATTTTACATATTTTCAATATAATAAAATAAAATATTAAATATTAAAAAAAGCATCTTCACTTTCTTGAAAATTTTTAAAATTATATCCACACTTCTTTAATTTTAAATTGAGATAAGAACTTCTTTTAAAATTTATAAAACTTACATTCACAGATCAATTGTTTTAAAAAAATTGTATTTTCGTAAGCATTAATTTGAATTTTATATTATTTTTAATGGGTTGGATTTGAGAATTTAGTTTTAAAAAGAAAAAAAATATAAAATATAAGCCTAGGTGTAATTGTAGGCTTCAAAAATCCAAAAAGCGAATGTAATTTATTATTATAAAATTCAATATGATTTAATAAATTTTATAATTTACAAAACAAGTTTAAAATGTGAAATATCTATGCTTTCTTAATGGTTTTGTTGCAAATAAAATAAAAAAAATTCATATATATATAAAGTCAACGGCTTTTGTGATTTGATAAACTAATATTTCAGATATGTATTTTTTTGTTGTTGTATTATCTGTTCATAATATCTAATTTTCTTTTACTTGTTTAGAAGTTGATGGTCTTGAGAGTCGTATCTGAATAATATTCAATTTGATCTTTCTTGTCTCTCTATGATATGCCTTCTAGTGGCTTAAAAAAAAATCCTCCTTTTTTTTCCTAATACTCTTTGAATTTGTATCATGAAACAAAAATACTAGATTGAATGTTACCTTAACATTTAACTATCAGTAACACTTGGGAACTCCAATGGGGGAGAGCGATTTTCCTCCTCTCCCTCTTCTCCTTTCTCTGCTTTTTCTGAAAGAAAGCGGTTATGAGCGGTTATCTTCCTCTTGTCGTTGTTTTGGACTCTCAAAGTTTCCATTTTGAGGAGTTTCAAACGGCGGCAAGTCGTGTCCTTGTCTTCGTTTGTAATCGTGATTTCTTGGACCCTGTTACAGTTTTATTTCCAGTTTATCTGTGTTTTTGTGGTTGTGCAACTCTGTTCTGTTAAATGTCAGAACGCATATCTTTGAGATGAGTTCAGACAGATGTCAGGGAGATGGTTTGGTGGAGGAAGTGGAGGACGTTATAATGTTTGATAATGTATATAGATATCAATGAAGGGATTGTTGACTCTGAAAAAAGTTTAATGGGGAGGAGACCTTGGACTCAGGCATAGTTGGCTAATTCTTAAAAGGTGGAAACGAGGATTGGCCGTGCGGGATATGTGTTTCGATAGGGTGAATATTTGGGTGCAAATTTGGGTTCTCCCAACTCATTGCAAAACCAAGAATATGGCAGAGAAAATAAGTGCTTCCATAGGCAAGGACGCGAGGCTAAAGAGGTGGGTATTTTTGGTACGCATGCAGGGAAGAGCTCGTTTTTGAAATGGCAGCATTGTATCCCAAGCTACCCATCTTGTTGATTTCTTGATATTCATTCTGTTGAACTTGTGGAAAGGCTGAAACCATTCTGTCTTCAAGCATATTTCATGGTCTCCAAAGCACTATTGTTAGCCTTACAGTGAAAGCCTATGACAAGTTTAAATCTGCTATATCTTTTGCTGCATGCTGATGTTGGTCTCGTGCTTTTAATTTTCTGTTGCTTTATATTTTCCAACTAGAACTTGTTTGTTTCTTTTGTATGGTGTTGTCTTGGTTGTGTACTTTGGGTTTCATGAAGCCCTTATGGCTTGTACTTGGGGAGATTGTCTCCAGCTTTCATTTTTTAATGAATAACCTTTCTCCTGTAAAAAAAAAAAAACACTATCAATCAAAAGTACTACTAAGAGGAAACTGGCATGATTATTTTTATTTTTTTAATAGAAGTAAAGTAAATATGTTTTTAGTCAGAAAAGTAAAGTAAATATTACTTTTTTTGGGTACAAAAAGTAAATATTATTAGACACATATATACATTAAAATTGAATGTTACTTTAGCACAGTTTTGTAACAACTAAAATTGTGAAAATCAATTAAATTGAGTTGAATTTTTATTTTTTAAATTTAGTTGTTTAAAATAAAATTAAAATTCAATTCTTTCTTTTTCATTTTTTTTTTCTTTTATGAGAAGCTTCGGTAAAACGTCTATTATAGGAAAAAGAGGGAGAGTGAGAAATGAAATTCCCATACATCATGCTATTAAAAAACTACTTTCAAATATAAGAATTTAATTTGGGTTAAAAAGATTACTTTATGAATTAAAGATAGAAAAGCTAATAAAAAAGTAAAGTGTCAGTAGGTTAATCCAAGTGGTGGGATCTTCATGGGCTAAGGAGCTTAAAAAGTAAACAGTAGGAGAGATTTGATTGTATTTGGTAAACTAGGTTTGATCGTATTTGGTAAATGCTATTGGAGAGATTTAATCACATGACCAATATTGCACCTATCATTTTCAATCCATCTTCCAGCTCCCTTGAAAGAATGTCAAAAATGTACTTATCTAATCCATTTCCTACTTAGTTAATTACAGTGGTGATTAGTACTAACTAATCATGATAGATACGATTAGTGCACTAATTAATCCATTTCCTATTTCGTGGGTCTCCATACCAATAATGCACATTTTTAGTTTTCTTAAAAATTGCTGTGAATATGTAAAATGACAATAATGGATATATGCTTGGAAGAATTCTGTTTTGCTATATACTGTACAAAAATGGAGAAACAAATATATAAGGGTTATCAATTATATATATGACATAAATGGAGAAACAAATGCTTTGAGTTTGATGCTGCAATCAGAAAATAGCCAGATTCCATGATGAGTCATATGCTATGGAATAGCTAAAAATCATTACTAGATGAAATTGCCATGCTAGACAAAATTGAAAACTGTTCACTAGAATATTTATTTTAAATTCTAACACACACATAAAAGACAATTCTAACACACACACCCCTTCAAATATACTGCAATGCTTTAAGTAATCCCTATTTATGCATGTTTCTCATATAGATGTTTGGATTCCATGCACAATGAATAGAAAAATATGTATTGCATTTGTTCAACTGAGTAATACATAATTCTTCTGTATAAAGAATTGGGTTTTCCTGTTCATCTGAAAGAAACTATGTCTTCTCTGTAAATTGGCCTCCTTCCTATCCTAGTCGTCAATCTATTATTGAACCCATCATGTACAATTGAGAACACCCAGAATATCTCTCAAACTGAAACACACACACACACACACACAGAGAGAGAGAGAGAGAGAGATCATGCACTGAGATCTAGAGGCAGCTCTTGTTTCCATTTTTTTAATTTTAACTTATCTTTCTCCTTAAATTCCAGTAATGAACTGACATTGATCAATATTTTGACAACTTACTGAATTGTCTCCTAATGAAAGAGATTATTCTTTTGCTTTTATTTCTTCTTGTCTGCCTTAATTTTCAATTTTTTTTCCGGCCATGTATGAAGAAAGAAAATGATTATTGTGGGTAATAAAAAAGTGGTCTGTTGCTGTAAAAGTTCTTTGAATTTTTTTATATCCATTTGCTGCCTGAGCGAAATGCCAAGTATGTAACCGACAACACTTTTATATTTATATCTTCCACCCATATCCTCTTTTATTTTTTAACAGATATAGTAATATAAGGCAATACAGGGTTTTCCTGTTCATTTGAAAGAAACTATGTCAATTTATTTTGTCCTTTGGTATTTGTTTTTGCATCCATTATGCCTGATCAGTTATTTATAGAGAAAGATGCAACAAACACACCAACTTATGGACTTATGATACTTTGGCTGGGGTGGCAGGTGGCATTTCAGGAGGTCCCCAAGGGAACATTCATACACATTAGACACCTTCAAATTCTGAGTTCAGTGTTGAAGATGTCATGAATGTATTTTGTAAAATATATGAATTTATAAAAGACATGGTATAATATATTTCTATATTATCAGTGTTGTATTTTTTAATTGTCATAACTTGTTTCACTACTAAAATTGTTATTATGTGTTATATAATGTCCACTAAATATAAAAGATTGTCACTAAATATCAAATTCAAGATTTACCATCCATTAAATACAAAAGTCAATACATAGAAACTATATATCATCCACAAAATATGTTTCTGATTACAATTACAAAATATACTCAATACCATTTGTTGAATACAAAAGTTAATACACAGGAATTATATATCATCTACGAAATATGTTTCTAAGTAGACAGACAAAAGGTATTCAGTACCATCTGCTAAATACAGAAGACAATACACATGAATTACATACCATAAAAGATAATACATAAGAATTATATCCTAATTATTAAACACAAAAATTACTTCCAAGGCTTCTTCTTTTTCAGCATAGGTTTCACCACTTGTGAATTTTCTTGGACATTCTTTCCTTTGTGAGTAAATGCTACTTATAAAATTATAATAAAAATATTAAAGATATCATTATACAAACTCAAAAAAAAAAGATTAAGATTAAGATTAAGATTAAGACTTTACCAATGTATGAAGCCATCCCTTTAGGGCATTTCTCCTCTTCAACATAGGCTTTACCACTCGTGAATCTTCTTAGACATTCTTTTCTTTGTGACTGAAAACTTGTGTAACTTCGATCTGCACACAATTTGTTTAAATTCAATATAACCTTTAGAGAAAAAAAATGACAAATATTGAAGAAACATACATATACCTCAATTAAATTTGTGCTTCCTTTGTAATTAGTATGAGTTTTCTTCTCTTTCCTTAAGCTTTCACCTCCCTTACAGGTCCTTATATTGTGTCTTTGTCCCCTACACTTTGAACACCTCACAACTTGGCCATGCTTACTTATTTTGTATGAATTTTTCACTCTTGTTTCTTTGTTTCTTATGCTTCTCAGGCATATTTTTTGGCTTTGGAGGATCTACATCAAGCAAGTTTGTCTCAGTCCACCCTGACTCATCAGGTATCGGGTAAAATATTGATTTATATGATTTGATGTATACAACTTTTTTATATGCAAAGAACACAAAATCCTCAAGCTCTTGACTATGCATCAAAATGGTTGAACATGCATGTGGACATGGTATCCATTCAAGTCCTATCATCGACAACTGCATAATTGCTGGGTTAAGTTTAATAACAAACTGTTTTCCCCTGCATGATACTTGAAAGTGACAATCCCCAACATAAGTTGTTTGGCACTCAAAAGAAGCATATTTAGCAATCTCTAACTTAGCCTTGACATTTTATCTTATATCATTCTCATCCATCTTTGTGTCATCCCTCTTAAGCTAAAACATTCTCATCAATATCATCTTTATCATCTCCATCATGGTAATTAGTGGCTTGTCTCTTGCATCTATGATGTAGTTGATGAAGCTCTCATTGAGGTTATTCACCGGGGCATATCACATTTGGAACTCGTGCTTAAAAATGCCATAGACTATTTTTTCGATCCATAGTTGCCAAATAATTATAGCCACCAACATCCAGTTCCTTGATCCTCTCCAAGGTGTTTTTGAATTCCCTTAGAGTCAAATAAGATGTAACCTCCAACAAGAGATTTTTCAAACCCTAACCTTTAAGTCCCTGATCCCTAAAGTTAGCATGGAAATGTTTAACATATATCATGTTATCTGCATTTGACATAAGCAATTCAATTGCTTGAGTCAAGCCCTGCATAGAATGAAACATGAAACATATAAGACTAAAATTGAATTGTGTAACGAATAGTTTTTTTTAGGTGATTACACATCAGACAACAACCATCCGAAAGATATGCATTATATATATATATATATATATATATATATATATATATATATATATATATATATATACATACACACACACACACACACACACACAGAGGAGATTACATAACAAAAGAGATTAGCAGCATATATACATGTGTAACCCTAGGTACTAAGCATACATCCAAAAGGCGAAGTACCGTGTGGTTACACCAAAACAATAGGATTAGCCCATTTACATCATCAGAATATATACATAACTATTGTCCTACTGTCTCTTCCCTGCAGCCATCACCCTTGGGGTACTACTGGTGAAGGAGGTGGCCCGAGTGCAGATACCTCTGCCATGTTGATGACCAGTAGGTTCACTACTATAGTGAACTGTCTTAAGTAGGGGACATCTATCGTCTGAAGCTCAAGAAGAATAGACAACACTATGAACGGCATGCTACTGATTTGAACATAATACCACGAATATAGTGAGATATAAATTCCAGCAAGATCAACATCTAGTAAAAATAAAGGCATACTTGAAAACTTACGTATTATGTTCAGCTGTATAAACTACATAAAACATTTTCTCTTTTGTACAATAAAAGTACAGTATACACATGCAAGCATTTTACAGGTTATGCATTAATATTACGCAATTATAACAAATCATGTATTAACAAGGTACCTGTACATTGCTCATAGTGGCTCATCATTTGATAACTTTTCAATTTTTAAACCTCAGTGTGGTGTGAGCCTTACCTCTATAGCTACTCACCCACCACTAAGTTCCTTGGTTGGAGTAGTTCTTCCCACATTGACCACTCTAGACTATAGGGGGTTCCCTATCCCGATACCGTATCACAGCCACGACCCTTCAGTCACCTTATCTCTATAAGGTGTCGCCGGGTCACCTTAGTTGGGTAAGGGTCATCTTGGACTTGTCAGTCTCCTCAATACAACAATGGTGACACCTGTTGTCAGGCCATCTTACTTCAGAGAGGATCATTCTGACTGTCAGTCGACTTAATACAACAAGGTGACACCTATTGCCAGGTCACCCTGCTTCAGAGATGGTCTTCCTGACCATGCTCATGTCTTTTACATATTTTTCCAGCCACTTGCCTAAAAAAAGAGCATACATATCAATAATCATCATGAGCATAGCCAACATTTACTCTCATACATACCATAACAACTCATCATATCATATAAAGTAAAGCATACATAAACTTGCATCTTTTCATAACATTCACATATCATTTACCCCTTTATGGTTGCACGTAAATGTGATTTATGGCATTCAAAGCTGGCATTCAAATCTAGCATCATTCTTTCATGCTTTCATAATTAATTCAATAAACATTACACAACTAATTAGATACTAAAATTTTTCTTTGACATATATGACTCATAAACTCTAATTATCATTTCATAAACATTGATAATTATTTAGGATTTAAAAAGGAAACAAAAAATAATAAAAATGGGCCAGACAGTATGAAGCACGGTCGTGCTTCATGCTCGTGCTCCCCCCACAACATGGCCATGTTTCCCAAAAACTAGCATAGAGCATGGTTGTGCTCTAGCCGTGTTCAACGTCATTTTGTAAATCCATCCCAAAGCACGACCTTGCTCTAGGCGTGAAACTCAGAAATTTTCTCCTTTTTCTCCCAAAACCAGCCAAAAACCCAGCAAATAACCATACCAACATTTTAAGCATATAAAATCCAGATTATCGACTACACATAACCTTCAAAAACATGGATTTAACTCCAAATTCTAACCATAATAATTTTTTCCAAATTACTACCTCATGCATATATATAAAAACAACCATGAACACCATAAATGCACAATCAATATTTTTATCCACCCCACCATCACACTTCAATAAATGCATACAAGACACCCACCAAGCCATTCAACCAAGAAAACTTATAAATAAGTTGTTGATCTTACCTTTTTGTACCACCCAAGATGTTTTTCTCACTAGATTTGGATGATTTCTCTTATTAGATTTTCACCACCAAGCTATAGATTTTTCCCCACCATCATGAGATCCAAGAAATTTCCATGACTCAAACACAAATTTAGGGAAGATTTCTTATCTTTTTCTTCTTCTCCTTTAACTTTCTCACTCTACTTCTCCTTCTCTCTTCCCTTTTCCTTCTCTCTTTTTCTCTATTGCCGTGGGTTTCTTCTGCCCCCTTAGGCTTGGCTGGTGACTTGCTTTGTCAAGTCAACAAGAAAACAATAAAAAAATGCTAGCTTCTTGGAGAAGCTTCTCCTCCTTAACAACTCTAAGTAGTACAAAAATGCCATGCCATTACTTTGAGACTAACCATTAGCTAAGGCCTTGTTTGATGAGTTGGAAATGTGCCAAGTGTTTAATCTCCTCTTGAGGTGTATTCCAATGGCTTTTTGTATAGTTCTCTTCATAGCTCCTTATCCCTCTTCTTATTGCCCATTTATGAAGAAATTACTATTTCATCCTTAATTATTTCTTTCAAAAAAAATTGAGAAACCCCTTATTTAATATCCATAATTATTTCCTCATAATTATCCCTTTTAATCCTTTTTAACCTTTCTTAATATTCTATTTTGTGAATATAATTTATAGAAATTCAGTGTTACAAATTGAATACTTCATGCAGAATGTATATATAATGACACAAAAAAACAATAATACCTTTTGCCTATCAAATATAAATGTTCAATCACATTCTACAATTCTTTAAATATCGTGTAACAATAGTTCTAGAAACAAAACCTGTGTATATTTATTCTCTATCTCAACAATAACATATGCTATTGGAAATAGATTTTCATTTCCATCCCTCTCAATAGCTAATAGTAGTTAACCTCGAAATGGAGACTTAAGATGGCAACCATCTAGACCCACAAATTTCCTACAACCAGCCAAAAATCCTAATTTCATTGCTCCCAATGACACATACATCCTCTTGAACACACAATTTCCTAATGCTCCATAATTAGCAATATGTACCTTTACTTTCTGGATTGTGATCAAGAAGAGTTTGTGTATAATCATACACCATTCTATTATAACAACTCAATTATATATATATATATATATATATATATATATATATATATATATATATATATATATATATATATATATATATGTATGTATTTTTAAAATCCAATGAAGTCATTACCTCTTTACTTCTAACTATTTAACTCATAATAACATTCAATTAAATTAACCAAGCACTATTAGGGTTTATGGTATACCATTAATACTGATTCAATCTTAGGTTCGCATACACATCATTAATTAACAACATCTATACACAAATCAAACACATATATGTCTACATCTTATTCATCCATATTAACCAGTTTCGGATATACGGGTGCGGGTGGTTGCACCTTCATCGGGATCTTAGCCAACACGACCCAACATATGCTAAAAGCCGGCCATAGAGAATATCTGCATATCTAGTCCTCTGAACATGATATGAAAATATAGTGAGAATTAAATCCCAGTAGATTCAACAATAAATCATAATTATTATCAATATAGATCATCATATCATGTTCATTTGTATAAGCTACCAAAAATATCTTAGGTCACATGAATGCACTTTATCTATGTACATAAAAATCATACAGTAATGACATGTATATCATGAATAACTATTTTCAGAATATCATATGATAGCTATCCACTTATTTTCATCTGAAGCTTCCTCGATCAGGGTCAGTACTTTCTACTCTCCAATACGAGTTTTTCTCGCTCCATCCGACATGGCACACTTTCTCTTTCTTTTCTCATTAACATAATCATAGCCGTGAGTAGGGCATCCCCTACTGGTGTACCACACAGATCACCATGTGACTGTGTTCATCTCTTTTCTTTTCTTCTTTTCTTCATGTTAATAGCCAAAAATATAATTTCAATAACAAGTATGTTCATTATATTCACATGCCATAATTTATCATCAAAGCATAATCATTACCAAAAATAATGGTAAACTACAATCTTGCCATGAACATAATCATTTTCGAATATCACTTTATAAAATATTTCCATGTCAAAATTTCACACTTAAGATGGTAAGGAGTTCATGCAATGGCAATGGCTATGGCATATACTAGTCATTTATTATTTTCATTTATAAGATTCTTCTTCTTTTTTAAATATTATTTCCTCTCTCACTAAACAGAGCATAACACCCTCATTTTAGATCTAATTGAGGTGATCTTGGTGTCAATTGAAAGATAAGACAATCCTCTAAAACCCTTATGTTGAACATTTTAGTGAAATCTTAAGTAATCGTGGTGTTACTACTCCCTCAAATTCAATGTTATTTCTTCTCGGGTAAGTTTAGATTCCTACTTACTAATCTGGTCATATCTCCTTTACACTAACTCCAATTAAGGTGATTGCAAAGCCTATAAAAATTTAAGACACTTATATATAACTTTCATGTTTATCATTACTTCATATTCCATACGAATTATTCCCAAAAAAATAAAAAACAAAAACACTTACATTTACCACCCTGGATTCTAGACTGATTCTGACCTCTACTCATTAATAAACTATATCACCCTCATATGGACTCCATATTAAGTGGTTTTAGAGCCTATAGATCCGTAATACATATATCTATATTTATTATGTTAACAATTTCCTTTAATTCCCTACAGATGTTACCAAGAAATTCAAACACATAAGCATACTTAACAGATTCTTCACTGGTAGCTAGTTTTTGACCACTGCTTACTAATCTGACCATATCTTCCTAATATGAATTTCAAATTAGATGATTCTAGTGGCTAAAATTTTTTGAGACATATATACATATTTTTCATGTTAACTATTTATTTTAGTTTCCTATATATTTTTTCTAGAAATTTAAAAACAAAAGCTTCCCTAGTTACTCCGAAATCCATTTTTCTAACCAAACCGTTCCTAAAGTTTTAGTTCATCATTTTATTATGTCCTCTTCCATTTTCTTCCTAATTTATATCTTATCATCTTCCATCAATTTTTCACCACATTTAAATATACAAAATAGCAGTATAAAAATTCTAAAATTTTGCCACCCCTAGCCATACCTATACAGAACTTTCTACACCAACCAAAATGTTCAAAACATCCATCATATGCAAGATAACATGTAACATTATATAGCAACATTCATGATCAATCATCAAAGTAACAAATATTATAAATTTCATCAAAGTTCTAAGATCAAAATCCTATATAAATGTTACAAATTTCAAAACTTTTCTTCAAAAAGAGATATTGTTAAACCTACCTAAATATCTCCCTAGTTCACTTAGTGAATTCATTTTCTTGTTTCCACTTGAAAGAAGTAGAAAGATTCTTCCCTTCCCTTAACTTTTCTAACAACTTAAATAAGAGAAGGAGGGTGAGTTTTGAACCCTAAGGATGAAGAAAAAGATGGATTCAAGTATAAATTAAGCTAACTTACCTTGAGTATTTAATCCTCTAGAATTCTCCTTCCTCTACCTTCCTCTCTTCTCCTCTCTTTCTCTCATTTCCTCACTCTACCTTGCTTATGTTTTTTGTCTCCCTCACTTGGAAAAAATTATAATGTTATAAGGGTGGGTTTTGCTTAAATAAACTATCAAGTGGTTCACCTTTCATAATCATGGGTCTACCTTATCACAATTAGGATACACTTGGTTGTTTTTTGGAGAAAGACAACTCATATTCTTGTCTTCCTCTCCCTTAATCAAGATATGCATAGCAAAAGGAGATTTGTATTTTGAAAATTATGATAAAATGTTTTTAAGATAAGGGACAAGGTCCCTATGATTTAGGGATTCATTTTCTTTTTCTTTTGTCTTAATCAAGTATGATAGGTTTGCCTTTCTAGGTAACAAATTTCCAACCCTTGAGTCTCCCTTTCTTGGCTGAAATTATTTGTGTAGGATAAGGATGTTTTGTCATAATGTCATATATTATTACCTACTTGTTGAAATTATGAATGTAAGTTATAGATGTTTTGTCCTAATGGCATGTATTATTACCTACTTGTTGAAATTATGAATGTAGGATATAAATGTTTTGTCCTAATGCCATATGACATTATCTTGATTATTCTTACACTACTATTTCTTCACATGATTCTCATTTTTCCCTCTTGGATTTGAGCTCATTCTTACCTATTTTCTTTACTTTGGCTGAAATTCTACTTTTCATAGAGGGATTGGTCACATTTTCATGCTTTGTGGACTATCGGTCTAATTTCTATATCTTAGTCCAAATTTATGTTTTATTTCTTTCTTGGGCTATCCTATTGGCTTGCTAAAAACTCAAGTGAAGTAAAAAAAACTCTATATGAAGTGTCCATAGGTGAAAGCCCAATGTTTGGGTGGAGATATTAAATTTAGGAACTTTAGTTCTTGAATTAGAAAAAATTACTCTAATACAATCTTGTTGAAATTTTGAGACCTTTACTTACTTCCCAAAAATTTATCTTCTTTAACCAAGAATTTCGTCTCTCTTTAGTATGTTATTTTAAATGTTTTCCTATTAGGTTTTTCTCTCTTTAATTATTCCCTTAATGTTAGAAACATTTTCTATGCATACACATAAGGTGGAGAATTTCTAAGGATTATATTTCCTTAGACATCTAAAAATTGTCTAATAAATTTTTTCATTAACTAAATATTTATGTACCTTTATTAATAAAAGAAACGAAATTAGAGATGTTACATCTATACTACTGACTCCACTCTCCATGAATAGCCTTCATGGCCTTCTTTTTTGTTCTATAAACTTGTTGTATTGAAATATCACTCTTCAAATTAGTAGTATTCTCTATCATCATATTAGCTACTTTCTAATTTGGGTTTCTTCTCAACTTTTCTAGGTATTTTTCCTCTAGATAACTTGAGGTGATTTTCCTATTCCTATATGCTCTAGGACATGAGTGCTTTGAATACAAGTTTCTAATCTAAAATATACTTTCACCATTTAATTTGATCCCATATATTCTAAACCCGCAACTCTTTGCACATTCAACTATAACCTTGTCAGGATTGTTTTTCTTCCATTTAAAGTCCTTTCCTTGTTGGATATTCCATTCACGGATTGTAGTCCTAAAAACAACCACATTTGGAAACTTTTGGCCTACATTGAAGACGATATTGTCCATGCACTTATCAGGCCTAAACTTATCATATCTTGACGTGGCACATTTTTCATCACTACTGATAGACGGAGATATCAACTCATCAGACAGTGCATATTCTGATTGAATATCAGTATCTAGATAGCCAGCATTTATAGTTTTTATCATTATCAGTGACCTAGGAACCAAACTAAGCTTCTTTTGAGGATTTTCTTGCATAGACTCTATGCCTACAAAATTTAAATTAAGCATTATTTATGTTCAAAAACCTAAGTAGCTAAATATTATATAGAAATTATCAATGTAGCTAGATAGTCAATTTACCTGGAAGGTCATAAATCTCTTCATCATTGGTTACCACTTCTTTCCAATAAAGGTCTTCTTTAGTGCTACTACTATCTTCATCACTTTCGTATTCACTTTCTTCCCCTTCACTACTGACACATCATAAAGATTACTTGTGTCTATCATGTATATTGAAACTTCCAAGCCTAGTTTATAAATATCATATATGTCCAACATGCCTTTAATCTCAAGGTCTGACATAATATGTACAAGCCCTATATCCAACGTCTGATCAGGGACAAGGTGATTAATAGAAACACTTGTTTTCCACATGAATTTTTTTAACTCATACATAAGCTTGAAGTATGACACAATATCCCTATCCATAGGGTCTATGGTTGCCACATTACCTCCTATGTAGGTGGTCTCTTCCAATCTATATTGTAAATTTTCACCATCATGAACAATAAAATTTACATGTGATTTTTTTGACCCTGCATAAAAAATTTAAACAAATTCATAAATACATATTGAGTTGATAATACATTCAAAAGAATGATGCTAAGAGAATCTGTTAAAACAAAATTCAAAACGCCATTTTTTGAAGCTATTACCTTCTTAAAGGTTAGGTGTAATGCTTTTATCTTTTCTCTAATTTGTAAAATAGGTTATGATTATTCGAAGATAATACTATAGGGACAAGTTAAGTGTGTTAAACTATGAATCCATTTATACTCAATATGCACATATATGGTAAATCGAAGAATTTCTACAAGTTTTGTTAAGTCATTCTTTTTTAAAACATTAAAGACTTATTTATTTTTTAGAGATACTATAATTCAAAATATATGCTTTTATGTATGTATTGATATTCAATTACAAAAATACAGTGAACCTTATAGCATTTTTGTTATTATTAGTCTACCAATATAATAGAGGAATCTTGACGTTAAATTGTTGCTTTCCTTTGTTCTATATACAAGCATTGTGTGATCCAAAAACAAAAGAATGAATATATTATACATTCATCGAGGCATCTTGGTAAAAAATAAAATTCTTTCACAAATGTCGACTACATTGTCTGTAAACATAGAAGACCACAAAAGGAATCTACCATCTATAACCAAACTATACAAATCACATGATTTACACCTTTTTTATGTAATCAATGGTACACCAATCACTGCATTTTCCTTTTTTAGAACATATACCTAAAGCGTTATTCATATGCACTTTGTAATCACAAAAACAGAGATCAGAAACACAAAGCAAAGGATCCTTCCGTTGTCGTTAGGAATTTCTTCTTTCTATGGCTTCTGGTTGCTTCTTCCTCCACAAGTGCTCGAGCAAGGGCTCTTCAATGGCAAACACTGGACGACAGGTAGCTTCAACGTTGAACAGTGAACATCGTGGTGGCTTGGTGAGAAAAAACGCAATGGCTCTGTGATGAACGACATGGTGCCTTTGGCTTTGATGACCAACGATGGCTTTGACACAGTGACTTCACTCTACTCGCATTCACCTACTTATTCCTTTACGGTAGAACACGAGCCATTTTCACTGGGTGTGTCTCCGTAACAAAACTAAACATTAGTTGAAGTCAAAGAAAAAAAATCTAATTGATTTTTTTTAAAAAAATAAAGGGCTTTTTCATATTTTCATATATCAATAATGTTAAGTTTAACGGGGAAGTTAATAGTTGGGGGCAAATTGCAATCAAACAAAAAATTAGGGGGGACATTGCAATGTTTGAAAGAAAGGGGAAAGTTGCAATTGTAATCAAAGATCAGGGTGGCAAATTACCATTTCTCCTAATAATTAATACTATAAATTATTATTGAGGGTAAAAATTTTCTAGGAAAAACATAAAATATTAATTTTATGCAACTATTAAACTAATAGTGGTCAAAGCATATACTTAAATCAGGGTTGCTTTGACTTTTGCATGTTGCCCGGTTCAATTGGTTCTTTTTGTCATTCATGTCGTTGCTTCCTATTTAATTTTCCTAATTGTGTTTTGGGCAATATTTCTACAATATTATCATTTTTATTTTGATGGTTGTGTTCTGTGTGTTGAATGTCTTATTATTCTTGAATAACTCCAAGGTAAAAAGTTTTGAAATTACATGCTTTTTCTCACACTATTTTAATTTATATAATTTATTGCCAATCTTAATATAGTTTGGATCTATTTTAGTTTTTATTCTTGGAATGCGCTTTCGGAGATATTTTAGCTGCATTTGTTTCGCACTACAAGAAAATTAACTTTCTGTAACAACCTTAATAAGTCACTACTAAAAATATACTTTCAATTACAACCTTAGTCGTTATTAAATCTCTTTTAGTATATAACCATTTAATAGTGATTCATAAAAGTCGTGTTTTAGTTGTCACTTAAAATTCTTTTTCTTGTAGTGGCAAAAATGGAGCTTGCAGTGGTTATTGTTGTATGAATAACTTACTTCTATTATAATTATTGTTGATATTGCTTTTTAAAATCTCATGTGGTTATTTTTCCTTAGGTACCAAGTGGTTTGCATAAGGGAATCTTTCTAAGAAATGGACTTACTGTGGAAAAAATTTCTAGATTACTAGCTCCTGGTTATGGTTTTTATTGGACTTAAGACAGACATTAGTGGTGCATCTATGTGTGTCTGTGGGGATACAAAAATGATAGTTTTTTGTTGCTTGAACATTTTCTCTTTTAGCTAATACTTCACATCAATAGTATATGCTACATAATTTACTTCAAGACTAAGATTAAACTCTTACTAATTCTATGTGGCTACCTCTGCTTCTCTTTCTAGGACTTATTTCAAAGTCACTTTCTAGAGTTTGATTCTGTTGTTCAATCCAGAAAGATAAAATGCTACTTTTTCTTTACTTTCCTAGATAATATTATAAAGAAGATTTTGAAGAAATTTTCTTGAGGGAGTGGACATTTTAAAAGTCACAATTTGGATAGACCCTGTCAACAATCACAATTGGATGAAAGACTAATTTTCTTCAGGCCAAAAATGCAATGGATAATGTCCTCTTCAAATTAGCATATTCAAGAATCAAACATTTTTTTTTAAAGTTCAAACAGCTACTACTATTGCAACCAGTCAATGTTGGATTTTTAATTGTGAGTTTTATTTGTATGAAATTATGCATTTGTTTGTTGCCACAAGCTTATGCTTCTTCCTTCTAGCCTTTGTATTTATTTTGAGTTACTACCATTATCCAAAATATTATTGTTTTTAAAAATAATCGATTGGTGCAGAACATTTACTATAATTTACTGCATTGAAATAATGGAGATCTTCAGTTGACCAAAATTTTTATTTTTATTTATTGAATTTAAGATTTAGATTTTAATTTCAATGAATCCATGCAAAGCACAAGCACTAAATTAGTAGTAGTTTAATTTGTTAAAAGGATTCTGTGATACATCGAGGATGGCCCATAGTTATTAAAATTGAATGGACTTGCTCCTTAGAATATTAAAGCCAAAGAAAAAGAAAGGCTGGCTTGGACTATAGGTTTTTAGTCCCATATTTAATTACCAAATAGACTGAAACAAACATTTCACCTCACTCTCACCACCACCAATTTTTTTTATTGATTGAATAGCCATAAACTAAAATGTTGTTTGGCTATTCAATTTTAGTAGTGATAGCTATGAATTTAATTTAATTAAATGCAAATATACACTGATGTCAAATAATAAAATTTTTGTGAGTATAGAGCATCAATTCTACGATATTAATGTTATTAATTACTGCATTATTAATATTAATATTAAATGAATGATGCAAAAATAGATTAAATGAAAATAAAATGAAATAAATAAATATGAAATTAAAGAAAGCAAAAGCAAAACAGAAAAAGCAATTGATTATAAGGATTTTGATTTTAATATAATTAATCCATCTTGAATTTTTTTTCTCTTTAACATAAAAATTATAATCCTAATTATCATTTAAGATACCTTAAATTATTCACTATCCTCTTTCTCGATCTAACAAAAATACTTTTAGAAGTTAATCTACTATGTCTCCATATGAATTAAAACAACCACAGATTCATTAAGTTTTATGACTTTCAATTAAAGACTACACAAACCATACAAGTACATTTCTATTTCACTTGCAATCCATGGTTAACCACACAATGAACTAAAAACATAAATCACCTCCTAGTTTCATTATAATTAACAAATCATTTAATCAGTTATAAAGTAATCAAAAGCATTAAGTGTAACAACTCCATTTATGTAAATGTAACAATTTTTTTTTTATATTTGTAAAATTCCATGAAGTTATTACTACTTTAATTCTAACCACTTAACTCGTAATAATAATCACTTTAATTAAGCATAATTGTTATTAACAGTGATACAATACTGAGTTTCCATACACACTATTATTTTACAAACTACACACCATTATTTTACAAACATTTGTACAAAGGTACAAAATAGCTCTAATCATCTATGTCGACTACTTCCGGGGACACTGGTGCGGGTGGCATGTCCACCGAAATCTCAGTCACATCTACGACAGATACATCTGAAATAACTAGAAGTTGCCCAAGGTAGGGCACCTTGATCCAACGTACAGAAATAATAAGTGTCATAGAGAAAATCTACATATTTATTCTTCTGAACATGATATGGAAATATAGTGAGAATTAAATCCTAGTAAGTTCAACAATAAATCATAATTTACCATCAATATAGTTCATCATGTCATGTTCAGCTGTATAAACTACAGAAAATATCTTTGGTCACATGAATGCATTATATCTATGCACATAAGAATCATACAATAATGATATGTATGACAGGGTTAACTATTTTCAAAATATCATATGATGGCCATTAACTTATTCTCATTTCAAGCTACCCCGGTCAGGGTGAGTATCTTCTACTCTTCGGTACGGGTTTTTCTCGCTCTGTCTAACATGGCCCACTTTCTCTTTCTTTTCTTATTAACATGATCATAACCGTTGGTAGGGCGTCCCCTACTGGTGCACTACACGGATTGCCATGTGACCGTGCTCATTTCTTTTCTTTTCATAATGATAGCCAAAAATATGCTTTCAATAACAAGTATGTTCATTAAAATATAACTATTACCATAAATCATTGGTAATCATGCCATGAACATAACCATTTCAAATATCACTTTATAAAATATTTCCATTTCAGAATTTCACACTTAAGATGATAAGAAGTTCATACAATGACAATGGCTATGGCATATACTAGTCATTTATTATTTTCATTTATAAGATTCGTCTTCTTTTTTAAATATTAATTTTATTTCTTTATTTTCTTGATGCAGGTTTTCATCATATCTAACCTTCTCTTTATACTTGACCTTTAGTAATTTTCTTCTTATTTATATCATTTCCAACACATGTTCTTACAAATTTATAGAGCATTGTTCTCCAATTTGATTTCTACTATTACCCTATAGTTAAAGAGGTTCGTCTAGGGTAGAAAAATGTTGAAAATAGGCTTAACCAGCTTCCAACACGGTCTGACCATGTTCCAGGACATGGCCATGCTTTAAAAATACTTCAAATGTACTCAAAAACAGCCCCGAACACGGCTAGCCCGTGCTTGAAGCACCCAGAACACGGCCTGGCCGTGCTCTGTGACCTTTGCTCACTAATCAGAGCATAACTCCCTCATTTTAACTCCGATTGAGGTGATCTTGGTGTCTACGGAAATCTAAGACAATTATCTAAAACTATTATGTTAATCATATCAGCAAAATAGTAATAAATCTTGGTGTTATTACTCCCTTAAATTCAATATTATTTCTTCTCGGGTAGGTTCTAACCTTTACTTACTAATCTAACTATATCTCCCACATACGAATTCCAAATTACGTGATTCCAGTGACTAAACATCCGTGACACATAAATATATAATTCATATGTTAACCATTTATTTTAATTCCTTATAGAATTTTTCCAGAAATTAAAACACCGAAGCTATCCTAACATATTCTTCCCTGATTAACCATTTTCTGACCTTTGTTTACTAATTGGAACATATCTACCTCATATGAACTCTAAATTGAATGATTCCAGTGGTTACAATTCTATGACACACATAGCTATAATTATTATGTTAACCATTTATTTTAATTCTATACAGATAATTCCCAGAAATTTAAATACAGAAACTATCCTAACATATTCTTCCCTGATGAACCATTTTCTGACCTTTGACTACTAATTAGATCCTATCTACCTCATATAGACTCCAAATTGACTGATTCTAGTGGCTAACAATCCATGACACATATATCTTTAATTCTTATGTTAACCATTTATTTTAATTCCTTATAGATTGTTCCCAGAAATTAAAACACTGAAACTTAGAATTCTGCCAACCATAGCCATACACATGCAGAACTATCTACACCAACCTAAGTATTCAAACATACATCACATGTAAGATCAATATGTAACATGATATAGCTACATCCATAACCAATCATCAAAGTTCTAAGATCAAAATCTCATATAAATATTATAAGTTTCAAAAGTTTTCTTCAAAAAGAAATATTGTTAAACTTACCTGGAGCACTTAGTCCCCTAGACTTCTTTCTCTTTCTTCCTTTCTTCCTCTCCTTTCCTCACTCTACCTTACTTCTATTTTTCCTCTCCCTCACTTGGACGAAATTATAATGTTGTAAGGGTGGGTTTTCTTATATAGACCACCAAATAATTCACCTTTCATGATCATGGGTCTACCTTATCACAATTAGGATACATTTTGTTGAATTTTTGGAAAACAAACAACTTATGTTCTTGTCTTCCTCTTCCTTAGTCAAGATATGCATAGGAAAAGGAGATTTGTATTTTGAAAATTATGATAATATGTTCTTAAGATATGGGACAAGGTCCCTTTGATTTAGGGATTCATTTCCATTTTCTTTTGTCTTAAACAAGTATGATAGGTTTGCCTTTTTAGGTGGCAAATTTATAGCCCTTGAATCTCCATTATTTGGTTGATATTATTTGTGTGGGATAGGAATGTTTTGTCCTAATGCCATGTATTATCATACCACTTGCTTAAATTATGAGTGTAGGATATAGATGTTTTTGTCCTAAAGCCTTGTATTATCATGCCACTTGCCAAAATTATGAATGTAGAATCACACCACTTGCTAAATTTTTGTCTTAATACCATGTAACCTAATCTTTATTATTGTTACATTATTATATCATCACCTAATTTATTTTATTTTATTTTTCCTCTTGGATTTAGGCTTATTCCTACCCATTTTCTTTGCTTTGGATAAAATTCTACCTTTCTTGGAGGGCTTGGTCACATTTTCATAATTTTTGGGTTATTGGTCCAATTACTATATCCTAGTCCAAATCTATGTTTTATTTCTTGCTTAAGTTATCCAATGGGCTTGCTAGAAACTTATGTGAAGTAGAAAAACTCTATATGAAGTGTCCATAGGTAAAAGCCCAATGTATGGGTAAAGATTTTAAACTTAGTAACTCTAGTTCTTGAATTAGGAAAAATTACCCTAATTCAATGTTCTTGAAATTTTATGACATTTACTTGTTTCTAAAAATTTATCTTCCTTATCCAAGAATTTTGAATCTCTTTAGTATGTTATTTCTAATTGTTTTTCCTATTAGGTTTTCCCTCTTTATTTGTTCTCTTAATGTTAGAAACATTTTATATGCATATACATAATGTGAAGAATTTCTAAGGATTATATTTCCTTAGATATCTAAAATATTGTCTAATAAATTTTATTTCCTTAATTAAATATTTATGTACTTTTATCAATAAAAGAAACGAAATTAGGGATGTTACATTAAGAGCAATCTCGAAAACTCAAATAAAAAATAATCTATTAATTAAATTGAATATACAATACAAAAGTTCATAATTAAACTATATCATAATCCTAAAAATTAAATTATTTCATAATAGAAAACAAAAAAACTCATATTGGTGATAGAATTAAGGCTATTGCTAAGAGCGAGCCTAAACTCCTATCATCCTCCTTCAATTCGTAACACAGGGGTCATTTTAAAGATGTATAATAGGTCTTCCAATTCTATTCAAACTCTTATTTTGAAAACTAACTTATCACTTGGCATAACAACGCTACGAAGCCAACATTGCAATGCTGAGATTTCAAGTCACGATTTTCTTTCACATTCTTTCTAGCATCGTGATGGTCAAAATTCATTATTGCAGCACTGGAGTTTTTGGATTTCAATTTGAATTCTGGAATTACTAGCGTCATGACGGCAAAATTCCACCATAGCGACATTGATATTTATGTCCAACTTCTTTGTAATTTTTGTTTTTTTTTTCTTTCGTATATGCAAATCTTCTCAATTCTTCAACTTATTTTCATCTACAAAAGTAAACACACAATCAAACATAATTCTAATTAATTTACTCAAAAATTAACAAAAATTCAAGTTAAAGTTGTTTAATTTATGAGTATAAAACTGTGTTAGACTATATTTTGGTATTTAGGTGTAAAGAAAAAGCATATGGATGAACTAGAGTTAAAAGTTTTTAAGTAAAAATAACTTTTTATATGACTCATGAAAGGTATAGTGAAAAATTATAGTGGTACTACTCCTATAGAAGTATAGACTTAGATGACTCAAATTATAAGAACTTTTACTCTCTTTCTCAATTAGAACTCTAGATGAAGATGAAAGATTATGTCCATTTCATGTGTTTACTTTAATAAAGTTGTACGGTCCATGCTAGTCCGTAAAAGATGTATAGCTATTATTAACGTATTATGTGTTGTTCATGTGTCTATCTTTATTTGTGTGTTGTACAATGAGTTATGAATAATCTCTATTGTCTTGTTTGTTGCCTTAAATATATATACCAAAGGCCTATTTAGTTATAAAAGCAAGTTAAGATTTGAATCAAATAAACATGTGTTTTGTCACGCCCCTAATTTTAGGGCACGTGAAACACGTATATCATGAATATATATTTCCCATAAACATGAATATCCCAATCCTTTATAAAGGAAACAGATACATATAGGTTTTCCCATACAAATCAAGTACATATATATCAGAGTACAGCAGAAGCAGGGATCCTGCCTGTGGCGTTCAGAGCAACTCTAGAGTATAATTATATTACAAATAAAACACTGAGAGACCAGAAACAATTTAGGCTCACCACAAAAGTGCGACACTTAGTCGATCAAGAAGCAGCAGGACCAAACTCTGGATTTTTATCTGAAAAATATGTCAATCACGTGTAGTGAGTTTTACAACTCGATGAGCAAATAATACGTCCTATGACCTCTTAGGTCAAAATATGGATGTACTCACATAATAAAATTTATTTCATCAAAAATTACATTTCAGAAATACATCCATATGGGACCCGTATTTTCAAATATTCTTTGTCCAAAAATCATAATCAAGAATTTCAAACTGTATATGGTACTGTATAAACAATATTCAAATCAAGTTCAAAATCATACTCAATACTGTATAATCATTAACCAAATCATGTTATGCATCAAAAAATTTCTCATAAAATATTCGGAGGATCCCATATCAGAACCACCATATCAAAGTTTAACCCTTTCCGTACTTTGGTGGTATAGGATTTGCCTAAACTCAGCATCCAGCTGAGGTTTGCCCTACTACAATTCAAGAGGACACGCGAAGGGACTCTGTATGGGTCTTTCCCAAGCACACAGCAAGGGAAGGCAAATAACATCTCATATAATTGGCATCTCGCCCATATATAGGAGGCATTCTGCTCTCCTTCATATATCATCTCCCGTGTGTTGGCCCTCACACGAGGTTAGCACCCCCTCCCCTGCTAGCTGAGGCAATCAAGGTGTGCACCAGGGCTAACATCACCTGCTGTTAGCAAACAGTGTTTCCAATAGGATTCCTCCATAAAACCATAATTTCATATACTTTTTATTAATCAAAATAAATGTACTATTAAAATACAGCATTTTCATTCTCAATATATTCCTCAGTCAAAACTTCCCAATCAAGGGAATCACGTATATATGCCTATATCCGAGGCAAACATATCACTGTATAAATCAATATCATATGCACATATGCCATATAATTCAGTATAAAATTCTCAATATAATGCAGACTTTCAATCTCTATATATTCATCTGTCAAAACTTCCCATTCAGGGGAATCAGTTATACATGCCTATATCTGAGGCAAACATATAGCTTTATAAATAATGCCACATGCATAAATATTCACTTTATCATTTAATGAGAAATACATGTGAAATCAGATACATCATGAGTTTAGAAATCCATTTTCAAATACTATACTCTTCTTGAATCATATTTCAAATTATAAACAATTCATATCATTTTAATGCATTTCAGAAACATATCAAAGTGTAAATATCTCATAAACATAATCATATACATGCTCAAATATTAAGAAAAGAATAGGGCAAGTCATAGGAAGAATCATCTACTCAAAGATAAGGGCTCTAAATTGGACAGCCCTAAAATGTACTTTTTCAATCTCTATTTGATCAAATTGATCTCAAAAACGTATCTGGAGGGTCCAAAAATCAAGAAAGTAATTTCGGAAACTTGGTCACTATTCACCGTCGGAAAACACAATTTGCTCGCCGAAAAACACTATTCACGACAAAAAAAGGCTGTTAGATGATCGAAAATATACATATTCTAAGGTTTATCTAATTCCTGAATCTATCTACAGCGTCAGAGTTTCAATTGGAGGTCTCTAAGTAAAAGTTTCAGGATTTACCTTGTTCTGATATTTTCTACTTCAGATCTACGGCAATTCAACGGCTGATTTGAAAAATTGATCGGTCAAAACTGTAGTATTTTTCGTTCTGAATCTAGTAGCACCCTCAGTTTTGAGATCGGAAGCTGATAGGCACTCCAGATCTAGAGAAAAAGTTGAAGGTTACTATTCACTCACTATTCATCCGTTTCGATTTTCAAAAAATCTCATAGCGATGTCTGCCCCCTTCCACTTTTATTTCTTTTTATTTTTTATTTTTTTAATAATAATTATTATTATTTAATAATTAATAATAGGATTTTATTTTATATAAATTCATATAAATTCTGTTTTTCATCCTAAAATATCCCAAAAATTTCTAAAAATTTACATTCTTATAAACCTTTGGTTAAAATCTTAAATCATGATTTTTCTTGATAAAAATCGCAATAAAAAAATCTCAAAAAAAATATCTTTATTCATATTAAAAGAAATAATATTTCTAAAAATACAACAAAAATTCATTAGAGGCTGGTATAATTATTTTAAGCAACACAATAATTATTTTACTTAAAAGTCTACTTACTTTTAGAAAAACATAATTATTTTTAAACAAATAAAAATATATTTGCTTATAGCAAAATACTATCATTTAAAAATACAAATTACGCGCCAAAACGTAAATTCTCATATTTTCTTTGTACTTCTTTAACCCATGTAGTAAATATACATATTTTCTACGGTTCTTATCTCTATTTTTAAAATTTTCTTTTTTATTCTAAATTTTCTTTAATTAAAATTTTCGTTAAATTTTACGGTTATTACATTCTTCCCCCCTTAAAGAAATTTGGTCCCTAAATTTCATCACCATTCTACCACATGTAGGGAATAAAAACAAAACATAATTTGGAGTTACCAACCTTATTACTTGAATAATTGGGGATATCTCATCTATATGCCATCTTGTACTTCTCAAGTGGCTTCCTCACTTGAGTGGTTTTTCCATATCACTTTCACTGTAGGTATTTTCTTTAACCGCAACTTCTTTACTTGTTTGTCCACTATTGCTACTAGTTGTTCCTCATAGGTTAAATCTTCCTGTAACTGAATCTGTGGACACTGTATAACATGTGTTGGATCTGGTAAATATTTTCGTAGCATAGAAACATGAAAGATTGGATGGACATTACCCAATTCAGGTGGTAAAACCAAACGAGCCACTAAACTGATCCTATCAAGAATTTCAAATAGTTCTATATACCGAGGGTGTAACTTCCCTTTCTTTCTAAATCGCATTACCTCTTTCATTGGTGAGTCCTTCAAGAATACGTGGTCACCAACTGATAATTTCTAGTGCTCAACATTCATAGTCCCATTGGACTTTTGGGCTGTATTTCTTTTCTAATCAATTTCACTTTATACAAGTACTCAACAAATTATATATATACATATAAGCAACTCTTAAACCATTGAGTATCTCATTCCTTTATATCCTCAAGCTCACATGCATATATCTATAAGTCGATATTAGAAAACATTCACATAACAGAAAATTTTTACACCCATATTGGATAACTATCTTTTCTTATTCTAGTCTTCTATCAAGTCATCTTTGCTTTTTAAATGTCAATATCATCCCATGAATATCATCATCTTAATCTATCATCTATTTTTATCCTGGAATCCTTTAATCAATATATTAAACATACGTAGCAATAAACCTACCAATCCTTTTATAACATTTATGTACCTTTGGCACATGTCTAACAATTCCACTTATCTTATCACAGTAACTCTATACCCTCTTATTAACATCAATAAATTCATTATCAATAATTTCAATTATTTCTTCTATCATATCCAAAATCACCTCATTCTAGCTTATATCAATCCTGTTTAATTCATCCAATAATTTCAAGAAGATCTTTCCCAACAATTACTTATACATAAATTCTCAATTTCAACATAATTCACATCTTAAATACTAGATTCGGTTTAGCATAGTATAAACCTTTAACACAAATATCTTGATCACTTACATTATTTTCGGACATGATTCTTAGAATATTCTCCATATTTTCAAATTAAGAGTTCAAAGATTAATTTAAATCCTACTTATCATATTTTCTTCCTCAAGATCTTCAACACCACTAATTCTTTTGATTACATTCGTCAAAACACCATAAGGCCATCATTCATCCATTCCTTACAAACTTTTTATTACTTTAACCTACTAACCATTTGGACACCATAATAATTGAGTTTCAAAGAAAATAAATTAACTTTCCTTATAATATAAAAGAATTTGGCATTTAATGTCAAATATTAATGTAGGACAATACAGCAAAAAATGTGGCATACATAATAGAGCATAGTGCCAAAATAGGAAGTTAGAAATTTGGACAAAATATTGAAATAAAATTAAAATCGGTGGCTATAATTCTTGAAAATCTGTAAACAAAACTTAGCTGCTATTTCAGCAAAAATCGATGGCTGTAAGTTTTGAATATATGTGTTAAAATCTACTTTAAATTTGTTGGTATTCGGTGGAAAGATAGCACATGGAAAAAGAAACATTTCTGAGCTTATAAAAGTTTGTGAAAATCAAAGAATACGTAGTTAACTGGTAGGATGCAGTTGATTGCTTCAGAATAGATGTAATCAATCAACTGTAAAATAACCAGTCCAAATTAAAATTTCTCAGAATAGCTAGTCGACTTAATAATACTGATAGTCGACTGGCAAGAACATTGGAAAAACAAGAAAAATCATTTAATTGTCCCTCTTCATTAACTATCTGGTTTGTATCTTCACTTTTTTTTTTCAATTATGCCTATCATCTACAACTTCCTTACAAGAATAAAGACATCAATCCTTCATTAAGGACAACAAGAAAAAGGAAATTTTCTAGTGATATCTTAACCTTATTCTCTTTATATGCCTAACATGAGTAACTATCACAACTACTGTACATATAAATGATTGCCGTCATTTTTGAAAATTTCATCTTCAATTTAGCTTATATCCATCAATCACTCACATAGTTGTTCTAATTATGTCCAACCTATTCACAAAGCTATCATATGTATGTCCTTCTCTGAATTCTATAAATACACACGTTAGTATCTTTATTTTCATACTCAAAGTTAAAGTGTGTACAGCTATGGAGGGAATCACATTCCGTTAGTTTCGAAATATTTGTGTTTTTTGTGGTTCTATTCCTGGGAAAAATGGAGAATATGTGAAAGTAACACAAAACCTGGGTATGGTGCTAGCCAAGAGAAAAATTCATTTAGTCTATGGTGGAGGTAACCGTGGGTTAATGGGATGTGTGTCTACAACTGTACATGTAGGATGATGTCAAGTTCTAGGTATTATTCCTATAGCTCTAACTGCATCCAACTTCATAGGAAAGACAATTGGGGAAGAATTTAGGGTTGGTTCCATGCATGAGCGCATGGCCAGAATGATGAGTAATGCTGATGCTTTCATTCCCTTACCAGGGGGTTTAGGTACTTTAGAAGAAATTTTCCAAATAGTCTTTTGGGCATAACTAAATAAGCATCACAAACCAATAGGTTTGTTAAATGTTAACCACTTCTTTGATGGTCTATTGTCTTTTCTTGATCATGCTGTGGAACAAAAGTTTATCCCACACTCAGCACGACGAATTCTCATCTCTTTTTTAGATGCTGAGGAGTTAATTGATGCTTTACAAGCATATATTCATGTACCTGATCCAATTACAGCTCAAATAGAATGGACAACAGACAATAGCAAAAAGTGCAAATTGGACTTAGATCTTCATCTGTAACTGTAGCAAGATGTGGACATTGATGTACCACTTTTACTTTCTCAGGGTTATCTTAGATACCATCTTGCTAGCCACATACCTTAAGAAAGTAATATTACTAAGTGCAAATTTATATTTTGAGAACTTAGCATATAGCTGATACTCCCTTGGAGTTTGTAAAACTATCTTTAAATATTGCTTACGATCCTCTGAACTCTTGGAATATTCTAGTATATCATCAGTAAATATAGTAACAACTTGATTCAGGGATGGCTTAATTACTTATTTATTAAATCTATGAATGTAGCTGGGACATTTGTCAATCCAAATGACATAACTAAAAACTTATAGTGTCTATGCCGAATCTTAAAAGCAATTTTTGCAATATCCTCTTCTCTTATCTTTAATTGATAATATGCATATATCAAATCAAGTCAATTTTTTTTGAAAAATGTTGAGCACTTTCTAACTGGTCAAATAGATCATCTATACAAGGTAATGAGTATTTATTCCACATTGTAACTTTATTCAACTGTCTATAATCTATGTATAGTAATAATGATCCATCTTTCTTTTTCACAGATAGAACTGGAGCACTCCAAGTAAAAGTACTAAGGCTTTTAAATCCCTTGTCTAACATGTCTTATAACTATTTCTTTTTCAGTTCTTTAAGTTCAGTGGGTGCCATTCTATTTGGAAATATAGACACTAGTTAGGTTTCAAGAAATAAATCAATACCAAATTCTATTTATTGTTTAGGGGTAATCCTGGCAATTCCTCAGGAATTATATCAGAAAATTCTCTAACCACTGGAACTTGATTTATACTGGTATACTTTATATGAACATCTTTTACCACTTGCCAAATATTCTTGGCACATTTTTGTAATCACTTATGGGATATTAAAACAGAGATTAGGTTATTGGGTATCTCACTACGATTTCCTTGTATCAAGAAAGAAAATTCTCCAAGAATATCGAATTTAATCACCTTAAAGTGACATTTCAAAATGACATGACATAATGCCAACTAATCCATTCTCAATATCACATCACAGTCTACCATATCTAGATAACCGGGTACAACGGATGTCACATTCAGAAACCATCATATTTGGTATCTGTCTCAATTCCTTAAATTCTTTAAAACGCATATCTCTTTCACTTTCAAGCTATAATTGATCCATACATACTTCTTAAGATGTCACAATATTCAATCTATCTTATATTATAAATTTTAGCAACTTGGAATAGAAAGGAATTTAAAACCCTATAGAATCCCTCAGCAACACCTCAAGTATAAATATGTCCAGCTCATATCGATACTAAAGGTCTTACTAAAGAATCTTTTGCTCTGATAGCCACAAGGAAACCTAATGCTCTGATACCAACTTGTCACACCCCTAATTTTAGGGCACGTGAAACACGTATATCACGAACATATATTTTCCATAAAAATGAATATCACAATCCTTTATCAAGGAAACAGATACTTATAGGTTTTCCCATACAGATACTATATACAAATCAAGTACATATATATCAGAGTATAGCAGAAGCAGAGATCCTGCCTGTAGCGTTCAGAGCAACTCTAGAACACAATTATATTACAAATAAAACACTAAGAGCTTAGCAAGAATTTAGGCTCACCACAGAAGTGTGACACCTAGTCGATCAAGAAGCTGTAGGACCAAACTCTGGGTCTTTATCTGAAAAATATGTCAACCACGTGTAGTGAGTTTTACAACTCAGTGAGTAGATAATACCTCATATGACCTCTTAGGTCAACATATGGATATACTCACATAATAAAATTTATTTCATCAAAAATTACATTTAAGAAATACATTCATGTGGGACCCATATTTTCAAATATTCTCTATTTAAAAATCATAATCAAGAATTTCAAACCGTATACGGTACTGTATAAACAATATTCAAATCAAGTTCAAAATCATACTCAATATTGTATAATCATTAACCAAATCATGTTATGCATCAAAACATTTCTCATAAAATATTCGGAGGATCCCATATCAGAACCACCATATCAGAGTTTAACCCCTTCTATACTTTGGTGGTATAGGATTTGCCTAAACTCAGCATCCCGCTGAGGTTTGCCCTATTACCATTCAAGAGGACACGCGAAGGGACTCTGTATGATTCTTTCCCAAGCACACAGCAAGGGAAGGCAAATAATATCTCATATAATTAGCATCTCGCCCATATATAGGAGGCATTCCACTCTTCTTCACATATCTCCTGTGTGTTGGCCCTCACACGAGGCTAACACCACCTCCCCTGCTAGTTAAGGCAATCAAGGCGCGCACCAGGGCTAACATCACCTGCTGTTAGCAGACAGTGTTTCTAATAGAATTCCTCCAAAAAACCATAATTTCATATATTCTGTATTAATCAAAATAAATGTACTATTAAAATACAGCATTTTCATTCTCAGTATATTCCTCTGTCAAAACTTCCCAATCAGGGGAATCACGTATATATGCCCATATTCGAGGCAAACATATCACTGTATAAATCAATATCATATGCACATATTCCATATAATTCAGTATAAAATTATCAATATAATGCAGACTTTCAGTCTCTGTATATTCATCTGTCAAAACTTCCCATTCAGGGGAATTAGGTATACATGCCTATATCTTAGGCAAACATATAGCTTTATAAATAATGCCACATGCATAAATATTCACTTTATCATTTAATGAGAAATACATGTGAAATCAGATACATCATGAGTTCAAAAATCCATTTTCAAATATTATACTCTTCTTGAATCATATTTCAGATTATAAACAATTCAGATCATTTCAATGCATTTTAGAAACATATCAAAGTGTAAATATCTCATAAACATAATCATATACATGCTCAAATATTAAAAAGAGTACAGGGCAAGCCATAGGAAGAATCATCTACTCACAGATAAGGGCTCCAGATTGGATAGCCCTAAAATATACTTTTTCAATCTTTATTTGATCAAATTGACCTCAAAAACGTATCCAGAGGGTCCAAAAATCAAGAAAGGAACTTCGTGAACTTGGTCACTATTCACTGCCGAAAAACACTATTCACGACAAACAAAAAGGCTGTTAGATAACCAAAAATATACATATCCTAAGGTTTATCTAGCTCCTGAATCTACCTACGGTGTCAGAATTTCAATTGGAGGTCTCTAAGTAAAAGTTTCAGGATTTACCTTTTTTCTGAGATTTTCTACTTCAGATCTACGGCGATTCAACGGCTGATTTGAAAAATTGATCGGTCAAAACTGTAGTATTCTTCGTTCTGAATCTAGTAGCACCCTCAGTTTTGAGATCGGAAGCCAATAGGCATTCCAGATCTAGAGAAAAAGTTGAAGGTTATTATTGACTCACTATTCATCCATTTCAATTTTCAGAAAATCTATAGCGTCGTCCGCCCCCCTTCCACTTTTATTTCTTTTTATTATTATTTTTTTTTAATAATAATAATTATTATTTAATAATTAATAATAGGATTTTCTTTTATATAAATTCATATAAATTCTGTTTTTCATCCTAAAATATCCCAAAAATTTCTAAAAATTTACATTCTCATAAACCTTTGGTTAAACTCTTAAATCATGATTTTTCTTGATAAAAATCGCAATAAAAAAAATCTAAACAAAAAATATCTTTATTCATATTAAAAGAAAGAATATTTCTAAAAATACAACAAAAATTCATTAGAGGCCGGTATAATTATTTTAAGCAACACAATAATTATTTTACTTAAAAGTCTACTTACTTTTAGCAAGACATAATCATTTTTAAACAAATAAAAATATATTTGCTTATAGCAAAATACTATCATTTAAAAATACAAATTATGCGCCAAAACGTAAATTCTCATATTTTCTTTGTACTTCTCTAACCCATGTAGTAAATATACATATTTTCTACGGTTCTTATCTCTATTTTCAAAATTCTCTCTTTTATTCTTAATTTTCTTTAATTGAAATTTTCGTTAAATTTTACGGTTATTACATGTTTTTTCAATATGTCTTCTTTCTGAAATTTTTCTCTTTTTGAAATTTTGAGTTCTCTAACATATGTCTAAATCTACCTGAGATATAAATATACTATACACTTGCCTCAGTTGAAGATCCTGTATATAAAAAGGTATGTATAATTTTAATAATTCGAATACTGGTTCTTTGTGTAATGATAAGATGTCTATGAAGGACTAAGCCTTGAGATTTAATAGTCTAAAAGCAACATTAGTTATCTCAATTATGCTTATGGATAATATACTCATCCTCATAGGACAAGGAGTCTCATATAAGAGCCAAGGATACATTCAAAAGTTTAAAAAAAGAGTACCATACATCTAGTTTTGAATGATAAAAAGTAAAAGAGTAAATACATAATTTAGCCCATGAATTTATTAGCTCTTTATACTTTAATCCCTAAATTTAAGTCATTGCACAGTTTAATCTTCGAATTTACCAAACATCAGACAATTTAAACCTTTTGTTATCCCTACACTAATTGTTTGCTGACGTGGCCCGTTAAGTGGTTACATGACATATTAATCATGCCACATTAACACTGACTCAACTAAAAAAAAAGAGAGTAAATATACAATTTAGTCCCTGAATTTCCTAGGTCCCTACAATTTAGTCATTAAATTTACAATGTCCCTACAATTTAGTTCCTAAATTCAGGTCATTACACATTTTAGTTTTTGAATTTATCAAACATTAAATGATTTAGTCTTTTTGTTATTTTTATATTAATTGTTTGCATATGTGACATGTTAAGTGTTTATGTAACAACTCCATTTAAGTATCAATTTTTTTTTCTTTTAAAATACCATGAAGTTATTACCTCGTTACAACTTAACTCAATATAATATTTATTTAATTTAAACAATACAGAGTTTACATACATGTCATTAATCAAAACATACGTACAACATATCAAATACATAAAAATCTACATCTTATTTATTCTGGTTGACCAATTCCGGAGATACAGGTGCAGGTGGTTGCACCTTCACCGGGATCTAAGCCAACTTGATCACAAACATTTTATTTGCTTCTCGGATCTGCCCAATATAAAGTACTCGATCCAACGTGCATTAAAAGCCAGAGGTCTATGTCTCTTATTGGTATTCGGGGAAAGTTTCAGAAATACATGGTCTCCTTCCTCAAACTCTAGAGGTCTTTGTCTCTTATCGTAGTAACTCTTTTGCCGACTCTGAGCTGTAAGTATTTTGTCTCGTATCATCCTGATTTGTTCAGTGGTTTGTTGAACTAGATCAGGACCCAAAAAGTTCTTTTCTCCTACCTCAAACCAACATAGTGGAGATCGGCACTTCCTACCATATAAAGCTTCGTAGGGAGCCATCTTAATAATGGAGTGATAACTATTATTATAAGCAAACTCTACTAAAGGTAGGTACTTATCCCATCCTTTACCTTGCTCTATCACACAGGCCCTTAACATGTCTTCTAGAGTTTGAATGGTCCGTTCTGTCTGCCCGTCAGTCTAAGGATGGTAGGCAGTACTGAACCGCAACTGAGTACCAAAAGCTTCCTGCAACGCTTTCCAAAACCTCAACGTGAACCTCGGATCTCTATCAGAAATAATAGTTAAGGGAATCCCATGCAGTCTAACTATTTCCTGGACGTACAGTTGGGCCAATTTATCCAGTGAAAAGTTAATTTTTATAGGCAGAAAGTGAGCAGATTTGGTTAATTTGTCAACTATTACCCAGATAGAGTCATGTCCCACTGAAGTCATAGGTAAACCCACAACAAAGTCCATCGAGATACTGTCCCATTTCCATTTAGGGATCTCAAGAGGTTGTAGAAATCCCGCTGGATTTTGATGCTCCACCTTCACCTTTTGACAAATTAGACATTTCGCCACGAACTCCGCAATATCCTTTTTCATCCCTAGCTACATCATCTTTAAGTCCTGGTACATTTTAGTGCATCCAGGATGGACAGTATATTTACTCTGATGTGCTTCCTGTAGGATTTTAGTCCTCAACTCTCGTTCTTGAGGGACACAAATCCTTCCTTGATACATGATTACTCCATCTTCCATGACAAAAAAAATTTCTTGATCTTTATGATCCTGTAAGTATTGGTCGTGAACTTGAGCCTCTTTGATCTAGGCTCTAAGGTCACACCCTATACTTAAACCATTAATGGTTAGCTTCTTTGAGGAAAAAGTAGTGTCCAGCTTCAAATTCTGAAACTCCTCTAGCATTTGCATCTCATACAACATCATCTGACCCATGTGCAGAGATTTTCGACTCAAGGCATCTGCTACAACATTCGCCTTTCCAGGATGATACTTTATCTCAAACTTGTAGTCATTGAGGAATTCTGCCCATCTTCGTTGCCTCATATTTAACTCCTTCTGATCAAAGAGGTATTTAAGACTCTTATGATCACAATATACTTCAAAGGTTGCCCCGTACAAATAGTGTCGCCAAATCTTTAAGGCAAAAACTACTGCTGCTAATTCAAGATCATGGGTTGGATAGTTTCCTTCGTGGGGTCTCAGTTTCCAAGAGGTGTAAGCAACTACTCTCTTATCTTGCATCAGCACACATCCTAGCCCTTTCTTTGAAGCGTCACTATACACTTCAAAATATCCTATGGGGTCTGGAATAATTAAAACAGGAGGAGTGGTCAGTCTTGTCTTTAGCTCCTGAAAACTAGCTTCACATTGATCAGTCCATTTGAAAGGACTTCCCTTCTTGGTCAATTTAGTCAATGGCAAGGCTATACGAGAGAAGTTTTGTATAAGCCTCCTGTAGTATCCTGCCAAACCCAGGAAGCTTCTGATTTCCATAACCGTCTTTGTTCTCTCCCACTTAATCACTGCTTCTGTCTTGCTAGGATCTTCGGCTACCCCTCTATTAGAGATGACATGTCCGAGAAACTTCACCTCTGACAGCCAAAATTCACACTTCTCCAATTTGGCATATAATTTTTTCTCTTTCAGCACTTGCAGCACGATTCGGAGATGTTGTTCATGTTCTTTCTCACTCTTAGAATATATCAAGATGTCATCAATGAACACTACAACAAATTGATCTAGGTAGGGTCGAAAAATGCGATTCATGTAATCCATGAAAATTGCAGGTGCATTCGTCAACCCGAAGGGCATTACGAGAAACTCATAGTGCCCATACCTAGTCCTGAAGGCAGTTTTTGGTACATCCTCCTCCTTGATCCTAATCTAATGATATCCTGACCTCAAGTTAATTTTAGAAAAGATTGAGGCTCTCTTCAATTGATCCAATAAGTCATCTATCCTAGGGAGATGGTACTTATTTTTTATAGTCACCTTATTTAGTTGTCTGTAATCTATGCATAGTCTCAAGCTCCCGTCTTTCTTCTTAACAAACAATACAGGAGCTCCCCAAGGTGATACACTCAGTCTAATGAATTGCTTGTCTAATAGTTCCTCCAACTGTTTCTTGAGTTCCTATAGTTCTTTCAAGGCCATTCGATATGGTGCAATAGAGATAGGCCCTGTCCCAGGTAGGAGATCAATAGAGAACTCTATCTCTCTCTTGGGAGGTAAGCCTAGAATATCTGATGAAAATACTTCAGGAAACTCATTGGCTATTGGGATTTCATCAAGCTTCGATTTGACTTCTAGGTTTGATAAATACAAGAGAATGTATCCAAGTACTCCATTCTTCAACTCCCTATTAACTTGATTGGCATTTAGCATCAATAACTGGACCTCCTCTTTCTGAGTAGGAGGTAGAAATTCAACGGTCTTGTTACAACAATTCAACAAGACTCAATTTCTAGACATCCAGTCTAACCCTAAAATGACATCAATACCTCTTAAAGGTAAACAGACGAGGTCTACAGAAAAAGTTTTCTCCTGGATGGTGACTTGACAGTCTTTACATACAGAGGAAGTTAATACTCATTCCCCTGTAGGGGTTACTACGGATAGCTCATAGGGAGTTTCAGAAATAAGTAACTGAAACTTCCTAATACATTCTTCTGATATAAATGAATGACTAGCACCAGAGTCAAATAACACCATAAGAGCAATTCCATAGATATAGCATGTACCTTGAATCATTTCAGAAGATTGAGCTGCCTCTTGGCCGCTCAGGGTAAAAACCCTTCCTTTCACTTGAGGCCTCTGTTCTGGCTGCTTCCCCATATTCTGTAGGTAGTTTTTCGTAAAATGTCCCTTCTGTCCGCAATTGAAGCAGACATCTTGTCCTATGTAGCATAGCCGGTTACCATGCATGCGTCCGCACTTAGCGCACTTGACTGGGGCGAGGTCTTGTTAAAAAGGTCTAGGACCCACAGTGAATGGCCTCTTACTAGCTCCATATCCACTTCTTCTCACGTTCTTTCCAGGGTTGGGAAAATTTTTCTTCCTCTTCCATAGGTTTCGCCTTTGCTTCTCGTCCTCCACTACCCTTAAACTCTTTTCCAGGAATCTGCATTTATTTATCAGAGGTACAAACTCCCTGATCTTCATAGCTATAACAGCATTCTTTATCTCCGGGTTTAATCCCGCTTCAAACTTAACCGCCTTCCATGCTTCATCTGGGTTATATCGCAGATAAGAGGAGAACTTAGACAGCTCCTCGAACCTTGCGATATACTGGTCCACGGTCATGCTGCCTTGCCTAAGTTGGAGAAATTCGATCTCTTTCTCTGCCCGTACAGTACTTGGAAAGTACTTTTCAAAAAAAATGTCCTTGAACACTTGCCAGATGATCTGTCTTCCCTGATGAGCTAAAAGTTCTCTAGCTCCACGCCACCAGTATTCTGCTTCATCCTTTAACATATATGCAGCAAAAATAACTTGCTGCTCTTCAGTACAGCCCATTACTTCAAAGATCTTCTCTAATTCCCTTATCCACCTTTTGGCTACCGTTGGGTCATAACCACCTTGGAAACAAGGTGGTCTAGTCCTCAGGAACTCGGATATGCCATTATCTTTTCCAGCAATCCGGTTGTTAGCAATATTCTCACCATTTGGGTTATTAGCATTCTAGAGATATTGTAAAATTTGGTTGGTGGTCATGACTTGGTCTCGAATTGCCGTGGCAAGGTTGTGCAGGGTTTCCTCCGCATTGTTTGCCAGATTCCTCCTTGGTGTTGTCATTTTCTACTGTGGCAAAAACAAAATTATGCTGCTATTGAGGTGATCAAGCCCAATAGTTAGTTCAAAAATATTTAACAGCAGTCATAACACCACCTCGGCATGTAGGTAGGAAACACCAGTAATTTTTTACCTAAATGAATTTACTTATCCCTACACAGCACAACCACAAACATACTCAAGACACTATAAGATCGATTCAAATAACCATTCACCCACTGGCCATCTAGGATCGACCTGCTCTGATACCAATTATGTAACAACTCCATTTAAGTATCAATTTTTTTTTCTTTTAAAATACCATGAAGTTATTACCTCGTTACAACTTAACTCAATATAATATTTATTTAATTTAAACAATACAGAGTTTACATACATGTCATTAATCAAAAAATACGTACAACATATCAAACACATAAAAATCTACATCTTATTTATTCTGGTTGACCAATTCCGGAGATACAGGTGTAGGTGGTTGCACCTTCACTGAGATATAAGCCAACTCGACCACAAACATTTTATTTGCTTCTGGGATCTACCCAACATAAAGTACTCGATCCAACGTGCACTAAAAGCCAGAGTTATAGAAAAATCTGCATAACTAATTTTCTAAACATGATATGGAAATATAGTGAGAATTAAATCCCAGTAAGTTCAACAATAAATCATCATCAATATAGCTCATCACGTCATGTTCAGCTGTATAAACTACAGAAAATATCTTTGGTAACATGAATGCATTATATCTATGCACATAAGAATCATACAGTAATGATATGTATGACAGGATTAACTATTTTCAGAATATCATATGATGGCCATCAACTTATTCTCATTTCAAGCTACCCCGGTCAGGGTGAGTATTCTCTACTCTCCGGTACGGGCTTTTCTCGCTCCGTCCGACATGGCACACTTTCTCTTTCTTTTCTCATAATCATAATCATAACCATTGGTAGGGCGTCCCCTACTGGTGCACCACACGGATTGCCATGTGACCGTGCTCATTTCTTTTCTTTTCACAATGACAGCCAAAAATATGCTTTCAATAACAAGTATGTTCATCAAAATATAACTATTACCAAAAAACATTGGTAATCATGCCATGAACATAACCATTTCAAATATCACTTTATAAAATATTTCCATGTCAAAATTTTACACTTAAGATGGTAAGAAGTTCAAACAATGGCAATGACTATGGCTATACTAGTTACTTATTAAGATTCATCTTCTTTTTTAAATACATTTTATTTCTTTATTTTCTTGATGCAGGTTTTCATCCTATCTAACATTTTCTTACTAATCAGAGCATAACTCCCTCAATTTAACTCTGATGTAGGTGATCTTGGTGTCAGTTTCAAGATAAAACTATTATCTAAAACTATTATGTTGAACATTGTAGCGAAATATTAAGAAATCAAGGTGATATTACTCCCTAAATGTATAGGTTATTTCTTCTCAGATAGGTTCTGACCTCTACCTACTAATCGGACCATATCTACCTCATATGGACTCCAACTTGAGTGATTCTAGTGGCTAAAATTCTGTGACACAGATAGCTATAATTCTTATGTTAACCATTTATATTAATTCGATATAGATAATTCCCAAAAATTAAAATACAGAAGCTATCCTAACATATTCTTCCCTGAAGAACCATTTTCTGACCTTTGACAACTAATCGGACCATATCTTCCTCATATGGACTCCAACTTGAGTGATTCTAGTGGCTAAAATTCTGTGACACATATAGCTATAATTCTTATGTTAACCATGTATTTTAATTCCATACCGATAATTCCCAAAAATTAAGATACAGAAGCTATCCTAACATATTCTTCCCTGAAGAACCATTTTCTGACCTTTGACAACTAATCAGACCATATCTTCCTTATATGGACTCCAAATTGAATGATTCCAGTGGTTAAAAATCTGTGACAAATATATCTTTAATTCTTATGTTAATCATTTATTTTAATTCCCTACAAATAATTCCCAGAAATTAAAACACAGAAGTTATCCTAACATATTCTTCCCTGATGAACCATTTTCTGACCTTTTCTTACTAATCAAACCATATCTACCTCATATGGACTCCAAATTGAATGCTTCTAGTGGCTAAAAATCCGTGACACATATATCTTTAATTCGTATGTTAACCATTTATTTTAATTCCATACATATAATTTCCATAAATTAAAATACCGAAGTTATCCTAACATATTCTTCCCTGATGAACCATTTTCTGATCTTTTCTTACTAATCGGACATATCTACCTCATATGGACTCCAAATTGAATGATTCCAGTAGCTAAAAATCCGTGACAAATATATCATTAATTCTTATGTTAATCATTTATTTTAATTCCCTATATATAATTCCCAGAAATTAAAACACAGAAGCTATCCTAACATATTCTTCCCTGATGAACCATTTTCTGACCTTTTTTACTAATCGGACCATATCTACCTCATATGGACTCCAAATTGAATGATTCCAGTGGCTAAAAATCTGTGACACATATATATTTAATTCTTATGTTAATCATTTATTTTAATTCCCTACAGATAATTCCCAGAAATTAAAACACATAAGCTATCCTAACATATTCTTCCCTGATGAACCATTTTCTGACATTTTCTTACTAATCAGACCATATCTACCTCATATGGACTCCAAATTGAATGATTCCAGTGGCTAAAAATCCGTGACACATATATCTTTAATTTGTATGTTAATCATTTATTTTAATTCCATACACATAATTTCCAGAAATTAAAATACATAAGCTATCCTAACATATTCTTCCCTGATGAACCATTTTCTGACCTTTGACTACTAATCGGACCATATCTACCTCATATGGACTCTAAATTGAATGATTCCAGTGGCTAAAAATCCGTGACACATATATATTTAATTCTTATGTTAACCAATTATTTTAATTCCCTATAGATAATTCCCAAAAATTTAAACACAGAAGCTAAAACTTTTTCCACCCATAGCCATACCTATGCAAAACTTTCTATACCAGTCTAAGTATTCAAACATGCATCACATGCAAGATCAATATGTAACATGATATAGCAACATCATGACCAATCATCAAAGTTCTAAGATCAAAATCTCATATAAATATTATAAGTTTCAAAAGTTTTCTTCAAAAAGAAATATTGTTAAACTTACCTGGAGCACTTAGTCCCCTAGACTTCTCCTTCATCTTTCTTCCTTTCTTCCTCTCCTTTCCTCACTCTACCTTGCTTCTATTTTTCCTCTCCCTCACTTGGACGAAATTATAATGTTGTAAGGGTGGGTTTTCTTATATAGACCACCAAATAATTCACCTTTCATGATCATGGGTCTACCTTATCAAAATAAGATTACACTTGGTTGAATTTTTGGAAAACAAACAACTTATGTTCTTGTCTTCCTCTTCCTTAGTCAAGATATGCATAGGAAAAGGAGATTTGTATTTTGAAAATTATGATCATATGTTCTTAAGATATGGGACAAGGTCCCTTTGATTTAGGGATTCATTTCCATTTTCTTTTGTCTTAAACAAGTATGATAGGTTTGCCTTTTTAGGTGGCAAATTTCTAGCCCTTGAATCTCCATTATTTGGTTGATATTATTTGTTTGGGATAGGAATGTTTTGTCTTAATGCCATGTATTATCATACCACTTGCTAAAATTATGAGTGTAGGATATAGATGTTTTTGCCCTAAAGCCTTGTATTATCATGCCACTTGCCAAAATTATGAATGTAGAATCACACCACTTGCTAAATTTTTGTCTTAATGCCATGTAACATAATCTTTATTATTATTACATTATTATATCATCACCTAATTTATTTTATTTTATTTTTCCTCTTGGATTTGGGATTATTCCTACCCATTATGGGCTTATTCCTACCCATTTTCTTTGCTTTGGATAAAATTCTACCTTTCTTGGAGGGCTTGGTCACATTTTCATAATTTTTGGGCTATTGGTCCAATTACTATATCCTAGTCCAAGTTTATGTTTTATTTCTTGCTTAGGTTATCCAATGGGTTTGCTAGAAATTTATGTGAAGTGGAAAAACTCTATATGAAGTATCCATAGGTAAAAGCCCAATGTATGGGTAAAGATTTTAAACTTAGTAACTCTAGTTCTTGAATTAGGAAAAATTACCCTAATCCAATGTTCTTGAAATTTTATGACCTTTACTTGTTTCTAAAAATTTATCTTCCTTATCCAAGAATTTTGCATCTCTTTAGTATGTTATTTCTAATTTTTTTCCTATTAGGTTTTCCCTCTTTATTTGTTCTCTTAATGTTAGAAACATTTTCTATGCATATACATAAGGTGAATAATTTCTAAGGATTATATTTCCTTAGATATCTAAAATATTGTCTAATAAATTTTATTTCCTTAATAAAATATTTATGTACTTTTATCAATAAAAGAAACGAAATTAGGGATGTTACAGTTTACGTGGCACATTAAATGCTAACTAATCATGTCACATCATCATTAACTCATCCATAATCCTCGAATTTATTTTCATTGTTTTCTTCCAGTTATTAAGCTAACTACTGCATTCGTTTTGCAGGGCAATGAAAATTGTAGAAGCATTCAAATAAAAGGGGGGGCCATCATATGTATTTACAATTCAATACAAAATTTCTTCATTCAATGAACTATTTAGCAGTAGAGTGACAATATTCTACAAGTTAAAGGATATTTTTTCCTGTCTCCAAAGGAAAAAGAATGATAAATCTCAAGCAAAAAAATCTGCAAGGAAATAAGTATATTATTAAAATACACAACTACATTCAAACATGATCATAATAGCTAACTAATAAATATCAATTGTAAATTTTTCAACGTCAAAATACCTAAATTAGAGCAAAAAAGATATAGCACAACACTAAGCAACAAGGGATTAAGAACATTGAAAACATGGCCTCTCCTAATAGCCCAAAATGTGTAAAGTGTCAAGCTAACCACCCATAGTTGTTAATATCATAAATTTCAAAATAAATTTTTTATTTTTAATCATCAAAAACTTTATATAATAATTTCGTAGTAAGGGGTGTTTCACAGTTGTCAGTTAAAGATAGAAAAAGAGATTTTTTATATGAGAAGGCGGAAAAAAGAGTAAAAGACAAAGCATTTTCAAGTTTTTCTAAACTAAGTTAGCACGGATGTAAAATAATTAGTTGGCATTGAATGTGTCACGTACACACTTAACGGGCTATATTACAAGCAGTTAGTGTAAAATAATAAAAGAACTAAGTTGTTTGAGTTTTTGTAAAGTCAGGAATTAAATTGTACAATAAATTAATTAAATGACTAAATTGTAGGGATCTAATAAATTCAAAAACAGAATTTACTATGTTTATGCTTTTTTAAGGTTCAGTCAACGCTGATGTGACATGATTAGTTAGCATTTAATATGTCATGTAAGCACTTAATGGGTTACGTCAACAAGCAGTTAGTATGGAGATAACAGAATAACTAATTTGTTTGACGTTTGATAAATTTGGGGACCAAAGTGTACAATAACTTAAATTCAATGATTAAATTAATGATTAAATTGTAAGGACCTAGTAAATTTAAAGACTAAATTATAAATTTACTGGAAGTGAAAAGAGATGGACTTTAATTGCATGGGTCATATGTTAGATTTTCTATATAATTTATATTGAATCTAAAACATCTAAATAGACAAATATAAAATTATATACCTACCTCAAATATCTATGAAAATCTGTGACGTGTTCAAGTGTCTACATTTAGAACAAACATTTCTTCTTTATCCTTTCAATTGAAACTCCTCAAATAGAAAAGTAAGTTACTAGATGGATTGGAATAATTTCGTAGTAAGGGGTGTTTCACATTTTTCAATTGAAGACAGAAAATGAGATTTTTTAGATGAGAAAGGAAAAAATAGAGTGGAAAAAGAAGCATTTTAAAGTTTTTCTAAACTGAGTTAGCACAAATGTAATATGATTAGTTGGCATTTAAGGTGTCACATAGACACTTACTGGGCAAGATTACAAGCTGTTAGTGTGAAAATAATAAAAGAATTAAGTTGTTTGACTTTCGGTAAATTCGAGAATTAAGTTGTACAATAACATAATTAAATGACTAAATTGTAGGGACATAATAAAATTAGGGACGAAATTTACTATGTTTACACTTTTTTTAAGCTAAGTCAACGCTGATGTGGTATGATTAGTTAGCATTTAATATGCCACGTAGGCACTTAATGGGTCACGTCAATAAGTAATTAGTGTGATGATAACATACTAACAAATTTGTTTGACATTTGGTAAATTTAGAGACCAAAGTGTACAATAACTTAAATTCAATGATTAAATTAACGATTAAATTATAAAGACATAGTAAATTTAAGAACTAAAATATATATTTACTCAAAGTAAAAAGAGATTGACTTTAATTGCATGGGTCATATGTTAGAATTTCTATATAATTTATATTGAATCTAAAAAATCGAAATAGACAAATATAAGATTATATACCTACCTTAAACATTTATGAAAATCTGTGACATGTTCAAGTGTCTACATTTAGACCAAGCATTTCTTCTATACCCTTTCAGTTGTAACTCCTCAAATAGAAAAGTAAGTTACTAGATGGATTGGAATAATTTCATAGTAAGGGTTGTTTCACATTGTCAGTTGAAGACAGAAAAGAAGATTTTTTAGATGAGAAAGGGAAAAATAGAGTGCAAAACAAAGCATTTTAAAGTTTTTCTAAACTAAGTTAGCACTGCTGCAATCTGATTTGTTGTTATTTAACGTGTCACATAGACACTTAACGGGCTATATGACAAGCAGTTAGTGTTAAAGTAATAAAAGAACTAAGTTTTTTGACTTTTGGTAAATACGGAAATTAAATTATAAAATAACTTAATTAAATGACTAAATTATAGAGTCCTAATAAATTAAGGGACTAAATTTACTATGTTTACGCTTTTTTTATGCTGAGTCAGCATTGATGTGGCATGATCAGTAAGCATTTAATATGCCATATAGGCAATTAACGGATCACGTCAATAAGCAGTTAGTGTGGTGATAACAGAATTACTAATTTGTTTAACGTTTAGTAAATTTGGGGACTAATGTGTACAGTAACTTAAATTTAATGATTAAATTGTAAAGACCTAATAAATTTAAGGACCAAATTATATATTTACTAAAAGTAAAAAGAGATGGACTTTAATTGCATGGGTTATATGTTAGAGTTTCTATATAATTAATATTGAATCTAAAACATCTAAATAGACAAATATAAAATATATACCTTCCTTAAACATCTATGAACATCTGTGACGTGTTCAAGTGTCTACATTTAGACCAAGCATTTCTTCTTTTTCCATTCAGTCGTAACTCCTCAAATAGAAAAGTAAGTTACTAGATGGATTCGAATATTTCGTAGTAAGGGATGTTTCACGGTTGTCAGTTGAAGACAGAAAATGAGATTTTTTATATGAGAAGTGGGAAAATAGAGTGGAAAACGAAGCATTTTAAAATTTTTCTAAACTGAGTTAGCACTGATGTAATATGATTAGTTGGCATTTAGCGTGTCACGTAGACACTTAAGGAGCTATATTACAAGCAGTTAGTGTAAAATTAAAAAAAGAACTAAGTTGTTTGACTTTTGGTAAATTCGAGAATTAAATTATACAATAATTTAATTAAATGACTAAATTGTAAGGACCTAATAAATTCAGGAATTAAATTTACTATGTTTATGTTGTTTTTAAGGTAAGTCAGCACTAATATTGCATGAATAGTTTGCATTGAATATGCAACGTAGGTACTTAACAAGTCACGTCAATAAGCAGTTAGTGTAGAGATAACAGAATGACTAATTTGTTTGACGTTTGGTAAATTTGGGAACCAAAGTGTATAATAACTTATATTCAATGATTAAATTAAAGATTAAATCGTAAGGACCTAATTAATTTAAGGACTAAATTATATATTTACTCAAAGTAAAAAGAGATGAATTTTATGTTAGATTTTCTGTAAAATTTACTCAAAGGACTAAATTGCAAAGGTCATATGTTAGATTTTCTATACAATTTATGTTGAATCTAAAACATCTAAATAGAAAAATATAAAATTATATACCTTCCTCAAACATCTATGAAAGTTTGTGATGTGTTCAAGTGTCTACATTTAGACCAAGCATTTCTTCTTTATCCTTTCTGTCGTAACTCCTCAAATAGAAAATTAAGTTACTAGATGGATTGGAATAACTTCGTGGTAAGAGGTGTTTCACGGTTGTCAATTGAAGACAGAAAATTGGATTTTTTAGATGAGCAGGGGGGAAATAGAGTGGAAAACGAAGCATTTTGATATTTTTCTAAACTTAATTAGCACTACTGTAATATGATTAGTTGGCATTTAGTGTATCACGTAGACACTTAACAAGTTAGATTACAAGCAGTTAGTGTGAAAGTAATAAAAGAACTAAGTTGTTCGACTTTGGGCAAATTCGGGAATTAAATTTTCCAATAACTTAATTAAATGACTAAATTATAGGAACCTAATAAATTCAGGAACAAAATTTACTAAGTTTATGATTTTTTTAAGGTAAGTCAGCATTAATGTGGCATGAATAGTTTGCATTGAATATACCACGTACGCACTTAATGGGTTCCGTCAATAAGTAGTTAGCGTGAAGATAACGAAATGACTAATTTGTTTGACGTTTTGTAAATTTGGGGACCAAAGTATACAATAACTTATATTCAATGATTAAATTAAAGATTAAATTTTAAAAACCTAGTAAATTTAAGGACTAAATTATATATTTACTCAAAATAAAAAGAGATGGACTTTAATTGCATGGGTCATATCTTAGATTTTCTATATAATTTATATTGAATTTAAAACGAGTAAATAGACAAATATAAAATTATATACCTTCCTTAAACATCTATGAAAATCTGTGATGTGTTCAAGTGTTTATATTTAGACCAAGCATTTCCTCTTTGTCCTTTCAGTCGTAACTCCTCAAATAGAAAATTAAGTTACTAGATGGATTGGAATAATTTCATAGTAAGAGTTGTTCATAGTTTTCAGTTGGAGACAGAAAATGTAATAGCCGTAAATTTAAAGAAAGTTCTAATTAAAGAAAATTTTGAATAAAAGAGAGGATTTTGGAAATGGAGATAAGAACCATTGAAAATATGTTTATTTATTACATGTATTAAAGAATTAAAAAGGGAACTATGAGAATTTACATTTCGGGGCCAAAATATAATTTCTTAAAAGTTTAAGGGTCAAAATGTAAATAAGGAAAGTTTGCAAGGACTTCTCTCTAAAAGTGTATTTTTACATAAAGGTCACCTAAGATATTTTAAGGGCCTCAGCCACTCAAGAAACTTATCATTTTTAAATTTTTCTCTCTTTCCTCCAACTTTTCTCTCCCGAAACCCTCAAACTTCTCTCTAAGATTTCTCCGCTTCTGGAACTCGGATTTTGACACCACCACCACCAACAGACTCAGGACGAAGAGTTCTACAAATCCATCCAATTGGTTTCTGGAAAATTGGCTGGAGATTGACCGAAAAATGGAAGGAAAAATCGCCTAAAGAGGTAATATCTGAAACTCCTATCCGTGGTTCTCAAACGCAAAAACTAACACCTTAGACCGATCCAGAAGGTGCCAAAACCTTAGGATCTCAAATTTTAGGCTTATCCTCCCTTGAACATGCCCCCACGTGCCGTTTTTCTCTCGACGAGTGAAGCCCACGTGCAGCTCCCCTTAGTGGTGCATGTAGCACGTGAAATCGGACCATGTTACATTAACTTGCGTTGAATGAGCTCCTGGAGGCCAAATTTTGCAAATTTGAAGTCATTTTTAAGGTTTTGGAACCTTCTGGACTCAATTTTGAGGACTATTTTGCCAAAATTGAAACAGAAAGGTGGATTTTGGAGTTGTCCAACTTGGTACCCTAAATTTGTGAGTAAATAATTCTTCCTATGGCTTGCCCTATACTCTTCTTGATCTTTAAGCATATATTTGATTATGTTTAAGAGATATTTACACTTTTATATGTTTCTAAAATGTATTAAAATTATCTAAATTACTTAAAATTTGAATTATAGTTCAAGAAGAGTATAGTTTTGAAACTAAATTTCTGAACCCATGGTATATCTGATTTCACATGTATTTTTCATTGAATGGTGAAATGAATACTTATGCACATGGCATTGATTTATAAAGTTATATGATTTCCTTGAGAAATGGCTTGTATATGTGATAAACCCTGAATGGGTAAATTTATGACAGATGAGCTGTATTGAAATTGAGATTTTGAATTATTTTGGAAGCTCTGTTTTGAATAATATAGAATATGTGCATATGATAATTTTGTGGAGGAATCCTATTAAAACCACTATATGCTAATAACAGGTGATGGTAGTCTTGGTACATCTTGATACCTCAGCTAGTAGGGGTGATGGAGAGCGGGATGCATCCTATTTAAGTAAAATGACTATTATATAAGATGTGATTTGCCTTCCTTTACTATGTGCTTGGGAAATTGCCCATATTAGAGTCTCTTCGCGTGTCCTCTTGAATGGTGGTAGGGTAAACCTTGGCTAAGATACTAAGTATAGGAAATCTTACACCAACAAAATATGAAAGGGGTTGAACTCTGATATGGTGGTTCTGATATGGGATCCTCCTAATATTTATATAAAAAATGATTTAAATGCATATCATTGTTTAATTATTGATCATATTGTATCATATATGAATACAAATATCTAAGTTGATTTGAACTGGGAATATTTGAAAATGCGGGTCTTATATGGATGTACTTCTGAACTATAATTTCTGATATGATAAATTTTAATAAATGAGTACATCCATATGTTGATCTGAGAGGTTGTAGAAAGTATTATCTGCTCACTGAATTGTCAAACTCACTACATGATATTTCTACATTTTTTAGATAAAGATATCGAGATTAGTCATGTTGCTACGTGATCAGCTAGGTGTTGTATTCTATGGGTAAGCCTATGTTGCTTCCAAGGCTCGAAATGTTTAAATATTTTTTCATTATAATCTAGAGTTTGCTTTGAACGCCATAGACAGGATCTCTGTTTCTGCTGTAATATTGTTAAAGGTTGTTATAACATGTATAATTAGCTATACTGAAAACTTGTAAACGTATAACGTTGTTGAATATGTGATATTGTGAAGCTGTATGAAAATAAATAAGGGTTAAGTTATCTGTTAGTGGTATGATTCATGTTTCATTAAGTTGGGGCGTGTCAGAAAAGGAGATTTATTAGATTAGAAGGGGGAAAATAGAGTTGAAAACAAAGCATTTTGATGTTTTTCTAAACTGAGTTAGCACTGCTACAATATAATTTGTTGGCATCTAGCGTGTCACGTAGACACTTAACTGGCTATATTACAAGCATTTAGTGTGAAAGTAATAAAAGAACTAAGTTGTTTGACTTTTGATAAATTCAAAAATTAAATTGTACAATAACTTAATTAAATGACAAAATTATAGGGACCTAATAATTTAGGGACTAAATTTATTATGTTTAAGTTTTTTTAAGCTGAATCAGCGCTGATGTGACATGATTAGATAACATTCAATATGCCACATAGGCACTTAACAAGTCAAATCAACAAGCAGTTAGTGTGGAGATAACAAATAGACTAATTTATGGGACGTTCAGTAATTTTGGGGACCAAAGTGTACAATAACTTAAATTTAATTATTAAATTAACCATTAAATTATTGAATAAATTGTAAGCACTTGGTAAATTGAAGGACTAAATATATTTATTTACTCAAAGTAAAAGGAGATGGACTTTAATTGCAAGGGTCATATGTTAGATTTTCTATATAATTTATATTGAATCTAAAACATCCAAAAAGACAAATATAAAATTATTTACATACCTTAAACATCTATGAAAATCTATGACGTGTTCAAGTGCTTACATTTAGAACAAGCATTTCTTCCTTATCCTTTCAATCGTAACTCCTCAAATAGAAAAGTAAGTTACTAAATGGATTGGAATAATTTCATAGTAAAGGGTGTTTCACGGTGGGCAGTTGAAGACAGAAATGGAGATTTTTTAGATGAGAACAGGGGAAATAGAATGGAAAATGAAGCATTTTGAAGTTTATCTAAATTGAGTTAGCACTAATGAAATATGATCAGTTGACATTTAAGGTGTCATGTAAGCAATTAACAGGCTATATTACAAGCAGTTAGTGTGAAAGCAGTAAAACAACATTGTAGGTTGACTTTTGGTAAATTCGAGAATTAAATTGTATAATAACTTAATTAAATGACTAAATTGTAGTGATCTAATAAATTCAGGGACTAAATTTATTATGTTTATGCTTTTTTTAAGCTAAATCAGCGCTGATATGGCATGATTAGTTAACAATAAATATGCCACGTAGGCATTTAATGGGTCATGTCAATAAGCAGTTAGTGTGGTGGTAACGGAATAACTAATTTCTTTGACGTTTGGTAAATTTGCGGACCAAAGTGTACAATAACTTAAATTCAATGATTAAATTGTAAGGACCCAGTAAATTAGCGTGTCACGTTGACACTTAACGGGCTATATTACAAGCAATTAATGTAAAAGTAATAAAAGAACTAAGTTGTTTGAATTTTGGTAAATTTGGAAATTAAATTGTAAAATAACTTAATTAAATGACTAAATTGTAGGTACCTAATAAATTCAGGGACTAAATTTACTACGTTTACGTTTATTTTTAAAGTTAAGTCAACACTAATGTGGCATGAATTGTTAGCATTGAATATGCCACGTAGACACGTAACAGGTCACGTTTATAAGCGGTAAGTGTAGAGATAACATAATAACTAATTTGTTTGATGTTTGATAAATTTGGGGACCAAAGTGTACAGTAACTTAAATTCCTTTATTAAATTAATAATTAAATTAATGATTAAATTGTATGCTCCTAGTAAATTTAAGGATTACATTATATATTTACTCAAAGTAAAAAGAGATGGACTTTAATTGCATGGGTCATATGTTAGCATTTCTATATAATTTATATTGAATCTAAAGCATCAAAATAGACAAATATAAGATTAAATACCTAACTTAAACATTTATGAAAATCTGTGACTTGTTCAAGTGTCTACATTTAGACCAAGCATTTCTTCATTATCCTTTAAGTCGTAATTCATCAAATAGAAAGTAAGTTACTAGATGAATTGGAATAATGTCGTAGTAAGGGGTGTTCCACATTTATGAGTTAAAGATAGAAAGGAGACTTTTAGATGATAAAGGGAAAATAGAGCGAAAAACGAAGCATTTTGAAGATTTTCTAAACTAAGTTAGTACTACTGTAATATAATTAGTTGTTATTTAACGTGTCATGTAAACACTTAACATACTATATTACAAGCAGTTAGAGTGAAAGTAATAAAAGAACTAAGTTGTTTGAATTTTGGTAAATACAGAATTTAAATTATCCAATAACTTAATTGAATGACTAAATTGTAGAGTCAAAATAAAATCAGGGACTAAATTTACTATGTTTACGCTTTTATTTTAAGTTGAGTCAATGCTGATATAGCATGATTAGTTAAAATTTAATATGCCACTTAGATACTTAATGGATCACGTCAATAAGCAGTTAGTGTGGAGATAACGGAATTGCTAATTTGTTTGATGTTTAAAAAATTTGTTGAACAAAGTGTACAGTGACTTAAATTTAATGAAAAAATTAATGATTAAATTGGAAGGACCTAATAAATTTAAGGACTAAATTATATATTTACTAAAAGTAAAAAGAGATGGACTTTAATTGCTTGGGTCATATGTTAGAGTTTCTATATAAATAAAATTGAATCTAAAACATCTAAATAGACAAATATAAAACTATATACCTTCCTTAAACTTCTATGAACATCTGTGACATGTTCAAGTGTCTACGTTTAGACCATCCATTTCTTCTTTATCATTTCAGTCGTAACTCCTCAAATAGAAAAGTATGTTACCAGATGGATTGGAATATTTCATAGTAAGGGTTGTTTCATGGTTGTCGTTTGAAGAAAGAAAAGGAGATTTTTTAGATGAGAAGGAGGAAAATAGAGTAGAAAACGAAGTATTTTGAAGTTTTTCAAAACTGAGTGATCACTGATGTAATATGATTTATTGGCATTTAGCGTGTCACATAGACACTTAACAAGTTATATTACAAGCAATTAGTGTGAAATTAAAAAAAGAACTAAGATGTTTTACTTCTGGTAAATTTGTGAATTAAATTGTATAATAACTTAATTAAGTGACTAAATTGTAGAGACCTAATAAATTTAGAAACTAAATTTACTATGTTTACACTTTTTTCAAAGTAAGTCAGTGCTAATATTGCATGAACAGTTTACATTAAATATGCAACATAGGCACTTAACGGGTCACGTCAAAAAGCAATTAGTGTGGATATAACGGAATAACTAATTTGTTTGACGTTTGGTAAATTTGGGGACCAAAGTGTACAATAACTTATATTCAATGATTAAATTAAAGATTAAATTGTAAGGACCTAGTAAATTTAAGGAGTAAATTATATATTTACTCAAATTAAAAAGAGATGGACTTTAATTGCATGGGTCATATGTTAGATTTTCTATATAATTTATATTGAATCTAAAACATCTAAATAGCCAAATATAAAATTATATACCTTCCTAAAACATCTATGAAAATTTGTGACGTGTTCAAGTGTCTACATTTAGACCAAGCATTTCATTTTTATCCTTTTTGTCGTAACTTCTCAAATAGAAAATTAAGTTACTAGATGGATTGGAATAACTTCGTAGTAAGAGGTGTTTCATAGTTATCAGTTGAAGACAAAAAATTATATTTTTTTTGACGAGAAATGGGAAAATAGAGTGAAAAACGAAGCATTTTGAAATTTTCCTAAATTGAATTAGCATTGCTGTAATATGATTAGTTGGTATCTAGTGTGTCACATAGACACTTAACAGGCAATATTACAAGCAGTTAGTGTGAAAGTAATAAAAGAAATAAGTTGTTCGACTTTTGGTAAATTTAGAAATTAAATTGTACAATAACTTAATTAAATGACTAAATTGTAAGGTCCTAATAAATTTAGGAACTAAATTTCCTAAGTTTACACTTTTTTAAGGTAAGTAAGCACTAATGTGGCATGAATAGTTTGCATTGAATATTCCACGTAAGCACTTAACGGGTCACATCAATAAGCAGTTAGCGTGGAGATAACGGAATGACTAAATTGTTTGATATTTGGTAAATTTGGAGACCAAAGTGTACAATAACTTATATTCAATGATTAAATTAAAGATTAAATTTTAAGGACCTAGTAAATTTAAGGAGTAATTTATATATTTACTCAAAGTAAAAAGGGATGGACTTTATTTGCATGGGTCACATGTTAGATTTTCTATATAATTTATGTTGAATCTAAATCATCTAAATAGACAAATATAAAATTATATACCTTCCTTAAACATCTTTGAAAATCTGTGACATGTTTAAGTGTCTACATTTAGACCAAGCATTTCCTGTTTTTCCTTTCAGTCGTAACTCCTCAAATAGAAAATTAAGTTACTTGATGGATTCAAATAATTTCATGGTAAGAGGTGTTCCATTGTTTTCAGTTGAAGACAGAAAAAGAGATTTTTTATATGAGAAGGGGGAAAATATAGTGGAAAACAAAGCATTTTGATGTTTTTTAAAATTGAGTTAGCACTGCTGCAATATAATTTGATGGCATTTTGCCTGTCACGCAGACACTTCACAAGCTATATTACAAGTAGTTAATGTGAAAGTAATAAAAGAACTAAGTTGTTTGGCTTTTGGTAAATTTGAAAATTAAATTGTACTCTAACTTAATTAAATGACTAAATTGTAGAGACCTAATAAATTCTGGGACTAAATTTAATATGTTTAAGTTTTTTTTAAAACTAAGTCAACGGTGATGTGGCATGATTAGTTAGCATTCAATATGCCATGTAGGCACTTAATGGTTCACTTTAACAAGCAATTAGTGTGGAGATAAGGGAATGACTAATTTGTGGGACGTTCAGTAAATTTAGGGACCAAAGTGTACAATAACTTAAATTCAATTATTAAATTAACGATTAAATTATTGACTAAATTGTAAGCACTTAGTAAATTTAATTACTAAATATATATATTTACTCAAAGTAAAAAGAGTTTAACTTTAATTGCAAGGGTCATATGTTAGATTTTCTATATAATTTATATTGAATCTAAAACATCCAAATAGACAAATATAAAATTATATACCTACCATAAACATCTATGAAAATCTATTACGTGTTCAAGTGTCTACATTTTGAACAAGCATTTCTTCTTTATCCTTTCAGTCGTAACTCCTCAAATAGAAAAGTAAGTTACTAAATGGATTGGAATAATTTCGTAGTAAGGGGTCTTTCACAGTTGGTAGTTGAAGATAGAAAAGGAGATTTTTTAGATGAGAAGGGGGGAAATAAAATGGAAAACGAAGCAATTTGACGTTTTTCTAAACTAAGTTAGCATTGATATAATATGATTAGTTGGCATTTAAGGTGTCTCGTAGACACTTAACAGGCTATATTATAAGCAGTTAGTGTGAAAGTAGTGAAACAACTTTTTTGTTTCACTTTTGGTAAATTCGAGAATTAAATTGTACAATAGCTTAATTAAATGACTAAATTGTAGTGACCTAATAAATTCAAAGACTTAATTTATTATTTTTACGCTTTTTTTAAGCTGAGTTAGCGATGATATGGCTAGATTAGTTAGTAATGAATATGTCACATAGGCATTTAACGGGTCACATCAATAAGCAGTTAGTGTGGTGATAACAGAATAATTAATTTGATTGACGTTTGGTAAATTTGGAGACCAAAGTGTACAATAACTTAAATTCAATGATTAAATTGTAAGGACCTAGTAAATTTAAAGACTAAATTATATATTTACTCAAAGTAAAAAGAGACGGACTTTAATTGCATTGGTCATTTGTTAGATTTTCTTTATAATTTTAATTGAATCTACAACTTATAAATAGACGTATTCAAAGTTATATACCTACCTTAAACATCTATGAACATTTTTGACATGTTCAAGTGTCTACATTTAGACCAAGCATTTCTTCTTTATCCTTTCAATCGTAACTCCTCAAATAGAAAAGTAAGTTACTAGATGGATTGGAATAATTTCGTAGTAAGCGTGTTTCATGGTTGTCATTTAAAGATAGAAAACGAGATTTTTTAGATGAGAAAGTGGAAAACGAAGCATTCTAAAGTTTTTCTAAATTGAGTTAGCCCTGATGTTATATGGCTAGTTGGCATTTAGCGTGTCACGTTGACACTTAACGGGCTATATTACGAGCAGTTAGTGTGAAAGTAATAAAAGAACTAAGTTGTTTGACTTTTGATAAATTTGAAAATTAAATTGTACAATAACTTAATTAAATGACTAAATTGGAAGGAAATTAATAAATTCAGGGATTAAATTTACTATGTTTACGCTTTTTTTAAAGCAAAATCAGCGCTAATGTGGCGTGAATTGTTAGCATTCAATATGCCATGTAGGCACTTAATGGGTCACATCTATAAGCAGTTAGTGTAGAGATAACGGAACGACTAATTTGCTTGACGTTTGGTAAATTTGAGGACCAAAATGTACAATAACTTAAATTCCATTATTAAATTAATAATTAATTTAATGATTAAATTGTATACACCTAGTAAATTTAAGGATTAAATTATATATTTACTCAAAGTAAAAAGAGATTAACTTTAATTGCATGGGTCATATGTTATAATTTATATTGAATCTTAAACATCGAAATAGACAAATATAATATTATATACCAACCTTAAACATTTATGACAATCTGTGACATATTCAAGTGTCTATATTTAGACCAAGCATTTCTTCGTTATCCTTTTAGTCGTAACTTATCAAATAGAAAAGTAAGTTACTAGATGGATTGGAATAATTTTGTAGTAAGGGGTGTTTCACATTTGTATGTTGAAGACAAAAAAGGAGATTTTTTAGATGAGAAAGGTAAAAATAGAGTGGAAAATGAAACATTTTAAAAAATTTCTAAACTAAGTTAGTAATGCTGTAATATGGTTAGTTGTTATTTAAAATGTCATGTAGACACTTAACGGGCTATATTACAAGAAGTTAGTATGAAAGTAATAAAAGAACTAAATTGTTTGACTTTTGGTAAATACGAAAATTAAATTATACAATAACTTAATTAAATGACTAAATTGTAGAGTCCTAATAAATTCAGGGACTAAATTTACTATGTTTACGCTATTTTTTTAAGCCGAGTTAACGCTGATGTAGCATGATTAGTTAGCTATTAATATGTCACGTAGGCACTTAACATATCACGTCAATAAACAATTAGTGTGAAGGTAACGGAATTACTAATTTGTTTGATGTTTGGTAAATTTATGGACCAAAATGTACAGTAACTTAAATTTAATGATTAAATTGTAAGGACCTAGTAAATTTGAGGACTAAATTATATATTTACTAAAAGTAAAAATAGATGGACTTTAATTGCATGGGTCAAATGTTAGAGTTTCTATATAATTAATATTCAATCTAAAACATCTAAATAGTCAAATATAATATTATATACCTACCTTAAACTTCTATGAGCATCTGTGACGTATTCAATTGGCTACATTTAGACCAAGCATTTCTTCTTTATCCTTTCAGTCATAAATCCTCAAGTAGAAAAGTCAGTTACTAGATGGATAGGAATATTTTATAGTAAGGGATGTTTCACGGTTATCAATTGAAGATAGAAAAGTTGATTTTTTAGATGAGATATGGGAAAATAGAGTGAAAAATGAAGTATTTTGAAGTTTTTCTACACTGAGTTAGCACTAATATAATATGATTAATTGGCATTTAGTGTGTCACGTAGACAGTTAACGAGCTATATTACAAACAGTTAGTGTGAAATTATAAAAAGAATTAAGTTGTTTGACTTAATGTAAATTTTGGAATTAAATTGTACAATTACTTAATTAAATGACTAAATTGAAGGGACGTAATAAATTTCCGAACTATATTTACTATATTTACGCTTTTTTTAAGGTAAGTCAATGCTAATATTGCATGAATAGTTTGCATTGAATATGCAACATAGGCACATAACGTGTCACGTCAATATGCAGTTAGTGTGAAGATAATGGAATGACTAATTTGTTTAATGTTTGGTAAATTTGAAGACCAAAATGTACCATAACTTATACTCAATGATTAAATTAAAGATTAAATTGTAAGGACCTAGTAAATTTAAGGATGAAATTATATATTTACTCTAAGTGAAAAGAGATGGATTTTAATTGCATGGGTCATATGTTATATTTTCTAGATAATATATATTGAATCTAAAACATCTAAATATACAAATCTAAAATTATATACCTTCCATAAACATCTATGAAAATTTGTGACATGTTCAATTGTCTACATTTAGACCAAGCATTTCTTCTTTATCCTTTCTATCGTAGCCCCTCAAATAGAAAATTAAGTTACTAGATGGATTGGAATAACTTCGTAGTAAAAGGTGTTTCACGGTTGTCAGTTGAAGACAAAAAATTCGATTTTTTAGATGAGAAGTGGGAAAATAGAGTGGAAAAAGAAGCATTTTGATATTTTTCCTAAATTGAATTAGCATTGTTATAATATGATTAGTTGGCATTTATCGTGTCACGTAGACACTTAACAAGTTATATTACAAGTAGTTAGTGTGAAAGTAATAAAAGAACTACGTTGTTTGACTTTTGGTAAATTCGGAAATTAAATTGTAAAATAACTTAAAAAATGACTAAATTGTAGGGATTTAATAAATTCAGGGACTAAATTTACTATGTTTACGCTTTTTTTAAAATTGAGTTAGCGCTGATGTGGCATGATTAGTCAGTATTCAATATGCCATGTAGGCACTTAACGGGTTACATCAACAAGTAGTTAGCTTGGATATAACCGAATGACTAATTTGTTTGACGTTTGGTAAATTTGGGGACCAAAGTGTACCATAACTTAAATTCAATTATTAAATTAAAGATTAAATTTTAAAGACCTAGTAAATTTAAGGACTAAATTATATATTTACTCAAAGTAAAAAGAGATGGTCTTTAATTGCATGGGTCATATGTTAGCTTTTTTATATAATTTATATTGAATCTAAAACATCTAAATAGACAAATATAAAATTATATACATACCTTAAACATCTATGAACATTTGTGATGTGTTCAAGTGTCTACATTTAAACCAAGCATTTCTTCTTTATCCTTTCAATTGTAGCTCCTCAAATAGAAAAGTAAGTTACTAGATGGATTGAAATGATTTTGTAGTAAGGGGTGTTTCACGGTTATTAGTTGAAGACAGAAAACTAGAATTTTTAGATGAGAATGGAGAAAATAGAGTGAAAAACGAAGTATTTTGAAGTTGTTCTAAACTGAGTTAGCACTGATGTAATATGATTAGTTTGCATTTAACGTATCACATAAACACTTAACGGGGCTATATTACAAATAGTTTGTGTGAAAATTATAAAAGAACTAAGTTGTTTGACTTTTGGTAAATTCAGGCATTAAATTGTACAATAACTTAATTAAATTACTAAATTGGAGGGACCTAATAAATTTCGAGACTAAATTTACTGTGTTTACGCTTTTTTTAACATGAGTCAGCGCTGATGTGGAATGATTAGTTAGCATTGAATATGCCACGTTGGCACTTAACGGGTCACGTCAATAAGCTGTTAGTGTGGAGATATCAGAATGATTAATGTAACATTCTAAGCCTCTAATAAAGTTAGATTAATTATAAGGCAAGTATAAAATAGGTGACATAGTTAATATTGAATCATATAAATAAAATTCTTAGGATCATAATAGATGGAGAGAAGACACAAATACATTTTTTTAAGACATTACTAATCTAGGATTAGTAATAAATTAAGACATATATGAACAAGAATTAAAATGTGTAGTTGTTTGACAATAAAGTCTCTATAAAATATGTGGTGCCTTTTGATGGTTAGAAGTAATATAAATAAAACTTTTGGAGCATAAATGAGAGGAATTGGATACAAATATATTCCTTAGGATGCTACTAATTTAAGATTAGCAACATAATAAGGAAGGAAAAAGCATTACGTGATGCTATATGTGTGTGTGTGTGTGTGTGTGTGTGTGTATATATATATATATATTTTCCTCTCAACTCCACCATGCATATTATAATATATATTTACATATGCAAAAGTAGAAGCATTATGTGTGTATATATATATATATATATATATATATATTCTCCCACCTCCACCATGCATATCATAATGCATGCACGTAAGAATTTGAAACAAGCACCAGCAGATTTAAACACATATGCAGCGATTGGAATGCAAGCAAAATCACACCCCATAAGAAAGTAGAATCATGCCCCACCAAGCAAGCAGAATCACGCCCCACATGCAGCAGAAACACAACCCACAAAGCAGCAGATCACGCCCCCATCTGCAGTAGAAACACGCCTTCATCTATAGTAGAATCACGCCACCTTTGCTCCATGAGACGAGCAGAAGCATTCATGCATGCAAGTTATGAGGCAGCATATGTTTCCTTTATGTATTATGCATATACTTTCACCTACCCCCACTGAACATATTATAATATATATATATATATATATATATATATATATATATATATATATATATATATATATATATATATATATATACATATGCATGCACTTAAGTGGAGGAACAGCAGGAAACTTACCTCCTTGCCCTGCAGAACCCAGAGAATCCCTACAACCATGGCAGCCACATCCTTGCATTTCGGTAATGGGGCAGCAGGCTCACACCAGCTTTGCCTCACGCCAGCAGTAGAAATGGGAGAGGGAAAGTAGTCAAAAACTTAAGAGGCAAGAGGAAGGAAGAGAGGGAGAGCAACCAAGAAGAAGATGAAAATTTGAGAGAGGAGGAAGAGAGAGAAAGCAACTAGAAATGGTGAGAGTTCCTTCTTCTTTCTTCCCACACCATAAGGCAGTGAGAGTGAGAGTGAGTGTTGAAATTTGAAGCTTTGCTCACCCCATACTTTGTGCAAAAAATGTGGCTGAGTTGGCAGGGAAACCAAGAGAAGAAGTAAGTTGCAAATTGAGAGCCATAGGAGTAGGTTTGCACAAGGTAAGTTTGGCTTCTTATAAAAATCTGGTTTATAGTTTATTAGGCTAACTTTAGGCTCTGCATGGACGAATTTCTAGCTAAAATATGAAACAATGTTCAACATATATTTCCATAGAATTTGGAATCACATCAATCGGACTTAACATGAGAGAGTTATACTCTAGGGAGTGATGAGAGGTCAGAATCGGGTCTAGAATTCAGACTGGTGAGAATAGCTTTTTTTTTTTGGGACTAACTATAAAGAATATGAAGACATACTTAACATGAAAGTTGTAAATATACTTCTCACGGTTACATAACCACTAGAATCACCCAATTTTGAGTTCATATGAGTGAGTTAGGGTCATATTAGTGAGTGAAGGTCATAGAGCACAGAGGTTAGGTTTGAGAACATAGAAACCTTTTAGTACATAAAAATATTGGCTCAGTAAAATTAGTGAATGGCCTTTAAATTTTCTAATTTTTGGTGAGAAAAGTATTAGAATGTTCATAATCAATTCTGAAAATTTTCGTAATTCTTGAGAACCTACAACTAGGCCTTTTGCAATCAAAATAGTGCTGAGAACAATCTGTTGGACAGTTTAGGCTGTTGATGGAAATACTAAACATTGAAGGGGTTAGATGTTGCATTTTCGTATGAAAATTTTATGACATGTTAAAGGGATGCTATTTAAGTATAGTACCAAAATTTAGAGAATTCTGGTTAGGATAAGGCATATAAAAAAATATAAAAATTTGGTGGGACAGGAAGTGAGTCAGAACAGACCAAAACTGGGGATAGCCTTTAAAACTTGGGTTATGCGAGGGGCCAAATGAATTATTTTTTACTTGAAATTTTTATGGTGAATATATAACATATCTAGGATTATTCATATAAAATATCACGAATTTTGAAGAATATTTACCAATCCAAATGAATGCAAAACATAATAGAAATGGAACTGAAACCAATCTGCATTGTTCTAGGTTATGGAGGCAATTTTTGGGAGTGAATGGAAGCGTTGAGGGCTGAGAGAACCACGATATGAAATAAAAATGTAAAGGTACCTCCATACAAAATTTTAGAAATTTTAGAGAATTTTTGTCATATTTAATAATAACCCCAAATCTCAATAGAATCATAGTTTGGTTTTGGGAGCAGAAGCTCTTAAACTAGAGATTTACGACTTTAGGTGCTAATATGCATGCATTAACCAAGAACTCTTATATATTTTAGTTTAAGTTGCTGGTAGTAACCTTGGCAACCTTGGAAAGGAAGTGATTGTGCTGGAATTAAGGTAGTTAGCTTTTTCTTAAAACACTCTTTATGTTTATGAACTTGAATTTATCAATTTTCACTGATTGCCTGACTTTTATGCTATGATGAATGATGGTCTAAACATATGTTATGTATTCATTCTCAAAAATTAAGGGGGTGCCCAAAGTGTGCCAAGTAAGCCCCATTTCCCCCACGTATTGACCAATAATAGGAGAGGCATAACCCTATTGCAAGTATGGGACTGCATTGGGTAAGTAGACTATAATGTTATGGGTCCCTAGTGTGACAAAGATGATGTATGTATGTATGGTCAGTGCTTATATTTTAATGAAATAAATTGAGATATTTTAAGGAATGGAATTTTTACTGTTTTTCTGAAAATTTTGCTAGCCATTGAGATTTTCATCTCATTATTTTATGTCCACATAATCACATTCCAGGTACTCCAGCAAGAAGTGAGCAACAGGGGTCTTAAGGTTGAATCATCTGATTATGGATTGTATTTTCTTTGGTTGTGTAATATATGTGGGATGGCCTAGATAAGTGCCAATTCCCTTTTAGACAGCTTATAATGTGATGTAATATAAGTTATGGACTGTACGCTTTTTCTTTATGACATAAGATCATTTTTACTGTAAGTAATGCATATCATGCCTAGTTAGTTGCCTATAAGGAATTGAAATTTGAAAATGCTTGGAATACCCTGAAGCACTTTCATGCTTATCCAAGAAAGATAACAAACAATATAAGTGAATAGGTTAATTTATGGGCTAGGTAGACATTGCTAAAAATTTATAGATGAAAACAAATGTATAATACTAAATCCTCTTAAGTGGAATATTCTATGATGTGGATGTATGAAATAAGATGCTAGTCAGTAGGGTGTGACAACTAATTTATTTTACGTTTGTTAAATTTGGTGACCAAAGTGTACAATAACTTAAATGCAATTATTAAATTAACAATTAAATTAATGACTAAATTGTAAGCACCTAGTAAAGTTACGGACTGAATTATATACTTTCTCAAAGTAAAAAGAGATGGACTTTAATTGTATGCGTCATATGTTAGAATTTCTATATAATTTATATTGAATCTAAAACATGTAAATAGACAAATATAAGATTATATGCCTACCTTAAACATTTAGGAAAGTTTGTGACCTGGTCAAGTGTGTACAATTAGACCTAGCATTTGTTCTTTATCCTTTCAATCGTAACTCCTCTAATTGAAAGTAAGTTACTAGATAGATTGGAATAATTTCGTAGTAAAGGGGTTTCACATTTGTCAGTTGAAGACAGAAAAGGTGATTTTTTAGATGAGAAAGGGAAAAATAGAGTGAAAAACAAAGCATTTTGAAGTCTTTCTAAACTGAGTTAGCACTGATGTAATATGATTAATTGGCAATTAACGTGTCATGTAAATAGTTAATGGGCTATAATACAAGTAGTTAGTGTGAAAGTAATAAAAGAACTAACTTGTTTGACTTTTGGTAATTTCGAAAATTAAATTGTACAATAACTTAATTAAATGACAAAATTGTATAAACCTAATAAATTCAGAGACTAAATTTACTATGTTTATGCTTTTTTAAGCTGAATCAGCGCTGATGTGGCATGAGTAGTTTCTATTTAATATGCCACATAGGCACTTAACGGGTCACGTCAATAAGCAGTTAGTGTGGAGATAATGGAATGATTAATTTGTTTGACATTTGGTAAATTTGGGAACCATAGTGTGCAATAACTTAAATTCAATGATTTAATTATTGATTAAAATGTAACGACCTAATAAATTTAAGGGATAAATTATATATTTATTAAAAGTAAAAAGAGATAGAATTTAATTGCTTGGGTCATATGTTACCTTTTCTATATAATTTATATTGAATCTAAAATATCTAAATAGACAAATATAAAATTGTAGACCTACCTTAAACTTCTATGAAAATCTATGGCGAGTTCAAGTGTCTATATTTAGACCAAGCATTTCTTCTTTATACTTTCGGTCGTAACTCCTCAAATATAAAATTAAGTTACTAGATGGATTGGAATAATTTCGTAAAAAGGGGTGTTTCATGGTTGTCAACTGAAGGCAGAAAAGGAGATTTTTTTTAGATGAGAAAGTGGAAAACTATTCATTTTGAAGTTTTTCTAAACTGAGTTAGCACTGATGTAATATGATTAGTTGGTATTTAATATGTCAAGTAAACACTTAACAGGCTATACTACAAGTAGTTAGTGTGAAAGTATTAAAAGAACTAAGTTGTTTGACTTTTAGTAAACTCGGGAATTAAATTGTACAATAACTTAATTAAATAACTAAATTGTAGGGACTTAATAAATTCAAGCACTAAATTTACTATGTTTGCGTTTTTTTAAGCTCAATCAGTGTTAATGTGACATGATTTGTTAGCATTCAATATGCCACTGTCACACCCCCAATTTATGGGTATGCGATTGTCACGAATAGCCGATAACTTTACCTTCATTTATTGCATACATGCCAAGTCTACACATATCAAATTTATAGCAGAAGCAGGGATCCTGCCTATGGCATTCAAAGCATACTCTAGATTACAAATACATAATGTTTTAACACTATGAGACTTGGAAGCAACATAGGCTCACCCAGAGAATATGACTCCTAGTTGATCACGTAACTGCATATCCAAACTCTATATCCTTATCGGAAAGAAAATGTAAATATCGTGTAGTGAGTTTGACAACTCAGTGAGCAGATAAAACCTTTTATGACCTCTTAAGTCAACATATGGATGTACACATATATTAAAATTTATCACATAAAATATTATAGTTCAGAGATACATTCATATGGGACTCGCATCTCAAATGTTCTCAGTTCAAATCATATTCAGATATTCAAAATTATATACAATACTGTATGATCATTAATTAAATAATGTTATGCATTAAAATATTTATCATAAACATATTAGGAGGATCCTATATTAGAACCACCATATCAGAGTTCAAGATTTGCCTAAACTCAGCATACCACTAAGGTTTGCCCTACCACTATTCAAGAGGACACGCAAAGGGACTTTAATATGGGTATTTCCCAAGCACATAGAAGGGGAGGCAAGTCACATATCATATAGTCAGCATCTCATACAGATAGAAGGCATCCCGCTCTCAATCATATATCATATCCCGTGTGTTGGCTGTTACACGAGGCTAACACCACCCCTGTTAGCTAAGCTATCAAGGTGTAATAAGGCTAACATCACCTGCTGTTAGCATACAGTATTTTCAATAGGATTCTTCCACAGAAATTATCATATGCATATATGCTATATCATTTAAAATAGAGCTTTCAATATAATATAGAATTTTCAATCTCAGTACAGCTCATCTGTCATAAATTTCCCGATCAGGGTTTATCACATATACATGTCCTTTTCCAAGGTAATCTTATAACTTTACAGATCAATGCCACGTGTATAAATATTAACTTTACCAAATGATGAGAAATACATTAAGAATCACATACACAATGAGTTCAAAAATCTATTTTCAAAATCATACTCTTCTTGAACTATAAGCCGGAGAATAAATAAATCAAGTAAGTTACTCCATTTCAAAGACATATAAAAGTATAAATAACTTGTAAACAAAACAAACTATACATTTAAAGTTCAAGAAAAGTATAGGGTAAGTCATAGAAAGAATTATCTATTCACAAAACTAGTATTCCAAGTTGGATAGCCCCAAAACATATTTTTTTCAAGTCAAATCTAATCAAATGGACCTTAAAAATGAGTCCGGAGGGTCTAAAAACCTAAGAACTAACTCTAGAATAGTGAAATTTGGCCTCTAGGAGTTTAGTCAACATTGGTCAACTTTGGGTTACTGTTCACCGTCAAAAATTACTGTTCACAACTAGAAATTAATATTCACGACAGGCGGATTTACTATTCGCTACATACAAAAATTAGTAGATGGCAGCGAAATTTCATATCCTAAGATTTTTCCACCTTCTGAATCCATTTATGGTGTCTAATTTTCAATTTAAGGACTCTAAGTTGAGATTTAGAATTTACCTTCTTAGGGTTTCTCCTTCATTTTCTGGTATATTTTTGGCCAAATTTCCAGAAACGAATCCGATAGAATTGTAGTCCTCGTCGTTCTGAATCTGTAGGCGATGATGGTGTTGAAATCCAAGGTTCAAAAATGCTAGAAATTTAGAGAGAATTTTTAGGGTATTTAGAGAGAGAAAGTGAATTTTGGGAGAGAGAGTGTGTGTGCAAAAGTTTTACGCCAAATTCTGCATCTGGTTTCTCTTAAAATCCTCTGAGGGACCTATTAGCAAAATTCCAATTGATGAGGGGTGTCCTTGCAATTTTTGTTATTTACATTTTGACCTCTAAACTTTTAAGAAATTACATTTTGGCCCCAAAACTTAAATCCTCATATTAGCTTCACAATTTCTCAAACAATATGATAATTAAGCACATTTCCAATAATACTTATCTCCATTTCCATAATCCTCACTTTCATTCAAAATTTTCTTTAATTTAGGGGTTTCTTTCATTATTTAAGGTTTTCCTTTCTTCTTTTTTCCTTTTTTTTAAGGTTATTCATTCTTCCCTTCTTTAAGAAATTCGGTCCTCAACTTTCAACTCTATATTTACAAAAAAAACTAACCTCATGATTCAAAAATATGTGGGTATTTGGCATGCATATCATCCTCTCTTTCCTAAGTAGCCTCCTTTGAAGAGTGATTTTGCCATATCACTTCACTGTAGATATTTCTTTTGAATGTAATTTCTTCACTTGCTTGTCCACTATCACTACTGGTTATTCCTCATAAGTTAAGTCTTCCTGTAACTAAATTTGTGGGCACTGTATAACATGTGTAGGATTTGGTAAGTATTTCTATAGCATGGACACATGGAAGACTGGATGGACATTACTCAATGCAGCTGACAAAACCAAACGATAAGCTACTGGGCTAATCCTATCAAAAATTTACATGGTCCTATGTACCATGGACTTAACTTCCCTTTCTTCCCAAATCTTACTACTCCTTTCATAGGAGATATCTTCAAGAAGACATGTTCAACTATGACAAATTCTAATGGTCGACATCTATTATCAACATAAGCTTTCTGTCTACTCTAGAGTGCTAATAACCTTTCCTTAATCAACTTTACCTTGTCGAGTGCATCTTGTACCAAATCAGGCCCTAAAATCTTAGTTTCTCCCATCTCAAACCATCCGATCGGAGAACGACAACATCTACCATATAATGCCTCAAAAGGAGCCATTATAAGAAAATTCAGTTAGCGGCAAGAATCTTTCTCAACTACCTTGAAAATCTAACACACATGCCCGAAGCATGTCTTCCAATATTTGGATTGTTCGGTCAGACTGTCCATCTATTTGAGAATGGAAAGCAGTACTGAGATTTAACTTCGTGCCTAAAACTTTTTGGAAGGCTTTCCAAAAACAAGTTGTGAATTGTGGTCCTCGATCAGAAATAATTGATATTGGCACTTTATGAAGCCTTACTATCTCATTCAAATACAAATTTGCATACTGAGCTATGTTGTATGTGGTTTTCACTAGTAGAAAACGTGCTGATTTAGCCAACCTATCAATGATCACCCATATTGAATCAAACTCTTTTGATGTCTGCGGTAGCCGTATAACAAAATCCATAGTTATTCTTTCCCATTTCCATTCAGGTATCTCTATCTTTTGATGTAATCCTACAAGCCTTTAATGTTCTGCTTTTACTTGTTGACATGTTAAACACTGAGAAACATAATTAGCTATATCCTTCTTTATTCTATCCCACCAATATATTTCTTTTAGATCTTGATACATTTTAGTTACCCTAGGATGAATGGTATATTTGGATCTATGAGCTTTCTCTAAAATCTCTTTCTTGAGTTCTTCTTTATTAGGTACACACAACTGCTTACCCAATCTCTAAATTCCTTCAGAATCTACAGTAAATTCAATATTACTGACATTCTTCACCTCTTCAATTTTCTTGCATAAATAGGCATCCTCTTCCTATGCCTTTTTCACCTGCTTAACTAAAGATGATTGAAACTGTATATGGGTCAATAATATCCCAAGCTCCTTTACTTAAAATACTATCCCATGACTTTTTAACTTATGCATTTGTTTAACCAACGGCCTTCTTACCACTATTATATAAGTCAAACTACTCATAGACTTCCTGCTTAATACATTCGCCACTACATTGGCCTTAGCTGGATGATACAATAATGTACAATCATAATCTTTAAGCAATTCCATCCATCGCCTTTGTCTCAAGTTAAAATATTTTTGTTAAAAAATATATTTGAGGCTTTTATGATCTGTATATATTTCATATGTCCCACCATACAGATAATGTAACATCCCTACTTTTGTTTCTTTTATTAATAAAGGTACATAAATATTTAGTTAAGGAAATAAAATTTATTAGACAATTTTTAGATATCTAAGGAAATATAATCCTTAGAAATTTTTCACCTTATATGTATACATAGAAAATGTTTCTATCATTAAAGGAATAAATAAAGAGAGAAAAACCTAATAGGAAACAAATTTGAAATAACATACTAAAGAGAGGCGAAATTCTTGGTTAAGAAAGATAAATTTTTGGGAAGTAAGTAAAGGTTTTAAAATTTCAAGAAGATTGGATTAGGGTAATTTTTCCTAATTTAAGAATTAGAGTTTCTAAATTTAACATCTCTACCTATACATTGGGTTTTCACCTATGGACACTTCATATAGAGTTTTTTCACTTTACATGAGTTCCTAGCAAGCTAATAGGATAGCCCAAGAAAGAAATAAAACATAGACTCGAACTAGGATATAGAAATTGGACTGATAGCCCACAAACCCTGAAAATATGACCAAACCCTCCATGAAAGGTAGAATTTTAGCCATAGCAAAGAAAATGGGTAAGAATGAGCCTAAATCTAAGAGAGAAAAATAAGAATCATGTGAGAAAATAGTAGAGTAATAATAACAAGATTAGGTCACATGGCATTAAGACAAAACATCTATATCCTACATTCAGAATTTCAATAAGTAAGAAATAATACACGGTATTAGGACAAAACATCTATATCCTACGTTCGTAATTTCAATAAGTAGGTAATAATACATGGTATTATGACAAAACATCCTTATCTTACACAAATAATTTCAGTCAAGTAAGGGAGACTCAAGGGCTAGAAATTTACCATCTAGAAAGGCAAACCTATCATACTTGATTAAGACAAAAAAAAAAAAAAGAAATGAATCCCTAAATCAAAGAGACCTTGTCCCTTGTCTTAAGAATATTTTATCATAATTTTCAAAATACAAATCTCCTTTTACTATGCATATCTTGACTAAGGGAGAGGAAGACAAGAACATGAGTTTTATTTCCTCAAAAATCAACCAAGTGCATTTTAATTGTGATAAGGTAAACCCATGATTATGAAAGGTAAATCATTTGATAGTTTATTTAAGCAAAACCCACCCTTATAACATTATAATTTCGTCCAAGTGAGGGAGAGGAAAAACATAAGCAATGTAGAGTAAGGAAATGAGAGAAAGAGGGGAGAAGAGGGGTAGGAAGAGGACGGAGAAGTCTAGAGGACTAAGTACTCAAGGTAAGTTAGCTTAATCTCTATTTGAATCCATATTTTCTCTTCATCCTTAGGGTTCAAAACTCACCCTCCTTCTCTTATTTAAGCTGCTAGAAAGTTTAAGGGAAAGGAGGAATCTTGCTACTTCCTTCAAGAGAAAATAAGAAAAAGAATTCTCTAAGTGAGTTAAGGAGATCGTTAGGTAAGTTTAACAATATCTATTTTTGAAGAAAAGTTTTGAAATTTGTAACATTTATATAGGATTTTGATCTTATCACTTTGATGAAATTTACAATATTTGTTATTTTGATAATTGATCATGGATGTTGTTATATCATGTTACATGTTATCTTGCATATGATGGATGTTTTAAACATTTCGGTTGGTGTAGAAAGTTCTGCATACGTATGGCTATGGGTGGTAAAATTTTAGAATTTTATGCTGTTATTTTGTATATTTGAATGAGGTGAAAAATTGATGAAAGATGATTAGATGTAAATTAGGAATAAAATTTTAGAAGTCATAATAACATGATGAACTAAAACGTTAGGAAAGGTTTAATTAGGAAACTGGATTTTAGAGTAATCAGGAAGCTTTTATTTTTGAAATTAAGGGAAGAATCAACTAGGAATTAAAAGAAACAATTAACATAAAAAAATGTAGATATATGTCTGACGGATTTTTAGCCACTGGAATCACTTAATTTGGAGTCCATATAAGGGAGATATTGTCCAATTAGTAAGCAGTGGTCAGAAAATGATTAATCAGCGAAGAATCTATTAGGTAAGCTACTGTGTTTGAATTTTTGGAAAAAATCTATAGGGAACTAAAATAAATGGTTAACATTAAAAATATGTATATATCTCTCAAGAATTTTTAGACACTAGAATCACTTAATTTGGAATCCATATTAGGAAGATATGGTCAGATTAATAACCAATGGTCAGAAACTATCTAACCAAGGAAGAATCTATTAAGTATGCTTTTGTGTTTGAATTTATGGACAAAATCTATAGAAAATTAAAGAAAATTGTTAACATAATATATATATATATGTATGTATCACGGATCTATAGGTTCTGAAATCACTTAATTTAGAGTCCATATGAGGGAGATATAGCTTATTAATGAGTAGAGGTCAGAATCAGTCTAGAATTCAGGGTGGTAAATTTAAGTGTTTTAGTATTCAATTTTTTGAGAATAATTCATTAGGAATATGAAGAAATGAGAAACATGAAAGTTGTATATAAGTGTCTTACCTTTTTACAGGCTTTGAAAGCACTTCAATTCAAGTTCGTATGAGGGAGATATTATCAGATTAGTAAGTAGAGGTCTGAACCTACCCGAGAAGAAATAACATTGAATTTAAGGGAGTAGTAACACCATGATTACTTAAGATTTCACTAAAATTTTCAACATAAGAGTTTTATATGATTGTCTTATCTTTCAATTGACACAAAGATCACCTCAAGCGGATTAAAAATGATAGTGTTATGCTCTATTTAGTGAGAGATGAAATAATATTTAAAAAAGAAGAAGAATGTTATAAAATAAAATAATAAATGACTAGTGTATGTCATAGCCATTGCCATTGCATGAACTCTCCTTACGATCTAAAGTGTATAGTTTTGACATGAAAATATTTTATAAAGTGATATTCGAAAATGATTATGTTCACGACAAGATTGTATTTTACCATTAATTTTTGGTAATGATCATACTTTTATGATAAATTATGACATATGAGTATAATGAACATACTTGTTATGAAAATCATATTTTTGGCTATTATCGTGAAAAGAAAAGAGACGAGCATGGTCATATGGCAGTCCATGTGATGCACCAGTAGGGGACGCCCTACTCACGGATATAATTATGTTAATGAGAAAAGAAAAAGAAAGTATGCCATGTCAAGTGGAGCGAGAAAAGCTCATACCGAAGAGTAGAAAGTACTCACCCTAACTGGGGTAGCTTAATATAAAAATAAGTTGATAGCCATCATATGATATTCTGAAAATAATTATTCATGCCATACATGTCATTACTGTATGATTTTCATGTGCATAGATAAAGTGCATTCATGTGACCTAAGATATTTGCTATAGCTTATACAAATGAACATGACATGATGATCTATATTGATGATAATTATGATTTATTGTTGAACCTACTAGAATTTAATTCTCACTATATTTTCATATTATGTTCAAAGAACTAGATATGCAGGTATTCTCTATGACCGGCTTTTAACGTACATTGGGTCGTGTTGGCTAAGATCCCAGTGAAGTTGCAGCCACCCGCACCCGTATCCCCGAAACTGGTCAATATAGATGAATAAGATGTAGACATATATGTGTTTGATTTATGTATGGATTTTGTTAATTAATGATGTGTATGCAAACCCAGAATTGTATCAGTATTAATAGTATACCATAAACCTTAATTATGCTAGGTTAATTTAATTGAATGTTATTATGAGTTAAATAGTTAGAAGAGTTAATGACTTCATGGGATTTTAAAAATAAATATATTTATATATAGGTAAAAAAAATGGAGTTATTATAGATAATGCCTCCAAATTTTGAGAGCAAAAACCACTGCTGCCATTTCTAAATCATGAGTCAGATAATTTTGCTCATGTGGCTTAAGCTGTCTGGATGCATATGCAACGACTCGACCATATTTCATCAATACACACCCTAATCTAATTCTCGATGCATTACAGTATACTGTGTATCCTCTAGTACTTGAAGGAATAGTAAATATTGGCGCCGTAGTCAAACATTCATTAAGTTTCCGAAAACTCTTCTCACATTCATCTGACCAGTCAAATTTTATTCCCTTCCTTGTCAACTTCGTTAAAGGAGCGGCTATTTTTGAAAAATCTTTAACGAATATGCGATAATAGCCTGCTAAATCAAGAAAACTACGGATCTCTATAATTGTGGTAGGGCGTAGCCATTGCTGTACCGCTTCTACCATTGTAGGATCAACTTGAATACCATCATTGGTAACCACATGCCCTAAGAAGGTAACACTACTAAGCTAAAATTCATATTTTAAAAACTTAACATACAATTAGTGTTTTCTTCGGGTTTGCAAAGCTATTCTTAAATGTAGCTCATGCTCCTCTGAATTCCTTGAATACACCATGATATTATCTATGAATACAATAACAAACTGATCCAAGAAAAGTTTAAATACTCTATTCATCAAATCTATGAATGCAGCTGGGGCATTTGTTAAACCAAATACCATTACTAAGAACTTATAGTCCCATATTGAGTCCTGAAAGCAATTTTTGGAATATCCTCCCCCCTTATCCTCAATTGATGATACCCAGATCTCAAATCAATTTTCGAAAAACATTAAGCACCATGTAGCTAGTTAAAAAAATATCTATACGAGGTCATAGATATTTATTACATACTGTCACCTTATTCAACTGTCTGTAATTAATGCACAGCCGAAACGATCCATCTTTCTTTTTCACAAATAGGACTTGAGCACCCCAAGGAGAAGTACTAGGGTGTATAAATCCCTTGTCTAATAAGTCTTGTAACTAATTTTTCAGTTTCTTGAGATTAGTCGGTACCATTCTATATGGAGGTATAGACACTGGTTGGGTTCTAAGAAGTAAGTTATTACCAAACTTAATTTCTCGTTCTGGGGATAACCTTGGCAATTCCTCATAAAACACATCAAGGAATTCTCTAACCACTGGAACCTGCTCTACATTGGGGTACTTTATATCAACATCTTTGATCACTGCTAAATACCCTTGGCATCCTTTTTGCAATAGCTTATTAGCTGTTAGAGTAGAGATTAAATTACTAAGTACCTCACTACGATCTCCTTGTATCAAGAAGCAAGATTCTTTGGGAATATTAAACTTAATCACTTTAAAGTGTGATAGTCTAAAATGGCATGGCATGATGATAACCAATCCATTTCTAGTATAACATCAAAGTCTACCATATTTAAAACTATCAAATTTACAAGAGTCTCCTTATTTTCCATCGAAATCTCAAACGTTGTATACACATGAATTACCAGTAAAAATTCTCCCAATGGAGTAGCAACCATAAAAAACCAATGTAAACTAGTAGGATCTCTACTTAATTTCTTAGCAAAGCATAGTGATATATAAGAATGAGTAGAACCAGGATCAAACAATACATATGCTCTATGGGATCATACTGATAATGTACCTGTCATCACTGCATTTGAGACCTGAGCATCTTATTGTGTTAAGGGAAACATTTGGGCTTGTTCTTGGCCTCAGTTTCCTTATCCTCTACCAGTATCACCACTACTTGCTTGACTTGAAGTTGCTCTAACTGATCGTGTTAGTACAGATACAAGGGGTGAAGCTGGTTGTACTGATGCTTGACTCACATTTTATAATTGTGGACAATGTCTCATCAAATGACCTACTTGTCTACACTTATAACATACACCAATTTCTCTATGACACTATCTAGTATGAGGCCTACCACAAATAGGACATAGTGGAATCAATCTTGAATCCTGTTGACTAATGGGTCTCATATCTCTTTATATCATTCTTTACTTATTAGTATTGACTGATGCCTGGCTAGAGCTACTAGATCCTACTTGAATCCAACGCTGTGGATTTTGAAATTTGAGTCCTCTTACATTAGGATTATAACTAACCTGAATATTACTATCTCGATCTCTTTTTCTTCTCTTTATACCTTCTATGTCTAATAGCTCTCATGTTTCTATCATTCTAGCACAATCAACAGCCACTGAATAAAGAGAGAAATGGTTCATCTGAGGACCCACTAATTTAAACAATAGACGTATCAATCCTGAAACAAATCTCTTAATTCTATTTTTTTCATTAGGAACCAGATATGGTGCATATCTAGACAACCGAGTAAAACAGATGTCATATTCAGAAATTTTCATATTCGGTGTCTGTCTTAATTCTTCAAATTCCTTGGCCTTCTTGTCTCTTTCACTCATTGGTAGGAAATGATTCATAAATGCTTCCTTAAATTCATCACACTACATTAGTGGTAAAGTAACTACTCTTCCTTATACTAGAGTCTCAAACCAAACTTGAGCCACACCTGATAGTTGAAAGGATACTAGTTCAATAGATCTTCTAGTGGAACAACCTAAAGCTCTAAGAATGTGTTCTACAGCATCAATGAATATCTGTGGATCCTCCTGAATATTTGACTCAGAAAAAGTTAGTGGTTTCAGCTTAAGGAATTGTGGAAATGTCACCTCAATCCCTATAAACTTATCCTCTTGTTCAACTGGTCTTTCCAATTCTTGCACTTCAAGAGCATTTTCTAGTGGCTGGCCATCCCTCTTGCCCTATTCTACTATAAATCCAGCCAATGTCTCTAAGCTCATGTGTATGCCAGCAATCATATCAGTTGTTCTATCATATGGCTCCTGAAAGGGTTCCACTCTCTCCTCAAGGACTCTATCAGATATATGAACCTGTTCATCATGTCTTAAGGTTCTCATACCCCGTGCACACCCTCTACCTCTGCCTCTAGGTTGGCCTCTACCATAGCCTCTTTGTATCAAAATGGCAGATAGTGCAGACTCTTATGCAGAGGGTGCACGATCTACAGTTTCTCTAGCAACTGCTCTAGTTCTTGGCGGCATCATTGACTATACAAAATAAAACACCTTTTTAAAATACCATAATATTCAATTAGTCTTATATTAGGAACTTTAACAAACTTCAAAAAATAAGGAAAGTGAAACTCTATAGAATCCCTTAGTAGCACCTAAAGTATAAATATATCTAGTTTATATCCATATAAAAGGTCCTACTAAAGAATCCTTTGCTCAATTAGCCATAGGGAAACCTATTACACTAATACCAACTTGTCATGCCCTCAATTTAAGGGTACGCAATTGTCACGAATAAAAGATAACTTTGCCCTTATTTATTGCATACATGCTTCAAATATATCACATAATATGAGTAAAACATACGTTCACAAGTTTTTAGTATAGCTAAATATACATGCCAAGTCTACACATATCAATTTTATAGCAGAAGCAGGGATCCTGCTTGTGGCGTTCAGAGCATACTCTAGATTACAAATACATAATGTTTTAACGCTGTGAGCCTTGGAAGCAATGTAGGATCACCCAGAGAATATGACTCCTAGTTGATCACGTAGCTGCAGGTCTAAACTCTGTATCTTTATCTAAAAGAAAATGTAAATATCGTGTAGTGATTTTGACAACTCAGTGAGCAGATAAAACCTTCTATGACCTCTTAAGTCAACATATGGATGTACACAAATATTAAAATTTATCACATAGAATATAATAGTTCAGAGATACATCTATATGGGATCCGCATCTCAAATGTTCTCAGTTCAAATTATATTCAGATATTCAAAATCATATGCAATACTGTATGATCATTAATCAAATAATTTTATGCATCAAAATATTTCTCATAAAAATATTAGGACGATTCCATATCAAAACCACCATATCAGAGTTCAGGTCCTTCTGTACTTTGGTGGTTTAAGATTTACCTAAACTCAGCATCCCGTTGAGATTTTGCCCTACCACCATTCAAGAGGACACTGTTGATGTTTATTTCACTAGTTACCGCAAGCGCATGGTATAGCTGTAGCTAATCTGGCAAGTACGGGTCGTTTCCCACAGAGAACAATGTCAATTACTAGAGTGATGCAATTATGCTATCTAAATCGATGCAAATTTGATGAGATAGTGTCATAATTGAATAGATGAAAATAACTAATTAAACAAAGCCTAGGATTAGGGTTTACCACACTTGTGATACTCAACAACAAGTTCGTCCCTCTAATTGTAATTATCTAGATTAGCTAGGGGATGGTTTAGCCTCAATAACTAGCAAACTCTTTCAAGTATCACTAATCGTACCTAGGTTAATCTAATTCCCTACTTTCGTGGTGCTTAGTTTAACCTAGGTTCATTAAGCTTTATGCCAACCATCGAATACAAATAATAGGTGTTCTTGTGCCTACCAATTGATTCAATCCTAGAGAATCTTAAACTACTTTCGTGATTAAGATAACTCTAATTAACTATTCGGTTCAGGTTTTAATCTTCACTTTTCAGTTCATCAATTAAAAAAACTAGACGTGATAGATTGGTGATCAGGCATTCTACCAACTAATTCATGCATATAATAGTTAATCCTAATCCATCTAGAGCAATTACAATTAGGGTTCTAACATTCCATCAAGATATCATCATATCACAAGTGGGTTTTTCAAAACCCTAGATAAAAACTACTCACACATCATATAATCAAGAGTCAAACTCATAATCATTAAATAAAACATAATAGTTCGATACAACCTCCAGAGAATGAATGGAGGTAGGAGTAGAGATAAAGGATTAAAGGAGAAAGATATAACCTGGTGAGCAGAAAAGTAAAAACTGAAATACAATCTTCAAATGCCGATCAATCCTATCCTAGAACATCCAATCCACAATGATTCCAGTTAAAATCTAACCTAGGAGTGTTTTCTAAGCCTAAAAACCGAGTCTAAAGTGTCTCCTCCGAAATGAATGTATGTCTCTGCGTTTTCCCCCACTTATGTATATCCTTGGCAGCCAAAAACCCTAATTTTAACATGCCGTACAGACCCGAAGCACGACCGTGTTTCAGGACACGGCCTGGCCATGCTTCGGGCTGGTTTCTGGGGAAATCCTGCATCTCTTGCTCAGAGCACGACCTGGCTGTGCTGCATGCTGCCATGCTCCTTTCTTCATGATTTTTGATGTGTAGCCTCCTTGCTTCCTCCTTAGCATAACCCAAGTCTTTTAGGCTCTTTCCGTGATTGTTTTTCCTTGCTTCTTGGCTTCTTTTGCTCTCCTGCAATCACAAAACAAACCACAGCAGTACCCAGAACAAAGTATAACCAAAAGCATAGAAATAATCACAAGTTATTATGAAATAAGGGACAAAATATGACTGATGAGCACTTAAAATTCCCCTTTATCAACTCCCCCATGCTTAAAATTTTGCTTGTCCCTAAGCAAATAACATGTCATATCAGAAGGAAGGGGGTAAGATGCAATCAAAATTTCAAAAGATAGAAGGATGCAATACAGGTAACTTTTCACTCAATCAGTGTGCACACAATAGGTATATGAAGAGACATTTATTAAATAGTCTCTTATTCTTCTAAAACCAAACCAAAAATTCTTCTATTCTATATCTACTTCTACTATTACCATTGGTTGTATGCACCAGACTGATTTCCAGACACTCAAGTAGGCCACCTCATCCTTTAGATCTCCCTATGTTGCCTTACCCTTATTTTTATTTTTCTTAACCCATTTCTTTTGTTTCTCATCTTCTCTTTTCTTCTTCTCTTGTCTCTTTTCTCTCTTTTTTTTTTAGAAATATGCTGTGAGTGCATTTTATGCTCCATCTCACTAGGGTAAAAACATCTAGGTACTCATACTAAGGCCTTTTTGGTTCCTTGAAGGAGGTACTCAGAGTGAAAACTTTTTCGGTTTCACATACCCTCATTTTTCACCTCTCCCTACCTTCACACTCTCATAGTGTTAAAATCAGCCATAGCATACAGTTCACAACACAATAGAGAGATATTTTTCAAAAAAAATTAAAGCTTTAATGCTAGAAGAGAGAGACTAGAATTATAACTACCTATTTCATATCCTATTGTGCATTACATGTTCATGAGCTAAAATCAGCCTATACTACACCAGTCTATTGTGGAATTAGCAACTATGTGATGATGCAACAAGTCAAAAGGGATGCAATATGTACAATATATACATGCAAAGAGAAGCTCAATCAACAAATAAAGATGGCTAGTACAAATCATAAACTCATGCACTAAAAATCAAATACGAAAGTACACTCCCCCATGCTTAAATTAGACAGTGTCTTCAATGTCAAAAATATCATAAAAGATCGGCAAAAGGGAGGAGAGAACTTATGTATTCACTGGTCATCCGGTGGTGGTGGAGGGGGATGTTGACCCAGGTGCCAGGTATACCAGGCCTGCATCATACCCTGCATGCTTTGGATGGAGTCTTGCATTGCATGCAGGGTTGATCTTTGAGAATGTTGCTCTGCCTGCATGACATACAGGGCGGCTCTCTGTGAAAGTTGCTCTACTTCAATGCGTGTGAGCTTGGAAGAGAGGGTGGCCTGATCCTCCGGTGGAGCAGATGATGGTCCTGCACGGTCAGTAAAGTGGGAGGGGGTGGGGGTGGAAGAGCCAAAAGTGGCTCAAGGGGAAAGTCATCCCCTTCAGGGGGAATCTCCTCATCATCCCTATCCTCCTCTAAAAGGTAGATCCAATTTGCCCTATTTTTTACTGCTATCCTAAAAGGGTTAGGGAGGCTAAATAATTTTTGGCCTCGGAGATACAACCAGTATTCAATATTTTGCTTAACAACAAGTTTCATATGCAAACAGGATTCTAAGTCAATCCTGTTGCTACCCCCTACTGGTTGAATGCCCTGTAGATTGGCCTCAAATCCTAACCCTCTAGCAATGGCAGTAATCAGGCCTCCTATGACTACCTTCCCATTCATTGCCCCACCTACCCTGGCCATCTGATGAACCATGAAGGCTCCGGTATCCACTTTGGTACCGTTAACCATAGCATATAAAAAATAAGGCTCTCTAAGATTTACAACCCCATCACTCTCTGCCCTACCGAAAATAGTATGGGCCATAAGACGCTGTAAATATCTGAAAGTAGGGTTGCAAATAAAAGATGCTTTGGAAGTTGATGCATTGTATTTCCCCTCAATTCTAATGGAGTTATAAAAAATGTTAGCAAGGAAATCTGAGGGTATTGATCTAGTTCCCTCTGGAGTTAGGCCAAACAGTGCATTAAATTCCGCTAAATTTAAGTTAAAGCTACGGTTAAACAGTCTAAAGTTGACCTGGCCCTCATGGACATTTGGACCCCTAAACAATACTATATGAATAGAACTGAGAAACTCTAATGTGGGTCTAGGTTAGGCTGGGTATCGGTGCGTGAGAAAGGTGTTCCACCCAATCCGGTCAACTAGGTATTGGACGTCAGGTAAAAGGCCTAAGCGTTCTAGACATTCCTCATCTAGATACCGGGTACTCAGTATTCCCCATCTAACTAGGGTATCATATCGGGTCCATTGACTATCATCAACGAACACAATACCATATTCGTTAATCTAATGAGGAAGTTGGGGCGGTGGTTGATTACGTACTCTACGTGTTTGGGAGGATTGGGTGGATGGTTGGCCGATTCAGGCTCTTTTGGGACCCATGTATTAAAAATTGCAATGAAAAACAGAGGGGTACCAAATGCACTTCAAAGTGTCAAATGTAATAGGAAATAGATAGCAGGGTATATCAATTCCAGAAGTGCAAATTTCAGTCAATGCAAGTTAGGCCAATGCAGTGCAAATCAATAGAGGCAAATATAGAATTATGAAAAGTCAACTGGGAAATTCAGAGAATCAAAAGTAATACACAGGCAAGCAGGGCAGAACCAAGAATTCTAAGTCAGGCCAAATTAGAGCAGAATGCAGCAAGACAGAACAGAACAAGGCATAAAGTTCAAGCAAAGAATTAGTTCATATGAGAGCATCAACCAATAATTTGAAACCAGAACCCGAAGGGAGTAATCAATAAAACCAAAACTAGAAAACCAGAACCAGAACCAGTAATGAGAAAAATAAAGCACGTAACAAGGATTCTGAAATTGCTGGGTAACTTAACCAAAAACGAAATTCAATTGAGTGCAGAGTGAAAAACCAGTCCAGAATACAATCATTAAGCCAAAAGCATTCCTAATCAGTGTCACAAAGAAGGGGTAACAGCACTCAAATAAACTAGAAGGAATCCAAATCAGAGCCAGAAACAGGAGCTAATCAGCAAGTAAGAGTCTACTTATGCAGAAAATTAAAACAGAGGTAGAGAGAGATACCTGAAGCCAACGTGCAACCTGGAGAGTGAATCACAGCAATGGGAAAGGATCCTGGGCAGTAATTCTAGATGATTAGAAGGGGAAAAATGAAGGAGGAAAGTGGATGGGTGGTGGGTGTCGATGGAATGGGAGAAGGAAAACGCAAAACAGGGGGGTGGCGAAGAGGGGAGAATGGGAAAGAATTGAGGTTTAGGGCATAGATAGGGAAGGAAGAAGGGAGAAGAAGGTGGAATAGGGGAAAAGAAGGCGTGGGTGAGGGAGGTTTAGCTTGGGTTTTGCCGAAGAAGAGGATGGGAGAAGAGGGGGAGAAGCACGGGCAATGTTAGGGTAAGACACGGCCAAAAGAGAGGGAAAGAAAAGGGGTTAAATGTGGGGGCCATACTTGAAGCACGGTCGTGCTGTGCAACACGGCTAACTCGTGCTTCGGGCTGGCTTGCTGCAACGTCCAGTTTTATTTTTTATTTTTTTTAACCTGGGACACGGCCTGCCCATGTTCCCAACGGGTTTGCCACAATTTTCACATTCTGGACCGTGCTTGTAGCATGGTCGTGGTGAGGGACACGGGTAACCTGTGTTGCTGGCTGGAAATCCCCTATTCTTCAGTTTTTACCTCTTCTTTTGACTCTCTTTAAGCACTTTTGCTTCTAGCTCTTTTATACCGCCTTGAAAACATAATAATGGACATGGAAATCAAAGGAAAATATTCAATAAACTTCAACCTAAGAAATTAACTAAATTAAAAATGGAAACCAAAACTTAAAGCAAGAATTCAAACAAAAGGAAATTTATAAAAATCAAAATGTGGGTTGCCTCCCACAAAGCACTTGTTTAAAGTCATTAGCTCGACTCCTTTACTTATTAATGGATTGAAGGGGGCTCTAAGAGAGCTTGGGTGGCTCTCTTTTCAACAAGTTGTCCCGTCACGAAGTGCTTAAGGCGTTGCCCATTGACCTTGAAGGATCCGGTATTTTCACTCCAAACTTCCACTGCTCCATATGGAAAAACTTGGGTAACTTGGAATGGACCGGACCAACGAGAATGGAGCTTCCCGGGAAAGAGTCTCAACATTGAATTAAATAGCAAGACCCACTCTCCTACTTGAAATTGGCACCTAAGGATGTGCTTATCATGCCATCTTTTTGTTCTTTCTTTATATAACTTGGCATTGTCATAAGCATCTAGCCTCAACTTATCTAACTCATTCAATTGTAGGCATCTCCTCTTTCCAGCAGCTGACAGGTCAAAGTTAATTGTTTTGACTGCCCAATACGCCTTATGTTCAAGCTCTATCGGCAAGTGATAGGGTTTCCCATATATCAACCGAAAAGGTGTAGTCCCTATCGATGTTTTGTATGCAGTCCTGTAAGCCCATAATGCATTATCAAGTTTGAGAGACCAATCTTTTCTTGCCTTCGAAACGATCTTCTCCAATATTGCCTTGATTTCCCTATTTAATATTTCCAGTTGTCCACTTGTTTGAGGATGGTAGGCTAGAGCCATTTTATGAGTGACTCCATATTTCTTCAAGAGATTTTGGAACTGTTGCTCGGTGAAGTGGGAACCTCCATCACTTATCATAGCTCGGAGCACTCTAAATCTTGGGAAAATTATCCTCTTGAAAAGCTTAGCAACCACTCTAGCATCATTGGTGGGGGATGCTATTGCTTCAACCCACTTAGAAACATAGTCCACAACAACTAGAATGTACTTGTTGTAACATCCTTAATTTTGTTTCTTTTATTGATAAAGGTACATAAAAACTTTAATTAAGGAAATAAAATTTATTAGACAATATTTTAGATATCTAAGGAAATATAATCCTTAGAAATTCTTCACCTTATGTATATGCATAGAAAATGTTTCTAACATTAAGAGAACAAATGAAGAAGTAAAATCTAATAGGAAAGAAATTAGAAATAACATACTAAAGAGATGCAAAATCCTTGGATAAGGAAGATAAATTTTTAGAAACAAGTAAAGGTCTTAAAATTTCAAAGAACATTGAATTAGGGTAATTTTTCCTAATTCAAGAACTATAGTTACTAAGTTTAAAATCTTTACCCATACATTGGGCTTTTACCTATGGACACTTCATATAGAGTTTTTCCACTTCACATAAGTTTCTAGCAAGCCCATTGGATAACCTAAACAAGAAATTAAACATAGACTTGGACTAGGATATAGTAATTTTACCAATAGCCCAAAAATTATGAAAATGTGACCAAGCCCACCAAGAAAGGAAGAATTTTATCCAAAGCAAAGAAAATGGGTAGGACAAGCCCATAATGGGTAAGAATAAGCCCAAATCCAAGAGGAAAAATAAAATAAAATAAATTAGATGATGATATAATAATAAGAATAAAGATTAGGTTACATGGCATTAAGACAAAAATTTAGCAAGTGGTGTGATTCTACATTCATCATTTAGGCAAGTGGCATGATAATACAAGGCTTTAGGACAAAAACATCTATATCCTTCACTCATAATTTTAGCAAGTGGTATGATAATACATGGTATTAGGACAAAACATTCATAGCCCACACAAATAATATCAACCAAATAATGGAGATTGAAGGGCTAGAAATTTGCCACTTAAAAAGGCAACCTATCATAATTGATTAAGACAAAAGAAAAATTAAATGAATCCCTAAATCAAAGGGACCTTGTCCCTTATCTTAAGAACATATCATCATAATTTTCAAAATACAAATCTCCTTTTCCTATGCATATCTTGACTAAGGAAGAGGAAGACAAGAACATAAGTTGTTTGTTTTCCAAAAATTCAACAAAGTGTATCTTAATTGTGATAAGGTAGATCCATGATCATGAAAGGTGAATTATTTGGTGGTCTATATAAGAGAACCCACCCTTACAACACTTTAATTTCGTCCAAGTGAGAAAGAGAGAGAAATAGAAGCAAGGTAGAGTGAGGAAAGGAGAGAAGAGAGAAGAAGAAAGGAAGGAAGAAGAAGGAGAAGTTTAGAAAGCTAAAGGTAAGTTTAACAATATTTCTTTTTGAAGAAAACTTTTGAAACTTATAATATTTATATGAGATTTTGATCTTAGAACTTTTATGATTGGTCATGATGTTGCTATATCATGTTACATATTGATCTTGCATGTGATGTATGTTTGAATACTTAGGTTGGTGTAGATAGTTCTGCATGGTTATGGCTATGGATGGCAGAATTTTAAGCTTCGGTATTTTAATTTCTGGGAACAATCTATAAGGAATTAAAATACATGGTTAACATAAGAATTAAAGATATATGTGTCCCGGATTTTTAGCCACTGGAATCATTCCATTTGGAGTCTATATGAGGTAGATATGGTCTGATTAGTAGTCAAAGGTCAGAAAATGAATCATCAGGGAAGAATATGTTAGGATAGCTTCGGTAATTTAATTTCTGGGAATTATTGGTAGGGAATTAAAATAAATGGTTAACATAAGAATTAAAGATATGTATGTCATGGATTTTTAGCCACTGGAATCATTCAATTTGGAGTCCATATGAGGTAGCTATGGTCTGATTAGTAGTCAAAGGTCAGAAAATGAATCATCAGGGAAGAATATGTTAGGATAGCTTCGGTAATTTAATTTCTGGGAATTATTGGTAGGGAATTAAAATAAATGGTTAACATAAGAATTAAAGATATGTATGTCATGGATTTTGAGCCACTGGAATCATTCAATTTGGAGTCCACATGTGGTAGATATGGTCCGATTAATAAGCCAAGGTCAGAAAATGGTTCATCAGGGAAGATTATGTTAGGACAGCTTTTGTATTTTAATTTCTGGGAATTATTTGTATGGAATTAAAATAAATGGTTAACATGAACCTTATATATCTATGTCTCATGGAAATATGCCCACTGGAATTATGCAATTTGGAGTTCATATGAGGTAGATATTATCCGATTAGTAAGCAGAGGTCAGAAAATGTTTATTCAGGGAAGAGTATGTTATTAATGTTTTAGTTTTTGAATTTCTGGGAATATTCTGTAGAGAATTAAAATAGCGCGCCAACATAACAATTATAGATATATGGCTCATGGAATTTTACCAATTGGAATAACTCAATTTGGAGTTCAAATTTGAGAGATATTGTCTAATTAGTTAGTAAAGGTCAGAACCTAAACGAGAAGAAATAATACTAAATTTAAAGGAGTAATAACACCACAATATCATACTATTTTGTTGATATGATTAACATAATAGTTTTAGATAATTGTCTTAGCTTTTCATAGACACTAATATCATCTTAATCGGAGTTAAAATGAGAGAGTTATGCTCTGATTTGTAAGCAAAGGCTGTGTTAAAAGTTAGTAAACCTATTTTCAATATTTTTCTACCCTAGATGAATTTTTAAGGTAATAATAGAAATCAATTTGAGGAAAAATGCTCTATAAAATTTGTAAGAACATGTGTTGGAAATGATATAAGTAGAAATAAAATGACTAAATGCCTAGACATAAAGAAAATGAAAAGAATTATTCTAGTTACTGGAAAAAAATTGTGATTTGTGAAAAGTGCATGTCTAAGGAAAGCTCTGGCAAGGAAAGACTTGGTACTTAAGCGTGTCCATTAGTGACCCACCTCTCTTTTCTGGGAACTTTCCTGGTGCGCTGTTTACAGACTACAATTACTATCCAGTTATCGAGGTATTAGTGTGAAATTTTGACATGGAAATATTTTATAAAGTGAAAATTAGAAAATGATTATATTCATGGCATAATTTCAGTTTACCAATGAATTTTGAGAATGATTATGTTTTGATACATTATGGCATGAGAATATAATGAACATACTCGTTATTGGAATCATATTTTCGGCTATTAATATGAAAAGAAAAGAAATGAACACGGTCACATGGCAATCCGTGTGGTGCACCAGTAGGGGACGACCTACCAACGGTTATGATCATGTTAATAAGAAAAGAAAGAGAAAGTGTGCCATGTCGGACGGAGCGAGATAAGCCCGTACCGAAAAGTAGAGAATACTCACCCTGACCGGGGTAGCTTGAAGTAAGAATAAGTGGATAGCCATCATATGAAACTCGAAAAAATAGTTATTCATACCATACATGTCATAACTGTATAATTTTCATGTACATGATAAAGTGCATTCATGTGACTTAAAGATATTTTCTGTAGTTTATACAGCTAAACATGACATGATGAACTATATTGATGGTAAATTATGATTTATTGTTGAACTTACTGGGATTTAATTCTCACTATATTTCCATATCATGTTCAGAATAATAAATATGCAGATATTCTCTATGACACTTATTATCTCTGTACGTTGGATCGAGGTGCCCTACCTTGGGCAACTTCCAGTTATTTCAGATATAACTGTCGTAGATGTAACTGAGATTCCGGTGGACGTGCCACCCGAACCAGTGTTCCCGGAAGTAGTCGATATAGATGATTAGAACTAATATGTATTTTTGTACAAATGTTTGTAAAATAATGGTGTCTAGTTTGTAAAATAATATTGTGTATGGAAACTCAGTATTGTATAAATTAAATAAATGTTATATTGAGTTAAGTTGTAACGAGGTAATAATTTCATCGTATTTTTTTTAAAAAAAAAAATTTACATAAATTTAGTTGTTACATAATTGGTATCAGAGCAGGTCGATCCTAGATGGCCAGTGGTTGGATGGTTATCTGAATCGATCTTATAGTGTCTTGAGTATGTTGTGGTTGTGCTGTGTAGGGGATCAGTGATTCATATAGGTAAGAAATTACTAGTGTTTCCTATCTATATGCCAAGGTGGTGTTATGACTGCTATTAAATATTTTTGAACTAACTATTGGGCTTGATCACCTCAATAGCAGCATAACTTTGTTTTGTACCATAGTAGGAAATGGCACCACCAAGGAGGAATCCAGCAACCAATGCAGAGGAAACCCTGCACAACCTGGCCACGGCAATTCGAGACCAAGTTATGACCACCAACCAAATTTTACAACATCTCCAGAATGCTAATAACACAAATGTTGAGATTGGTCCTAACAACCGGACGGCTGGAAAAGATAATGGTATATCCGAGTTCCTGAGGACTAGACCACCTTGTTTCCAAGGTGGTTATGACCCAACGGTAGCCGAAAGGTGGATTAGGGAATTAGAGAAAATCTTTGAAGTGATGGGCTGTACTGAAGAGCAGCAAATCATTTTTGCTGCATATATGTTAAAGGATGAAGCAGAATACTGGTGGCGTGGAGCTAGAGAACTTTTAGCTCATCAGGGAAGACAGATCACCTGGCAAGTGTTCAAGGACATTTTCTTTGAAAAGTACTTTCCAAGTACTGTACGGGCAGAGAAAGAAATCGAATTTCTCCAACTCAGGCAAGGAAGCATGACCGTGGACCAGTATATCGCAAGGTTCGAGGAGCTGTCTAAGTTCTCCTCTTATCTGCGATATAACCCAGATGAAGCATGGAAGGCGGTTAAGTTTGAAGCGGGACTAAACCCGGAGTTAAAGAATGCTGTTATAGCTATGGAGATCAGGGAGTTTGTACCTCTGATAAATAAATGCAGACTCCTGGAAAAGAGTTTAAGGGCAGTGGAGGACGAGAAGCAAAGGCGAAACCTATGGAAAAGGAAGAAAAATTTTCCCAACCCTAGAAAGAACGTGAGAAGAAGTGGATATGGAGCTGGTAAGAGGCCATTGATTGCGGGTCCTAGGCCTTTTCAACAAGACCTCGCCTCAGTCAAGTGCGCTAAATGCGAACGCATGCATGGTAACCGGCCATGCTACATGGGACAAGATGTCTGCTTCAATTGCGGACAGAAGGGACATTTTGCGAAAAACTGCCCACAGAATGTAGGAAAGCAGCCAGAACAGAGGCCTCAGGTGAAAGGAAGGGTTTTCACCCTGAGCGGCCAAGAGGCAGCTCAATCTTCTGAAATGATTCAAGGTACATGCTATATTTATGGATTTGCTCTTATGGTGTTATTTGACTCTGGTGCTAGTCATTCATTTATATCGGAAGAATGTATTAGGAAGTTTCAGTTCCCTATTTCTGAAACTCCCTATGAGCTATCTATAGTAACCCCTACAGGGGAACGGGTATTAACTTCCTCTGTATGTAAGGACTGTCAAGTCACCATCCAGGAGAAAACTTTTTCTGTAGACCTCGTCAGTTTACCTTTAAGAGGTATTGAGGTCATTCTAGGGTTAGACTGGATGTCTAGAAATCGAGTCTTGTTGAATTGTTGTAACAAGACCGTTGAATTTCTACCTTCTACTCCGAAAGAGGAGGTCCAGTTATTGATGTTAAATGCCAATCAAGTTAATAGGGAGTTGAAGAATGGAGTACTTGGATACATTCTCTTGTATTTATCAAACCTAGAAGTCGAACCGAAGCTTGATGAAATTCCAATAGCCAACGAGTTTCCTGAAGTGTTTCCATCAGATATTCCAGGCTTACCTCCCAAGAGAGAGATAGAGTTCTCTATTGATCTCCTACCTGGGACAGGGCCTATCTCTATTGCACCATATCGAATGGCCTCGAAGGAACTACAAGAACTAAAGAAGCAGTTAGAGGAACTATTAGACAAGCAATTCATTAGACCGAGTGTATCACCTTGGGGAGCTCCTGTATTGTTTGTTAAGAAGAAAGACGGGAGTTTGAGACTATGCATAGATTACAGACAGCTGAATAAGGTGAGTATCAAAAATAAGTATCCTCTCCCTAGGATAGATGACTTATTGGATCAATTAAAGGGAGCCTCCATCTTTTCTAAAATTGACTTGCGGTCAGGATATCATCAGATTAGGATTAAGGAGGAGGACGTACCAAAAACTGCCTTCAGGACTAGGTATGGGCACTATGAGTTTCTTGTAATGCCCTTCGAGTTAACGAATGCACCTGCAATTTTCATGGATTACATGAATCGCATTTTTCGACCCTACCTAGATCAATTTGTTGTAGTGTTCATTGATGACATCTTGATATATTCTAAGAGTAAGAAAGAACATGAACAACATCTTTGAATCGTGCTGCAAGTGCTGAAAGAGAAAAAGTTATATGCTAAATTGGAGAAGTGTGAATTTTGGCTGTCAGAGGTGAAGTTTCTCGGACATGTCATCTCTAATAGAGGAGTAGCCGTAGATCCTAGCAAGACGGAAGCAGTGATTAAGTGGGAGACACCAAAGACGGTTACGGAAATCAGAAGTTTCCTTGGTTTGGCAGGATACTACAGGAGATTTATACAAAACTTCTCTCGTATAGCCTTGCCATTGACTAAATTGACCAGGAAGGGAAGTCCTTTCAAATGGACTGATCAATGTGATGCTAGTTTTCAGGAGCTGAAGACAAGACTGACCACTCCTCCTGTTTTAATTATTCCAGACCCCACAGGACATTTTGAAGTGTATAGTGATGCTTCAAAGAAAGGGCTAGGGTGTGTGTTAACGCAAGACACGAGAGTAGTTGCTTACGCCTCTAGACAACTAAGACCCCACGAAGGAAACTATCCAACCCATGATCTTGAATTAGCGGCAGTAGTGTTTGCCTTAAAGATTTGGCGACACTATTTGTACGGGGCAACCTTTGAAGTATATTGTGATCATAAGAGTCTTAAATACCTCTTTGATCAGAAGGAGTTAAATATGAGGCAACGAAGATGGGTAGAATTCCTCAATGACTACAAGTTTGAGATAAAGTATCATCCCGGAAAGGCAAATGTTGTAGCAGATGCCTTGAGTCGAAAATCTCTGCATATGGGTCAGATGATGGTGTATGAGATGCAGATGCTAGAGGAGTTTCAAAATTTGAAGCTAGCCACTACTCTTACTCCAAAGAATCTAGTCATTAATGGTTTAAGTATAGGGTCTGACCTTAGAGCCCAGATCAAAGAAGCTCAAGCTCACGATCAATACTTACAAGATCATAAAGACCAAGGTAATTTTTCTGTAATGGAAGATGGAGCAATCATGTATCAGGGAAAGATTTGTGTCCCTCAAGAACAAGAGTTGAGGACTAAGATACTGAAGGAAGCGCATCAAAGTAAATACACAATCCATCCTGGATGCACTAAAATGTACCAGGATTTAAAAAGGATGTATTGGTGGCCAGGGATGAAAAATGACATTGCTGAGTTCGTGGCAAAATGTTTAACTTGTCAGAAGGTGAAAGTGGAACATCAAAAGCCAGCAGGATTTCTTCAACCTCTGGAGATTCCTGAATGGAAATGGGACAGTATTTCGATGGACTTTGTTGTAGGTTTACCTAAGACTTCAGTGGGACATGACTCTATCTGGGTAATAGTTGACAGATTAACCAAATCTGCTCACTTTTTGCCCATAAAAATTAACTTTTCACTAGATAAATTGGCCCAATTGTATGTTCAGGAAATAGTTAGACTTCATGGGATTCCCTTAAATATTGTTTCTGATAGAGATCCGAGGTTCACATCAAGGTTTTGGAAGGCGTTGCAAGAAGCTTTTGGAACCCAGTTGCGATTCAGTACTGCCTATCATCCTCAAACTGATGGGCAGACTGAACGAACAATTCAAACCCTAGAAGATATGTTGAGGGCCTGTGTGATAGAGCAAGGTAAAGGATGGGATAAGTACCTACCTTTAGTAGAGTTTGCTTATAATAATAGTTATCACTCTAGCATTAAGATGGCCCCCTATGAAGCTTTATACGGTAGAAAGTGCCGATCTCCACTATGTTGGTTCGAGGTAGGAGAAAAGAACTTGTTGGGTCCTGATCTAGTTCAACAAACCTCTGAACAAATCAGGATGATACGAAACAAAATACTTACAGCGCAGAGTCGGCAAAAGAGTTACTACGATAAGAGACATAGACCTCTAGAGTTTGAGGAAGGAGACCATGTATTTTTGAAACTTTCCCCGACTACTGGAGTTGGTAGGTCTCTCAAAACAAGAAAGCTAAGTCCGCGATTTTTAGGACCCTACCAAATTCTAAAGAAAGTTGGGACATCAGCATATCAAGTTGCTCTCCCACCTAATTTGTCCAACCTGCATAATGTTTTCCACGTATCACAGTTGCGGAAGTATCTTTCAAATTCATCACATATAATACTGGATGAACCAATCCAAATAAAGGAGAACATGACATACCAGCTACTACCTGCATCCATATTGGACACTGACGTGAAGCAACTGAGAAATAAAACCATTCCCCTAGTTAAGGTGTTATGGGAAGGTTTGACTCCGGAAGAAGCAACTTGGGAGCTGGAAGAAGTCATGAGGAAGAAATATCCGCAATTGTTCTTATAAGGTAATTTCTGAAATTTTGAGGACAAAATTACTTTTAGGGGGAGAGAAATGTAACATCCTTAATTTCGTTTCTTTTATTGATAAAGGTACATAAAAACTTTAATTAAGGAAATAAAATTTATTAGACAATATTTTAGATATCTAAGGAAATATAATCCTTAGAAATTCTTCACCTTATGTATATGCATAGAAAATGTTTCTAACATTAAGAGAACAAATGAAGAAGTAAAATCTAATAGGAAAGAAATTAGAAATAACATACTAAAGAGATGCAAAATCCTTGGATAAGGAAGATAAATTTTTAGAAACAAGTAAAGGTCTTAAAATTTCAAAGAACATTGAATTAGGGTAATTTTTCCTAATTCAAGAACTATAGTTACTAAGTTTAAAATCTTTACCCATACATTGGGCTTTTACCTATGGACACTTCATATAGAGTTTTTCCACTTCACATAAGTTTCTAGCAAGCCCATTGGATAACCTAAACAAGAAATTAAACATAGACTTGGACTAGGATATAGTAATTTTACCAATAGCCCAAAAATTATGAAAATGTGACCAAGCCCACCAAGAAAGGAAGAATTTTATCCAAAGCAAAGAAAATGGGTAGGACAAGCCCATAATGGGTAAGAATAAGCCCAAATCCAAGAGGAAAAATAAAATAAAATAAATTAGATGATGATATAATAATAAGAATAAAGATTAGGTTACATGGCATTAAGACAAAAATTTAGCAAGTGGTGTGATTCTACATTCATCATTTAGGCAAGTGGCATGATAATACAAGGCTTTAGGACAAAAACATCTATATCCTTCACTCATAATTTTAGCAAGTGGTATGATAATACATGGTATTAGGACAAAACATTCATAGCCCACACAAATAATATCAACCAAATAATGGAGATTGAAGGGCTAGAAATTTGCCACTTAAAAAGGCAACCTATCATAATTGATTAAGACAAAAGAAAAATTAAATGAATCCCTAAATCAAAGGGACCTTGTCCCTTATCTTAAGAACATATCATCATAATTTTCAAAATACAAATCTCCTTTTCCTATGCATATCTTGACTAAGGAAGAGGAAGACAAGAACATAAGTTGTTTGTTTTCCAAAAATTCAACAAAGTGTATCTTAATTGTGATAAGGTAGATCCATGATCATGAAAGGTGAATTATTTGGTGGTCTATATAAGAGAACCCACCCTTACAACACTTTAATTTCGTCCAAGTGAGAAAGAGAGAGAAATAGAAGCAAGGTAGAGTGAGGAAAGGAGAGAAGAGAGAAGAAGAAAGGAAGGAAGAAGAAGGAGAAGTTTAGAAAGCTAAAGGTAAGTTTAACAATATTTCTTTTTGAAGAAAACTTTTGAAACTTATAATATTTATATGAGATTTTGATCTTAGAACTTTTATGATTGGTCATGATGTTGCTATATCATGTTACATATTGATCTTGCATGTGATGTATGTTTGAATACTTAGGTTGGTGTAGATAGTTCTGCATGGTTATGGCTATGGGTGGCAGAATTTTAAGCTTCGGTATTTTAATTTCTGGGAACAATCTATAAGGAATTAAAATACATGGTTAACATAAGAATTAAAGATATATGTGTCCCGGATTTTTATCCACTGGAATCATTCCATTTGGAGTCCATATGAGGTAGATATGGTCTGATTAGTAGTCAAAGGTCAGAAAATGAATCATCAGGGAAGAATATGTTAGGATAGCTTCGGTAATTTAATTTCTGGGAATTATTGGTAGGGAATTAAAATAAATGGTTAACATAAGAATTAAAGATATGTATGTCATGGATTTTTAGCCACTGGAATCATTCAATTTGGAGTCCATATGAGGTAGCTATGGTCTGATTAGTAGTCAAAGGTCAGAAAATGAATCATCAGGGAAGAATATGTTAGGATAGCTTCGGTAATTTAATTTCTGGGAATTATTGGTAGGGAATTAAAATAAATGGTTAACATAAGAATTAAAGATATGTATGTCATGGATTTTGAGCCACTGGAATCATTCAATTTGGAGTCCACATGTGGTAGATATGGTCCGATTAGTAAGCCAAGGTCAGAAAATGGTTCATCAGGGAAGATTATGTTAGGACAGCTTTTGTATTTTAATTTCTGGGAATTATTTGTATGGAATTAAAATAAATGGTTAACATGAACCTTATATATCTATGTCTCATGGAAATATGCCCACTGGAATTATGCAATTTGGAGTTCATATGAGGTAGATATGATCCGATTAGTAAGCAGAGGTCAGAAAATGTTTATTCAGGGAAGAGTATGTTATTAATGTTTTAGTTTTTGAATTTCTGGGAATATTCTGTAGAGAATTAAAATAGCGCGCCAACATAACAATTATAGATATATGGCTCATGGAATTTTACCAATTGGAATAACTCAATTTGGAGTTCAAATTTGAGAGATATTGTCTAATTAGTTAGTAAAGGTCAGAACCTAAACGAGAAGAAATAATACTAAATTTAAAGGAGTAATAACACCACAATATCATACTATTTTGTTGATATGATTAACATAATAGTTTTAGATAATTGTCTTAGCTTTTCATAGACACTAATATCATCTTAATCGGAGTTAAAATGAGAGAGTTATGCTCTGATTTGTAAGCAAAGGCTGTGTTAAAAGTTAGTAAACCTATTTTCAATATTTTTCTACCCTAGATGAATTTTTAAGGTAATAATAGAAATCAATTTGAGGACAAATGCTCTATAAAATTTGTAAGAACATGTGTTGGAAATGATATAAGTAGAAATAAAATGACTAAATGCCTAGACATAAAGAAAATGAAAAGAATTATTCTAGTTACTGGAAAAAAATTGTGATTTGTGAAAAGTGCATGTCTAAGGAAAGCTCTGGCAAGGAAAGACTTGGTACTTAAGCGTGTCCATTAGTGACCCACCTCTCTTTTCTGGGAACTTTCCTGGTGCACTGTTTACAGACTACAATTACTATCCAGTTATCGAGGTATTAGTGTGAAATTTTGACATGGAAATATTTTATAAAGTGAAAATTAGAAAATGATTATATTCATGGCATAATTTCAGTTTACCAATGAATTTTGAGAATGATTATGTTTTGATACATTATGGCATGAGAATATAATGAACATACTCGTTATTGGAATCATATTTTCGGCTATTAATATGAAAAGAAAAGAAATGAGCACGGTCACATGGCAATCCGTGTGGTGCACCAGTAGGGGACGCCCTACCAACGGTTATGATCATGTTAATAAGAAAAGAAAGAGAAAGTGTGCCATGTCGGACGGAGCGAGATAAGCCCGTACCGAAAAGTAGAGAATACTCACCCTGACCGGGGTAGCTTGAAGTAAGAATAAGTGGATAGCCATCATATGAAACTCGAAAAAATAGTTATTCATACCATACATGTCATAACTGTATAATTTTCATGTACATGATAAAGTGCATTCATGTGACTTAAAGATATTTTCTGTAGTTTATACAGCTGAACATGACATGATGAACTATATTGATGGTAAATTATGATTTATTGTTGAACTTACTGGGATTTAATTCTCACTATATTTCCATATCATGTTCAGAATAATAAATATGCAGATATTCTCTATGACACTTATTATCTCTGTACGTTGGATCGAGGTGCCCTACCTTGGGCAACTTCCAGTTATTTCAGATATAACTGTCGTAGATGTAACTGAGATTCCGGTGGACGTGCCACCCGAACCAGTGTCCCCGGAAGTAGTCGATATAGATGATTAGAACTAATATGTATTTTTGTACAAATGTTTGTAAAATAATGGTGTCTAGTTTGTAAAATAATATTGTGTATGGAAACTCAGTATTGTATAAATTAAATAAATGTTATATTGAGTTAAGTTGTAACGAGGTAATAATTTCATCGTATTTTTTTTTAAAAAAAAAAAATTTACATAAATGGAGTTGTTACACTTGTTCCCGCATGAAGAAGGGAAGGGACCCATAAAGTCAATACCCCACACATCAAATATTTCTACTTCCAAAAAACTATTCAGGGGCATCTCATTCCTTCTGGATATGTTGCCAACTCTTTGACACCGATCACATGCTTTTACAAAAGTGTGCACATCTTTGAAGAGCGTAGGCCAATAAAAACCAACTTGAAGAATTTTAGCTGTAGTCTTAGAAATGCTGGTATGGCCTCCACAAGGTGAACTATGGCAGTGGAATATAACACTATAAACTTCTTCCTTTGGAATACACCTTCAGAAGATGCCATCTGCACACCACTTGCATAAGCATGGATCATCCCAATAGTAAGACTTAATATCAGAGAAAAATTTCTTTCTCTGATGATAGCTCAACCCTTCAGGTAGTATTCTGCATACCAGATAGTTCACGAAGTCTGCATACCAAGGAGCATCAACATAAGTAACCATCAGGAGTTGATCATCGGGAAAGGAATCGTCTATAGGAAAATCATCTTTGTCATCTCTCATAAAATCTTGCCTAAGTCTCGAAAGGTGGTCTGCAAACACATTCTCTGTTCCTTTCTTATCCCAAATCACAAGGTCAAACTCCTGTAGCAAGAGGATCCATCTAATTAGTCTTGGCTTGGCATCCTTCTTACTTAGCAGGTACTTGTTGGTAGCATGATCCGTGAATACTATGACTTCGAATCCCAGCAAGTATTGCTGAAATTTGTCAATTGCAAACACTACTGCCAAGAGCTCCTTTTCAGTGGTGGAATAGTTGACTTGAGCTTCATCCAGGGTCTTACTAGCATAGTAGATGACATAAGGCTTTTTATCCCTCCTTTGCCCAAGTACAGCTCCCATGGTATAGTCACTTGCATCGCACATGATTTCGAAGGGAAGGCTTCAATCAGGAGGTAGGATGATCGGTGCAGATATCAGTGCCTCCTTCAACCTATAAAAAGCACGCAAGCAGTCATTATCAAATAAAAATGGGACATCTTTAACGAGTAAATTGGTTAAGGGTTTAGAGATTTTTGAAAAGTCTTGGATGAATCTTTTGTAGAAGCCCGCATGCCTAAGAAAAATCCTCACTTCCTTAACGTTTGATGGTGGTGGCATCGTCTGAATTGCCTCAATTTTGGCTTTATCCACCTCTATCCCTCTTTCAGACACCAAGTGTCTGAGTACTATTCCTTCCCTTACCATGAAGTGGCATTTTTCCCAGTTTAGTACTAGGTTGACTTTCTCACATCTCTTAAGTACCTGTGTCAAGTTACTCAAACAATTGTCAAATGAGGTACCATAGACAGAGAAATCATCCATAAATACTTCCATTATATCCTTAATAAAGTCAGAGAAAATAGCCATCATACATCTTTGGAAAGTGGCTAGAGCATTGCACAATCCGAATGGCATCCTTCGATATGCAAAGGTGCCATAGGGACATGTGAACGTTGTCTTTTCTTGGTCGTCTGAATAGATAGGGATCTAAAAGAACCCTGAGTATCCATCCAGATAACAAAAGTGTGAATGTTTAGCCAATCTTTCCAACAACTGATCAATAAAAGGCAAAGGGAAGTGATCCTTACGGGTGGCCTTATTCAATTTTCTATAGTCAATACACATACACCAACCCGTAACAGCTCTAGTAAGGATCAATTCATCATTATCATTTCTAACAATAGTCATACCCCCTTCTTAGGAACCACATGGACTGGACTTCCCCATTCACTATCTGAGATAGGATAGATATACCTGCATCAAGCAATTTAAGTATTTCCTTCTTGACTACCTCTTTCATGTTGGGGTTGAGTCTCCTCTGGTGTTCCCTGGAAGGTTTATGATCATTGTCAACTATAATACGATGCATACAAACAGATGGACTAATCCCTTTTATATCATCAATACTGTATCCAATCACTTTCTTAAATTTCCTAAGTATATCCAACAACTTACCAGTTTCCTCAGCATTCAAATCAGCATTTACTATGACTGGATATGAAGAGTTAGAGTCCAAAAATTCATACCTCATATTGGATGGGAGAGGTTTTAGTTCTACCTTAGGTGCCTTGGTTTCCTCAATGGTTGCTGATTTTTCATTGTCTGATTCTAGCTTTTCAGCTTTTACTTTTGAGGAATAGCATGGGACGTTCATCAAGCATCTGGGCATATGCATCAGCTTCTACCTGTTCAACACAAGAAACAAAACTTTCCACAAGGCAAAGTTCAAGTGGGTCAATAGAACAAAAGCTTACTTCATTTTCAATAATAGTTTGCTCAATAATATCGACCATGCAACAAGTATCACCTAAAGATGGGCACTTCATTGCCTTATTAAGATTGAACTCAATCTTTTCATCCCCTACATTCAAGGAAAGCTTTCCATCTTTAACGTTTATAATAGCACCTGCAGTGGCTAAGAAAGGCCTTCCCAGAATGATGGGGATTTGGCTATCTTCCTTCATCTCTAATACAACAAAATCAATGGGTATGAAAAACTTACCTACCTTGAGAGGAACATCCTCTAATATACCTACCGGGTGAGTGACGAATCGGTCCGCTAACTGGAGAGAAATAATGGTAGGCTTCAGGTCGCCCATCTGGAGCTTCTTGCAAATGGACAATGGCATAAGACTTACACTTGCTCCGAGATCACACAAAGCTTTAGTGATCTGCACATCTCCAATAGAACAAGGTATAGAGAAGCTCCCAGGGTCCTTGAGCTTAGGAGGCAGTTTATTCTGAATCAAGGCACTGCATTCTTCAGTCAATGCCACAGTGGCATACTCCTCAATCTTCCTTTTATTAGAGAGGATTTCCTTCAGAAATTTGGCATATGAAGGCATCTGAGATATAGCTTCCAAGAATGGAATATTGATGTAGAGCTTTTTCAGCACATCCAAAAACTTTCCATACTGCTTCTTTAATTTGGCCTTAACTAGTCTCTGAGGGAAGGCAACTGGTGGCTTGTATGGTTCAAGAGCCACATAATTAGGCTCATTTACTTCCTTCCTTCCACTAATTGGCTCTTCTTCTTCATTTACTGGCTCAGGCACATCCCTTTTCTCATCTTCCTTATCTTCCTCTTTTCTCACTGGTTCATCCAATTGCTTACCACTTCTCAAAGTGATAGCTTTACAATGTTCTCTAGGATTCTCAGGCTGACCAGGGAACTTACCAAAATTTTTGGTTGACGAGCTCGCTTGCTGTGATATTTAGGTCTCTAGCATCTTGTTATGCGTAGAAAGTGAATCAACTTTCGAAGCCAAGTCCTTAATGGCTTCATTCATACTGTGATTCTGAGATCTAAATTCCTCATTCTGCTTACTCTGTGTGGAGATGAAATTCTCCATTAGAGCCTCCAGATTTGATTTTGGTTGAGGAGGAGGAGGGTTGAATGGCCTTGTATTCTGAAAGCCTGGAGGTTGCCTAAAGTTATTCTGGGGCTGCTGACCAACATTCAGCTTATATGAAAGGTTAGGGTGATTTCTCCAGCTTGGATTGTAAGTATTGATGTATGGGTTATTCCTTTGATTGTTCACAAAATGCACCTGCTCACAATCCTGAACTGTAGAACTTCCAAGCTGACACTCGTTGGCTACATGGCCAACACCTCTACAAAGCTCACAGTATGCAGATGAAGAAGGGGAACCAACAGCATTGACGCTTAGTTTATCCAACTTCTGAAATAAAACATCAACTTTAGAAGTTAGATGATTGAATGCATCTACTTCATACATACCTGCTAGTTTTCTGGGTTGTCTCTCACTAGACCAGGAGTAGTGGTTCTAAGCCATGTCTTCGATCAGTTCATAGGCCTCATCTACTATCTTGTTCATCAGTGCTCCTCTAGCTGCAGCATCCACTGACATCTGGGTGCTGTAAATTAGTCCATTGTAGAATGTATGGACTATTAACCATTTCTCCAGCCCATGATGTGGGCATACCCTGAGGAACTCTTTAAATCTCTCCCAAGCCTCATATAAAGATTCTCCATCCTTCTGAGCAAAAGTAGTGATCTGGTTCCTCAGATGGGCCGTCTTGCTCGGTGGGAAGTACTTGGCCAGGAAAGCTTGAGAAAGCTGTTGCCAAGTAGTAATGGATCCCGATGGAAGAGAATGCAACCATGCACGTGCCTTATCCCTCAATGAGAAAGGGAATAATCTCAACCTGATAGCATCTGAGGAGATCCCATTTAACTTCAGGGTGTCACAGTATTCCAAAAACACAAAGAGGTGGAGATTAGGGTCTTCAGTAGGCGACCCTCCAAACTGGTTTTGCTGAACCATCTACAAGAGAGATGGCTTCAGCTCAAAATTATTTGCTTCAACCACTGGCCTGACTATGCTAGGGTTTAGGCCATGAGTGTTCAGGACAGTAAAGTCCTTCAATGACCGGTTATCTCTTTCCCTCATAGTAGCTGTAGAATTCTCTTGCTGCTGTCTTTTTCTTATCCTTCGTAGGGTGCGTTCAATTTCTGGGTCAAACTCAGCAATGAACCCACGGTTTCTTCGCATAAAAGAGAAACACACCTATAAAGGAAGAAAAGAAGCAAACATCTGCAAAGGAAAATTATGCAGGAAAAATAAAAAAGAAAATGATTTAGTCTAGCTATTTCACAATCTATCTAATATTGACAATTGCTCCCCGGCAACGGCGCCAAAAACTTGTTGATGTTTATTTTACTAATTACCGCAAGCGCGCGATGTAGCTGTAGCTAATCCGACGAGTACGGGTCGTATCCCACATAGAACAATTTCAATTACTAGAGTGATGCAATTATGCTATCTAAATCGATGCAAATTTGATGAGATAGTGTCATAATTGAATAGATGAAAATAACCAATTAAACAAAGCCTAGGATTAGAGTTTACCACACTTGTGATACTCAACAATAAGTTCGTCCCTCTAATTGCAATTATCTAGATTAGCTAAGGGATGGTTTAGCCTTAATAACTAGCAAACTCTTTCAAGTATCACTAATCGTACCTAGGTTAATCCAATTCCCTACTTTCGTGGTGCTTAGTTTAACCTAGGTTCATTAAGCTTTATGCCAACCGTCGAATACAAATAATAGGTGTTCTCGTGCCTACCAATTGATTCAATCCTAGAGAATCTTAAACTACTTTCGTGATTAAGATAACTCTAATTAACTATTAGGTTCAGGTTTTAATCTTCACTTTTCAGTTCACCAATTAAAAAAATTAGACATGATATATTGGTGATCAGGCATTCTACCAACTAATTCATGCATATAATAGTTAATCCTAATCCATCTAGAGCAATTACAATTAGGGTTCTAACATTCCATCAAGGTATCATCATATCACAAGTGGGTTTACCAAAATTCTAGATAAAAACTACTCACACATCATATAATCAAGAGTCAAACTCATAATCATTAAATAAAACATAATAGTTCGATACAAACTCCAGAGAATGAATGGAGGTAGGAGTAGAGATAAAGGATTAAAGCAGAAAGATATAACCTGATGAGCAGAAAAGTAAAAACTGAAATACAATCTTCAAATGCTGATCAATCCTATCCTAGAACATCCAATCCACAATGATTCCAGTTAAAATCTAACCTAGGAGTGTTTTCTAAGCCTAAAAACCGAGTCTAAAGTGTCTCCTCCGGAATGAATGTCTGTCTCTATGTTTTCCCCCACTTATCTATATTATTGGCAGCCAAAAACCCTAATTTTAACGTGCACTACGGACTCGAAACGTGCAGTACGGACTCAAATCTAATCAAATGAACCTCAAAAGTGAGTTCAGAGGGTCCAAAAACCTAGTAAATGACTTCAGAATTGCGAAATTTGGCCTCAAAGAGCTTAGTTAATGCTAGTCAACTGTGGGATACTGTTTACAGCCAGAAATTACTATTTACGACAAGGCGGATTTACTGTTCACGACATACAAAAGTTGTCAAATGGCAGCCAAATTTCATATTCTAAGGTTTTTTTACCTCCTGCATTCATCTATGATGTCAGATTTTCAATTTAAAGACTCTAAGTTGAAGATTTAGAACTTATCTTCTTAAGATTTCTCCTCCACTTTTTGATAGATTTTGGGCTAAATTTTTAGAAACCAATTGGATAGAATTGTAGCCCTCGTCATTCTAAATTTGTAGGCGGTGATGGTGTTAAAATATGAGGTCCAGAAGTGCTAGAAATCTAGAGAGAATTTTTAGGGTTTTTAGAGAGTGAGTGAATTTTGGGAGAGAGAGAGTGTGTGCAAAAGTTTCACGCCAAATTCTGCATCTGGTTTCTCTTAAAATCCTCTGAGGGACATATTAGCAAAATTTCAATTGTTGAGGGGTGTTCTTACAATTTTTGTTATTTACATTTTGACTCCTCAACTTTTAGAAAATTACATTTCGGCCCCAAAACTTAAATCCTAATATTAGCTTCACAATTTCTCAAAAAATATGATAATTAAGCACATTTTCAATGGTACTTATCTCCATTTCGAAAATCCTCAGTTTCATTCAAAATTTTCTTTAATTTATGATTTTTTTTTCATTTATTTAGGGTTTTCCTTTCTTCTTCTTTTCTTTTTTTCCTTTATTTTGGGGTTATTACAGCCACGTAGGCACTTAACAGGTCACGTCAATAAGCAGTTAGTTTAGAGATAACGGAATTACTATTTTGTTTGACGTTTGGTAAATTTGGGGACCAAAGTGTACAATAACTTAAATTCAATAATTAAATTAATTTTAAATTGTCATGACTTATTAAATTTAAAGACTAAATTATATATTTACACAGAGTAAAAAGAGATGGACTTTAATTGCATGGGTCATATGTTAGATTTTCAATATAATTTGTATTGAATCTAAAACATCTAAATAGACAAATATAAAATTATATACCTACCTTAATCATCTATGAAAATCTGTGACGTGTTCAAGTGTCTACATTTAGACCAAGCATTTCTTCTTTATCCTTTTAGTTGTAACTCCTCAAATAGAAAAGCAAGTTACTAGATGGATTGGAATTATTTCGAAGTAAGGTGTGTTCCACGGTTGTCAGTTGAGTACAAAAAAAGAGATTTTTTATAGGAGAAGAGGGAAAATAGAGTCGAAAACGATGCATTTTGAAGTTTTTCTAAACTGAGTTAGCACTTATGTAATATGATTAGTTGGCTTTAACGTGTCACATAGACACTTAACCAACTATATTAAAAGCAGTTAGTGTGAAAGTAATAAAAGAACTAAGTTGTTTGACTTTTCGTAAATTTAGAAATTAAATTATATAATAACTTAATTAAATGGCTAAATTGCAGGAACTAAATTTACAATGTTTACGCTTTTTTTAAGCTGAGTCAGCGCTAATGTGGCATGATTAGTTTGCATTGAATATGCCACATAGGCACTTAACCGGTCACGTCAAAAAGCAGTTAGTGTGGAGATAACGGAATGACTAATTTGTTTGATGTTTAAAAAATTTGGGAACCAAAGTGTACAATAACTTAAATTCAATAATTTAATTGATGATTAAATTTTAAGGACCTAGTAAATTTAAGGACTAAATTATATATTTACTCAAAGTAAAAAGAGATGAACTTTAATTGCATGGGTTATATGTTAGATTTTCTATATAATTTATATTGAATCTAAAGCATCTAAATAGACAAATATAAAATTATATACCTACCTTAAACATCTATGAACATTTGTGACATGTTCAAGTGTCTATATTTAGACCAAGCATTTCTTCTTTATCCTTTCAGTCGTAACTCCTCAAAAAGAAAAGTAAGTTGCTAGATGAATTGGAATGATTTCGTAGTAAGGGGTGTTCACGATTGCCAGTTGAATACAGAAAATGAGATTTTTTAGATGAGAAGGGGGAAAATAGTGTGGAAAACGAAAGATTTTGTAGCTTTTCAAAACTGAGTTAGCACTGATGAAATATGATTAGTTGGTATTTAACGTGTCACGTAGACACTTAACGGGTTATATTACAAGCAATTAGTGTGAAAATAATAAAAGAACTAAGTTGTTTGACTTTTGGTAAATTCGGAAATTAAATTGTACAATACCTTAATTAAATGAATAAATTGTAGGGACCTAATAAATTCAAGAACTAAATTTATTATGTTTACCCTTTTTTAAGCTGTGTTAGCGCTGATATGGCATGATTAGTTAGCATTTAATATGCCACGTAGGCACTTAATGTTAGATTTTCTATATAATTTATATTGAATCTTAAACATCTATATAGACAAATATAAAATTATATACCTACCTTAAACATCTATAAACATCTGTAACATGTTCAAGTGTCTAAATTTAGACCAAGCATTTCTTCTTTATCCTTTTAGTCATAACTCCATAAATAAAAAATTTAGTTAATATATGGATTGGAATAATTTCATAGTAAGGTCTGTTTCATAGTTGTCAATTGAAGACAAAAAATGAGACTTTTTAATGCGAATAGGGAAAATTGATTGAAAAACGAAGTATTTTGAATTTTTTCTAAAATAAATTAGCACTTATATAGTATGATTAGTTGGCATTTAACATGTCACATAGATATTTAACTGACTATTTTACAAGCAGTTAGTGTGAAATTTATAAAAGAACTAATCTGTTTGACTTTTGGTAAATTCGAGAATTAAATTTTACAATAACTTAATTAAATGACTAAATATTAGGGACCTAATAAATTGAAGGACTAAATTTACTATGTTTACGTTTTTTTAAGTTGTGTCAACGCTGATGTGACATAATTAGTTAGCATTTAATATGACACGTAGGCACTTAACTAGTCCCATCAATAAGCAATTAATTTTGAGATAATGGAATGACTAATTTATTTGACGTTTGGTAAATTTGGGGATCAAAGTGTACAATAACTTAAATTCAATGATTAAACTAAGGATTAAATTATAAGGACCTAGTAAATTTAAAGATTAAATTATATATTTACTTAAAGTAAAAAAAAGATTGACTTTAATTACATGGGTCATATGTTAGATTTTCTATATAATTTATATTGAATCTAAAACATCTAAATAGACAAATATAAAATTATATACCTTCCTTAAACATCTATGAAAATCTATGACGTGTTCAAGTGTCTACATTTAGACCAAGCATTTCTTCTTTATCCTTTCAATCGTAACTCCTCAATTAGAAAAGTAAGTTACTAGATGGATTGGAATAATTTCGTAGTAAGGGGTGTTTTAGAGTTGTCAGTTGAAGACAAAAAAAAGAAGAGATTTTTTAGATGAGAAGGGAGAAAATAGAGTCAAAAACAAAACATTTTGAAGTTTTTTTAAAGTGAGTTAGCATTGATGTAATATGATTAGTTAACGTTTAACGTGTCACATAGACACTTAACGGGCTATATTACAAGCAATTAGTGTGAATGTAATAAAAGAACTAAGTTGTTTGACTTTTCGTAAATTCGGGAATGAAATTGTACATACAATAACTTAATTAAATTATTAAATTGTAGAGACCTAATAAATTCATGGACTAAATTTACTATGTTTACATTTTTTTTAAGTTGAGTCAGCGCTGATGTGGCATAATTAGTTAACATTGAATATACTACATAAGCACTTAACGGGTCATATCAATAAGCAGTTAGTGTGGAGATAACAGAATGACTAATTTGTTTGACGTTTGGTAAATTTGGGGATCAAAGTGTATAATAACTTAAATTCAATGATTAAATTAATGATTAAATTGTAAGGACCTTGTAAATTTAAGGACTAAATTATATATTTACTCAAAATAAAAAGAGATGGTCTTTAGTTGCATGGGTCATATGTTAGATTTTCTATATAATTTATATTGAATCTAAAACATCTAAATAGACAAATATAAAATTATATACTACCTTAAACATCTATGAACATTTGTGATGTGTTCAAGTGTCTACATTTAGACCAAGCATTTCTTCTTTATCCTTTCAGTTGTAGCTCCTCAAATAGAAAAGTAAGTTACTAGATGGATTGAAATGATTTTGTAGTAAGGGGTGTTTCACGGTTATCAGTTGAAGACAGAAAACTAGAATTTTTAGATGAGAATGGAGAAAATAGAGTGAAAAATGAAGTATTTTGAAGTTTTTCTAAACTGAGTTAGCACTGATGTAATATGATTAATTTGCATTTAACGTATCACATAAACACTTAACGAGCTATACTACAAACAGTTTATGTGAAAATTATAAAAGAACTAAGTTGTTTGACTTTTGATAAATTCAGGCATTAAATTGTACAATAACTTAATTAAATTACTAAATATTAGGGACCTAATAAATTGAAAGACTAAATTTACTATGTTTACGTTTTTTTAAGCTGAGTAAATGTTGATATGGCATGATTAGTTTGCATTTAATATGCCATGTAAGCATTTGATGGGTCAAGTCAATAAACAGTTAGTGTAGAGATAACGAAATAATTAATTTATTTGACGTTTGATAAATTTGGGGACCAAAATATACAATAATTTAAATTCAATGATTAAATTGTAAGGACTTAATAAATTTAAAAATTAAATTATATATTTACTCAAAATAAAAAGAGATGGACTTGAATTGCATGGGTCATATGTTAGATTTTTTTATATAATTTATATTGAATCTAAAATATCTAATTCGACAAATATAAAATTATATACCTATCTTAAACATCTATGAAAATCTACGACGTGTTCAAGTGTCTACATTTGGACTAAGCATTTTTTCTTTATCCTTTCAGTCGTAACTCCTCAAATAAAAAAGTAATTTACTTGATGGATTGAAAAGAATATTTAATATTTTATTTATTTATTTGTGAATTGATAATTATTCATCCATTCTAAATAATTATTCTTTGGCCTTAATTTAATCCATTATATATGCACCATACTAAAGCTCAACAAAGTATAATCTATTCAATTCATCATTTAGCGACAAGTATTCAGTTTATATTATTAATTAAACATTTAATATGTTTTATTAAATCAAAACATTTGGATCTATTAAATCTAATAATTCTAGCATGAAACTCGGAGCAAACAAGGACATGTTTGATGTTTGCAGAATTCCTGATGGTCAAAAGCTCATAGATGGCTTGCAAGGGCGACCATATTATACATCTTTGAACTGGGCATCAATTTTGCATTTTCATATTTTCCAAAATCAATAATATGGAATTGCCGCGTGCTCCCTGTACTTTCGCCCCTGTTACCTCTGAAATATCTTAATAAAGTAAGAATAAAGTAATGGCTTGTTAACAAGTATCTTTAGGAAACTAGTTGAAGACTTGAAGCATATCTGACGCGCCGACGTCGGGCTGAAGATGCGGTGGTTCACCACGCTGGTCTTTTTAGCCTAGATCATATGGTCTTTAGTGACTGTTTCGGTGACGTTACTGTTAAAAGAATGCTCGGTACGTAGTCAAGCTGTTGACTGATCTGTAGTACTGTTTGTCATTGGTATTGTCCGGTGTAGGGGTGTAAGTAGTCGGGTTGAGGCAAAATCTCAACCCGACCGAACACTGGTCGGGTTGTTCTCTCATCGTCCGAAACCGACCATCTGTATATGTGAATCGAGCATATTGGATTCATTTGGGTGGGTTGGGTTTCAATCAGTCTACCAAATTCTTTCGGGTTATTCGGATTAGCGGGTTGGAAGGTCACTCGAAATAGGCAAACATTTAGCAAAAAATGACAGCTTGAGAGTTCCAAAGAACATAACAGACCTCAAAATTTCTAAGCAACCAGCATAAACATAGAGAAATAAATTCTAAGAAAAATAGAGAAAAAAATAAAAGGAAGATGAGATAAAGAACGAGAAAGAAAAAATAGAGGGGATACATTATGCCTAATTCGAAAAAAAAATCACATACGTGAAGACAATGTACTCAATGATTACAGTGAAAAATACTTTCAAGAAGATCAAAATTACCGTGCAAACACTACTTCAAATCTGCTCCACAATGGCTGTGAGGCTGTCGATGACGTGGTTGGTGGAAGTCTAACGAAAGGCAAGATGCGATAGCAAAAGGAGAAGAGAGAGGCCAATAGAGATCAAGAGATCGGAGACAGAGAGAAAGGCCACGGGTTGCATCTATGTGGTTTGCAAGTTTGCTTCCCATGTTTTCCAGAGATCGAGAGACCGAAGGTGGAGAGAGAGGCCAGAGAAAGCAAGAGAGGTGAGACAAAGATTAAGAGATCAGAGATAGGGAGAAAGGTAGAGGGTTTTGCGGGTTTTCTTTCCAAGTCTTCCCGAAGTCTCTGGAAGAGTGAAGACTGAGAAAGGAAAAGAGGTGAGATAGGGAGGAGAAGGAGTCGGAAGTCTCTGGACTTTAGAGTCTGAAAGACAATTTCAACAGTGCAGTAATGTGAGGAGGGGGAAAAATTAAAAACGTCGGTTCACTTTTTTTTTTGAAAGCATAAAAAGTTAAAAATAAATATAATGTGTTGTTGCTGACAAGCAGATTCGAACCCGAACTGTTTAAGAAGTTCTTAGGCATTTTGCCACTAAGCTGCAGACATCTGGTAGTGTAACTTTTTTATTTATTTAATATATATCTTTTCAGTCGGATCGGGTTATATCAGTTTATATACCTTTAACCCAACCCGAATCGATGAACCCGATTTTTTTAAAAAAATTCACCCGCTTAAACCCGTTAACCCGATTCAATCTACTCGAAGTACCTATTTTTTATCGGGTTCAAACGGGTTGATTCGGGTAAATCGGATTATAAACACCCCTAGTCCGGTATTTGGGATTATAGTGTTTCATTCAAAAAAATTTAAAAAAAATTTATCTTCATCTTCATATCTATATTCAAATGGATAGCGAATTTAAAATTCATCTTATCTCTCTTGAATCCTCATATTAAAATTTGTTTATCTAAAAAATTTTAAAATAATAATTTTTTTCTCCACTTATTTATATAAAATCTTTCATATACAATAAAAATAAAAATAAAGAAATTTAAGAATAAATATAATTCAAAAGAAAAAATCTACATAATTTTATATTACACCATTCTCAACAAATCCACAGTAAAAAAGGATTGAAGGTTAGAGAATGACCCAATGAGAAATGAAAATCAGAATTAAAACTTTACTTAATTATTTTAAAATTTGTTAACGAAAAAAAAATATTATCATTTCAAAAAGTGCATTGTTGTAGCAAGGACGGTCACTGACTTTTGTATAGTGGCTGACTATTTGTAAATAACTGTAATTAATTCAGTAGCCTAGTGAGAAATAGTTAATCCTAGTCAACATTAGTTAGGCTGCTGATCACTCTATATATTGTAACTCTAATTAGTTCAATTAACAAGATCAATTTATCCACTCAAACTTGATCTACGATTGAACCACGCATGAACTCTGTTCTTTTCTTGTTCCTGCTGATAGTGTGATAGAGTGGAAATCTTTTAGAGTGAACCTTTATGTACCTCTTTTTTTTTAATTAATTTCTATTATAAACAAAAAAACTAGTGAAAGCATAAAAAATATCACTATAAAAAATTTAGTTTTCGGGTGACGAATTTTCAACGACGACTTATTAAAATATCACTACAATTAATTTTTATGCATATATAGTTGGTCGATATTTGGCTATAGATGATAGAGTATCTCATCTCTTTCACAAATTGCATCACCTTGATAATAGTAAGCAAATTAGTGAAACACAATATTAATTGCTTTATTTAAAATTATAAGAGTAACTTACTTAAAAAATTATAAAAAATAATATAGTGAAAATCGTAAAATAATTGCACTGATGAACCCATTAACCTATTCGAGTAAACCTTTAATTTTATACCATGAAGTTATGCTTTGTAAAGTAAAAAACTCGATCGTATGCTTAAAAAAGAATTATATTCACCTTTTTTAAATTTTTTTTTTTAAGTAATGATTTTATAAATTTGAGTTCATTATAAAACTTAATTATTACATAATAATTATTAAATAAAAATAATATTTTATTTATATTATTAAATTCTTCATGCGTAATTAATCACAATATTTATTGAATAAATAATATAATATTTATTAAATTTAATTCTATGGCATATAATTAAAATTTTAAAATAATTTTTTCATTATAATTTTAAATAAACTAATTAAAGTTATTAAATTAAAATATAATAAAAAAATAACTAAGCATATTAGAAATGAGTGAAATGTATTAAATTTTATTATGGAAATAAAGTACGACTAATTATTTATTTATTTTTTAAAAAATTAAAATTTACAAATTTTATATCTCATAAAAGAAAATTTTAGCATTTAATAGCATTTATTATATATTTGTAAGGATTTAAATTTTTGAAATTATTGGATAATATTTAAAGTATAAGTATTTAATAGCATGATTCTATATTTAGTAATTTCTATTTAATAAATAGGGTTAATGGTGAATCGAGTTCATAAGTTCATGACTCTTTTAAAAATTAGACTCATCTTTTTTACTTTTAATTTATACAAAAGCCTCTTCTCCAATGACAATAGTCAATAAAATATATATTTTATGTATTTTTTTTTAAATTTATAATTAATCATAAATAGTTAATACAATACAAATAATTAAAAAGTCAAATTGATATTCATGAAAAAATTAAAATAAAAGATGTTATTGTATTTTTTTTAAAACTTGAGACATGTGAATGTAAGTTTAATGAATTTAAAAAAAAAAAAAATCTTTTTTTTTTTTAAATTTGAAAGTAGATGGAATATGAATATAATGTTGTCCTACTTAACCAATCAATGGATCCTCCCTTAGCTCAAATGTTTTATATATAAACGAGAACCCCAAAGCCAAACTATAATCCTTGTGATAAGTGATTACTTCCTACGGGTTCATTCTTCAGTTGCATCCATGGAGATGGATAAGCTCCATGTGGCTCTGCTTTCCAGCCCCGGCCTCGGCCATCCAATTCCTGCGATTGAGCTCGGCAAGTACTTCGCCCTCCACCACAATTTCAAGGTCACAATCCTCGCCATCACTTCCCAAACCTCAGAAGCCGAATCCCATATTCTAAAATCAGCCATATCCTCGTCCAAGTTCTGTGACATCGTCCAAATCCCACCAGCAGACGTGTCTGGCATTATTGACGATGAGGCCGCCATTGTGGCACACCTGTGCATGGTGATGCGGGAAACTAGGGATGCTATCAAATCCGCTCTTTCTAAGATGACCCTTCTTCCATCCGTGTTCATAGTTGACATATTCGGCATTGAATCTTTGTCCATAGCCCAAGACTTCAGTATGCTCAAGTAAATCTACGTTGCTTCCTATGCTTGGTTTACATCCTTGCTTGTATACTCTCCCACCTTGGATAAGGAAGTAGAAGGACAGTACGTGGATCAGAAAGAACCCCTAAAAATCCCTGGTTGCAGTCCAGTTCGTCCTGAAGATGTGGTTGACCCCATGCTGAACCGGAAATCTCAGCAATATCGAGAGTATTTAGGCCAAGCGATATGGATGCTAAAAGGTGATGGAATATTTATCAACACATGGGAAGAGGTTCAACACAAAGACCTTGAATCACTGAGAAATGAGGATTTATTGGGTGGGATTCCAAAAGTTCCCATCTATGCCATTGGACCCTTGGTGAGGCCACCAGAATCTCCGACAAGCTCAACGAGCCAGTTGTTGGGGGGGCTGGATCAACAACCCAGTGAGTCTGTGATTTTTGTGTCATTTGGCAGCGGTGGGACACTGTCGTACGAACAGACAATAGAGGTGGCTTGGGGATTGGAGTTAAGCCTGTAGAAATTTCTTTGGGTAATGTATCTTGTAATATCCTAATTTTATTTTTTTATTAATAAAGATATATAAATATTTAATGTAATATCTTTAATTTTATTTTTTTTATTAATAGAGGTACATAAATATTTAATTAAAAAAATAAAATTTATTAGATAATTTTTAGATATTTAAGAAAATATAATCTTTAAAAAATTTTCAACTTATGTGTATACATAAAAAATATTTTTAACATTAAGGGAATAAGTAAAAAGAAAAAATCTAATAGAAAAAATTAGAAATAACATATTAAAAAGCTATGAAATTCTTGGTTAAAGAATATAACTTTTTGAGAAGTAAATAAAGGTTTTAAAATTTTAAGAAGATTGGATTAGGGTAATTTTACTAATTCAAAAGCTAAAGTTCCTAAATTTAACATCTCCACCCATACATTGGGCTTTCACCTATGAACATTTCATATAGAGTTTTTCTACTTCACATGAGTTTCTAGCAAGTCAATAGGATAGTTCAAGCAAGAAATAAAACATAGAATTGGACTAGGATATAGAAGTTGGACTAATAACACACAAACTATGAAAATGTGACCAATCCCTCTATGAAAGGTAGAATTTCAACCAAAAAAAAAGAAAATTGATAAGAATGAGCTCAAATCTAAGAGGAAAAAATAAGAATCAAGTGAGGAAATAATAATGTAATAATAATCAAGATTAGGTTACATGGCATTAAGACAAAACATCAATATCCTACATTCATAATTTTAGTAAGTTGGTAATAATACATGGCATTAAGACAAAACATCTATATCGTATATTCATAATTTCAACAAGTAAGTAATAATACATGGCATTATAACAAAACATCCTTATCCTACACAAAGAATTTCAACCAAGCAAGAGAGACTCAATGGCTAGAAATTTACTACCTATAAAGGCAAACCTATCATACTTGATTGACACAAAAGAAAAAGGAAATGAATATTTAAATCAAAGGGTCATTGTCCCTTTTCTTAAGAACATTTTAACATGATTTTCAAAATATAAATCTCCTTTTGCTATGCATATCTTGACTAAGGGAAAGGAAGACAAGAACATGAGTTATTTTTCTTCAAAAAAACACAAGTGTATCCTAATTGTGATAAGGTAGACCCATGGTATAAAAGGTGAACCACTTGATAGTTTAATTAAGCAAAACCCACCCTCATAACATTATAATTTTGTCCAAGGGAGAGGAAAAACATAAGCAGAGTAGAGTGAGGAAAGGAAAGAAAGAGAGAAGAAGAGAGGAAGGAAGAGGAAGGAAAAATCTAGAGGGCTAAGTACTCAAAGTAAGTTAACTTAATCTCCACTTGAATCCATCTTTTCTCTTCATCCTTAGGGTTCAAAATTCAACATCCATCTCTTATTTAAGCTGCTAGAAAAGTTAAAGAAATGAAGAAATCTTACTACTTCCTTCAAGAGCAAACAAGAAAAAAATTCACTAAATGAACTAAGGAGATCTTTAGGTAGGTTTAACAATATCTCTTTTTGAAGAAAAGTTTTGAAATTTATAACATTTATATGGAATTTTGATCTTAGAATTTTGATGAAATTTACAATATTTACTACTTTGATAATTGGTCATGGATGTTGTTATATCATATTACATGTTATCTTACATACTACTATTTTGTATATTTGAATGTGGTAAAATTTGATGGAAGATGATTAGATGTAAATTAGGAAGAAAATAGAAGATGACATAATAAAATGATGAACTAAAACCTTAGGAAATGTTTGATTAGGAAATTGGATTTCAGAGTAATCAGGAAAGTTTCTGTTTTTGAAATTCTGAGAAGAATCGATTAGGAAAAAAAATGGTTAACATAAAAATTGTAAATATATATCTCACGAATTTTTAGCCCCTAAAATCACTTAATTTTGAGTCCTGATGAGGGAAATATTATCCGATTAGTAAGCAGTGGTCAAAAACTAGTTAACCAGGGAAGAATTTGTTAGGTAAGCTATTGTGTTTGACTTTTTAGGCCAAATCTATAGAGAATTAAAGAAACTTGTTAACATAATAAATATAGATATGTCTCATAGATCTATAGACTCTAAAATAACTTAATTTGGAGTCTATATAGGGGATATATGGCTGATTAATGAGTAAATGTCATAATCAGTCTAAAATCTAACGTGGTAAATATAAGCGTTCTAATTTTTTATTTTTTGAAAAATATTTGTAAGGAATCTGAAGAAATGATAAACATAAAAGTTATAAATAAATGTCTTAACTTTTTATAGACTTTGGAATCATTTCAATTGAAGTTCGTATCAGAGATATATGATTGAATAAGTAAGAAAATATCACAGAACACAACCAGGCCCTGTTCTGGGTTACTTCAGCACTGGTAGGCCGTATTCAGGGCTATTTTTGAGTATGTTTCAAGAATTTTCAAGCATGGTCGTGTCCTGGAACAGGATCAGGCTGTGTTGGGAGTTGGTAAAGCTTATTTTTAGCATTTTTTACCCTAAATGAACCTCATTAACTATAGGGTAATAATAGAAATCAAATTGGAGAAAAATACCCTATAAAATTTAGAAGAACATATGTTGGAAATGATATAAGTAAGAAGAAAGTAACTAGATGCCAAGCATAAAAAAAATAAAAAGATGAAAATAATATTTAAAAAAGAAGAAAAATCTTATGAATGAAAATAATAAATAACTAGCGTATGCCCTAGCCATTACCATTGTATGAACTCCTTACCATCTTAAGTGTATAATTTTGACATTGAAATATTTTATAAAATGATATTCAAAAATAGTTATGATCATGACATAATTTTATTTTACTAATGATTTTTAGTAGTAATTATGCTTTGATGATAAATTATGGCATGTGAGTATAATGAACATAATTGTTATTGAGATCATATTTTTTGCTATTAACGTAAAAAGAAAAGAAAAGAGACGAGCATGATCACATTGCGGTCCGTGTGGTGCACCAGTAGAGGACGCCCTACTCACGGCTATGATTATGTTAATGAGAAAAGAAAGAGAAAGTGCTATGTCAGACGGAGTGAAAAAAGTCCATATTAGAGAGTAGAAAGTACTCACATTGACCGGGGTAGCTTGATATGAAAGTAAGTTGATAGCTATCATATAATATTTTAAAAATAGTTATTCATGCCATACATGTCATTACTGTACGATTTTCATGTGAATAGATAAAATACATTCATGTGACCTAAGATATTTGTTGTATCTTATACAGATGAACATGACGTGAGGAGCATTATTAATGGTGATTATAACTTATTGTTAAATTTACTAGGATTTAATTCTCACTATATTTTCATATCATGTTTAGAAAACTAGTTTTACAAATTTTTCTTTGGCTCTGGCTCTTAGTGTACGTTGGATCAAGTTACTCTATGTTGGGCAGATCTCAAAAATTAATAAGATGTTTGTGGTCGAGTTGGCTAAGATCCCAGTGAAGGTGCAACCACCCGCACCCGTATCTCCGAAATTGGTCAACATGGATGAATAAGATGTAGACATATATGTGTTTAATTTGTGTACGGATGTTGCTAATTAATGACGTGTAAACCTTAATTATATTTGGTTAATTTAATTGAATGTTATTATGAGTTAAATAGTTAGAAGTAAAGAGGTATTGACTTCATGGGATTTTAATATATATATATATATATATATATATATATATATATATATATATATATATATATGTAAAAAAATAAAGTTGTTACATAATTGGTATTAGAACAGGTTGATCTTAGATGGCTAGTGGGTGGATGGTTATCTGAATCAATCTTATAGTGTCTTGAGTATATTGTGGTTGTGCTGTGTAGGGGATCAGTGATTTCATATAGGTAAGAAATTACTAGTATTTTCTATCTATATGCTGAGTTGGTGTTATAACTGCTGTTAATTATTTTTAAACTAACTATTGGGCTTAATCACCTCAATAGCAGCATAACTTTGTTTTTGCCATAGTAGAAAATGGCACCACTAAGGAGGAATCTGGAAAATAATGCTGAGAAAACCCTGCACAACCTGGCCATGGTAATTCGAGACCAAGTCACGACCCCCAACCAAATTCTACAATACCTCCATAATGCTAATAACTTGAATGGTGAGAATGGTACTAATAATTAGATGGTAGGGAGTGATAACGGCATATCCGAGTTCCTAAGGACTAGATCACCTTCTTTTCAAGGCGGCTTTGATCTGACTGTAGCTAAGAGGTGGATAAGAATACTGGTGGCGTGGAGATAGAGAACTTTTAACTCACCAAGGAAGGCAGATCACTTGGCAAGTGTTCAAAGACACCTTTTTGGAAAAGTATTTTCCAAGTACTGTGCGGGCAGAGAAGGAGATTGAATTTCTCCAACTCGGGTAGGGCAGCATGACCATAGACCAGTACATCTCAAGGTTCGAGGAGTTGTCTATGTTCTCCTCTTACCTGCAATTTAATCCTGATGAAGCATAGAAGGCTGTTAAGTTCAAAGCGGGACTGAACCTCCAAATAAGGAATGTTGTTGTTGCTATAGAGATCAGGGAGTTTGTACCTCTGATAAATAATTGTAGACTCTTGGAAAAGAACTTAAGGGCAGTGGAGGATGAGAAACAAATGTGAAACTTCTAGAATAGGAAAAACGGATCACAAAACTCTAGGAAAAATGTCAAAGGAAAAGGACAGAGTAATGGCAAGAGGCCAATGACTATAAGTCCCTAGCCCTTCCAACAGAATTTTTCTACAGTCAAGTATACTAAATGCGGACGTATGCATGGTAACCGGCCATGCTACATGGGACCAGATGTTTGCTTCAAATGTGGACAGAATAGTCATTTTGCAAAGAACTTTCCACAAAATGTAGGGAATTAGCCAGAACAGAGGCCTCAGATGAAAGGAAGAGTTTTTACCCTAAGCAGCCAAGAGGCAGCTCAATCCTTCAAAATGATTCAAGGTACATGCTACATCTATGGATTTACTATTGTGGTGTTGTTTGACTCTGGTACTAATCATTCATTTATATCATAAGAATGTATTAGGGAGTTTCAGTATCCTATTTCTGAAACCCCCTATGAAATATTTGTAGTAACCCCCATAGGGGAAAGGGTCTTAACTTCCTCTGTATGTAAAGACTGTCAGGTTACCATCCAAGAGAAAAAAATTTCTATAGACCTCGTTTGTCTATCTTTAAAAGGTATTGATGTAATTTTAGGCTTAAACTAGATGTCTATAAATTGGGTCTTGTTAAATTTTTACACCAAGACCGTTGAATTTCTACCTCCTACTCCACAAGAGGAGATGCACTTATTGATGCTAAATACCAATCAGGTCAATCGAGAGTTGAAGAGTGGAGTACTTGGTTACATTCTATTGTGTTTATCAAACCTAGAAGTCAAACCGAAGTTTAATGAAATTTCAATAGCTAATGAGTTTCCTGAAGTATTTATACTAGATATTCTAGGCTTGCCTCCCAAGAGAGATAGAGTTCTCTATTGATCTTTTACCTAGAATAGGGCTTATCTTTATTGCACCTTATAGAACGGCCTCAAAGGAACTACAGGAACTCAAGAAACAGTTAGAGGAATTATTAGACAAGCAATGCATTAAACCGAGTGTATCACCTTAGAGAGCTCCTGTATTATTTGTTAAGAAGAAAGACAGGAGCCTTAGACTATGCATAAACTATAGACATCTAAATAAGGTGACTGTCAAAAATAAGTACCCTCTCCCTAAGATAGATGACTTATTGGATCAACTGAAATGAGTCTCAATCTTTTTTAAAATTGACTTGAGATCATAATACCATCATATTAGGATCAAGGAGGACGATGTACCAAAAACAACCTTCAAGACTAGGTATGAGCACTATAAGTTTCTCGTAATGCCATTCGGGTTGACAAATGCACTTGCAATTTTCATAGATTACATGAATCGCATTTTTAACCCTACCTAGATCAATTTGTGGTAGTGTTCATTGATGATATCTTGATATATTCTAAGAGTGAAAAAGAACATGAACAACATCTCTGAATCGTGCTGCAAGTGTTGAAAGATAAAAAGTTGTATGCTAAATTGGAGAAGTGTGGATTTTAGCTATCAGAGGTAAAAATTTTCAGACATGTCATTTCTAATAAAATGGTAGTCGTAGACCCTAATAAGACGAAAGCAATGATTCTGTGGAAAAGACCAAAGACGGTTACAGAGTAAGAAGTTTCTTGGGTTTGGCAGGATACTATAGGAGGTTTATACAAAATTTCTCTTGTATAGCCTTGCCATTGACTAGGAAAGGAAGTCATTTCAAATAGACTAATCAATCTGAAGCTAGTTTCCAAGAGCTTAAAAAAAGATTGATCACTCCTCCTGTTTTAATTATTCAAGACCCCGCAGGTCATTTTGAAGTATATAGTGATGTTTTAAAGAAAGGGTTGGGGTATGTGCTGATGCAAGACATGAGAGTAATTGCTTAAACCTCTAGGCAACTAAGACCCCATGAAGAAAATTATCCAACCCATGGTCTTGAATTGGCAGCGATGGTGTTTTCCTTAAAGATTTAGCGACACTATTTGTACGGGGCAACATTTAAAGTATACTGTGATCATAAGAGTCTTAAGTATTTTTTTTTATCAGAAGGAGCTAAATATGAGGTAACGAAGATGGGTGGAATTTCTCAATGAGTACAAGTTTGAGATAAAGTATCATCCAAGAAAGGTGAATGTTGTAGCTGATGCCTTGAGTCGAAAATCTCTACACATAGATCAGATGATGGTGTATGAGATGTAGATGATAGAGGAGTTTCAAAATTTGAAGTTAGTCACTACTTTTATTCCAAAGAAACTAATTATTAATGGGTTAAGTATAGAGTGTGACCTTAGAGTCCAGATTAAAAGGCTCAAGCTCACGACCAATACTTACAGGATCACAAAAATCAAGATAATTTTTCTGTCTTGGAAGATGGAGAAATCATGTATCAGGAAAGGATTTGTGTCCCTCACGAACAAGATTTGAGGAGTAAGATCCTATATGAAGCACATCAGAGTAAGTACATAGTCCATCCTGGATCCACTAAAATGTATTAAGACTTAAAGAAGAAGTACTGGTGGCCAAGGATAAAAAAGAACATTACTGAGGTTATGGCGAAATGTTTAATTTGTCATAAGGTGAAGGTAGAGCATTAAAAGCCAGCGAGATTTCTACAACCTCTTGAGATCCCTAAATAGAACTGGGACAGTATTTCGATGGACTTTGTGGTGGGTTTCCCTAAGACTTTAGTTGGACATAACTCTATCTGGGTAATAGTTGACAGATTAACCAAATTTGCTCACTTTCTGCCCATAAAAATTAACTATTCATTTGACAAATTGGCCCAGTTGTACATCCAGGAAATAATTAGACTATATGGAATTCCATTAAATATCGTTTCTGATAGAGATTTGAGGTTCACGTTGAGGTTTTGGAAGGCGTTGTAGGAAGCTTTTGGAACTCAGTTGCGGTTCAGTACTACCTACCATCCTAAGATTGACGGGCAGATAGAACAGACCATTCAAACCCTAGAAGATACGTTAAAAGCCTATGTGATAGAGCAAGGTAAAGGATGGGATAAGTATCTATCTTCAGTGGAGTTTACTTATAATAGTAGCTATCACTCTAATATTAAGATAGCCCCTTACGAAGCTTTATACGGTAGAAAGTGTCGATCTCCACTATGTTGGCTTGAGGTAGGAGAAAAGAATTTGTTAGGTCCTGATCTACCTCAACAAACCACTGAACAAATTAGGATGATACGAGACAAAATACTTACAGCTCAGAGTCGGCAAAAGAGTTACTATGATAAGAGACATAGACCTCTAGAATTTGAGGAAGGAGACCATGTATTTCTGAAACTTTTTCCGACTACTGGAGTTGGAAAGTCTCTCAAAATCAGAAAGTTAAGTCCACGATTTTTGGGACCCTACCAAATTCTGAAGAAAGTAAGGACGTCAGCATATCAAGTTGCTCTTCCACCTAATTTGTCTAACCTACATAATGTTTTCCATGTATCACAACTGCGAAAGTATTTTTCAAATTCATCACATGTAATACAGGATGAACCAATCCAAATAAAGGAAAACATGACATATCAGCTAGTACTAGCATCCATATTGGACACAGACGTGAAGCAATTGAGAAATAAAATCATTCCCCTGGTTAAGGTGTTATGAGAAAGTTTGACTCCAGAAGAAGCAACTTGGGAGCTAGAAGAAGTCATGAGGAAGAAATATCCACAATTGTTCTTATTAGGTAATTTCTGAAATTTTGAGGACAAAATTTCTTTTTGGGGGAGAAAAATGTAACATCCCTAATTTCGTTTCTTTTATTAATAAAGGTACATAAATATTTAATGCAATATTCCTAATTTTTTTTTCTTTTATTAATAAATGTACATAAATATTTAATTAAGGAAATAAAATTTATTAGACAATTTTTAGATATCTAAGGAAATATAATCTTTTTAAATTCTTCACCTTATGTGTATGCATAGAAAATGTTTCTAACATTAAGGGAATAAGTAAAGAGAGAAAATCTAATAGGAAAAATTAGAAATAACATACTAAAGAGAGGTGAAATTCTTGGTTAAGGAAGATAAATTTTTGGGAAGTAAGTAAAGGTTTTAAAATTTCAAGAAGATTGGATTAGGATAATTTTTCTTCTAATTCAAGAGCTAAAATTCCTAAGTTTAACATCTCTACCCATAAGCAACGTAGAGTGAGAAAATGAGAGAAAGAGAGAAGAAGAGAGGAAAGAAGAGGAAGGAGATGTCTAGAGAACTAAGTACTTAAGGTAAGTTAACTTAATCTCTACATAAATCCATCTTTTCTCTTCATCCTTGTGGTTCAAAACTCACTCTCCTTCTCTTATTTAAGTTGCTATAAAAGTTAAAGGAATGGAGGAATCTTGCTACTTTCTTCAAGAGCAAACAAGAAAAAGAATTCACTAAGTGAGTTAGGGAGATCTTTAGGTAGGTTTAATAATATATCTTTCTGAAGAAAAGTTTTGAAATTTGTAACATTTATATAAGATTTTGATTTTAGAACTTTGATGAAATTTACAATATTTTCTACTTTGATAATTGGTCATGGATGTTGCTATATCATGTTACATGTTATCTTGCATATAATGTATATTTTGAACATTTGGTTGGTGTGAAAAGTTTTGCATAGGTATGGCTATAGGTGGCAAAATTTTAGAATTTTTATGCTGTTATTTTGTATATTTGAATGTTGTGAAATTTGATGGAAGATGATTAGATGTAAATTAAGAAGAAAATGGAAGATGACATAATAAAATGATGAATTAAAATCTTAAAAAAGGTTTGATTAGGAAACTGAATTTCGGAGTATTCAAGGGAGTTTTGTTTTTGAAATTCTAGAAAGAATTAGTTAGGAATTAAAAAAAATGGTTAACATAAAAATTGTAGATATATGTCTCACGAATATTTGGCCTCTGGAATCACTTAATGTGGAGTCCAGATGAGGGAGATATTATCCAATTAGTAAATAGTAGTCAGAAACTAGTTAACCAGGAAAGAATCTGGTAGGTAAACTTCTGTGTTTGAATTTTTGGGCCAAATTTGTAGGTAATTAAAGAACATTTTTAACATAATAAATATATATATATATATATGTCTCACGGATCTATAGACTCTAAAATTACTTAATTTAGAGTCCATATGGGGGAGATATGGCTTATTAATGAGTAGAGGTCATAATCAGTCTAAAATCCAGATTGTTAAATGTAGGTGTTCTTGTTTTCGATTTTTTGGAAATAATTTGTAAGGAATCTGAAGAAATGATAAACTTGAAAATTATAAATAAGTTTCTTAGATTTTTATAGGCTTCAGAATCACCTGAATTAGAGTTTTTTTGAGTGAGATATGGTTGAATAAGTGAAAAAATATCACAGAATATGACCAAACTGTATTATGGGTTACTCCAGCATTGGTAGGCCGTCATCAGGACTGGTTTTGAGTATGTTTGAAGTATTTTCAAGCATAGTTGTATTATGGAATATGACCAGGCCGTGTTGGGAGTTGGTAAAACTTATTTTTAACATTTTTTTTACCCTAAATGAATCTCATTAACTGTAGGGTAATAATAGAAATCAAATTAAAGAAAAATACCCTATAAAATTTGTGAGAACATATGTTGGAAATGATATAAATAGGAGGAAAGTAACTAGAGGCGAAGCATAAAAAAAAATAAAAAAGATGAAAATAATATTTAAAAAAGAAGAAAAACCTTATGAATGGAAATAATAAATAACTAGTGTATGCCCTAGCCATTGCCATTACATAAACTCCTTACCATCTTAAGTGTGTAATTTTGACATTGAAATATTTTATAAAGTGATATTCAAAAATAGTTATGATCATGACATAATTTTATTTTACCAATAATTTTTAGTAGTAATTATGCTTTGATGATAAATTATGACATGTGAGTATAATGAACATAATTGTTATTGAAATCATATTTTTGGCTATTAACGTAAAAAGAAAAGAAAATAAAAGAGACGAGTACAGTCACATGGCAGTCTGTGTGGTGCACCAGTAAGGGACACCCTACTCATGGCTATGATTATGTTAATGAGAAAAAAAAAAGAGAAAGTGTGCCATGTCAGACGGAGTGAGAAAAGGCCGTACTGGAGAGTAGAAAGTGCACACCTTGATCGAGGTAACTTGATATGAAAATAAATTGATAGCCATCATTTAATATTCTGAAATAGTTATTCATGCTATACATGTCATTACTGTACAATTTTCATGTGCATAGATAAAATACATTCATGTGACCTAAGATATTTGCTGTAACTTATACAGATGAACATGGTGTGACGAACATTATTAATGATGATTATGATTTATTGTTAAATCTACTGAGATTTAATTCTCACTATATTTTCATATCATGTTTAGAAAACTAGTTTTCCAAATTTTTTTTTGACTCTGGCTCTTAGTGTACGTTGGATCGAGTTATTCTATGTTGGACAGATCTCAAAAATTAATAAAGTGATTATAGTCGAGTTAGGTAAGATCCTGATAAAAGTGCAACCACCCACATCCGTATTTCTGGAATTGGTGAACATAGATGAATAAGATATATATATATATATATATATATATATATATATATATATATATATATATATATATATATATATATATATATATATATATGTGTGTGTGTGTGTGTGTGTGTGTGTGTGTGTGTGTGTGTGTGTGTTTAATTTGTGTACGGATGTTGTTAATTAATGATGTATAAACTTTAATTATGTTTGATTAATTTAATTGAATGTTATTATGAGTTAAATAGTTAGAAGTAAAGATGTATTGACTTCATAAGATTTTAAAAAAAATACATATATGTGTGTATATATATATATATATAATAGAGAGGTAGTTCATCTTACACTGCGCTGACTGAAGTGGCAAAACAATGCGAGGCAAGGTGGCACCAACAAGAAGTTTAGGCTTCATCATCTCCGCACACCGGATTTAAATTCTCTCTTAAGCCTTTTACAGTATAAAGTTGAGGAGAGAAAAATTAATATGTAATAAATAAGTAAAATCTATAAGTTTTATAAATTGTATTTGTTTTTTAAATTTACTTTGTAAAATTGTTTAATATATTTAGAAGATTTGGATCCCACTGTCTATTCCTCTATCACTTACTGTTTTCTTGGAAAATATTTAGTTTTTGTTTTGTTGCGTAATCTTTTCCTATTTGCTATCTGGTGCAATTAGAGTTTACATTATCTTATGTTTGCTCTCTTTTTCCACATTATAATGTTATGTTCCTCTGCATCACTTTAATTCAACACACGCTTATCTTCTCTTCTTTTTAGCATTATTGCAATTAGCAATTCTGGACTTGTTTGACGTTGAGATATTCTTAAAAATTACATTATGTTATGAAATCATCTATTATTGTGGATGCCCATTTGGTTTCTCAACTCTCAAAATAATAAATATTATTAAATCCATTATTATTATGAGTGTTCTTTTATTTTTCCAACTCCTAAAGCTATTGAATCACATTCATTCTCTTTGACTTTTGAGTTATCTACATTTATGATTGTATGCCTATAAATAGAGGCTTCTATAAAGCAATTGAATAAGAAATATATATTTCTCTCTATGTGTTATTCCTCTCTAAGTGCCTTTACATTATATATTCTCCTTGTATAAAATTTTATTTACAACACGTTATCAGCACGAGTTTGCTTTTGGCTATTCGTTTTCAAATTACAAGGAAGAAATCTTATTGTGTCCCCAATGCCATTAGAGTATGTGAAGTTGTTGGAACTACAATTTTAAGGTGATTCAAATTTTTTTCATGTCTACATTTAGATGAAAAATAGAGTCGGTAATATATATTTGAGTTTGTCGGATAATTTTGTTTGAGAGAAATTTTCATTATTATGCCTTTTTGAAAGGTACGTGATTTTGTTCTTATTTGACATTGCATTTGCTTATGTGAAAAATGAATTTGGTGTTGTAGATTTCTATTATGATTTACATATAATTAAGTATTGCTGTTTTATGAAAAGTTTTATTCACAGAAGAAATTTAAAAAAAAAAAAAATATTTCACGGGGATATCCATATATGCTAAGATAAATTTTTCTGTGGTTAGTCTTTGCAATTAATTTAGCATAATTGCATTGCCTATGTTGGGACAATTTTTCGAATATATTATAGTTCATAGATGTGTAATCAACGCTGAGACACTTGTGGATATTGGTAAATTGTTCATGCTTGATGGTGCTGCATAACAAAATGAGAATTATCACTTTTGGATCAACTCATGTTAATAAGGATTGTTAATTATGTTTATATTTAATCCTCTATCTACATGATTGCCTTAAAAGTTGTTTTATTGTAATTATTCTTGGAAATTCCAGAAATAGATTTTTATTTTTTTATGGTTTATCATGTTTTCATCTTGTCCAAGATAGTGAGAAATTTTGTAGAAATATCATAAAAGGTTCTTAGAAAACCAATAATTCTTTTATGGGTTGGTTTGTATCATAAAAGGTTCTTGGAAGACCAATAATTCTCTTATAGGTTGGTTTGAATGAGAATTATTACCACTAGAAATTTAATTTTGTGAATTATACATTTATGGGTATTCTGTTTTTAAAATTTATATCCTGTTAAAAACTGAATTACAATTTTCTACAATATGGTTGAAGAATCTTCTGTAATACAAACTATAAATTGAGCATGACCTCAAGTTGATATCTATCTATATGCTTTATTTAATTGAATCATCTGTATGAGTATACAATTATACCGTATGTGGTTGTAGGTATTCTTGAATTTGGTATGTGGGATATCGTATAGAAGGCTAATTAATTGCCTACTCTACTAAATAATTTGTGAAATGTGAAACTCTTCTTGACATTCACTTTATCTTTTCTAAATTAGTTAGATCTTATGTTATGGATATTTATCGCTTGCATCTATATAGTGCCATTTTATAACATTCAATTTATATTGTATCTAACTATTTGAAAAATGATTCTTTTAATGCACTATTCACAATTTACAAATTACAAATTACTTGTGTTAAGTCTCGTATACATAAAAGAAGTATTTGCAAACATACTACAATAAACCAGAAGTTTTTTGATTCAAAAACTTTCACTATTTGACATGATCAGTTGGAATATCCTGGATCAATAATGATGCAAAAAAATTATTAAAAATTCACATGAGCACCTATTGAAAAACCTAAAAAAAATTTAATATAAAGAATTATCATGTGTTGTTTGTTCTCAAGGCAAATTGGTTATTAAACTATCATTAGCTAAAGTTGGAACTGAATCTCCAACATTTCTAAAAAGTATACATGGTGATATATGTGGACCTATTTATCCTAAATGCGGGCCATTTAGATATGATGTTAATAGACACATCCAGTAGATGGTATCATGTATGCTTGCTATCAACTTGTAATCTAGTGTTTGCAAGATTACTTGCTCAAATAATTTGATTAAGAGCACAATTTACAGATTATACAATTAAATTCATTCGCCTTGATAATACAGGTGAATTTTTTTTTTCACAAGCTTTCAATGACTATTGTATGTCGATTGGCATAAATGTTGAACATCCTGTAGCTCATGTTCATACACAAAATGGGTTAGCTGAATCATTTATTAAGTAATTTCAATTAAGAGCTAGACCCTTGCTTATGCAAACAAATCTCTCTGTTTCTATTTGAGGACATACAATTTTATATATAGCAGCACTAGTACACATCAAACCAACAAGTTATCATGAATATTTCTCCTTTATAATTGGTTTATGGTCATGAGTTAAATATTTCTCATATTAGAATTTTTGGGTGTGTGGTATATGTTTTAATAACCCTACCACAGTACATTAAAATGGGTTTTCAAAGGAGATTAGAAATATATGTTGGATATGATTCTCCTTTTATTATAAGATATCTTGAGTTAATGACAATAGATGTATTTACGGCATGTTTTGTCGATTGTCATTTTGATGAACTAGTCTTCCCAACATTAGGGGGAGAAAATGAAAAACAGCTGGTCAAAGAAATTACATGGAATGCTTTGTTATATGTTGAACCTCACATAAAATAATATGAACTTTAAGTTTAAAAGATAATTCACTTACATAGAATAGTAAATCAACTACCAGATGTATTTACTAATATAAAGAGAGTGACTAAGTCACATATACCAGCTGTAAATACTCATGTACGGATTAATGTCCCTAAAGGACAATTCGTTAATGAAATCACTAGCAAGTATAAAGTATGTCAGAAGCGTGATAGACCAATCGGTTTAAAAAATAAAAATTCCCGTAAAAAGAAAGAAATAATTATTCAATATCAGAAATAGATGCTCTTGAAGAGACTAGAGACATAACAAACAAAATACTTTCAGAAGAAGTTCAAGTACCTGAAATTATTGAAATTGATGAAGTTGATAAAAATGAAGAGATCTCAATAAATTATGTATCTACGGGGAAATGATTGAATCGAAAAGAAACAGTTGTCGACAACATTTTTATGTATACAATAGCGCTTAATATTTTGAATGATAATGATTATTATAAATCTACATCTGTCAGTGAGTGTCGACATAGATATGATTAGCCAAAATGGAAAGACGTAATTCAAGCAGAATTGACTTCACTTAAAAATTGTGAGGTATTTGGATTTATAGTTCAAACACCTGAAGGTGTAATATCCGTTGGGTACAAATGGGTATTTGTATGTAAAAGAAATGAGAAAAATGAAATTATGAGGTACAAAGCACGGCTTGTTGCAAAAGGTTTTCACAAAGACCTGGAATTGATTATAATTTCACATATTCTCATGTGGTAGATGCAATTATATTTCGGTATCTCATTAGTTTGGCAGTACATGAAAAACTTGATATACGTCTTATGGATGTTGTTATAGCCTATTTATATGGCTCACTTGATAGTGACATATATATGAAAATTCCAGAAAAATTTAAGATACCTGAAGCATATAATTCAAAAATCCCAAGAAGTTTATTCAATTAAATTACAAAGATCTTTATATAAATTAAAACAGCTAGACGAATGTGGTATAACCATCTCAGTGAATATTTGTTAAATGATAATTATAAGAATGACCATATATGTCCATGTGTTTTCAGGATTTGCTATTATTATGGTGTATGTTGATAATTTAAATATTATTGGAACTCCTGAAGAGATTATAAAGGCAGTAAATTATTTAAAGAAAGAGTTTGAAATGAAATATCTTGAAAAAATAATTTTCCTAGATTACAATTTTATTATTTGAGAAATAAAATTTTTATTTATCAATCAACTTATACAGAAAAAGTCCTAAAAGAATTTTATATGGACAAAAAAAATCCATTTAGTATCACAATGGTTGTTCGCTCACTTGATGTGAAATAATATGTTTTCAACCTCAATATGATAATAAAGAAGTTCTTGGTCCTGAAGTACCATATCTTAGTGCAATTGGTACACTAATGTATCTTGTCAATAATACAATGCCTGATATAGTTTTTGCTATCAGCCTGTTAGCTAGATTTAACTCTTGTCCAATGTGAAGACATTAGAATAGAATTAAATATGTCTTTCGATATCTCTGAGGTACTATTGATATGGGATTGCTATATGCAAATAGATCTAGACCATAACTCATTGGTTATGTAGATGCTGGATGTTTATCTGATCCACATAAGGCCCGATCTTAAACATGATATTTATTTATATGTGGTGACATACAACAAATTCATTCAAGTGGTAATTTGACAGATTTATTCACCAAAGCCTTACCTACTTCAGCATTTGAAAGACTAGTATATAAAATTGGGATGCATCGACTCAGAGATATTCAATGATACTGAGAACAAAAGGAGTATACAAAGAATGATGTACTCTTTTTCCTTCATTAGGGTTTTTTCCCACTGGATTTTTCTCTAGTAAGATTTTAATGAGGCATATTCCTTGTAAAATAGACATCCAAGGGGAAGTGTTATGAAATCATCTATTATTGTGGATGCCCATTTGGTTTATCAACTCTCAAAATAATGAATATTATTAAATCCATTATTATTATGAGTGTCCTTTTATTTTTTCAACTATTGAATCACATTCATTCTCTTTGGATTTTGGGTTATCTATATTTATGATTATATTCCTATAAATAGAGACTTCTATAAAGCAATTGAAGAAAAAATATATCTTTCTCTCTATGTGTTATTCCTCTCTAATTGCCTTTACATTATATTTCTTCCTTGTGTAAATTTCATTTATAACACATTCATGTTTTTTAAAATTTTAAATTATATGAACAAATTTATTTTATTTGCACAATTCTTAATAAAACTTATCTATTATGAATTTTTTCTTTTAAAAACCCATTAATAATCCAATTCATTGCAATACATATTACTAAAAGATCAAATTATACGATTAGTGTAGTTCTTTTTTAAAATTTGATTGAATGTAAATTTTAAAAATTTTAGGGAGGTGCCTACAACTGGTTAGTAAGCGTGGTTAGTGAGTGTGGTAAGAAATTTACAACCTCAGAAAGAAATCAAATATTCAAATTTTAAGAGAGAGAACTGAAAACTATAAATACTTTAAAGCCTAAAAGGAATTAGTCTTATATTGTAAAGATACCTTTAGTTCTTACAAAAAACTTCAAAAAAGATATTTATCTTAATTTGAAATAAAAAATGTGAGTATAATTTTGCCTGAAATTAAAAGTGAAAGATTGATGTAATTTGTAAGAAATTCTCGCCTCAAGATTGAGACACTACGTTGATCCATATTAGATAGGGAACGTAAACTATTAACCAGAATGCAAATAAAGATTAGCTTGAAACTAATGAGAAAGAATTTTAAGCTAAGAACCACTTAACATCTCCACGGTAAAGATGAACATAAAATAAAGCGATTTGCAACAGATGAACCGAAGCTATCAATATAAATGTGCTCCTGCAACTTTTTTTTTAAGTTAAATTTGATTCATAAAAAAAAATGTAAGTTTTATAGAATATAAGAGGTAGAAGGATTATTTTAAGTACTCAAAGTACCTTTTTAGTTTAAACAAAAAATACAAAATAATTGAACAATAAAAGATCAAATCTGAAAAACTATATTATTTTAACTTATTGAATATTATTAGTATTTAATATTAATTTAATTTATTAAATATTATTAATATCAAGTAAAAAAATTATAAATTTGTATCTAATATTGATTTAACTTATTGAATATTATTAGTATACTATTCAAGAGACAGAAGACCAATAAATACCAAATTGCCAAAAGAAGGTACTCTAAAGCTTACGAACAATGGATTACCCAGATTTGAGGAAAGCGTTTCCATATTAATTTGTTTATTTTAGTGGTTACGTGTTTGACAGAGGATAAGACTTCAGCACCTTCCCATTTGCAAGTGTGCAGGGGGATTCAAGCCAACCAATTACAGATAGCAACAAAACTTATTATCCTAGGAGACACGGTGACATTGGATTACCCAGATTTGAGGAAAGCGTTTCCATATTAATTTGTTTATTTTAGTGGTTACATGTTTGACAGAGGATAAGACTTCAGCACATTCCCATTTGCAAGTGTGCAGGGGGATTCAAGCCAACCAATTACAGATAGCAACAAAACTTATTATCCTAGGAGACACGGTGACATTAGCCGTGGGATGTGATGTGATGTCTGAGAATGTAAATAAACAGAATTATTCATCAACTATTTGTCCAAACATATAATATTATTAAAAATAATTAAAATATATTTAAAGATGACTAAATAATATTATTATTTAAAATAAAAATTAAAAATTTAAATTTATTATTTAATATTATTTAAATTAAAATTAAAATATAATAATATTACATTATATTAGAGTATTTTGATTAAAAAAATATAAATAAATAATATAATAATATAATAACTAACTGAATATTTAAAATATATTTAATTGTAACATATTTTTTAATTTTTTTAAAAATATGTGTATATTTAAAAAAGAGAGAAAAAGACTATGCAATTAAAATAAAATATAAAAATATTTTTTATAATAATAATAATCATAAAATATTTAAAATAAACTCCTTTAAAAAATTTTAAAATCTATCACAATTTTTTTAAGAGTTTAGAATTAAATTTGAATAAAATCTATTTTAAATGAATAAAATTAGTTGAATTAAAATTTGACACAATCTATTTTAAATTAATAAAATTGAATATTCTAAAATTCTCGATTGGATTACAACTTTATTATACACTTAGAAACGAACTCGTTTTTTTTATCAAAAGTTTTTATTTCACAATAAATAATTAAATAGGGTATAATATGTGAATTGCGAGAGACACCTAAAAACTTCTCTTTTCTTATAAAATATTTTCACTTTTTTTTTACTTATTTTATTATAAGCAGCAAAATAAAAATTTATAAAGTCTAATGATATCAGAGTTGACTTCGAACCAGAATTTGTACATGACATCCATATCAAACATTATATGAAAAGATGCAACTTGAAGATATAGATAAGATTAATATTATGCCTCTCCCAAAACCACAAAAAGAAAATAGTAATATAATATTATATAAGAGTATTTTGATTAAAAAAATATAAATAAATAATATAATAATATAATAACTAACCGAATATTTGAAATATATTTAATTGTAACACGTTTTTAAAATTTTTAAAAAATAAGTGTATATTTTTAAAAAAGAGAAAAAGACTGTAATAAAAAAATATAAAAAATATTTTTTAAAATAATAATAATCATAAACTATTTTAAGTAAACTTGTCTAAAAAAGCCAAAAGTTATCACAATTGTTTTTAAGAGTTTAGACTTAAATTTGAATAAAACCTATTTTAAATGAATAAAATTAGTTGGATTAAATTTCAACACAATATATTTTAAATAAATAAAATTGAATATTCTTAAATTTTCGATTGAATTACAACTTTATTATATGCCTATCGACGGCTCTTTCCTTATCAAAACTTTTCCGCTCACAATAAATATTTAAATACAATATAATTCGTGCATTACGACTGACAACTAAATACTTCTCTTTTCTTATTAAATAATTCCACATCCTTTTACTTATTTTATTATAAGCAACAAAATAAAAAATTTATGAAGCCTAATGACATTAGAGTTGACCTCGAACGAGAATTTATACAAGACATTGATATTAAACATGCAATGAAAAGATGCAACTTGACGATAAAGATAAGATTAATATTATGCCTCTCACAATACGACAAAAAAATAAAAATATATTAATATTATATTATATTAGAGTATTTTGATTAAACAATATATATATATATATATATATATAGATATATCGAATATTTTAAAAATATTTAATTATAAAACAATTTTAAATTTTTTAAAAAATATGTTTATATTTTAAAAAAATAGAAAAAGACAAAGAAACTAAAATAAAATATAAAAAATATATTTTATGATAATAATAATCATAAACTATTTAAAGTAAACTCTTTTAAAAAAAAGTTAAAAGTTATCACAATTTTTTTAAGAGTTTACAATTAAATTTGAATAAAATCTATTTTAAATGAATGAAATTAGTTGGAGTAAATTTCAACACAATCTATTTTAAATGAATAAAATTGAATATTGTAAAATTCTAGGTTGAATTACAACTTTAATATACACCTATGAACCGCTCTTTCCTTATCAAAAGTTTCCACTTTGATAGCATTTCAAGCCCAACGCAAGGATCCATCCACAAAGAAGATCTCATACCAGAGCCCATAGCCCACGAGAAAGTTCCGGAAGTAAGGAAAAGGGAGAGGAAGGCTCCGTACTGGTTGTCAGACTACCATGCATGAAAAATATTCTCTACGTGGCGTCAAGAGCGTATCACCCGCGAAGAGCCGTTACGTTTGTTTCGCTGTTTTGTTGTTTTCTTCGTTTCTGAACTTTTACGTATATGAATGAATATGGAATAGGAAAAAGAACACATGAGAAATATATGAAGTTTTTCCTGGAGTTTTCTCCTTTTCTCGAATAAAGGATTAGTTCTATCCATTAACCCTAGAAAACGCTATCAACTGGTGCTTTCATTGACGTCCATGGCTGACGGCACTCGTCTCGCCCGAATGGATGACGCACTCAAGGCCTACCGAGAGGACATGACGGAATTCAAGACGACCACCGATCATCGCTTGTCCCAAATGGAAGCCACCCTGTCCAACGTGGAGACTCTCCTCCAGAAACTGATGACCTTCCCACCCTCTCAGGTTTCGAGTTCCACAGAGCCCGTCATTCCCACCACCACTAATGAAAACCTTGCCCAGAATCCACCACCACCTCACCCCCCACATCCTCCCGGGTTCGACCCAGAACGCTCCCTCCTCAAGGGGATGAGGATTGATATCCCTACCTTTGATGGTAATGCTGCTGAAGATTGGATTTTCAAAATCCAAGAGTTCTTTGCTATGTACAACACCCCTCTGGAACAACGCATTTCTCTTGCCTCTCTACACATGACTGGCCCCGCGTACAGCTGGTATAAATGGATGCACCGCAATGGTTACCTCCATGGGTGGCAGGCCTTCCTGGATGCGTTACTCCTCCGTTTTGGCCGAACTTTCTTTGACGACCCCAAGGCCGCTCTGAAGGAACTTAAGCAAGTGGGTATTGTGGAGGAATATCAAGCCCGTTTTGAGGAAATCTCCACACGCATAATGGGTCCAACGGATGCTTGGCTCGTCAGCTTCTTTATTGCGGGACTGAAGGATCACCTGAAGCATGAGCTCCTCGTTGCTCAACCAGTTTCATATTTCCATGCCGTATCCCTAGCAAAACTCCACGAACGTAAGCATTCACACCTTACGCATTCTCGATTCATTCCCAAACATTTCTCATCACCCACCCCCGCTCAATCAACCACCACCCACTCTTCCTCTATCCTTGCCCCACGTCCTTTCCAAACAGTTCGTCCTTTACAGTCTTTACCACCAATCCCTCCACCCACGAAAACCTTACCAGATTCCTATAAGCGCTTAACGCCAGCAGAGATTAAGGCTAAGCGAGAGAAGGGTTTGTGTTATTACTGTGATGAAAAATTTGCCCCGGGTCACAAATGCAAGTCCCACTGTTATCTACTACTCGATCAGGACGAGTTAGTGGAAATGCTCCAATGGGAGAACCCACCACCAGCTGAGCTTATTTCCCATGATCCGGAGGATTCATCCAGCCCACCCCCCGAAATCAGCTTCAATGCCTTTGCAGGTCAACTCGGCTCCAATACCATAAAAATTACAGGCCGATGTCAGAATGTGCCTCTTAGCATCCTGGTAGATGGTGGTAGCACGTATAATTTCATTAAGGGGTCTATCTTGCGAAAGTTTCACATGCCTCAGTTGGTTGTTCCACAGTTCAAGGTCATGGTGGGCAACGGTGCTTTCCTACTATGTAACTCACGGTGTGATAACGTGATGATTGAAGTGCAAGGGTACCAGCTACTGGCCGATTTATTTGTCCTTGACCTCAAGGGGGTTGACGCGGTGTTGGGAGGCCAGTGGCTTAAGACTTTAGGGCCCATTGAAATGTATTACTCCCGGTTAACCATGGAGTTCACGCTGAAAGGACAACGCATATGCCTACAAGGGGAGACACCCTTTAATCTGCAGCCCCTCTCCTCAAAAAAATTGGCTAAACTGGAAGGCAACATAGCTTGCATGTTCCAGCTTCACGTATCGGGCCCTCTCAACCCTCCTCCTATCTCACACGACAGCCCTTTTGACTTACAGGAACTACTTACAACTTATAAGACGCTTTTTCAAGAGCCCAAAATGTTGCCCCCTGTACGCAGTGAAGATCACCAAATCCATTTGATGGAAGGCACAACTCCAGTAAACGTTCGTCCATATCGCTATCCCCATTTCCAAAAAGCAGAGATTGAACGTTTAGTGTCTGAGATGCTACAAGCAGGAGTCATCCGTCCCAGCCATAGCCCTTTCTCCTCACTCGTGCTCCTAGTGAAGAAGAAAGACGGAACGTGGCGCTTTTGCGTGGACTACCGCGCTCTGAATAAGGCCACAGTGAAGTACAAATACCCCATCCCCACCATCGATGAACTCCTGGATGAATTACATGGGGGCAAGTTCTTTTCAAAGCTGGATTTACGTCGGGTTACCACCAGGTGCGCATGAAAGAGCCAGACATCCACAAGACAGCATTCCGAACTCATCAAGGCCACTTTGAATTCATGGTCATGCCATTTGGCTTGACAAATGCCCCTACCACTTTCCAGTCAATTATGAATCAAGTATTTCTGCCGTATTTAAGAAGGTTTGTCACAGTATTTTTCGATGACATTCTTATCTATAGTGGAAATTCTGCCGATCACATATCCCACTTGAAACTCGTATTTGACAAGCTGGTTCAAAACGAGTTCTACTTGAAGCAATCCAAGTGTCATTTTTTTCAACCTACCATCGACTACTTGGGTTATGTAGTCTCAGCTTCAGGGGTGTCCACCGACCCAGCAAAGATACAAACGATGGTGGATTGGCCTAAGCCAACCAACACCAAACAGCTTCGGGGTTTCTTGGGCATCACGGGCTACTATAGGAGGTTCATTAGACATTATGCCCAACAAGCTGCACCACTTACCCAACTGTTGTGCAAAGATAGTTTCCACTGGACCACCGAAGCTACAATGGCCTTTCAGAACCTCAAAAAGGCAATGGTTCAAGCTCCCGTACTTGCATTACCGGATTTCACGGTAGAGTTTGAGGTAGAAACAGATGCTTCCCTCTCAGGTATAGGGGCAGTCCTGGTACAGAAACGCCACCCATTAGCTTACTTTAGCAAGCAGCTTAGCCCCAAACTTCGCCAAGCTTCTGCATACGTGAAGGAACTCTATGCCATCACCCAGGCGGTTCGAAAATGGCAGCACTACTTACTTGGCAGGGAATTCTTAATCATCACAGATCATAGGAGCTTAAAAGAGTTGATGTCTCAGGTTTTACAAACACCCGAGCAACAACACTATCTCAGCAAACTCATGGGGTTCAATTACACCATCGTCTATAGACCAGGCAAGTTTAATGTGGTGGCTGATGCCCTATCACGTAGGTCTGAGGAGGTGGATGGCGAAGTAGGATTCATGTGGGCGTTGTCATCCATAAATTCTACATTCTGGCAGCAATTGCAAAAGGAAAATAACTCCAATAAGGAACTACAGAACCTCCAAGCAGCAGTTAAACAAGGCACAGCTTCCAAAGGGTTCACCATTCAAGACGGGGTCCTGCGCTTGCATGACAAATATTACCTACCAGAAGGGTCCCCTCTCATTAACATCGTTCTTCATGAATGCCATGCCTCGAGTCTTGGGGGACATGCAGGATTTCCAAAGACCATTAAGCACATCTCAGAACATTTCTGTTGGCCAAATATGAAGCATGATATCCATACCTACGTGGCCGAGTGTGTGACTTGTCAAAAAATTAAGGTTCCAACCACGAAGCCCAATGGGTTACTACAGCCTCTGCCCATCCCCACTCGTCCATGGGAGGATATAACTATGGATTTCATCACCAAATTGCCCAGCTCACAGGGGTTTACCAACATCTTGGTTGTTGTCGATCGGTTGACCAAGATGGCACACTTTGGGTCCTTAAAAAATGGATTCGGGGCCACGCACGTAGCAGCCTTGTTCATAGCAATATATGTCCGCCTTCATGGTTTTCCCAGTTCCATTGTATCAGATAGAGATCCCATCTTTATGAGTAATTTCTGGAAGCATCTCCTTAAAAATAGTGGCACCACTCTCCGGTATAGCTCTGCTTACCATCCCCAAAGTGACGGCCAAACCGAGGTAGTAAACCGGTGCTTGGAGCAATATCTACGGGCTTTTTGCCATAACAAACCCCACCATTGGAATTGGTATCTTCCATGGGCTGAATTATCCTATAATACCAGCTTTCATTCGTCCATTCAAATGTCTCCATATGAAGCAGTCTTTGGAATGAAACCACGGCATATTCCAGACTACAGGGCTGGACATTCTTCTGTGCATACCGTGGATGTTGCCTTACAAGATAGACAAGACCTTTTGCTTAAATTGCAACAGCAATTGTAGAAGACCCAAGCCCGAATGAAGAAACAGGCTGACTTGCACAGGGTAGAGAAAACTTTTCAGGTGGGTGATTTAGTTTGGCTCAAACTTCACAAGTACAAACAACAGTCAGTAACCATGAGGGGCCAATTTAAATTAGCACGACGTTATTATGGGCCGTTTCCCATTACTCAGAAAATCGGACCCGTGGCCTATGCGGTGGAACTACCAGCTCACGCCCGAATCCATAACGTGTTCCATGTATCCCTCTTGAAAGAATATAAGGGACAAAATCCAGCTGCCCTTATACCCGAGACCTTGGAACCCTTAGACCACGATAAGACTACTGAACTTGAGCCCTCGCAAGTGTTAGCAACTCGAGCCATCCCAGTGGGCAACCTTACCAGGCAATAGCTGTTAATCAAATGGGCTCACCAAGCAGCACAAGACGCTACTTGGGAAGATCAAGAAACCATCAGGGCTTTATTTCCCAACTTCAACCTTGAGGACAAGGTTGTTTTTGAAGGGCAGGGTATTGATAGCATTTCAAGCCCAACGCAAGGATCCATCCACAAAGAAGATCTCATACCAGAGCCCATAGCCCACGAGAAAGTTCCGGAAGTAAGGAAAAGGGAGAGGAAGGCTCCGTACTGGTTGTCAGACTACCATGCATGAAAAATATTCTCTACGTGGCGTCAAGAGCGTATCACCCGCGAAGAGCCGTTACGTTTGTTTCGCTGTTTTGTTGTTTTCTTCGTTTCTGAACTTTTACGTATATGAATGAATATGGAATAGGAAAAAGAACACATGAGAAATATATGAAGTTTTTCCTGGAGTTTTCTCCTTTTCTCGAATAAAGGATTCGTTCTATCCATTAACCCTAGAAAACGCTATCACACTTCACCATAGATATTTAAATAGGATATAATCTGTGAATTACGACTGACATATAATTTTTTTCCTTTTTTTATATAAGGTTTTAACTTCGTTTTACTTATTTTGTTATAAGCAGCAAAATAAAAAAAATTATGAAACCTAATAACATCAGAGTTGACCTCGAACGAGAATTTGTACAATACATTGATATTAAACATGCAATGAAAAGATACAACTTGAAGATATAGATAAGATTAATATTTTGCCTCTCCCAATACCACAAAAAAAATAAAAAAGTAGTAATATAATATTATATAAGCGTATTTTGATTAAAAAAATATAAATAAATAATATAATAATATAATAACCAACCGAATATTTTAAATATATTTAATTGTAACACATTTTTAAAATTTTTAAAAAATATGTGTATATTTTAAAAAAAAAGAAAAAGAAAATGCAATAAAAATAAAATATAAAAATTATTTTTTATAATAATTATTATCATAAACCCGTTTAAAAAATTTAAAAGTTATCGCAATTTTTTTTAAGAGTTTAGACTTAAAATTGAATAAATTCTATTTTAAATGAATACAATTAGTTGGATTAAATTTCAACGCAATCTATTTAAAATGAATATTTAAAATTCTCAATTTGATTACAACTTTATTATACGCCTATGAGCGGCTCTTTCCTTAACAAAAGTTTCCACTTCAAAATAAATACTTGAATAGGATATAATCTGTGAATTGCCAATAACATCTAAATTTTTTTATTTTCTTATAAAAGTTTTCACTTCTTTTTACTTATTTTGTTACAAGCAGCAAAATAAAAAATTTAAGAAGCCCAATTACATCAGAGTTGACTTCGAACAAGAATTTGTACAAGACATTGATATTAAACATGTAATGAAAAGATGCAACTTGAATATATAGATAACATTAATATTATGTCTCTACCAATATGACAAAAAAATAAAATATAGTAATATATTATTATATTAGAGTATTTTAATTAAAAAATATATAAATAAATTATAAAATAATATAATAACTAAACGAATATATCAAAAATATTTAATTGTAACACATTTTTAATTTTTTTGAAAAATATGTGTATATTTTAAAAAAAGAGAAAAAGACTTTTCAATGAAAATAAAATATGAAAATAGTTTTTTATAATAATAATAATCATAAAAATTAAACTCATTTAAAAAAAAAGTTAAAAGTTATCACAATTTTTTAAAGAGTTTAGAACTAAATTTGAATAAAATCTATTTTAAATGAATAAAATTAGTTGGAATAAATTTCAACACAATCTATTTTAAAAGAATAAAATTGAATATTGTAAAATTCTCAATTGGATTACAACTTTATTATATGCCTATGAATGACTCTTTCCTTATCAAAAGTTTTCAGCTCACAATAAATACTTAAATAAAAGATAATCCATGAATTGCGACTGACACCTCTATTTTCTTATCAAAGGTTTCCACTTCTTTTTACTTATTTTATTATAAGCAGTAAAATAAAATTTTTATGAAATCTAATGATATCAGAGTTGACTTCGAACGAGAATTTGTATAAGACATTGATATTAAACAGTCAATAAAAAGATGCAAATTGAAGATGTCTCTCCCAATACCACAAAAAATAAAAATATACTAATATAATATTATATGAGAGTATTTTGAATAAAAAAATATAAACAAATAAAATAATAAAATAATAACCAACTCAATATTTTAAATATATTTAATTGTAACACATTTTTTAAAATTTTAAAAATTATGTGTATATTTTAAAAAAAGAGAAAAGGCTGCACGATAAAAATAAAATATAAAAATAGTTTTTTTATAATAATAATTATCATAAACTCGTTTAAAAAAATTTAAAAGTTATCACAAGTTTTTTAAGAGTTTAGACTTAGATTTGAATAAAGTCTATTTTAGATGAATAAACTTAGTTGGAATAAATTTCAACACAATTTATTTTAAATGAATAAAATTGAATATTGTAAAATTCTCGGTTGGATTACAACTTTATTATACGCCTATGAATCGCTCTTTCCTTATTAAAAGTTTTCCTTTCACAATAAATACTTAAATATGATATAATCCGTGAATTGCGACTAACACCAAAAAATTTCTCTTTTCTTATCAAATGTTTCCACTTCTTTTACTTATTTTGTTATAAGCAAAAAAATAAAAAATCTATGAAGCCTAGTGACATCAGAGTTGAGTTCGAACGAGAATTTGTACAAGACATTAATATTAAACTTGCAATAAAAAGATGCAACTTGAAGATATAGATAATGTAATAGTTTTAAAATTTAAAGAAAATCTTAAATGAAAGAAAATTTTAAATAAAAGCAAAGATTTTGAAAATAAAGATAAGAACACTTAAAAATATGTTTATTTATTACATGGGTTGAAAAATTATAAAGAAAATATAAGAATTTATGTTTTGGGGTCAAAATGAAATTACTTAAAAGTTTTGGGATCAAAATGTAAATAAGAAAAATTTGTAAGGACCTTTCTCTAAAATTAAATTTTTCTAAAAAGGTCTCTTGAGATATTTTAAGAGCCTCAGCCACCCAAGAAGCAGCGAATTTTGGATTTCATCTCTCTCTCCTCCAAATTTTCTTCTCCGAAAACCTAAAACTTCTATCTAGAATTCTACCATTTTCAAACCTCGAATTTCGACACCACCACTACCAACGGACTCAGGACGAAGAATTTTACAAATCCATTCGATTGATTTCTGGAAAATTGGCCGTAGATTTGCCAGAAAATGGAGGAAAAAATCACCTAAAGAGGTAATCTCTGAAACTCCTATATGTGGTTCTCAAACACAAAAACTAACATCGTTGATCGATTCAGAAGGTACCAAAACCTTAGGATTTCAAATTTTAGGTTCATCCTCCCTTGCACGCGCCCCCACACACCGCTTCTCTTTCGACGAGTGACGCCCACACGCAGCCCCTGCGGTGGCGAGTGCAGTGCGTGACTCCAACACCCTGTTGCATTGACTTGCATTGACCAAACTCTCAAAGATCAAATTTCATAAATCCAGAGTCATTTTAAAGGTTTTTAGACCCGCCGAACTCATATTTGGGATCTATTTTGCCAAATTTGGATCAAAAATGTGGATTTTGGGGTTATCTAACTTGGTACCCTAACTTTGTGAGTAGATGATTCTTTCTATGACTTACCCTATACTCTTCTTGATCTTTAAATGTGTAATTGAATATGTTTATAAGTTATTTATACTTTTATATGTTTTTAAAATAGATTAAATTATTTGAATTGTTTATAATTTGAAATATGGTTCAAGAAGAGTATAGTTTTAAAAATAAATTTCTGAACTCATAGTATATTTGATATCACATATATTTCTCATTAATTAATAAAGTGAATATTTATGCACGTGACATTGATTTATAAAGTTATATGATTGCCTCGAGAAATGGCATGTATATGTGATAAACCCTGATTGAGAAATTTATGACAAATGAGCTGTATTGAAACTGAAATTCTATATTATACTGAAAGCTCTGTTGTGAATAATATGGAATATGTGCATATGATAATTTTGTGGAGGAATTTTATTAGAAACATTGTTTGCTAACAGCATGTGATGTTAACCCTGGTGCACCTTGATACTTCAGCTAACAAGGGTGGTGCTAATCTCATGTGAGGGCCAACACACGGGATATAATATGTGACGGAGAGTGGGATGCCTCCTATCTAGACGAGATGCCAGTTATATGATTTGTGATTTGCCTTTTCTTGATTTGTGCTTGGAAAATTGTCCATATTAGAGTTCCTTCGCTTGTCCTCTTGAATGGTAATAGGTCAAACCTTGGCTGAAATGCTAAGTATAGACAAATCCTACACCAACAAAGTACGGAAGGGATTGAACTCCTACATGGTGGTTTTGATACGAGATTCTCCTAATATTTTTTTAAGAAATATTTTTAATGCATATCAATGTTTGATTAATGATCATATTGTATCATATATGGTTACAAATATCTAAATGTAATTTGAATTGAGAATATTTGAAAATGTGGGTCCTATATGGATGTACTTTTAAACTGTAATTTTTAATGTGATAAATTTTAATATATGAGTACATCAAAATGTTGACGTGAGAGGTCATAGAAGGTATTATCTGTTCATTGAATTATCAAACTCACTACACGATGTTTATATTTTTTTTCATATAAAGATACAGAGTTTGATCCAGCTGCTATGTGATCAGCTAGGTGTCATATTCTCAGGGTGAGTCTACGTTGCTTTCAAAGCTCAAAATGTTTAAATATTATGTCATTATAATCTAGAGTATGCTCTGAACGCTACAGGCAGGATCCCTACTTCTACTGTAATATTGTTAAGTGTAGTTTTGGCATATATAATTAGCTATACTGAAAACTTATAAACGTATGATATTTTCCTAATATGTGATATTGTGAAACCGTATGCAAATAAATAAGGGTGAAGTTATCTCTTAGTTGTGTTATTCGCATTCCATTAAATTGGGCGTGACAAGTTGGTATTGGAGCATTAGGTTTCACTATGGCTATTAGAGCAAAGGATTCTTTAATAGGACTTTTAGTATGGATATGAGCTGGACATATTTATACTTCAGGTGTTGCTGAGAAATTCTATAGAATATTAACTTCCTTTCTATTTCAAGTTTACTAAGGTTCCTAGAATAAGGTTTGATTGAATATTATGATATCTTAAAAAGGTTTTTTGTTCTGTATAGTCTATGATGCCACCAAGAACTAAAGCGGTTACTAGAGAAGCTGTAGATCGTGCACCCTCTACAGAAGAGTCTGCAACATCTACAATTTTAGTACAAAGGGGCCGTGGTAGAGGCCGACCTATAGGAAAAGGAAGAGGCTGAGGGCGTGCACGGGATATGAGAACTTCGAGACAAGATGAACAGACTTATGTATTTGATAGAGTTCCTGAGGAGAGAGTAGAACCCCCTCAGGAGCCACATGATAGAACAGTTGATATGATTGCTGACATACATAGGAGTTTAGAGACATTGGCTGGATTTATAGTAGAACAGGGCAGAAGGGATGCCAGCCACTAAAAAATGCTCCTAAAGCGCAAGAATTGGGAAGAACAGCTGAGTAAGAGGACAAGTTGACAGAGATTGAGGTGTCGTTACCGCAATTCTTTAAGTTGAAACCCTCGACTTTTTCTGGGTCAGATATTCAAGAAGATCCCCAGATATTCATTGATGCTGTGGAACGAGTTTTCAAAACTTTTGGGTGTTCTTCTAGAAGATCTGTTGAACTAGTGTCCTTTCAACTATCAGATGTGGCCTAAGTTTGGTTTGAGACACTTGTACAAAGAAGAGCAGTTACTTTACCATCAATGGAGTGAGATGAATTTAAGGAAGCATTTATGAAATATTTTTTGCCAATGAGTGAAAGGGATAAGAGGGCCAAAGAATTTGAAGAATTAAGACAAACACCAAATATGACAGTTCTAAATATGACATCCATTTTACTTGGTTGTACAGATATGTACCATATCTGGTTCCTACTGAAAAAAATAGAATTAAGAGATTTATTTCAAGATTGATACATCCATTGTTTAAATCGATGGGTCCTCAGATGAATCATTTTCCAATTTATTCAGCAGTTGTGGATTGTGCTAGAATGATGAAAACACGAGAGCAAACAGATATAGAAGGTTTAAGGAGAAGAAAAAGAGATCGAGAAAGTAATGTCCAGACTAGTTATAATCCTAATGTTAGAGGATCAAGATTTCAAAATCCACAACGTTTTACTCAAACAGGATCTGATAGCTCTAACCAAACATTAGTTAATATCAATAAGCAAATAATAAATCAAAGGGATATGAGACCTGTTAGTCAACAGGATTCAAGATCAATTCCACCATGTCCTATTTGTGGCAAGCCTCATACTAGATAGTGTAGTAGAGAAACTGGTGCATGTTTTAAATGTGGACAAATGGGTCATTTGATGAGAAATTGTCCACAATTACAAAATTTTACTCAAGTATTAGTACAACCAGCTTCACCACCTACATCTGCATCAGCAGGACCAAATAGAGCAACTTTAGTACAAGCAAGTAGTAGTAGTACTGGTAGAGGATTAGAAAGTCGAGGCTAAGAACAAAATCAAGTTTTTGCCTTGACATGATAGGATGCTCAGGCCTCAAATACAATTATAACAAGTACATTATTAGTATGTTCCTATAAAGCATATATCATGTTTGATCCTAGTTTTACTCATTCTTATATATCACCTTACTTTGCTAAGAAATTGGATAGAGATCCTATTAGTTTACATTATTCTTTCATGGTTGCTACTCCAATGGGAGAATTTTTATTAGTAAATGATGTGTATAAATCATACGAGATCTCGATAGAAGATAAAGAGACTCTTGTAGATTTGATAATTCAAAATATGATAGACTTAAAAGTCTATCTAGAAAGGTAAAATTAATTAAGGAAAAAAGAGGATGACATACTCGTCAGATATCCATATTTGTTTGAACAATGAGGTTAGTGTTTATTTACAATTATAGTATTGAAATTCGGGAACCGAATTTCTTTAAGGAAGAATGTAATAGTCTTAAAATTTAAAAAAAATGTTAAATTAAAGAAAATTTTAAATAAAAGAGAGGATTTTGAAAATAGAGATAAGAATCGTTGAAAATATGTTTATTTATTACGTGGGTTGAAGAATTATAAAGAAAATATGAGAATTTACGTTTTGGGCCAAAATGAAATTTCTTAAAAGTTTCGGGGTCGAAATGTAAATAAGAAAAATTTGCAAGGACCTCCCTCTAAAATTGAATTTTTGTAGAAAGGTCCCTCGGGATATTTTAAGGGCTTCAGCCATCCAAGAAGCAGCAAATTTTGGATTTTCTCTCTCTCTCCTCCAAATTTTCTCCCCCAAAACCCTAAAACTTCTCTCTAGAATTCTACCACTCCTGGAACTCAGATTTCGACACCACCACCACCAATGGACTCAGGATGAAAATTTCTACAAATCCATCTGATTGGTTTCTAAAAAATTGACTGGAGATTGGCTGAAAAATGGAGGAAAAAATCACTTAAAGAGGTAATCTTCGAAACTTTTATCTATGGTTCTCAAACATAAAAACTAACATCGTAGATCGATCCAGAAGGTGCCGAAACCTTAGGATATCAAATTTCAAGTTGATCCTTCCTTGCATGAGTCCCCATGCGCCACTTCTCCCTCGGCGAGTGACGCCAACGCATAGGCTCTGCAGTGGCACGTGTAGCGCGTTACTCCAGCACCTTATTGCATTGACTTGCGTTGGCCAAGCTCTCAGAGGTCAAATTTTACAAATTTGAGGTCATTTTTAAGGTTTTTGGATCCTCTGAACTCATTTTTGGGGTCTATTTTGCCAAATTTGGATCGAAAACATGAATTTTGAGGTTGTTCAACTTGGTACCCTAACTTTGTGAGTAGATAATTCTTTCTATGACTTGCCCTATACTCTTCTTGATCTTTAAATGTGTAATTGAATATGTTTGTAAGTTATTTACACTTTTATATATTTCTGAAATGGATTAAATTATCTGAATTATTTACAATTTGGAATATAATTCAAGAAGAGTATAGTTTTAAAAATAGATTTCTGAACTCATGGTATATATGATATCACATGTATTTCTTGTAACACCTACATACTAGCGTCATTTTTCATATATCTATATCGTAGAATGTTTCTTATTATCTATAAATTTCCGTCAATGACCACATAGTCCATAAATTTATTTATTCACTAATATTGTTACTTATCTTTATTTCTATTATATATAATTTTTTTTATGAGCATACATGAGTTTTAGATTATTCCAAACATTTTCAAATTTCATTTTCTTAAAGATAGGAGAATCAAACTAACTAGACATGATACACATTACATGCACACAAAGGCTCTCACGCTATAAAAGAAAAGTATACAGTTCATCACTTAATTTTCATTAAACTATGTGCTATCTAAAAGGGACTTGGTATTCTACTAAGCCATCCCAAATATATTGTATTCCCAAAAAATATATAATCCATATCTATATTCAGATGAGTCAACCTTGGGAATCTTGTTGCTCACTTCTTGTTGAAGTACCTGGAATGTGTTTGTATAGGTATAAAAAGATGAGATGATAATCTCAATAGCTAGCAAAACTTTTATAAAACAGTATACATTCCATTCCTTAAAACATCTCAATTTATTTAACTGAAAAATAAGCACTGACCATACATATATACATCATATTGGTCACACTAGGGACCCATAACATATTGGTCTACTTACTCAATGCAGTCCCATACCTGTAAAGGGTTATGCATCTCCTATTATTGGCCAATATGTGGGGGAATTGAGGCTTATTTGGCACACTTTAGGCATCCCTTAATTTTTGAGAATACATACATAACATATCTTTAGAGTATCATTTATCATAGCATAAAAGTCAGGCAACTAGTAAAATTGATAAATTTAAGTTTATAAACATAAAGAGTGTTTTAAGGAAGAGTTAACTATCTCAATTCCAGCACAATCACTTCCTTTCCAAGGCTTCCAAGGTTACAACTAGCTACTCAAACTAAAACATATAAAATCCTTTGGTTAATGCATGCATATGAGCACCTAAAATCTTAAGTCTCTAGTTTAAGAGCTCCTGCTCCTCTAAAAGACCTGTGATACTCTTCTGTATTGGAATTATTACTAAATATAATAAAAGTTCTTTAAAAATTCTAAAATTTTGTATGGAGGTTCCTTTTTATGTCTATTTTATTTCATGGATCTATCAACCCTTAAATCTTTCATTCACCCTAAGAAGTACCTCATTAACCCAGAATAGTGCATATTGGTTTTGGTTCCATTTTTATTCTGTTTTCCATTTCTTTAGATGGGTAAAATTTCTTAAAAATTTGTGATATTTTATAAGGAGTATTATAGATATGTTATATAATCATCATAAAAATTTCAAGTAAAAAATAATTCATTTGTCCCCTCAAACAACCGAATTTTTATGGCTGTCCTTAGTTCTAGTCTGTTCTGACTCACTTCCTGTCCTACAGAACTTCTATATTTTATTATAAGCTTTAAACTACCTAGAATTTCCTAAAATTTGGTGGAGACCTTATTTAGTATTCCTTTAACATGTAATAAAATTTTCATATGAAAATTCAATATCTAATCCCTTCGTTTTGTATTTCCATCAACAGTTTAAGCTGTCCAGCAGATTTTTCTTAGCACGGTTTTAATTGCAAAAGGCCTAGTTTTAGGTTCTCAAAAATCATGAAAATTTTCAGAATTGATTATAAAAATTTTAAGACGTTTCTCACCAAAATTTAGAGAATTTAAAGGCCATTTACGAAATTTACTGAGCCAATATTTTTAGGTACTAAAAGGTTTCTATGTTCTCAAACCTAACCCTTATGTGCTCTATGACCTTCATTAACTAATCAGACCCTAACTCACTCATATGGACTCAAAATTGGGTGATTCCAGTGGATATGTAACCATGAGAAATATATCTACAACTTTCATGTTAACCCTGTCTTCATATTCCTTATAGGTTAATCCTAGAAATTTAAAAACTAAAACTATTATCACTATTCAAAATTCTAGACCCGATTTTGACCTCTCTTCATTCACTGGGGAATAACTCTCTCATATTAAATCCAATGGATATGATTCCAAAGGCTATAGAAAGCATTGGGCTACAACTTCTTTGCTGAACATATTTTCAGATTTTATATAATTATTTGCCAAAAATTCGTCCATGCAGAACCTAAGGTTAACCTAATAAATTCTAAACCAGATTTTTATAAGAAGCCACACTTACCTTGTGCAAACCTACTCCTATGGCTCTCAATTTGTAGCTTGCTTCTCCTCTTGGTTTTCCTTGCAACTTAGCCACATTTGTTGCACAAAATATGGGGTGAGAAAAGCTTTAAATCTCAGCACTCACTCTCACTCTCACTGCCTTATGGTGAGGGAAGAAAGAAGAAGGAACTCTCACCATTTTTGGTTGCTTTCTCTCTCTCCCTCTTTCTCTCTTCCTTTCTTTCTATCTTAGACTCCTTCTTGTCAATGGTATTTATAGAGTAAAGAAACAATTAAAACAAAATGAGGAAGGTGCATGGTTTCTCTCCCTTTTGTCATGGTTTGTAGAAGCAAAATGAGGAAGGTGCATGGTTTATCTCCCTCTTGTCATGGTTTGTAAAAAAAAATGAGGAAGGTTCATGGTTTCTCTCCCTCTTGTCATAGTTTGTAGAAACAAAATGAGGAAGGTGCATGGTTTCTTTCCCTCTTGTCATGGTTTGTAAAAGCAAAATGAGGAAGGTTCATGGTTTCTCTCCCTCTTGTCATGATTTGTAGAAACAAAATGAGGAAGGTGCATGGTTTATCTCCCTCTTGTCATGGTTTGTAAAAATAAAATGAAGAAGGTGCATGGTTTCTCTCCCTCTTGTCATGGTTTATAAAGACAAAATGAGGAAGGTGCATGGTTTCTCTCCTTCTTGTCATGGTTTGTAGAAACAAAATGAAGAAGGTGCATGGTTTCTCTCCCTCTTGTCATGGTTTGTAGAAACAAAATGAGGAAGGTGCATGGTTTCTCTCCCTCTTGTCATGGATTGTAAAAACAAAATTAAGAAGGTTCATGATGGCTGCAAGGTAGCATCCTTTGGTGGTGCTACTTGGCAGCTCCTTAGTTGTTTTATCTTGCCTTAATTTACTGCTAATCTTAGATTAGTGATGTCCTAAAAATGTATTTATATTCTTCCCCCATCCATTATGATCCTAAGAATTTTATTTGTATGATTCATGATTAATTATATGTCACCTATTTTTTTTAATATCTTATTGTTTGATAACTAAGCATTTTAATTCTTGGTCATATGTATTTTTTACTTTTTCTTAGATTTATCTAACATTATTATAGACTTAGGATGTTACATTTCTCATTAATTGATAAAGTAAATATTTATGCACGTGGCATTGATTTATAAAGTTATATGATTGCCTCGAGAAGAGCATGTATATGTGATAAATCCTAATTGAAAAATTTATGACAGATGAGCTGTATTGAGATTGAAATTCTATATTATACTGAAAGCTCTGTTGTGAATAATATGGAATATGTGCATATGATAATTTTGTGAAGGAATCCTATTAGAAACACTGTTTGCTAACAGCAGGTGATGTTAGTCCAGGTACACCTTGACACCTCAGCTAGCAGGGGTAGTGCCAGCCTCGTGTGAGGGTCAACACATGGGATATGATATGTAACGGAGAGCGGGATGCCTCCTATCTGAGCGAGATGTCATTTATATGATTTGTGATTTTCTTTCCCTTGCTTTGTACTTGGAAAATTACCCATATTAGAGTCTCTTCGTGTATCCTCTTGAATGGTGGTAGGGCAAACCTTGACTGAGATGCTAAGTATAGGTAAATCTTACACCAACAAAGTATGGAAGGAATTGAACTCTGATATGGTGGTTCTGATACGAGATCCTCCTAATATTTTTATAAGAAATGTTTTTAATGCATATCAATATTTGATTAATGATCATATTGTATCATATGTAGTTACAGATATCTGAATGTGATTTGAACTGAAAATATTTGAAAATGTGAGTCCCATATGGATGTACTTCTTAATTGTAATTTTTAATGAAATAAATTTTAATTTATGAGTATATCCATATGTTGACCTGAGAGGTCATAGAAGGTATTATTTGTTCACTGAGTTGTCAAACTCACTACACGATGCTTACATTTTTTTTTTTCAGATAAAGATATAAAGTTTGATTTTGCTGCTACGTGATCAATTATGTGTCATATTCTCTGAGTGATTCTACGTTGCTTCCAAGGATCGAAATGTTTAAATATTATGTCATTGTAATCTAGAGTATACTCTGAACGCTACAGGTAGAATCCTTACTTCTGCTGTAATATTGTTAAGTGTAATTTTAGCATGTATAATTAACTATACTGAAAACTTGTAAACGTATGATATTTTCTTATATGTGATAATGTGAAGTCGTATGAAAATAAATAAGGGTGAAGTTATCTGTAAGTTGTGTTATTCGCGTTCCATTAAATTGGGGCGTGATAGATAAGATTAATATTATGCCTCTCCTAATACCGCAAAATATAAAAATATAGTAATATAACATTATATTAGAGTATTTCGATTAAAAAATATATAAAAAAATTAAAAAAATAATAACCAATTGAATATTTTAAATATATTTAATTGTAACACATTTTTTAAATTTTCAAAAATTATATGTATATTTAAAAAAAAGAGAAAACGACTTTGCAATAAAAATAAAATATAAAAAACTATTTTTTAAAATAATAAACATCATAAACTCGTTTAAAAAAATTTAAAAGTTTTCACAATTTTTTTAAGAGTTTAGAATTAAATTTGAATAAATTCTATTTTAAATGAATAAAAATTTTTGGATTAAATTTCAACACAATCTATTTCAAATGAATAAAATCGAATATTGTAAAATTCTCGATTGGATTACAACTTTATTATATGCCTATGAATAGCTCTTTCTTTATCCAAAGCTTTCAGTTCAGAATAAATACTTAAATAGGATATATATAATCCATAAATTGTGACTAACAAATACAAACTTTTCTTTTTTTATTAATGGTTTCCACTTCTTTTTACTTATTTTATTATAAGTAGCAAAATAAAAACTTTATGAAGCTTAATGACATCATAATTGACTTGGAACGAGAATTTGTACAAGACATTGATATTAAACATGTAATGAAATGAAACAACTTGAAGATATAGATAAGATTAATATTATACTTCTCCCAATACAGCAAAAAATAAAAAATAAAAGTAATATAATATTATATTAGAGTATTTTGAATAAACAAATATAAATAAATAACAAAAAAATTAATAAAAAATTAAATATTTTAAATATATTTAATTGTAACACATTTTTTTCTTTTCAAAAAATATGTGTATATTTTTTAAAAAGGAGAAAAAGACTGTGTGATAAAAATAAAATATAAAAAAATATTTTTTATAATAATAATTGTCATAAACTCATTTAAAAAAATTTAAAAGTTATCACAATTTTTCTAGTGTTTAGACTTAGATTTGAATAGAGTCTATTTTAGATGAATAAACTGAATTGGATTAAATTTCAACACAATATACTTTAAATGAATAAAATTGAATATTCTAAAATTATCGATTGCATTACAAGTTTATTATACACCTATGAACGGCTCTTTTCTTATCAAAAATTTTCCCTTCACGATAAATACTTAAATATGATATAATCCGTAAATTGTGACTGATACCTAAAAACTTCTCTTTTCTTATCAAATAGTTCCACTTCTTTTTACTTATTTTGTTATAAGCAGCAAAATAAAAAATTTATGAAGCCTAGTGACATCAGAGTTAACTTCGAAGGAGAATTTGTACAAAACATTGATATTAAACATGCAATGAAAAGATGCAACTTGGAGATATATATAAGATTAATATTATGCCTTTCCTAATACCACAAAAAATAAAAATATAGTAATATAATATTATATTATAGTATTTTGATTAAACAAATATAAATAAATTTAAAAAATAATAACCAATTGAATATTTTAAATATATTTAATTGTAACACTCTTTTTAAATTTTCAAAAAATATGTGTATATTTTAAAAAAAGAGAAAAAGACTTTGCAATAAAAATAAAATATAAAAAAATATTTTTTAAAATAATAATAATCATAAACTGGTTTAAAAAAATTTAAAACTTTTCACAATTTTTTTAAGAGTTTAGAATTAAATTTGAATAAAGTCTAAAATGTATAAAATTTGTTGAATTAAATTTCAACACAATCTATTTCAAATGAATAAAATTGAATATTGTAAAATTCTCGATTGGATTACAACTTTATTATATGCTTATGAATGGCTCTTTTCTTATCAAAAGTTTTCAGTTCAAAATAAATATTTAAATAGGATATAATCCGTGAATTGCGATTGACACCTAAAAAGTTTCATTTCTTATTAAGGGTTTTCACTTCTTTTTACTTATTTTATTATAAGCAGCAAAATAAAAACTTTATGAAACCTACTGACTTCAGAGTTGACTTCGAACGAGAATTTGTACAAGACATTGATATTAAACATGCAATGAAAAGATGTAACTTGAAGATATAGATATGATTAATATTATGCCTCTCCCAATACCACAAAAAAATAAAAATATAGTAATGTAATATTATATTAGAGCATTTTGAATAAAAAAATATAAATAAATAACAAAAAAAATATTATAACCAATTAAATATTTTAAAAATATTTAATTTTAACACTTTTCTTTTATTTTCAAAAAATATGTGTATATTTTAAAACAAGAGAAAAAGACTATGTGATAAAAATAAAATATAAAAAAAATATTTTTTTATAATAATATTATCATAAACTCGTTTTAAAAAATTTAAAAGTTATCACAATTTTTTCTAGTGTTTAGACTTAGATTTGAATAGAGTCTATTTTAGATGAATAAACTGAATTGGATTAAATTTCAACACAATCTACTTTAAATGAATAAAATTGAATATTCTAAAATTCTTGGTTGGATTACAACTTTATTATACACCTATGAACGGCTCTTTTCTTATCAAAAGTTTTCTCTTCACAATAAATACTTAAATATGATATAATCTGTAGATTGCGACTGACACCTAAAAACTTATCTTTTCTCGTCAAATATTTCCACTTCTTTTTACTTATTTTGTTAGTAGCAGCAAAATAAAAAATTTATGAAGCCTAGTGACATCAGAGTTAACTTCGAAGGAGAATTTGTACAAGACATTGATATTAAACGTGCAATGAAAAGATGCAACTTGGAGATATAGATAAGATTAATATTATGCCTCTCCCAATACCACAAAAAATAAAAATATAGTAATATAATATTATATTAGAGTATTTTAATTAAACAAATATAAATAAATTTAAAAAATAATAACCAATTGAATATTTTAAATATATTTAATTGTAACACTCTTTTCAAATTTTCAAAAAATATGTGTATATTTTAAAAAAAGAGAAAAAGACTTTACAATAAAAATAAAATATAAAAAATATTTTTTAAAATAATAATAATCATAAACTGGTTTAAAAAAATTTAAAAGTTTTCACAATTAATTTTTAAGAGTTTAGAATTAAATTTGAATAAAGTCTATTTTAAATGAATTAAATTTCAACACAATCTATTTCAGATGAATAAAATTGAATATTGTAAAATTCTTGATTGGATTACAACTTTATTATATGCCTATGAATGGCTCTTTTCTTATCAAAAGTTTTTAGTTCAAAATAAATACTTAAATAGGATATAATCAGTGAATTGCGTATGACACCTAAAAATTTTCTTTTCTTTTTAATGGTTTCCACTTCTTTTTACTTATTTTATTATAAACAGCAAAATAAAAACTTTATGAAACCTAGCTAATGACTTCAGAGTTGACTTCGAATGGGAATTTGTACAAGACATTGATATTAAACATCCAATGAAAAGATGCAACTTGAAGATATATATAAGATTAATATTATGCCTCTCCCAATATCGCAAAAAATAAAAATATAGTAATATAATATTATATTAGAGTATTTTGAATAAACAAATATAAATAAAAAAATATTATAACCAATTAAATATTTTAAAAATATTTAATTTTGACACTTTTTTTTTATTTTCAAAAAATATGTGTATTTTTAAAAAAAAGAGAAAAAGACTGCAATAAAAATAAAATTTAAAAATATTTTTTATAATAATAATTATCATAAACTCGTTCAAAAATTTAAAAGTTATCACAATTTTTTAAGTGTTTAGACTTAGATTTGAATAAAGTCTATTTTAGATGAATAAACTTAGTTGGATTAAATTACAACACAATCTACTTTAAATGAATAAAATTGAATATTCTAAAATTCACTGTTGGATTACAACTTTATTATACGCCTATGAACGGCTCTTTTCTAATCAAACGTTTTCCCTTCACAATAAATACTTAAATTTGATATAATCCGTGAATTGGGACTGAAACGTAAAAACTTCTCTTTTCTTATTAAATGTTTCTAATTTTTTTTACTTATTTTGTTATAAGCAGCAAAATAAAAAATTTATGAAGCCTAGTGACATCAGATTGAACTTCGAAGGAGAATTTGTACAAGACATTGATATTAAACTTGCAATGCAAAGATGCAACTTGGAGATATAGATAAGATTCATATAATCCGTGATTTGGGACTGACACGTAAAAACTTATCTTTTCTTATTAAATGTTTCTAATTTTTTTTTACTTATTTTGTTATAAGCAGCAAAATAAAAAATTTATGAAGCCAAGCGACATCAGATTGAACTTCGAAGGAGAATTTGTACAAGACATTGATATTAAAGTTGCAATGAAAAGATGCAACTTGGAGATATAGATAAGATTAATATTATGCCTCTCCCAATACCGCAAAAAATAAAAATATAGTAATATAATATTATATTAGAGTATTTTGATTAAACAAATATAAATAAATTTAAAAAATAATAACCAATTGAATATTTCAAATATATTTATTTGTAAGACTTTTTTAAATTTTCAAAAAATATGTGTATATTTTAAAAAAAGAGAAAAAGACTTTGCAATAAAAATAAAAAATAAAAACATTTTTTAAAATAATAATAATCATAAACTCATTTAAAAAAAATTTAAAAGTTATCACAATTTTTTTAAGAGTTTAGAATTAAATTTGAATAAAGTGTATTTTAAATAAATAAAATTAGTTGGATTAAATTTCAAAACAATCTATTTTAAATGAATAAAATTGAATATTGTAAAATTATCAGTTGGATTACAATTTTATTATATGCCTACGAATGGCTCATTCCTTATCAAAATTTTTAGTTTAGAATAAATAGTTAAATAGGATATAATCCGTGAATTGCGACTGACAGTTAAAAGTTTCTCTTTTTTATTAATGGTTTCCACTTCTTTTTACTTATTTTATTATAAGAAGAAAAATAAAAATTTTATGTAGCCTAATGACATTAGAGTTGACTTCGAACGATAATTTGTACAAGACATTGATATTGACCATGCAATGAAATGGTAAAACTTGAAGATATAGATAAGATTAATATTATGCCTCTCCCAATACTGCAAAAAATAAAAATATAGTAATATAATATTATATTAGAGTATTTTGAATAAACAAATATAAATAAATAACAAAATAATAATAATAATCAATTGAATATTTTAAATATATTTAATTGTAAAATATTTTTTAAAATTTCAAAAAACATGTGTATATTTTAAAAAAAGAGAAAAAGAATTTGCAATAAAAATAAAATATAAAATATAAAATATTTTTTAAAACAATAATAACCATAAATTTGTTTAAAAAAAATTTAAAAGTTATCACGAAAAACACTTAAGAGTTTGGAATTAAATTTGAATAAAGTCAATTTTAAATGAATAAAATTAGTTGGATTAAATTTCAACACAATATATTTTAAATAAATAAAATTGAATATTGTAAAATTCTCGATTGGATTACAACTTTATTATACGTTTATGAACGGCTCTTTCCTTATCAAAAGTTTTCAATTCACAATAAATACTTAAATAGTATATAATTCCTGCATTGCGACTGACAACTAAACACTTATTTTTTCTAATTAAAGGTTTTCACTTCTTTTTACTTATTTTGTTATAAGGAGCAAAATAAAAACTTTATGAAGCGTAATGACATCATAGTTGACCATTACTAGGAAATTTCTATTTAGAGACGGAATTTTTTCGTCTCTAAATAGGAAAAATTCTGTCTCTAACGCAGTTAGAGACGGAAATAATTTCGTCTCTAAAAACCGCATTGCTAAAAATTAGAGACGGGATATTTTCGTCTGTAAAAGTAATATGTCCGTCTCTAATTTTTTTACAAATTCCGTCTCTAACTCTAGAGACAGAATTTTTCGTCTCTAGAGTCAGAGACAGAATTTTTCGTCTCTGGGACTAGAGACAGAATATTATGTCTCTGATTCCAGATTCGTCTCTCATTTTAGACATGGAATATTCCGTCTCTAAATCCGTCTCTAATATCAGGAAAATTAAAAAAAAATTTAAAAAATCTGAAACCTATCAACCAACAGTACAGCCAAAAATCAACCATTTCAGGCAGAAATATCAACATACATTTTACATAATGTCAAACCTCTTATCATCCATAAACATATCAACAAAAATTTTAATAATCCCATGACATTACATAAAAATATCACCAATCAAACATACATAACATAAAGTCATAATAACACAAACTATCATGATCCATCAGCAGCATTACTATTTTGGTCATTGTTATTATTCTCTTCTTCTCTAGGTGGAGACGAGGAGGGCATTCTCATACTACCATCTATCATGAGGCGCCGAAACATCCGATCCCATTCCTCCATCTTTTGCTTTAACATAAAATTTTCATCTTCACTCTGTTTGAGCCGTGCAGATAAAGCCTCAATTTTTGCATTCATAACAAAAGAGGAACTTGCTGAGACTTCATCAGAAGCGGAAGACCTAGAAGAAGAACTTGCTGCCAATACATTATGTGCTTGATATCTCAGTCCATATATCCGTCCTTTATTATTTATGCCGCCAACCACATCCAAATAAACAACATTGTCTGAATGTTGAGTGGAGTGTTGGCTAGAACCCTCATCGGTCTGAGATGCGGATCTCTCAGCTATTTTTGTTCGATACATTTCCTGAAAAAATAAAATGATAAAACAAAATGAATATTTGTAAAGAAATGAAAATAGAAGAGTAGTGACTATATACAGCAATTCTTCCTTGCTGGTCGTTGAACCACTCCGATGGCTTTCCTTTGGGCCGGTGAAGCCGCTCATACAACTCAAAACATGTCGGTTCTTTATTCTTTTGCACCCTCTAAAATAATAAAAAGTTAAATAATATTGAAGTAAAAACTTAAATCACTATATATTTGAGAGAAATTACTCACCATTCGTTTGGCATGCTCTCGTGCAGATATAGACCCTCAACTATGTACATTAAGTCCTTCTTTAAAGAGTCTATTTTGTTTATTTTTTCTGGCTTTATCTTGCCAGTCTTCACTATCCCATTCAGCCCTTAATTGTTGTAGCTTCTCTGGTGGAATCCAAGCACCCTTGTCCTCACCGCTACGCACCTTAAATAATGCAATTTTCAAGGTTGTTGATCCCCTACTGTCGAATGACCTTTTAATATTTTGCTCATCATTGTCCAACCACTTAAAATTTGCATAAAGAAAGAAAGTAAACAAATTAACATAACATTCACACATTTTTAAAAAAGATATCAATAAATATGATAGAAAATGTTACATATTACCTTGAACTCCTCGAACCACATTTAAATAGTATTGTTGTCAACTTTTCCCCAACTGGACCAAGCACCTTCAAATTTTTTCTTGAAAATTGTTGTGATGACACCTCTTGTTAAGATGTCAAGATAAAACCTGAAAGTATAGATATCAATTTAAATAAATATACTAACAAAAAAAACACACATACACACACACATATTACTTACGTGTTCCCAGATACAGATCTAATCCAAATTCGACCATCTATGTCACTTGTTCCCCACTGAATATTCTATGTGAAAGGAACTGGCTCAACATTTGGACATGCAGATTGATTAGGAAATGGGGCACATATAGTATGTGTAGGTGGGGAAGGGGCAACTGTACTAGAAAGATGAGGAGACGAGGCACTGGAATGAGATGCTTGTGAATGGGAAGATGGAGTAGAAGTATGACAAGTCTGGGAAAATGGAGCTAACGTAGGTGTATGTCCAGTGTAGATCTGGTCAATGTGAGCTATGTCAGCACCAGGTGATGTGTCTGGCTGTGTATATGGCTGAGAGAGAACCCGTCCCGCCCTCTACCTCTACCCCTTCCTCTACCTGTCATCTATAGACAAAAAGATAATCATAATCATCTATTTTAATGAAATTTAATGACAATTTAACAATAAAAAATAAAAATAATTACAAAAGACAATGATAACAAAACTCTATAACCATACTACCATAGATTTATAATCTACTTCAAAAATACATAATATATGTTCTACATAATACACTTAGTAAAATAAAACCTAACAATACCTAAATATCTTCATCATTATCATTTTCTTCCTCTTCTTCTTCATCTTCTTCTTCATCTTCCCATTCTCCTTCTTCCTCAGTATCTTCTTCATCCACATCTTCTATTTCAATATCTATATCTACATCTACTTTGTAACAACTTTTTTATTCTTTATTATTATACAATTTTGAGTTCACATACACGTCATTAATCAAAATGTACATGCAACATATCAAACACATAGATATTTACATCTTGTTTATTTTGGTTGACCAATTCCGGAGATATAGGTGCGGGTGGTTGCACCTTCACCGGGATCTGAGCCAACTCGACCACAAACATCTTATTTGATTATGAGATCTGTCCAACATAAAGTAACTCGATCCAATGTGCACTAAAATCCAGAGCCATAGAAAAAATCTACATAACTAATTTTCTGAACATGATATGAAAATATAGTGAGAATTAAATCCCAGTAAGTTCAATAATAAATCATCATAAATATAGCTCATTACGTCATGTTCAGCTGTATAAACTAGAGAAAATATCTTTGGTAACATGAATGCATTATATCTATGCACATAAGAATCATACAGTAATGATATGTATGACAGGATTAACTATTTTCAGAATATCATATGATGGCCATCAACTTATTCTCATTTCAAGCTACCCCGGTCAGGGTGAGTATCCTCTACTCTTCGGTATGGGCTTTTCTCGCTCCGTCCGACATGGCCCACTTTCTCTTTCTTTTCTCATTAACATGATCATAACCATTGGTAGGGCGTCCCCTACTGGTGCACTACACGGATTGCCATGTGACCGTGCTCATTTCTTTTCTTTTCACAATGATAGCCAAAAATATGCTTTCAATAACAAGTATGTTCATCAAAATATAACCATTACCATAAATCATTGGTAATCATGCCATGAACATAACCATTTCAAATATCACTTTATAAAATATTTCCATGTCAGAATTACACACTTAAGATGGTAAGAAGTTCATACAATGGCAATGGCTATGGCATATACTAGTCATTTATTATTTATAAGATTCGTCTTCTTTTTTAAATATTAATTTCATCTCTTCATTTTCTTTATGCTTGGCCTTTAGTCAATTTCTTCTTATTTATTTCATTTTTAACACATGTTCTTACAAATTTATAGAGCATTTTTCTCCAATTTGATTTATACTACTACCCTATAGTTAAAGAGGTTCATCTAGGGTAGAAAAATATTGAAAATAGACTTAACCAGCTTCCAACACAGTCTGTCCATGTTCCAGGACATGGCCATGCTTTAAAAATACTTTAAATGTACTAAAAAACAGCCCCGAACACGGCTAACCCGTGCTTGAAGCACCCAGAACACGGCCTGGCCGTGTTCTGTGACCTTTGCTCACTAATCAAAGCATAACTACCTCATTTTAACTCCGATTGAGGTGATCATGGTGTCTATGGAAAGCTACGACAATTATCTAAAACTATTATGTTAATCATATCAGCAAAATAGTAACAAAGATTGGTGTTATTACTCCCTTAAATTCAATAATATTTCTTCTCGAGTAGGTTCTAACCTTTACTTACTAATCTGACTATATCTCCCACATAAGAATTCCAAATTAAGTGATTCCAGTGGCTAAACATCTGTGACACAAAAATACATAATTTATATGTTAACCATTTATTTTAATTCCTTATAGAAGTTTCCCAGAATTTAAAACACCAAAGCTATCCTAACATATTCTTCCCTGATTAACCATTTTCTGACCTTTGTTTACTAATCGGAACATATCTACCTCATATGAACTCTAAATCAAATGCTTCCAGTGGTTAAAAATCCGTGCCACATATATCTATAATTCATATGTTAACTATTTATTTTAATTCCTTATAGATTGTTCCCAGAAATTAAAACACCGAAGCTTAAAATTCTACCACCCATAGCCATACTCATGCAGAACTATCTACACCAACCTAAGTATTCAAACATACATCACATGCAAGATCAATATGTAACATGATATAGCAACATCCATGACCAATCATCAAAGTTCTAAGATCAAAATCTCATATAAATATTATAAGTTTCAAAAGTTTTCTTCAAAAAGAAATATTGTTAAACTTACTTGGAGCACTTAGTCTTCTAGACTTCTCCTTCCTCTTTCTTCCTTTCTTCCTCTCCTGTCCTCACTCTACCTTGCTTCTATTTTTCCTCTCCCTCACTTGGAAGAAAATTCTAATGTTGTAAGGGTGGGTTTTGCTTAAATAGACCCTCAAATAATTTACCTTTCATGATCATAGGTCTACCTTATCACAATTAGGTTACACTTGGTTGAATTTTTGGAAAAGAAACAACTTATGTTCTTGTCTTTCTCTTCCTTAGTCAAGATATGCATAGGAAAAGGAGATTTGTATTTTGAAATTTATGATAATATGTTCTTAAGATATGGGACAAGATCCCTTTGATTTAGGGATTCATTTCCTTTTTCTTTTGTCTTAATCAAATATGATAGATTTGCCTTTTTAAGTGGCAAATTTCTAGCCCTTGAATCTCCATTATTTGGTTGAAATTATTTGTGCGGGATAAAGATGTTTTGTCATAATGCTATGTATTATTACCCACTTGCTAAAATTATGAGTGTAGGATATTGATGTTTTGTCCTAAATTCTTGTATTATCATACCACTTGATAAATTTTTGTCTTAATGTAAAATCACCTAATCTTGATTACACAATTATTCCATCACTTTATTTTTATTTTATTTTCATTTTTCCTCTTGGGTTTGGGCTCATTCTTACCCATTTTCTTTACTTTGGTTAAAATTCTACCTTTCATAGTGGGCTTGGTCACATTTTCTTGATTTTTGGGCTATCGGTCCAATTTCTATATCCTAGTCCAAGTCTATGTTTTATTTCTTCATTGGGCTATCCTATTGGCTTGCTAAAAATTTATGTGAAGAAGAAAAACTCTATATGAAGTGTCCATAGGTGAAAGCCCAATTTATGGGTGGAGATACTAAACTTAGTAACTTTTACTCTTAAATTAGGAAAAATTACCCTAATCCAATCTTCTTGAAATTTGAAGACCTTTACTTCACAAAAATTTATCTTCCTTACCTAAGAATTTCACCTTTCTTTAGCATGTTTATTTCTAATATTTCCTCTTAGGTTTTCTTTCTTTACCTATTCCATTAATATTAGAACATTTCTACATATATATGTAAGGTGAAGAATTTATAAGGAAAATATCTAAAAATTACGGGATGTTACATTCTTCCCCCTTAAGAAATTCGGTCCCCGAATTTTAGTCCATCCTACCACATGTAGGGAATGAAATTAAGGCATTATTTAGAGTTACCAACCTTATTACCTAAATAATTAGGGATATCTTTTCTGTATAACATCTTTACTTTTTAATATGTCTATTCACTTGAGTGATTTTGCCATATAACTTAACCATAAGGATTTCGTTCACTCATAAGTTCTTCAATTTATATCCTCTAGTTCGCATGGATATATTTATGGGTCGATATTAGAAAACACACATATAAAGGAACATATTCACCTTCATATTGTGTAACTATCTTTTCTTATTCCAAACTTCTATCAAGTCATTTTTTTTTGGGTTTTCATATATCAACATCATCCCCTGAATATCATCATCTTAATCTATCATCTATTTTTATCCTCAAATCCTTTAACACTTAAATGAGCATTTGATACACTTACGTTAAAAATGGCTCCACTTCAGGACAATTTAGAAGAACATATAAATGTGCGGTTTGCAAGTCCCTTTCTTCTAACATGAAGGATATGCATCTTCCGGTTGGACGACCAAGATAATTAAATATAGAAAGCAGTGGTCTATTTGAACAACCTTAACCTCCATCATCATTTCGTGGTACTTGAGTCCTTCTACATGGAACATCAGGTGGATAATAGTAGGATGCAAATGTAGAGGTCTCTTCTACCAAATAAGCTTCACAAATTGATCCTTCAACTGTAGCTGTGTTCTTCATCTTGTCTTTTAGTGTGCGAATAAACCTAATACACTTAATTGATACATTTAGTACTATGAATATGATTCCATAATTTAAAAAAAAACAAAAAGGAGACGTAACTCTACCTTTCAAATGGATACATCCATCGATATTGCACTGGACCTCCAACCCTTACTTCGTATGGCAAATGAATTGGAAGTTGTTCCATTGAGTCAAAAAAACTTGGAGGAAAAATTTGTTCTAATTTACAAAGAATGACTGGAATGTTTTGCTCCATCACATGTAAAGTATCCTTTCGTAACAATGGGGAAGTCAATTCTCGAAAGAATTGACTAAATTCTGTGAATGTGTTCCAAATAGGCTTTGACAATACTTTGAATGCAATTGGGAGCAAGCGTTGCATAAACACATGACAATCATGACTTTTCAGGCCAAACAACTTTGCTTCTCTCATGTCAACACACCTTGATAATGTAGAGGCATATCCGTCTGACAGTTTCAATTTTTTGACCCATTTACACATAACTAATCTTTGTTGCTTAGTTAATGTGTATTTTGCTTTGGGTTTAATTAGCTTGCCATCTCTTCCATCCTACAACTTTAATTCATTCTGTCTACAAATTTTCGCCAAGTCGAGCCTTGCATTAAAATTGTCTTTTGTCTTACCTTTAGTATCCATCACTGTGTATAAAATATTCAAAAATACATTTCTCTCAATATGCATAACATCTAGATTGTGTGGAAGAAGATTTGTTTTCCAATATGGTAAGTCCCAAAATATAAATTGCTTCGTCCAGTTGTGAATAACTCCATACCCTGGGATATTATCATATGTCTCTTTAGTTATGCTAGGCATATGTCTAACCCTTTCCAACACTTCTTCACTTGTTAACCGAGACAGAGGTAAAGATGTTTCAGTATGTCTCTTCCAAAAAGCATTCTTATTCTTTCTGTAACTATGATCAAGTGGCAAGAATTTTTTATGACAATCAAAGAAAGACGTCTTCCGACTATGTCGAAGGGTAAATGCCTTTGAACACTCCATACATATTGGACAAGCAAGTTTTTCCATTGTCATCCAACTTGAAAGCATCCCATATACAGGAAAGTCATTAATGGTCCACAACAAACAAGCTTTCATGTTGAAGTTCTGTTTTAGTGAGACATCATAAGTCGTGACACCAGTATTCCATAAAAATTTGAGGTCATCTATAAGTGGTTGCAAATACACATCAATTCTATTCTTTGGATTGGAAAGACCAGTGATTATAATGGTCAAGAACAAGAACTCTTTTCTCATACACATCCAAGGGGGAAGATTGTAAGGGGTAACAATAACTGGCTAACATGAATAAATCTGACCTGTTTTATCAAATGGAGCAAATCCATCAGCACACAAACCTAACCTCACATTTCGAGGGTCCATTGCAAATTCAGGAAATTTTTCATCAAATTTTTTCTAGGCTTCGCCATCAGATGGATGAGACAAAGCCTGTTACCCTCACAGTTTCTCGACGCCATCTCATTTGACTTGTAGTTTGCATTGACGAATAAAGTCTTTGCAGCCTTGGAATAAGTGGAAAATACCACATTTTTTTTCACTGGAAGCTTTCTTACTTTGCCATTTCTGATGACCCTTTTGTAACGCTCTTCACCACAAAATTTACAATGACGAAGCTCTAAATCAAAAGGACTATAATAAATCATGCATCCATTTCGACAACAGTGAATTTTTATACAACCTAATCCTAATTGCTCCACTGATTTCTTTACACAGTAGAGGTTTTTAGGCATACGATTTTCATTTGGCAATGCATTTCCCATAAATTGTACCCACCGATTGAAACAATTCTCAGAAATGTTGAAGTCCGACTTAATACCCAAAGCTTCCACTGTAGCTGACAATTCAGAATAATTTTGACAACCGTCATACAAAGGAGCATGCGTAGCTTCTAACATATTAAAAAAAATTTTGGCTTTCGGGTTAGGATCTTCATCTGTTCACAATGAGCAAAACCTTGTTGCTCTATATAATTACCAATAGATGGTCCAGCAGCATCCATCACCATCTATTCCTGATCATTAAAGCATGCATGAAAGTCACTACTTCCATAATATGAGTTTCTTGAAACCTTTGGTGGAAAGATAGGTCTTGGTTCATCATGGTTGGTCCAATAATAATAATTACTCATAAATCCCTTCATACAAAGGTGGGTTTTCACTTCATCAACTGAACAATACTTCTGACATTTGCATTTTTTACAAGGACACCTAAACTTTCCTACACTTTTAAAATGATCCTGACTACAAGCAAACTCTATAAACTCAACAACTCCTGCAATAAACTCATCTGTAACTGTTCTCTTATCAGGACCCACCCTATTATCCGTCCACTTATGATGTTCAGGAACTTCCATCCTATTTTTAGGCATACAGACACATCTTAATTCAATATAGCACAAATTATAATAACATATTAAACCAATACCAACATCAAAGGCATAATATGTATAGACATCAATTTATTAGTTAACAACCCTCCATTTCTTAATTCTTCATCCTCATACAAGCATACATGGTTTAAATCTTGGGCAGAACAGCAATATTCCAGCCATTCTATGCAAAATTAATACCCATTCAAAGCATATTTTTTAACAAAAAATACATGGTTTACATGCATCTAGATAAAACCCACCTATGGCCAGCAACTAGAAAACTAAAATACAATAATTATTCTTGAAGTTTTAAAGTTAGAATCTTACTTAAATCATACAGATTTTAGGGTGTTTTCCAAAATTGAGACTGATGATGACAAATGTTGTAAGCTTTCGTTATCATGCATGCATTAAATATAAGAATAAAAAGCTGAATTTTTTTTTGGCAAACTAAGTGCACTCTAAGCCTTCTTCTTACCCACAGCAACGGAAAATTAATTTATTTTAATTTGTCTTCCTCAATTGTACAATAAGAAATAGAGCAACAATTATCTGTAGTTTTTTAAGAGTTTGTTATTAGAACAAACATCCCCTTCATCTATGAAATTTAAACTTATTATCTAACTATACATGACATGCATACTCATCGTTAACATTAATTCAACTATTTGAATTTCACATGTTATGTTTTTGTTAATTAAAAAACTTGATAATAAGCACTTAAAAACTATATATAAGAAAATGCACACATGAATTGGCAACAATGTTTTTTTGCAAAGAGATATCGCTATCCTATAAAAGTAAAATACCACACTCCACCTCACGACTTTCATTTGTTTGTTTGTATTCCCATAATCCACTTCAAATAACTATGATACCTTGATCTAAGGGTGGAAAACAGTGGGAGAATGTGAAGATAACACTAATCTTGGAAAAGTTAGGGCTTCAATCTTCAAATTTGATGTAGAAGAGTTGTCTTGGCAAGAAATAAAAAGAAAAATTTGGTGAAAAGATCTCAAATTCAACACTAGGAAAACGTGGATATGATTGAACATTATTTCTACTTGAAACAATATTTCTTACATTTAGTGCTTTTCAATTCCTAGAATGAGTGACCCAATGTGGTTCGCAAGACCGCCTGGCAAAACAACCATAAGTTCTTTCAAAACAGAAAAGGCACCAACCTGCATAGAAAAATTTAGTTAATTTCTAGAAAATACTGAATCAACAATCTAAATTTGGAAACTCTTACCTTTGTCTTGCTTGATTTGTCACGCAGCTGCCTATTTATAGATTTGACAATCTTCAGCACCTCTTGCTTCAATAACCATCGAGGACTACATCAAATCCCAGTACTAAGACAGTAAATAAATGCCATGTCTTATAAGGCAATTATAATGACTATAGGCTTAATGATAGATAAAAGTCATCTAGTCAACTCATGAGAGTAGTAGTGGATAATTATATTGGTATAAATAAAATTTAAGAACACTAATAAAAGTTTACTCAACCTAGTCTTGTCGAAACTCCCAAACAAGCATATGGGTTAAGAGGGTAGCTAATAGATTTACAATTAAAGTTTACTCATCAATTTATCAACTTTGCTTCTTATTTATATACTATTGATGTGTTGGTGTACAATGCAGATTGTGGTTAGAGGGAGGAACAAATATTTGATCAATGGGAAATTTTCCCAGCCTAGTCAAGTTCAAAACCTTTTTCATTCGGTGCAGCTAAATGTTAATAATCCACATTTTCTCATACTGCAAGGGTGCATCACAAAGGTTCTAAATATGAAACCACCAGAGATATTATCTATGCTTGAGGAAGTTGTAGGGACAAGAATGTATGAGATGAAGAAAGAGGTTGCTCTAAAAACACTTGAGAAGAAGCAGAATAAGGTTGATGAGATTAATAATCTTCTTGACCAAGAGATATTACTTGCTCTAGAGAAGTTAAGGAAAGAAAGGATGCAGTACATGCAGTGGGCTAATGGCAATGCTGAGTTAGATAGGCTGAGAAGGTTTTGTGTTGCTTATGAGTATGTTCAAGCAGAGAGGATTAGAGACAATATAGTGACTGAGGTGGAACAAGTAAAGGCCAAGATAGCTGAGGTTGATGACTGTACTAATACAACACAAGTGTTGATTTAGGCTATTTGGAAGGGAAAGGTTATGTCGACTAAGTAGTTTAGTGATACATCAATACATCTTCACTTAGTCCTTTCTCTTCTCTATTAGTTAAGTGCTTAGGGAAAGTGATCGATTAGCAAACTATAGTAAATATCATATTATTTGTAAGTGTCCTCATTGTCCATTTACTCAAAAAATTAAAAAGGATATTCCTTAATTTAACACATAAATATAGAAGAAAAGAATAATAAATTAAATAATAACTGCCGCCCTTTTGATAAAGTTAGAATTTAGGCACATGAGTTGTGACCTTTACATGTCGGATGATGTATGTTATCATAAACTAATTCTTGTTCTTTCTTTTCACAAAATGAAAAGAGAGAGTGTGAGTGAGACAGAAGGGTCCAGGACAGGTGGTTTAATATATTCTTTTCTTTTTATATATCTTCTTCTGGAGGGTTTTGACTAAGTGTGAAAATAGAGGAGACTGGATAGCTTAGTCTTCATGTTTAATCAAAAAGAGAAAAAGAGAAAGGGTGATTGAGGCACGCACTAGCACTTCGTACCACTATCATACTTTGAGATGATTATTATTCTTATAATTATCATATAACTGATATTTATTTATTTATCTTTGATATCTGAGTTTTATTAAGTGAATAAATCAATCTTTAAAATTATTAACTCATTTTACTTTGATTATTTTATTAGTCTCCGAAAATATTAAACCTGATTTGAGTGACAAAGAGAGAGAGAATGACACACAAAAAATGAAAACCCATTCTATTAATTTGTTCTTTGATACACAATATATATAGAGGAGTATTTAGTAATATATGCCTTGTAACTATAACAGAAACTATAATAGACCGACTAACTATGGTTAAGCTAATTTAACCTCTATGCCTTAACACTCTCCTGGAAATTGAACTCTCTTTCTTCTCACTCCCTGCAAGCTAAGTGAAACAATGAGATTGATATTTTAAGGGATTAATGTGCAATGCATTTGATGTTCTTAGAGACTAATTCATGTACTCAAGAATATTCACGAAAAAAAAATTAAGTAGGACTATAAGTTTAAGGAACAAATTGTTAGTTTCTTCTTTTTTAAATAATTCATCTAGGCTCTCTAACTAATACATGTTGACTAAGACAAAGCCAGAAAGAGAGAAACGGTGGAATTAACAGCATGTGTGCAAATGTAGCAAGCACTATAACACGCCCACCCAAGCAAATGCTGGAAGTAGGTATAAGCCTGAAAGAACAACTCTTTGCTTGAAGCAAGTGAAATATAGAGAAAAGTCAAAAATAACAGAATGTTTCTCTCCTTTCTCTCTCTCTCTACCTCTCTTGTGTAAATGTGTGTGTGCATGTGGTGGCGCGACAACTCTATCTCTAGGGAGACAACCTGCAAGTCCAATTTCTGACTCTGCGTTTTCCTTTCCCTTAAAGCCTTTAATTTCTCTTATTGGTTCACAGGGGGTAATTTCTTCACTCTCCCGCACACTTTTCCTTTCTTCTTTTACCTTTGAAACTTACTTGTCATCCAAAAGAATTAGCTCCTAGGTTTGAATTGTTGACTATAAACACTACAGGAATAAAATTTTAAAGAGTAAATAATTATTGAAACTTAAAACAAAAGGAGAGAATGTTAGAATGACAGCAAGCCCCATTTTAAGACAAATTTAAAAGATGAAAGTAACAAAGAACACAGTGTAAGGTGTTTCCCAGGTAGCACGGTTTTAGGAGTAGAGCAAATCTATCATATATGCTTATAGCTTAAATCACAACAAAACTTTGTAACTCTAAACTGTTAGAGAAGATTATTACTTAATACAACACCACTAATAACCTTCATGAATAATGAGAAGGCTGTTCAAAACTTAAGATAAAATACAACTCTATCTAATACTAATCAAGAATTAAATGAATGGGGGAAAAACCACTAAGTTATGAGGAGCTAATTTCAAATTAGGTTATTTTCACACTATATCTCTGCTTAATAAGGAACAGTGTAATTAATTTTATTTTGTTAAAAAAAGAGTAACTAGTTATAAATTAAATTATTTAATCTTAATACAATGAAAATTCAAGGGAGGTTTACAAATATAATAAGTGAACTAGCAAGCATTCTTTTCTTAGTAAAGGAGTTTAAATAACACCATGAGCGTCCTTGCCGCAGTAACCAAGTGAAACTATGCTTTATAGAAATGGCAAAAGAAAGTTCAGGTTTTATCAACTGCTTCACAGAAAACAACCACATCAATGCTGCGTCATTATTATAACTACTATTGAGGAATAGGGTGGCCAACAAACAAACGGGCCGGACACATTGGCATACAGAGAATTCCCAAAAGTGAAAACATGACTTATATTCAACAAGGCCAGAATTAACAGAGAAAGAGCCCAAACTTTGTTGGATCAATCTTCCTTGAATAACCGTCAATATTTACACTAAATTAAATTATCAATAAGAGAATGTCATTTCAACATAAAGACATAATTAACCCTTTAATCTCTTTTTAAGGCCCTGGCCTGTTGTCCCAAAAAATAAAAATAAAAGAGAATGTCATTTCAACATAAAGACAGAATTAACCATTTTCCACCATAATGCTGAGACTACTCAACTATATTATATTACTGACCCAAGCCATTTAAAATAAGACAGAAAGGTAAGAAAAATTATCATCATTTTCCCAAAAATAAAATCAGCATGGATAAACTTGTAACTGACAAAGTATAGCAACCACTGTTTATAAACATCACCCTCTCATCACTTTTTATTCCAGGCGATAGCTTCAATCTCAAAACAAATTTGTGCCTCTAGAGGGAGTGGCTAATGAAACGACCAACCATTCTTCAAGCAGCAAGACATTTCAACAAGACATGTTTGATTTAATACCCAGTATATAAAGTCACCAAATGTATGGTACTTACTGAAGGTACAAATATATATCATAAGAAAGCAAAGTGAAAAAAACTTGATTATATTTCTTATCTAAATAAGAAAATTTACTAAGGAAAGAGAAGAAGCACTAAAGCAGAGTGTAAGATATCATCCTCTATCTTCTTCCAAGATCAAAAACCTTAAAGAAAGATCAACAACAAGAAAATAAATAAATCCATAATCTATACACTCCAATCCTGTTTGCATATCAGACCATGAAAACCCTTTAGAAGACCCACACAATTACCCAACCCCCCCCCCCAACAAAAAAAAAGACGCTTGACTATAGAGAATGCCTGAAACCAAGTCTAGATGGAAAGAAAGAGGAGAGTGCAAACGAGGTTGAATCCGAAGAGTACCAGAGGGGAGAATGCTGAATGCAAACGAGCGCAGTGACTAGCGTAGGTTGAATCCGAAGCTGGCAGCCTGTCAATGAAAGCCGTAGATGGCGAGTTTAACCGGCATTAAAGGGAGACACGTGGCAGAGCTTGAAGCAAGCAGATCGTGTCCAGGACTTGGTGACCCAAAAACGAGCAACTGGGTGAATGAAGCTTCTCTGTTTTGTCACGACCTGTCACCGGAAGCCACAGACCGAGCTTGAACCGATCTGAAGTGGAGAGCAGGGCGACTTGGGGGCGGGCTAGGGCATGATGATTTGCAGATTTGGCTTGGAAGGGAAAGTTTACGCGGCCAGGAAAAAATAAAATGGGGGAAACTTTTTTAGATGTTTTCAAGGGGGAAAAGGATAAAAATATGCCGGTTTCTTTATGCTCATGTTAAAAAAGCATACCCACTTAGCATTTTTTCCCCTGTTAATACATTGACGTTAAAAAAAGGAAAGAGAAAAGATAATGCATTTACGTTTTCTTTATGTCAATGCTATTTTTTAAATAAATTATGCTCTCTTTTTAAATTTAAAAAAAAATTCACGTTTTCTTTATTTATTTTTAAATTTATATTGATACTCTTTCAAGGTATTTTTTTTAAAATTACACTATTTTTTCTTATTTGGAAATTTTTAAAATATTAATTTGATCTTTTAATTATATGTATTACATTAAATTAAACTAATTATAATTTCTTTTAAAAATGCATAAAGCATAAATTTTATTATTAAAATTTTTTTAATTTAAATTGAACAAAATGTATAAGTGTATCTTTTTAAAATTATTTTTTAGTTAATAAATGTCAACTGACTAATTAAAATATATTTTAATGTATTAATATTTTAAAAAAATTAATATCATTCAAAAGATCGATAATAATAAAATAATATATAATACTACCTAAAAAATTATGAACATTTCAAAATTAAAATTATTTTGTGGCCATAAGAATCAAAACCTTATTCCCGAAGTCCATACACATTCCTATAAACCCACCGTCGTCATATATATATATATATATATATTCAAAATTAAGCATACATATATTTTTTGAAAAGAGATGCCTTTACTTTTCATAAATGTTTACATACATTTTTAAACTATAAAATCATTTTACTCATAATATTAATACAAAAATATTTATTCATCAATTTTGAAAAACATAAAATTTAAAGTCAATCTGAAAACTGTATAGTAGCTTTGAGATATTTTTATTAATTCAAAGTCTTAGTAATATATGCTTACATAGAAATAATGTAAGATAAAATACTAATCAACATTAAATGTGAAAATAGAAAAGAAATATCTAAAAATATGTAATAAATAGATAAACAACATAAAACTCACTTTTTTCAATGATTTTTTGAACCTGAAACAATTTCCATTGGGTAAATCCTAATGGGTCTCATAATTCTACCTCAGCTGAAAGTTATGTCCGCTTTATTAAATATGTTATTTTGTGATCATTTTCTTATTTTTTAACCTTATTGTGTTTGATCTACTCGATGAATTCACCAGCGTACATATATTTATTGGGAAGACATGTCTTTATTTTTCATAAATGCTTATTTCTTTTTGAAATTATTAAATTATTTTTCATAATATTAATAAAATATATCTATTCATCAATTCTGAAAACTGTTAAATGGAAGTAATTATGAAAAATTCCTACAATAAAATATATCTACTCATCATTTATCTCTTTTAAGTGTGGCCTCATGTAAATCAACCAAAGTAGAAACTCTACATTTTAAGTGATTTGATTTTTTACGTTTTATTTTGACATTATATGAATAAATTTCGTATTAACAATCTGAATGTGAAAAAAAGTTCCTATTTAAATTTGTTTAAATAAATAAGTTTCACTTTGAGTATTTTAAAATTTTAAATTTATTATATTTTTAAATATAAATTTAAAAATAGATTACTATCTAATATATCTGGTTTAACATTTTGTTATTTGATTCACATACTAAGTTCTTTTCACTTATTTATTTTAAATTTTATTTTTAATAAATTTTTTAAATTTATTTTTATAAAATAAATATTTTAAATGGCCTTTTATATATTTAAAAGAAAATTTCAGATTTTTAACAAATCTTTATATTTCTTAAGTTTATTTTCTTTTTAATTTTTAAAGACAATATAATTTTTTAAATAATTTGTTCAAAATATTAAAATTTAAAAATATATTACAATAAATTCAAAAAGAAAATAATCCAAAATTTCAAAAAAATTTGTTTATTTATAAATTTATTTTCTATTTAAAAATAATACTAAAAGAAATTTTGACGTGAGTTTTTTTTTTGTGGATAAAAATTTCTTCTCCTATGGTAATTACAGATAAAATAATATTTCTATAATTTTTAATAGTAATCTATGACATAAAATATAAAAAAAATATGATTTAAAATACACTTATATTTCATAGAAAATTTTATTTACCTTTCTTAACCTCATATTTTTTATTTTTGAATAATAAACACCTATACACACACACAAACAAATATATATATATATATATATATATATATTGATCAAAATTATATTACATCCAAAATTAAGTGTACATATATTTATTGGGAAGACATGTCTTTATTTTTCATAAATGCTTATTTCTTTTTGAAATTATTAAATTATTTTTCATAATATTAATAAAATATATCTATTCATCAATTCTGAAAACTGTTAAATGAAAGTAATTATGAAAAATTCCTACAATAAAATATATCTACTCATCATTTATCTCTTTTAACTTTTTTATTTATTTTATTTCACTTTTTTCTTTTTTATAAGTTTTTCAAGATAAAATCATCTCCTATATAGAAAAGAATCTGTATATCGTGGGAATAAAAATTATAGTCAATTATATCAACCAAACACAATAAATTAATGTAAGGGAATTGTAATAGCCGTAAATTGAACGAAAATTTCAAATAAAGAAAATTTAGAATAAAAGAGATAATTTTGAAAATGGGGATTTCAATTAAAGAAAATTTAAAATTTAAAGAGAGGATTTCGAAAATGGAGTTAGGACCCGGTGAAAATAAGTTATTATTTACATGGATTAAAGAATTATAAAAGAAATGTGAGAAATTTACGTTTCGGGGCAAAAATGTAATTTCTTAAAAGTTTCGGGGTTAAAATGTAAATAAGAAAATTTTGCAGAAAGGTCCCCCGGGAAATTTTAAGGGCTTCAACCACTCTGGAAGTTGGTCATTTGCAGATTTTTTCATCTCTCTTCAAAAAATTCTCCCCGAAAACCCTCTAACTTCTCTCTAAGATTTCTCCGCCTACAGATCTCGGATTTTGACACCACTACCACCAACGGACTCACGACGAAGAGTTCTTCAAATCCATCCGATTGGTTTCTAGAGAATTGGCCGAAAATTGGCTGGAAAATTGAAGAGAAAATCGGCCAAAAAGGTAACCCCCGAAACTCCTATTTTTAGTTCTCAAACGCAAAAACTAACACCGTAGATCGATCCAGAAGGCACCGAAACCTTTGTATCTCAAATTTTAGCCAGATCCACCATTGCACGCGTTCCCACGCGCCGCATCTCTCTCAGCGAGTGAAGCCCACGCGCAGCTCCTAGGGCAGCGCGTGTAGCGCGTGGCAATCGGACCTCCTTGCGTTGACCGAGCTCCCGGAGGCCAAATTTCGTAAATCCAGAGTCGTTTTTAAGGTTTTCAGACGTTTCGGACTCGATTTTGGTGTTTATTTTGCTGAATTCAGATCAGAAACTTGGATTTTAAGGGTGTCCAACTTTGTACTTCAAAGTGGTGAATAGATAATTATTCCTATAGCTTGTTTTTACTCTTCTTGAACTTTTCATTGATAAATGAGTATGATTACATGTTATTTATATGTTCATATATTTCTGAAATGGTTTGAAATATTTGAAATGATTGAGAAATGATATATAGTTCAAGAAGAGTATGATTTTTGAAATAGATTTTGAAATGCTTTGAATACGTTATTTCTAAATGCATTTCGCATTACATGGCAAAGAAAATATGATATGCATGTGACATTGATTTTTACAGTGTTATGTTTGCCTTGGATATGGGCATAATTATATGATTCCTCTGATTGAAAAATTTATGATAAAGGATTTTGTACTGAGACTGAAAGCTCTGTTTTGAATGATATGTAAAGTGATAAGTTGCCGAATATGATTGTATGGCGAGTTGTTTGATAATTATGCATTGCATTTGATGGATATGCAGTTTTATACATGTTTATATATATATATATGTAGTGATGAGTAATGACGGGATTATATGGCTTGAGACGGTATTGTGAAGGTGGTATTAGTGGTAATGTGAGGAGGCAGTAGGGTGATGAACTCACATTCCCTAATTACCTATTGTGATGATGAGAGTGGTAATGTGAGGAGGCAGAAGGGTGATGAACTCACATTTCCTGTTAATCTATTGAAGTTGTAGTTAGTGGTAATGTGAGGAGGCAGTAGGGCGATGAACTCACATTCCCTGATTACCTATTATGGTTGTGACTATGGTAATGTGAGGAGGCAGAAGGGTGATAAACTCACATTCCATGTTTATCTATTGAGATTATTGATAGTTGTAACATACTTGAGCATTATAAAAAAGAATTGATTTTTAATGCATATCAAATTTGATTTAAGATCAATTTGTATCATATGTGGTTACAGATATTTGAATGTAATTGAAACTGAGAATATTTTGAAAATGCGGATCCCTTAAGGATGTACTTCTGAACAGTAGATTTTAATATGATAAATTTTTAAAATAAGAGTACATCCTTATGTTAATCTGAGAGGTTATAGGAGGTATTAACTGCTCATTGAGTTGTAAAACTCACTATATGTGGCTGATATATTTTTCAGATAAAGACCCTGAATTTGGTCCTGCGGCTACTTGATCGATTGGGTGTTGTATTTAAGTGGTGAGTCTAAATTGTTTCTGGGCTCTCAGTATGTAAACTTGTAATATATTTGTACTCTAGAGTTGCTCTGAACGTCACGGGCAGGATCCTTGTTTCTGCTGTAAAATTGATAAGTGTAGACCTGACATGTATAATTAGCTATACTGAAAATGTGTAAATGTATGATATTATCCTGTTATGACATATTATGTGGTCGATTGTAATTAGTATTGCAAATTTGTAAACATATGATAATACTCGGATATATTATATTGTGAAATTATTTACAAGTACATAATAGTAAAGTTTATCGAATATGAGAGATTTTTCGCGTCCCTATGTTATATTGTGAAATTATTTACAAGTACATAATAGTAAAGTTTATCGGATATGAGAGATTTTTCGCGTCCCTAAAGTAGGGATGTGATAGGAATATTGATTTTTATTACATCAACTTATTTTTACAAATTAAGCGGGACTTAAATTTCTCCCCTAACAATTATTATATATATATATATACACACACACATATATGAACATAATATATACTACATAATCATTGTAACCAAAATTATATTATATTCAAAATTAAGCGTACATATATTTATTAGGAAGAAATGTCTTTATTCTTCATGAATGTTTATTTCTTTTTAAAATTATTAAATCATTTCTCATAATATTAATAAAATATATCTACTCATCAATTCTGAATAATGTAAAATGAAAGTAAATATGAAAAATTTGTAAAATAAAATATATTAATAAAATATATCTATTCATTATTTATATATTTTAACCTCTTTTTATATTTCATTTTACTTGTTCTTTTTTTAAAAGTTTTTCAAGATAAAATCATTTTTATATAGAAAATAATCTGTATATCGTGGGAATAAAAATAATAGTCAACTATATCAAACAAACACAATAAATTAATGTAAAAGAATCTTAATTTCCATTCCATCAACTTATTTCTACAAATTAAATGAAACTTAAATTTTTTCATAAATTATCTAAATTCTAACTAATTTTACTAATAATTTAAATATTATTTCAAAAATTTGATCTAAAATGAGAGACAAAAAATTTATATACACAAATATATTAGAGACGGAATATTCCATCTCTGTCCTTCTCTGGAGTCAGAGACGGAATATTCCGTCTCTGATACAGAGACGAAATATTTTCCGTCTCTAATTCTGTCTTTAAACTATTTAGAGACGGAATATTCCGTCTCTGTCCCTCTCTGGAGTCAGAGACAGAATATTCTGTCTCTATAACAGAGACAGAATATTTTCTGTCTCTAAGTCCGTCTCTAAACTCATTCAGAGAGGAAATTAGAGACAGATTTGTAGAGACATAATATTTCCGTCTCTAAATCTCATTTTTCTAATAGTGGACTTCGAATGAGAATTTGTACAAGACATTGATATTAAACATGCAATGAAAAGATGCAACTTGAAGATATAGATAAGACTAATATTATGCCTCTCCCAATACCAAAAAAATATAAAAATATAGTAATATGATATTTTATTAGAGTATTTTGATTAAAAAATATAAATAAATAATAAATGATATAATAAATAACTGAATATATTAAATATATTTAATTGTAACACATTTTTTAATTTTTTGAAAAATATGTGTATATTTTAAAAAAAGAGAAAAAGACTTTGCGATGAAAATAACATATAAAAATATTTTTTTTATAATAATAATAATCATAAATTATTTAAATTAAACTCATTTAAAAAAAGTTAAAAGTTATCACAATTTTTTAAGAGTTTAGAATTAAATTTTTATAAAATCTATTTTAAATGAATAAAATTAGTTGTATTAAATTTCAACACAATCTATTTTAAATGAATAAAATTGAATATTGTAAAATTCTCGGTTGGATTACAACTTTATTATACGGCTATGAACGGTTCTTTCCTTATCTGAAGTTTTCACTTGACAATAAATACTTAAATAGGATATAATACGTGAATTGCGACTAACTTAAAAATTTCTCTTTTCTTATTAAAGGTTTCCACTTCCTTTTACTTATTTTGTTATAAGTAGCAAAATAAAAAATTTGGTAAGCCTAATGACGTGAGAGTTAAATTTGAACGATAATTTGTACAAGAGATCGATATTAAGCATGCAATGAAAATATGCAACATAAAGATATAGATAAGATTAATATTATGCCTCTCCCAATACCACAAAAAATAAAAAATATAGTAATATAATATTATATAGATTAAACAAATATAAATAAATAATAATATAATATATTAATAACTGACCAAATTTTTTAAATATATTTAATTGTAACACATTTTTAAAATTTTTAAAAAATATGTGTATATTTTTTAAAAATGAGAAAAAGACTGTGCAATACAAACAAATTATAAAAAATATATTTTAAAATAATAATAATCATTAACTATTTAAAGTAAACTCGTTTAAAAAAATTGAATAAAATTAGTTGGATTAAACTTAAATGATTAAAATTAGTTGGATTAAATTTCAACACAATCTATTTTAAATGAATAAAATTGAATATTGTAAAATTTTCATTTGGATTACAACTTTATTATACCCCTATGAACGGCTCTTTCACTACAAAAAAAAAAAGATAATTTGCGATCGACAAAATAAATCTCCAACAGGAGAAAATCGGTCGCAAAAACAATTTGAGACCGAATAGCGATTGACAAAAAATTGTTGCATATATGTTGGTCGCAACTATAATAGTGAAGGAAGGGTGGAAAAACTATTACAAACAAAAGATGGTTGCAAATCCATCGCCATTATTGATGAAACACCTGCATTTACTGACTGGTTCTGCTTGGCTTGGCTATTCTTCTCTTGCCATTGGGACTTCTTTTTTGCTGATCCAACTGCTCTCTAATAGATGGATGTACCTAATTATTTTTTCCTTTTCTCGCTCTGAGTTTGTTCATAAGGTTTTTGAGGCATTTTTATTCCTTATAGTAAAAAATCCTCATCACCGTATGGTCATGAGCAGGAAGCCATCTATATGTTTCATATTAACAAAAAAACTAGTTACCTCAACAATTATAAAATACACTTGCATACTAATTAAGAATATGATAAAAAAAATTAAACTTACACAAAATTTAGCAAATCATACATTCTTTTCATGCTCAGGAACCTCCCTCCAACATGTCCAAGGTCCAGTGAACTAAGACCTAATAGCATCAGCAATGATATTTGATGGTCCTCTAGTAATATCAAATCTTATTTCAAAATTAGAATGTAAGTTAGCATAAATCCTTAAATTAATTATAAAAACTAGCATGCTAATAAACTCAGTTTACTTACTCAAAATTAACATCTGCCGGAGCAATTAAAGTCCTCCCATGCTGTTGTTCATGAGGCAGAGCAGATGACGGTGCCTGAGTACCCAATGTAACCAGAGAATGCTGTGTGGATGAAGATGATCCTAATGATCCCTGAACGACTGGGGTGGATGAAGAGGAATTTGTAATAACTCTATTTTTTTAATCCCATGAATTCATTACTTCTTTACTTTTAACTACTTAGCTCATAATAACATTCAATTAATTTAACCAGGTATAATTAAGGTTTAAGGTCTACCATTAATATTGATACAATTCTGAGTTTACATACACATAATTAATCAAAACGTCTGTACAAAAGTCAAACACATATATATTTACATCTTATTCATCAATGTAGACCAATTCCAGAGATATGGGTGCAGGTGGTTGCACCTTCATCGCAATCTTACCTAACTCGACCACAAACACCTTATTAATTACTGGGATCTACCCAAAATAGAGTAACTTGATCCAACGTGCACTAAAAGCTAGAGCCATAGAGAAAATTTGCATAATTAATTTTCTAAATATGATATGAAAATATAGTGAGAATTAAATCTCAATAGGTTCAACAATAAATCATAATCATCATCAATATTGCTCATCACGTCATGTTCATCTGTATAAGCTACATCAAATATCTTAGATCACATGAATGCACTTTATCTATACACATGAAAATTGTGCAATAATGACATGTATGGCATGAATAACTATTTTTAGAATATCATATGATGGTTATCAACTTATTTTCATATCAAGTTATCCCGGTTAGGGTGAGTACTTTGTACTCTTCGGTACAGGCTTTTTTTGCTCCATCTGACATAGCACACTTTCTCTTTCTTTTCTCATTAGTATAATTATAGGCGTGAGTAGGGCGTCCCCTATTGGTACACCACATGGACCGTCATGTGACTGTACTCGTCTTTTTTCTTTTCTTTTCTTTTCAAATTAATAGCCAAAAATATGATTTCAATAACAAGTATGTTCATTATACTTACATGCCATAATTTATCATTAAAGTATAATTATTACCAAAAATCATTGGTAAAATACAATCATGCTATGAACGTAATTATTTTCGAATATCACTTTATAAAATATTTCCATATCATAATTACACATTTAAGATAGTAAAGAGTTCAGGCAATGGCAATAACTAGGGTAGACACTAGTCATTTATTATTTTCATTTATAAGATTCTTATTCTTTCTTAAATATTATTTTTATCTCTTACTAATCAGATCATAACTTCCTCATTTTAACTGCGATTGAGGAAATCTTGGTGTCCATTTAAAGTTAAGACAATCCTCTAAAAATCTTTTGTTGAACATTTTAGTGAAATCATAAAGAAACTTGGTGTTATTACTCTATCAAATTTAATGTTATTTCTTCTCGGGTAGGTTTTGAACTCTACTTACTAATCTGACCATATCTCTTTCCTATGGACTCTAGATTGAGTGATTCCAGTGGCTAAAAATTTATGAGTCATATATCTATATTTTTCATGTTAATATTTTCTTTTAATTCCCTACAAATTGTTCTTACAAATTCAAACATAAAAACTTACCAAACATATTCTTCTCTGATTAACTAGTTTCTGACTACTGCTTACTAATCTGACTATATCTCCCCTATATGGATTCCAAATTGAATGATTTCAGTGGCTAACAATTTGTGAGACATATATCTATATTTTTTATGTTAAACATTTATTTTAATTTCCTCCATATTTTTTAAAAAATTCAAACACAGAAACTTACCTAACAGATTCTTCTTTGGTTAACTAGTTTCTGACCACTGTTTACTAATCTGACCATATCTCTCTCATATGGATACCAAATTGAATTATTATAGTGGCTAAATTTTTTTGAATATATATCTATATTTTTAGTGTTAATCATTTCTTTTAATTCCCTACTTATTTTTTTCCAAAAATTCAAACACAGAAGCTTACTTAATAGATTCTTCCTTGGTTAAATATTTTCAAACCACTTCTTACTAATCAGACCATATCTCCCTCATTTGAACTCCAAATTGATTGATTCCAGTGGATACAAATCTGTGAGACATATATATACATTTTTCATGTTAACTATTTCTTTTAATTCATAACTGATTATTCCCAGAATTTTTAAAATAGAAGCTTCCCTGGTTACTTCGAAATCTAGTTTTCTAACCAAATCCTTCCTAAGGTTTTAGTTCATTCTTTTATTAAGTTCTCTTCTATTTTCTTCTTAATTTACATCTAACCATAAGATTACTCATTTCAACATTTTAATTAAATTCCTTACACTTAATTTAACATATTCCATCATCTACTTCTCATGAAAACAGAAATCAAATCATGTATTATTAAGGGTGTTTCCCAACATAAATTTGTCATGGTCTTATTCTAAGTGTTTAAGGCCATACTCATTTTATCAATCTAATCATATTGAATCAATTTTTCACCATAATCAAATATACATAACAGTAGTATAAAAATCCTGAATTTTTTCCATCCATAACCATATCTATGTAGAACTTTCCATACCAACCGAAGTATTCAAAACATCCATCACATGCAAGATCAATATGTAACATTATATAGCAACATCAATGGCCAATCATCAAAGTAGCAAATATTGTAAATTTCATCAAAGTTCTATGATTAAAATCCCATATAAATGTTACAAATTTCCAAAATTTTATTCAAAAAGAGATATTAAACCTACCTAAAATCTCCGTAGCTCACTTAGTGATTTCTTTTTCTTGTTTCTTCTTGAAGAAAGTGGCAAGATTCTTCCCTTCCCTTAAATTTTCCAACAAATTGAATAAGAGAGGGAGGGTAAGTTTTTGAACCCCAAGGATGAAGAGAAAAGATGGATTCAAGTGGAGATTAAACTAACTTACCTTGAGTACTAGTTCTCTAAACTTCTCCTTCTTCTTTCTTCTTCTCCTCTCCTCTCCTTCTCTCTTTTCCTCACTCTACCTTGCTTCTATTTTTCCCTCTCCCTCACTTGGACAAAATTCTAATGTTATAAGAGTAGTTTTTGCTTAAATAAATTATCAAGTGGTCATTCTCTCATAATTATGGGTTTACCTTATCATAATTGGGATACACTTGATTATTTTTTGGGGAAGGATAAATCATGTTCTTGTCTTTCTCTCCCTTAGTCAAGATATGCATAGCAAAATGAGGATTTGTTATTTGAAAATTATGATAAAATATTCTCAAGACAAGGGGCAAGGTCCCCTTAATTTAGAGATTTATTTCTTTTTTTTTTGTCTCACTCAAGTATGATAGATTTGCCTTTCTAAGTGGAAAATTTTTAACCCTTGAATCTCCCTTGCTTGGCTGAAATTATTTGTGTAGGATAGGGATGTTTTGTTCTAATGCCATGTATTATTACCTACTATATCATCACATGGCTTGCTGAAATTATGAGTGTAGGATATAGATATTTTGCCCTAATGCCATGTGACCTAATCTTGATTATTATTACACTACTATTTCATCACATGGTTCTTATTTTTTTCCCTCTTGGATTTTGGCTCATTCTTGCCCATTTCCTTTGCTTTGGCTAAAATTCTACCTCTCGTGGAGGGCTTGGTTATATTTTCATGATTTTTGGTCTATTGGTCCAACTTCTATATCCTAGCTCAAGTCTATGTTATATCTCTTGCTTGGGCTATCCAATTGGTATGCTAGAAACTCATGTGAAGTGAAAAAATCTTTATGAAGTGTCCATAGGTGAAGGCCCAATGTATGGGTGGAGATGTTAAACTTAAAAATTCTAACTCTTGAATTAGGAAAAAGTACCCTAATCTAATTTTCTTGAAATTTTAAGACTTTTAGTTACTTTCAAAAATTTATCTTCCTTATCTAAGAATTTCGATTCTCTTTAAGATGTTATTTCTAATTTTTTCCTATTAGGTTTTCTCTCTTTACCTATTCCCTTAATGTTAAAAATATTTTCTATGCATACACATAAGATGAAGAATTTCTAAGGCTCATATTTTCTTATATATCTAAAAATTGTTTAATAAGTTTTATTTTCTTAATTAAATATTTATGTACCTTTATTAATAAAAGAAATGAAATTAGGGATGTTACAGAATCATCCTCAATGGGATTGGAAAGAGTTACTTGACCATTTTCTTTCCTACGAGCCCTAGTAGCTTGACCACATCCTCAACCTGTGTCAACCATCTGTAAAAAAAAAAATCAAATTCATGGTTAATATAAATTACCAAAATAACAATAATCATAACTTATTTCATTATTGCAATAAAGTCATAGCCCATATTATAATCTAACCTAAACTAATCAACGAATGAATCTAAATCACTAATTTCACCCTCAATCTCTGAAGAAGCATAAGCATCTTCACTTGACATATCTACTTCTGGTTGGTTAACCATGTACTCAAAAACTTCCTCTATGTCACCATCTCCATCTATAAGTGAATCTTCATATACATCTGTGTCAACTTGCATCATTAGAAGATCTTGAATTTCATCTTGATACGGAACATCCCTTTCAGTTTGTTGAGCACCTAGAGCATTTATTGTACAACGTGCCTTTATTTCAATAACACCCAACCAACCATTACGACCCTCTGGATATGATGTATAATACACTTGTTCAACTTGTTATGTAAGTATAAAAGGATCGTATGTCCAGTTGTATCTTATCGATTGTTTAACTTCAACAATCCTATATTGGTGATGTACCTTTGTCCCTTGATTAGGAGTATTGTCAAACCACTGACACTTAAAAAGTACTACTTTTTTGATAAGTCAACCAATGAAACTTATTTTAAGAATATCAATCAATATTCCATAGAAGTCATCTTCTATTTTTCCATTAGTGCCTTGTACACATACACCATAATTTAAAACTTGCTTTCTTTTGCTATGGTTAAGAGTATGAAACCTATACCCATTGATTATATATATTGGCCATGATTCAACTTTTGTAAGTGGACCCCAAGCTAAACCCTGTAAGATATGATCTTGAATATTGTTTGTTGGGTTTTCCACTTAGTTGAAAAAAATATTTTTTTATATAACATATGAGCCAAGAACAAATTCATGGTTAAATAAAATACTCACATATTCTTTAAACCATATAGAAAAATTGGAAGCAATCTCAAAGTCAATTTGAGATTCTGAGATATTCGAAATAAGTTCCTTCAAAAAGTCAGTGTACATCCTACAAAATATAATATCAATGAATTATGAAGTTGACTTTGAATACGATAATAAGTGCACAATGATTTACATGTGTAGAATTTAAAATTGCACTTACTCTAAGTAAGGATGAACCTCTTCACAGTTATTAAGAATGTATAAAATGACAGCTCTTATGTCATTGTCATCAAGGAACATAGACTAAGATTTTCCACTACCATGTCCAGGATAGTTAAAAATTTACATTGGTGTATGCGAGAAAGAACTTTTGCCTCTATCATTACATGATAATCTAGTCCTTCTTGAACATATATCTGATGGACAGTAGTAAGAAGCAAATGTAGACATTTTCTCCACTAAATATGCTTCACGTATAGACCCCTCCACCCCAACCTAAACAATAATCAAGAATTTCATTCAATAGTATAAATCATATATAAGTTACATAAATTAAATTACTTAGGCAAAGGGATATACACATTTCAAAAGGATACATCCATCGATATTGAACTAGACCTCTAATTAGAGCTGTATAAGGTAAATGGATAAGAAGATGCTTCATTGAATCAAAGAAGCTTAGAGGAAATATCTGTTTAGGCTTGCATAATATAATAGGAATATTTTTTTCCATACTCCTAAAATGATCTACCTTTAACACCGTAGAGGTCAAATTCCTAAAAAATAAGCTAAACTCAACAAGTGGATTCCAAATAAGCCTCAGTAATGCGTCAAACAAAATGGGCAATAAGCATTGCATGAACACATGGAAATCATGACTTTTCATACCGTCCAACTTTTCCTCTTTCATATCCACACACCTAGCGAAATTGGATTCATATCCATCTGGCAACTTTAAATCTTTTACCTATTCACAAATTGCTAACTGTTGTGATTTACTCAAAACATATTTCGTTTTCGGCTTTATGTACTTATCATGGTCAATCTTTTGCATCTCAAGCTGCTTACGTCTACAAATTTCACCCATATCAAGTCTGATTTGACATGTATCTTTTGTCTTACCTTTTATGTCCACTATTGTATTAAATATGTTCATAAACACATTTCTTTTTGTGTGCATCACATCTATATTATGGGGTAGAAATTGTGTTTTCCAATATGGTAAACTCCTTTGTTTTGTCCAATTATGATCCCTATTACTCCTGGGTAAATGTATTTCTTGAGATTCTTGGATTGTAGGTATTGCCTTAACCATATCCTATATCTCTACACCGCTGAACCGTTTGGGAATAGGATAGTGTTCCTCACAATGCTTCTTGAATGAATTTTTATTCTTTTTGTAAGGATGATTAAGTGGAAGAAATTGACGGTGACAATCAAAGAAAGATACCTTATGATTGTGTTTAAGATAAAACGCTTTGGAATGATTCATACAAATTGGGTAAGCAAGCTTTCTTACAGTTGACCAACCTGATAACATTCAATAATCAAGAAAGTCATTTATAGTCCACATCAATGCTGCCTTCCTCACAAATGTTTGCTTTAAAAACACATCATAAATTATAATGCCTTCATTCCATAACATCTTCAAATAATCTATGAGCAGCTCCATATACAAATCTATCTTACTCTTAGGGTTTGATGGACTTAGAATTATGATTGTAAAAAATATAAATTCTCTCTTCATACACATCCGTGGAGGAAGATTATATGGAGTTACAATGATAGACCAACATGAATATATTTTATCAGATTGTCCATGTGGATTAAATTCATCTGCGCATAGGGATGATATAATACACCATCCACTCTCTAGTTCTTATTGTGCCATCTCATATGACCAGTAGTGGACATCGATGAATACACCCTTTAGAGTCTTGGAACAATAGAAAAATACCACATTCAAGATTTAATGATTCGTTTTAAGTTGCCTCTTCAAGAAGTTCTTTTAAATCGTTCTTCCTCACAGAATTTGCAACATGTAAGCTGTTGATCATTTTTGTAAAATAACATGCGGCCTTTAAGATAACAATCAATTTTAACACATCTCATCTCAAGTTGCAAGACATTCTTCTTTGCATAATAAAGGTTATCTGGCATTTGATTTTCATTTGGTAATACACTGCCAATACACTTAACCCTTCGATTAAAACAACCATGGAAAAAATTATAATCTGACTTCAAACTCATAACCCACAAAGACATCGACAGCTCTGATTGAGTCTCGCATCCCTCCCACAATGGTTCTTGTGAAAAAGCCAATATGTCATAAAATCTCTGAGTAGCTAGATTTGAATCTTCCTCCATATTTTCAGTCACTGGATCACCAATTCTAATTAAGCACCAATTTCAAGTTTGACTGCGTCTATAATCATTTGCTGATAGAGATTGTGTTCTTTCTTCTATCTATCTTTATCGTAATACGAGCTTCTACCAATAATTGGCATGATATTTCGGTATGAATCCCTTGCTAAATAAATGAACTTTAATATCCTCCACTGACTTGTACGACTAACACTTGGGGCGCGTTTGGTTGACAGGAATGGAAAGGAATCTGAAATGGAAAGTAAGATTCCATCGTTTGGTTTGATGGAATGGAACATTTCATGGAATGCTTCATTCCATCATGTGATGGAAAATGGACTTCTTCCAATAATGGATGGAATCCAAGATTCCATCACAAAATAATGCTAACTTCATATTTTTTTATTAAAATAATTTAATTTAATTATTAAAAAAATTAATTTGATTATATTTTGTAAAGATTAATTTATAGGAATTTTTTTAAAAAATAAATCTATTTTTTTTAATTTTTTTAATTTACAAAAATTAATTTAATTATTTTATATTAAAATTTATTTAATCATTTTGCTTATTTTATCTTTCTATTCTTTCAATTTATCTATTAATCAAATAATAAAATATCACATTACCTCTTCTTTTACATCGCATACCAAACAAGGTAATGGCATTCCATTCTCTTTTTTATTCCCTCTTCCTTTCTTCTTTCCATTCCATTAAAATTTATTCCATCCAACCAAACGGGCCCTTGCACTTTACACAAGGACACCTAATCAAAATGGATGTTTCATTTATGCTTTCATTGGTAGCAAATCGAATAAACTCAACGACTTCATCCACAAACTCATTCAATATTCCTGACTTCTTCTTTTTGAACCTATTATACATCCACCTTCGATTCTCTAGAATTTCCATATTGATAACCAATTGTAGGACAAGCTATCAGTGACTAAGTTATGGTATTATTTCATAAATCCACATATTGTGATGAAAAACAGACATGTAAGGAGTAAGATAATGACAATCATTTTGTCCTCTTTTATCCCAAAAAAATGTTTCCTCTAAGTGAATATCATTTATATTATTATGCTCATCACTGAGGATGAACTTAGGCATATGTATTCTAGTCTAAAACATTGTATTTAATTTTCTTACAAAGCCCAAGAGTTCTAAAAATCTCTTTTTCATATAGGCTAATGACATTGTTGATTTTCATGCTAATACACACATTCCAGTTTGTAAGGAATTATGCTTATATTCTATTTGTTTGTCTTAATTTATTTATTTTACTAATCTACCTTTATTATATTATTTATAGAGTCTACTATGATGTTTTCTTCTCAATTATCTAGTATGACTTTTTTCAAAGAAACGCATTCACTTTGTGCCCTAACTTGAAGATAATATATGTTCAAAAATTGCTAATTTTAGGCATTCATTCTTCTATAGTTTTCAAAGCTCTCACTCTGAACTCTGATTGCTAGAAACAAAAATATATAAATTGGTATTGGCTTCTACCTCTCCTTTTGCTTTAGTAAGTTAGAGGTTTAAACTTCAAATTTTCAGTATCTATTCACAGCTTACATTTTTTCCAGTTCTTTTTAATTTTTCCCTATTGCATTTGTATTGCATTTGTCTAATGACTTTGTTGTTCAGACTTTGAATTCCATCCCTATTCATACTCTTTTTTTCATGCCTTGTATGTTTTATGTTTGCTTCATTGGAAAATTACATTAAATTAGATCAACTGCTTTTAGATCCTGCATTTTAGTCTCTCTGTACAATTTACTCGACTAATGGAGTCAATTTCTCTACAGGATATCACAATTGGAGTTGCTATTGGATTATCTACACATATATCTATGTTTGTGTTATGGTCTTGAATTGTTATTAAATTATTTTTTAGGATGCACATTTGCTAAAGTGAACATCTAATTTATTGATGTAGAGTAAAAGCTAAAGTAGAAGGAGTGAAGTCATTGAAGAGATGAGGGGAAAAAGAAGAGAGGGATATAGAACCCAGAGGACCAAAGGGATGTAGGGAGATAGGGAAGATTATGAATCAATTCATCTATTTATCAAATTCTAATATAAATTAAATTCAAGAAATAGGAAATCATATTTATCAATAGAAAAAAAAGAGAGGAAACCTTAACAATGGTAATTCTAATTCGGATTGTGAATTTTGAATTCCCAGAACATGTCTGTCTGCTTGTCTTGCACATGATTGTAGAGAGAAAATGATGAGGTTCATGGGGTTAGCATTATGTGCCCTAGAGTTGCGAGTTTGAATTTTATAATTGTTAGAAGTCTTTGGGAAGTATGCATGGCTTTGTTATTTTTCATTTATAACTGTTCAACATAAAGGCTCCACCAAACTCATTATCTACTATCCTAGCTATTTTCTTCACATTTTCTTCATTTATTACCCACTCAATTCACACACTTCTTCAATATCGTTCCTAGTACATTTCCCCCATTGTTAAAATGGATTCTACATTATTCCAAGGATGTTTGTTGATTTAATAAGAAATTATTATTTCTTTTTTCTTTTAATCAATTTAGTTTTAATTCTAACTGTTTGTACACAATCTTGAATAGGAACACTTAGTATATCGTAAAGCCTCAATATTCCCAATAATAGAAAAACAAAGAACGAAGCTCACTAAGCTATAATGATGAAATTAGAATGTGAGATCGAATCTTTTGGCACAAACTGTCACATAGCCGTTTCAAATAGCAGAGTTTGATTTAGTATAAAAAAAATAACTAGATCAATATCAAATATTCAAACCATAGCCATTCATATTCAATATCTCCAATAGATAATATCAAATATTCAAACCATATCCATTCACATTCAATAGATCAATACCGTAAGTGTGAGTAGTAGAAAATTTGAAACTAACGGGTGCTCCTTATCTGCAGTAGTGGAACATTGACGGCGGCAACTAGTTATGGTAGCCCCGAGGTCAGCAGCGAGGAGACCAAAATAGCTGCATGAGATGTGGTGTCGCCAACGAGGACATTATAAGGAGTGAACAACAGCAGAGGGAAGAAAGAAAAAAATAGCTCCGATGCACAGAGGGAAATGGGAAAAGAATTTGGGGTTTAGGGATTTATAAAGATTTGTGACCAATTTGGGACCGATAGCGACAATTTGCAACCGATTATAATATAAATTGTACACCTGTAAATTGCAACAACTTTGCCTTCATTTTGCCACTAATTTCTTTTTTCCACTTTCAAATCGGCTGTTGGATAACAATTAGTGGCAAATCGTGTCCATTCGGTCTCAATTTGCAGCGAAAAATATTCGGTCGTTGAACTCGATCACACATAAGTAAAGTGCAACTTCTTTCCCACTGATAATTTTTGCCTCTTTAATACCGGTCTCCATATCGGTAGCATAATTAGTTAAAATTGCTTTCATATAAATTAAATCTCAAATGGTGTCGTTTTAGTCACAATGTGAGACTGATTTTTTTTGGTCGCTGAATTCAGTTGCAAAACTTCTTTTTTGTTTGTAGTGTTTCCTTATCAAAAGTTTCTACTCCACAATAAATGCTTAACTAGGATATAATATGTGAATTGTGACTGACACCTAAAAACTTCTCTTTTTTATATTAAAAGTTTCCACTTCTTTTTAATTATTTTGTTATAATGAAACCTAATGACATCAGAGTTGACTTCGAACGAGAATTTGTATAAGACATTGATATTAAACATACAATGAAAAGATGCAACTTGAAGATATAGATAAGATTAATATTATGCCTTTCCCAATACCACAAATAACTTTCAATTGAATGATGTTGAACACCATGATAGATTTCAAATGATGATTTTTTATGCCTTTGGGCCAAATTTTGATGATAACAGGGAAAATATGTTTATAATTTTATCCTAACTGATAAGAAGCCCCTTAATCCAAATACTTGATTATTTTATTATGTGTTATATTCTCCCAGGACAAGAGACAATGTATATTGGTAGGTCATAGTCAAAACTAAACTAAGGGGTCTAATTGATGATAAACATAGAGATTGAAGATTGCATATCAAGATGATGAGTTTCATGTAAATGCAATAGATAATAATATATTTAGCGGAACAACAGTGTCACCCCCCAATTTAATGGATCGTGAATAACACAATTAACATATAACTTTACCCTTACTTATTTGCATATAGCTTCACAATATCACGTATCCAAAAAATATCAAACGTTTATAAGTTTCCAGTATAGCTAATTATAAATATCAAAACTATACTTAAGAATATTACAGCAGAAGCAGAGATTCTGCTTGTGGCATTTAGAGCAAACTCTAGATTACATTGACACAATATTTTAAACATTTTGAGCCTCGGAAGCAACGTAGGCTCACCCAGAGAATATAACACCTAGCGGATCACGTAGCTGCAAGGCCAACCTCTGTATCTTTATCTAAAAAATGTGAAAATATCATGTAGTGAGTTTGACAACTCAGTGATTAGATAATACCTCCTATGACCTCGCAAATCAACATATGGATGTACTCATTTATTAAAATTTATCATATTAGAAATTACAGTTCAGAAGTACATCCATATGGAACCCGCATTTTCAAATATTCCCAGTTTAAATCAATTCAGATATCTGTATCCATATATGATACAATATGATCATTAATCAAATAGTGATATGCATTAAAAACATTTCTTATAAAAATATTAAGAGGATCCCATATCAGAACCACCATATCAGAATTCAATCTCTTTCGTACTTTGTTGGTGTAAGATTTGTCTATACTTAGCATCTCAGCCAAAGTTTGCCCTATCACAATTCAAGAGGACACGCAAAGGGACTCTCATATGGGCAATTATCCAAGTACAAAGCAAGGGAAGGCAAATAACATCCTATATAACTGGCATCTCACCTAGATAGGAGGTATCCTGTTCTCCATCACATATCATATCCCGTGTGTTGGCCCTCACACGAAGCTAGCACCACCCCTGCTAGTTGTGGTATCAAGGTACACTAGGGCTAACATCACCTGTTGTTAGCAAACAATGTTCTAATAGGATTTCTCTACAAAATTATCATATGCCCATATTCCATATCATTCAAAACAGAGCTTTCAGAATAATTCAGAATCTCAGTCTGAATACAGCTCATTTGCCATAATTTACCCAATCAGGGTTTATCACATATACATGCTCTTTCTCGAGGCAATCATATAGCTTTATAAATCAATGCCACATGCATAAATATTTATTTAATGAGAAATACATGTAATATCAAATATACCATGAGTTCAGAAATTCATTTTCAAATCTATACTCTTCTTGAACTAAATTTTAAATTGTAAACAATTTAGATAATTTTAATGCATTTCAGGAACATATAAAAGTGTAAATATCTCATAAATATAATCAAATACATGCTTAAAGATCAAGAAGAGTATAGGGCAAGTTATAGAAAGAATCATCTGCTCACAAAGTTAGGGTACCAAGTTGGACAACCCCAAAATCTACGTTTCTGGTCCGAATTTGGCAGAATAAACCTCAAAATTGAGTCCGAAAGGTCCAAAAACCTTTAAAATGACTCAGGATTTGCGAAAATTGGCCTCTGAGAGCTTGATCAATGTAAGTCAACGCAATAAGGTTCGGATTCATGCGCTACACACGCCACCAGGGAGGCTACACGTGGGCTTCACTTGCCAAGGAAGATGCGGCGCGTGGCACGCATGCAAGGGAGGATAGTCTTGAAATTTGAGATCCTAAGGTTTCGGCACCTTTTAGATCGATCTACGGTGTTAGCTTTTACATTTGAAAATCACAGATAGGAGTTTCGGAGAGTACCTCTTTAGGTGATTTTTCTCTCCATTATGTGGCCAATTTCTGGCCAATTTTCCAGAAACCAATCCGATGGATTTGTAGAACTCTTCGTCTTGAGTTTGTTGGTGGTGGTGGTGTCGAAATTTGAGGTCCGAAAGCGGTGAAATCTTAGAGAGAATTTTTAGGGTTTCGAGAGAGAAAATTTGGAGGAGAGAGAGAGGAATTCGACTTTTGTAGCTCTTTGTGTAACGCTCCTAATTTACATTACGTAAAATAAACAATTTTTTTTCCATAAATATACATAATTTAATTCTTTATCATGGGAACAAATACATATAGGATCTCTCATGTAAACACAATATATAGACCAAGTCTATAAACATCAGAGTACAGCAGAAACAGGGATCCTGCCTATAGCGTTCAGAGCACTCTAGAATACAAATACAATATAATTCAAAGACCGTGAGTCTTGGAAGCAATGTAGACTCACCTAGAGAATATATCACCTATCTACCGAATCAGACTTTGATATTCTTATTTGAAAAATGTAGAAATATCGTGTAGTGAGTTTGACAACTCAGTGAGCAAATAATTCCTCCTATGACCTCTTAGGTCAACATATGGATGTACTTATATTTTAAAATGTGTCACATAGAAAATACAGTTCAGAAGTACATTCATATGGGACCCGTATTTCAAATATTATCAAATCAAAGGATATTCAAATATCCAAAACCATATGCACCATGGTATGATCATTAAACAAATGTTGTTATGCTCAGCTATATAAGCTATAGTAAAATATTATGATTTGAAGGAAAAATATTACTTTTAATGCACTTGCCTCAGTCGGCAATCTGGTCAATGCAATGAAAATATAACACATTTGCTATATGCATAGTGACCTCGACACCAGTCACAATAAGTGATCAGGGAATGTGAGTACATCACCCTACTGCCCCCTCACATTACCACTGTCACAATGCAATGAAAATATTTGCTATACGCATAGTGACCTCGACCCTAGTCACAGTAAGTGATCAGGGAATGTGAATACATCACCCTACTGCCCCTCACATTTCCACTGTCACAATGCAATGAAAATATTTGTTATACGCATGGTGACCTCGACCCTAGTCACAGTAAGTGATCAAGGAATGTGAGTACATCACCCTACTGCCCCTCACATTACTACTGTCACCCATTTGGAGCGGCCCTCCCTCGACTCACTCAGGCTAATAGGGCATCCCCTATTCGGTACCGTCACAAGCCATACAACCAGCCAATATTCATCAATACATATATATACATGTAAAATATCAAGCAACTCGCCATGAGCTTTACGCTTGCCATTCAATCTTATTTATAATATGACATGCATCATTTTCACAAGTATATAGCTTTACAAATCAATGCATCGTGCACATAATATTCAATTTATCAAATAATGATAAATACATTTAGAACCACATATTCAATGAGTTCCACAATTCATTTCTAAAACCATACTCTTCTTGAGCTATGTGCCAGTTCGTAAGTATAACAGATATTTTAACACATTTCAAAAACTTATAATAGTATAAATAATTTATAAACAGAAACAATAATACATTTATAGTTCAAGAAGAGCATGGAGCAAGTCATAGAAAGAATTATCTACTCATAGGATAGAACTCCAGATTGGACAACCCTAAAATGTATATTTTTCAAGCTGAATTTGACTAATTAGACCTAAAAAATGTGTCCGGAGGGTCCAAAGACTTAGAAAATGACTCCGGGAGCTTTGTCACTATTTATCGCCGGAAAACACTATTCACTCTCAGGAAAACACTATTCACCTGCCGGAAAACACTATTCACGATGAACAAAAAGTTGTTAGATAGCTGAAAATTTTCATATCCTAAGGTTTAACTAACTCCTGAATCCATCTACGAGGTCAGAATTTCAATTAGAGGTCTTTAAGTAAGAGTTTCAGAATTTACTTTTTTCTGAGATTTTCTACTTCAGATCTACGACGATTCAACTATTGATTTAAAAAATTGATCGGTCAAAACTGTAGTATTCTTCGTCCTGAATCCAGTAACACCTTCAATTTTGAGATTGGAAAACAATAGGCACTCTAGATCTAGAGAAAAAGTTGAAGATTACTATTCACTTACTATTCAGCTTCCTCATTTTCCGAATTCGATCGTCTCTACGGAAGCCCCCTTCCCTTTTTATTTTTTTTAAATAATAATAATAATAATTATTAATTAAATAATAGGATTTTCTTTATATAAATTCATATAAATTCTGTTTTTCATCCGAAAATATCCCAAAAATTTCTAAAAATTTACATTCTCATAAACCTCTAGTTAAACTCTTAAATCATGATTTTTCTTGATAAAAATCGCCATAAAACAAATCTTGAAATATATATCTTTATTCATATTAAAAGAAAGAATATTTCTAAAAATACAACAAAAATTCATTATAGACCAAGATAATTATTTCAAACAAAACAATAATTATTTTAATTAAAAATAGACTTACTTTTAGCAGAACATAATTATTTTTAAACAAATAAAAATATATTTGTTTATAAAAAAATATTATTATTTAAAAATAAAAGTTATGGGATGTTACACTTTGTGTGGCTTAGATTCTTAAAATATCCTGGGGGACCTTTCTGAAAAAATTCAATTTTAGAGGGAAGTCCTTGCAAATTTTTCTTATTTACATTTTGACCCCTAAACTTTTAAGAAATTGTATTTTAGCCCTGTAACGTAATAGGGTTCGGATTCATGCGCTACACACGCCACCAGGGAGGCTACACGTGGGCTTCACTTACCAAGGAAGATGCGGCGTGTGGCGCGCATGCAAGGGAGGATGGTCTTGAAATTTGAGATCCTAAGGTTTCGGCGCCTTTTGGATCGATCTACGGTGTTAGCTTTTACATTTGAAAACCACAGATAGGAGTTTCGGAGATTACTTCTTTAGGTGATTTTTCTTTCCATTTTGTGGCCAATTTTCCAGAAATCAATCGGATGGATTTGTAGAACTCTTTGTCCTGAGTTCGTTGGTGGTGGTGGTGTCGAAATTCGAGGTCTGAAAGTGGTGAAATCTTAGAGAGAATTTTTAGGGTTTCGAGAGAGAAAATTTGGAGGAGAGAGAGAGGAATTCGACTTTTGTAACTCTTTGTGTGGCTGAGACCCTTAAAATATCTCGAGGGACCTTTCTGAAAAAAATTCAATTTTAGAGGGAAGTCCTTGCAAATTTTTCTTATTTACATTTTGACCCCTAAACTTTTAAGAAATTGCATTTTAGCCATGTAACGTAAATTCTCGTATTTTCTTTGTAATTCTTTAACCTATGTAATAAATAAATATATGTTCAATGGTTCTTATCTCCATTTTCAAAATTCTCTCTTTTATTCAAAATTTTCTTTAATTTAGAATTCTCTTTAATTTTTAAGGCTATAACATTCTTCCCCCTAAAAGAAATTCGGTCCCTAAATTTCATCACCATAGTTGCAAATAAATACTAACCCCAGTGTTCAAACAAATGCGGATATCTGGTGCGTATGTCATTCTCTCTTTCCTAAGTAGCCTCCTCAGAAGAGTGATTTTTCCATATCACTTTCACTATAGGTATTTCTTTTGACTGCAACTTCTTTACTTGTCTGTCCACTATCGCTGTTGGTTGTTCCTCATAAGTTAAATCTTCCCGTAACTGAATCTGTGGACACTGTATAACATGTGTAGGATCTGGTAAATACTTCCGTAGCATAGACACATGAAAAACTGGATGGACATTACCTAATTCAGGGGGTAAAGACAAACGTAAGCTACTGGACCGATCCTATTAAGAATTTCAAATAGTCCTATGTACTGGGGGTTTAATTTTCCTTTCTTCTCAAATTTGACGACTTCTTTCATAAGAGATATTTTCAACAAAAAAATGTTCACTTATGACAAATTTCAATAGTCGACATTTATTATCAACGTAAGATTTTCTTTATCAGGTAGATATAACCGCTTACCTAATTTCAGAATTTCTTCAGGGTCTACAGTAAATTCAACTTCACTGCCATTTTTCACTTCTTCAATCTTCTTGCATAAATAGGTATCCTCTTTTTGTGCCTTTTTCACTTGTTCAATCAAAGACAATTAAAACTGTATATGGGCCAATAATATCCCTAGCTCCTTTACTTCCATTACTAACCCATTACTTTCCAACTTATGCATTTCTTTAACCAATGGCTTTCTTACCATTGTGATATAAGCCAAACTACTCATAGACTTCCTACTTAATGCATCAGCCACAACATTTTACCTGAATGGTATAGTATTGTGCAGTCATAATTTTTAAGTAATTCCATCTATTGTCTTTGTCTCAAATTAAGATCTTTTTGTTGGAAAATATATTTGAGACTTTTATGATCTATATAAATTTCGTATGTCTCACCATATAGATAATGCCTCCAAATTTTGAGACCAAAAACTATTGTTGCTATTTCCAAGTCATGAGTCAGATAGTTTTGCTTATGTGATTTAAGCTGTCTAGATGCATATGCAATGACTCGACCATTTTACATCAACACACATCCTAATCCAATTCTTGATTGATCATAGTATACTGTGTATCCACCGATACCTGAAGGAATAGATAGTACTGGCGCCGTAGTCAAACATTCTTTGAGTTTATGGAAACTTCTTTCACATTCATCTGACCAGTCAAACTTTATTCCCTTCCTTGTCAACCTCGTCAAAGGAGCAGCTATTTTTGAAAAATCTTTAACGAATCTGCGGTAATATCCTGCTAAACTAAGAAAACTACGAATCTTTGTAATTTTCGTAGGGCGTGGCCATTGCTGCACCGCTTCTACCTTTTTAGGATCAACTTGAATACCATCCTTAGTAACCACATGCCCTAGGAAGGTAACACTACTAAGTCAAAATTCACATTTGGAAAACTTGGCATACAGCTGGTGTTCCTTTAGGGTTTAAAATGCTATTCTTAAATGCTGCTCATGCTCCTCTGAACTCTTTGAATATACCAGGATATCATCTATAAGTACAATAAAAAATTGATCCAAGAAAGGTTTAAATACTCTATTTATCAAATCCATGAATGCAGCTGGAGTATTTTTTAAAACAAATGGCATTACTAAGAACTCATAGTGCCCGTACCGAGTCCTAAAAATAGTTTTTAGAATATCCTCTTTCTTTATCCTTAATTGATGATACTCAGATCTCAAATCAATTTTTGAAAAACATTGGGCACCTTGTAACTGGTCAAATAGGTCATCTATATGAGGTAATAGATACTTATTACGTATTGTCACCTTATTCAACTGTCTATAATCAATACACAGCTGTAGTGATCCATCTTTCTTTTTCACAAATAGGACTGGAGCACCCTAAGGAGAAGTACTAAGGGGTATAAATCTCTTGTCTAACAAGTCCTGTAACTGATTTTTCAATTCCTTGAGCTTAGCCGGTGCCATTCTATACGGCAGTATAGACACTGATTGAGTTCCAAGAAGTAAATCAATAATGAACTCAATTTTTCTTTCTTGGGGTAACCCTGGCAACTCATCAAGAAATACATCAGGAAATTCCCTAACCACTGGAACTTGCTCTACCTTAGTGTACTTCATATCAACATCTTTGACTATTGCTAAATACCCTTGGTATCCTTTTTGTAATAGCTTATGAGCTGTTATAGTAGAGATTAAGTTACTAGGAACTTCACTATGATCTCCTTGTATAAAAAATGAAGACTCTCCAGGAATGTTAATCTTAATCATCTTAAGGTGACAGTCTAGAATGGCACGGCATGATGACAACCAATCCATTCCCAGTATCACATCAAAGTCTACTATATTTAGAACTATCAAATCAACAAGAGTCTCCTTATCTTCTATCGAAATCTTGCATGATTTATACACATCATTTTCTAATAAGAATTCTGTTGTTAGAGTAGCAATCATGAAAGAACAATGTAAACTAGTAGGATCTCTATCCAATTTCTTAGCAAAACAAGGTGATATAAAAGAATGGGTAGAACTAGGATCGAATAAGATATATGCTTTATGGGAACATATTGATAATGTACCTGTCATAACTGCATTTGAGGCCTGAGCATCCTGACGTGTCAAGGCAAAAACTCGAGCTTGTTCTTGGCCTTGACTTCCTAATCCTCTACCAGTATCACTTGTACTTCTTGAACTAAAACTACTCTATTTGGTCGTGCTGGTACAAATGCAGGGGGTGAAGCTGGTTGTACTTATACTTGACTAAAATTTCATAGTTGTGGACAATTTCTCATCAAATGACCTATTTGTCCACACTTAAAACATGCACCAGTTTCTTTGCAACATTGTTTAGTATGAGACTTGCCACAAATGGGACATGGTAGAATTGATCTTGAATCCTATTGACTAACAGGTCTCATATCCCTTTGATTCATTCTTTACTTATTGATATTAACTGATGTCAGATTAGAACTACCAGATCCTGTTTGAGAAAAATGCTGTGGATTTTAGAATCCTGATCCTCTAACATTAGGATTATAACTTATCTGAACATTACTATCTCGCTCTCCTTTTGTTCTCCTTATACCATCTATGTCTGCTTGCTCTCATGTTTCCATAATTCTAACATAATCCACAGTGTACCAACCTTATTATTATTATTATTTTTATTTATTATACAATATAGAGTTCATATACACGTCATTAATCAAAACGTACGTACAATAAAATCAAACACATAAATAACTACATCTTATTTATTCTGGTTGACCAATTCCGGAGATATAGGTGTGGGTGGTTGCACCTTCACTGGGATTTGAAAAAGAAAGATGGATCACTATGACTATGCATAGATTATAAACAGTTGAATAAGGTGACAGTGTAGAATAAAAACCCAATACCTCGTATAGATTACCTGTTTGACCAGTTACAAGGTGTTCAATAATTTTTTTCCAAAAAATTGATTTGGGATATGAGTAACATTAATTAAGGATAAGAGAAGAGGATGTAGGAAAATTTTCTTTTAGGACTCATTATGGGCATTATGAGTTCTTGGTGATGTCATTTAATTTGACAAATGTCCTAACTGCATTCATAACTTTAATGAATAGTAATTAGGTCATCCCTGGATCAATTTGTTTTTATTGATGATATACTAGAATATTTCAAAAGTTTAGAGGATCATAAGCAACACTCAAAGATAGTTTTACCAACTCTAAGGGAGTATGGTTGGTAAAGATGGTATCCAAGTATACTCTAAGAAAGTAAAAGTAGTACAACAATGGCTACGTTTTACTACATCTAAAGATGAAGATCCAAATCCAATTTGCACTTCTTGCGGTTATCTGCCGTCCATTCTATTTGAGCCATAGTTGGATCAGGTACATGAACATATGCTTATAAAGCATCAATCAACTCCTCAGCATTTGAAGCTGAGATGAGAATTCATCGTGCTGAGTGTGAGATGAACCTTTGTTCCACAGCATGATCAAGAAAGTACAACAGACCATCAAAAAAGTGATTAACATTTAACAAACCTATCGGTTTGTAATGCATATTCAGTTGTGCCCAAGAAATTATTTGAAAAATCTCTTCTAAAGTACCAAAACCACCTAGTAAGGCAATGAAGGCATCATCATTGCTCATCATTCTAACCATGCATTCATGCATGGAAGCTAACCTAAAGTCTTCCCCAATTGTCTTTCCTACGATGTTAGATATGTTAAACATATGTAGCAATAAATCCAACAAACCTTTTATAACATTTATGTACCATTGACACATGTCTAATAATTCCAACTTACCTTATCACGTAATTCTATACCATCTTATTAACACCATTAAACTCATTGTCAAAATTTTTTATTATTTCTTCTATCATATCCAAAAGCACCTCATTCTAACTTATGTCAATCCCATTTAATTCACCCAATCATTTCAAGAAGATTTTTCCTAACAATTACTCATACATGAATTCTCAATTCCAACATAATTCACATCCTAGATACTAGACACAATTTAGCATGATATAAACCTTTAACACAAATATCTTGATCACTTACATTATTTTTGGACATGGCTCTCAGAATATTCTCCATATTTCCAAATGAAGAGTTTAAAGATTAATTTAAATCCTACTTCCCATATTTTATTCCTCAAGAACTTCAACACCACTAATTCTCTTGATTACATTAGTCAAAACACCATAATAGTTGAGTTTCAAATAAACTACATCTTATTTATTATGGTTGACCAATTCTGGAGATATAGGTGCTGGTGGTTGCACCTTCACCGGGATCTGAACCAACTTGACCACAAACATATTATTTGATTTTGGGATCTGCCCAACATAAAGTAACTCTATCCAACGTACACTAAAAGCCAGAGCCATAGAAAAATCTGCATAATTAAATTTTTGAACATGATATGGAAATATAGTGAGAATTAAATCCCAGTAAGTTCAACAATTAATCATCATCAATATAGCTCATCACGTCATGTTCAGCTGTATAAACTACAGTAAATATCTTTGGTCACATGAATGCACTATATTTATGCACATGAGAATCGTACAGTAATGACATATATGACAGGATTAATTATTTTCAAAATATCATATGATGACTATCAATTTATTCTCATATCAAGTTACCCCGGTCAAGGTGAGTATTTTCTACTCTCCGGTACGGGTTTTTCTCACTCCGTCCAACATGGCACACTTTTTTTTCTTTTCTCATTAACATATTCATAATCGCTGGTAGGGCGTCCCCTACTGGTGCACCACACGGATTGCCATGTGACCGTGCTCATTCTTTTCTTATCTTTTCACAATGATAGCCAAAAATATGCTTTCAATAACAAGTATGTTCATCAAAATATAATTATTACCAAAAATCATTGGTAATCATGCCATGAACATAACCATTTCAAATATCACTTTATAAAATATTTCCATGTCAAAATTTCACACTTAAGATGGTAAGAAGTTTATACAATGGCAATAGCTATGGCATATACTAGTCATTTATTATCTTCATTTATATGATTCTTTTTTTTTTTTATTAATTTTATTTCTTTATTTTCTTGATGCAGGTTTTCATCATATCTAACCTTCTCTTACTAATCAGGGCATAACTCTCTCTATTTAACTCTGATGTAGGTGATCTTGGTGTCCATTTAAAGATAAAACAATTATCTAAAACAATTAAGTTGAACAGTTTAGCGAAACATTAAGAAATCAAGGTGATATTACTCTTTCAAAGTACATGTTATTTCTTCTCGGATAGGTTCTGACCTCTACCTACTAATCTTTCCATATCTCCCTTATAAGAATTCAAAATTAAGTTATTCCAGTGGCTAAAACTCCGTGACACATATAGAAATATGTTTTATGTTAATAATTTATTTTAATTCCCTATAGAATGTTCCCAAAAATTAAAACACAGAAGCTATCCTAACATATTCTTCCCTGATTAACCATTTTCTGACCACTGTTTACTAATCAGACCATATCTACCTCATATGGACTCCAACTTGTGTGATTCCAGTGGCTAAAAATCCGTGACACATATATATATAATTCGTATGTTAACCATTTATTTGAATTCCTTATAGAATGTTCCTAGAAATTAAAACACATGAGCTATCCTAACATATTCTTTCCTGATTAACCATTTTCTGACCACTACTTACTAATTTTACCATATCTACCTCATATGGACTCCAAATTGTGTGATTCTAGTGGCTAAACATTCGTGACACATATATCTATAATTAGTTTGTTAATGATTTATTTGAATTCCTTACAAAATATTTCCAAAAATTAAAACACAGAAGCTATCCTAACATATTCTTCCCTGATTAATAATTTTCTGACCACTGCTTACTAATTAGACCATATCTAACTCATATGGACTTGAAATTGTGTTATTCCAGTGGATACAAATCCATGACACATATACCTATAATTCGTATGTTAACCATTTATTTGAATTCCTTACAAAATGTTTCCAAAAATTAAAACACAGAAGCTATCCTAACATGTTCTTCCCTGATTAACCATTTTCTGAACACTGCTTACTAATCAGACCATATCTACCTCATATGGGCTCCAAATTGAGTGATTCCAGTGGCTCAACATCCACGAGACATAGATCTACATTTGTTATGTTAATTATTTGTTTTAATTCCTTACCGATTCGTCCCAGCATTTTAAAAAATGAAGTTTAAAATGTTTGCCACCCATAGCCATACCTATACAGAACTATCGTCACCAGCCTAAGTATTCAAACATACAAAATATGTAACATGATATAACAACATCCATGACCAATCATAAAAGTTCTAAGATCAAAATCTCATATAAATATTATAAGTTTCAAAAGTTTTCTTCAAAAAGAAATATTGTTAAACTTACCTTAAGTACTTAGTCCTCTAGACTTCTCCTTCCTCTTTCTTCCTTTCTTCCTCTCCTTTCCTCACTCTACCTTGCTTCTATTTTTCCTTTCCCACACTTGGACAAAAATTCTAATGTTATAGGGGTGGGTTTTGCTTAAATAGACCACCAAATAATTCATCTTTCACGATCATGGGTCTACCTTATCACAATTAGGATACACTTGGTTGAATTTTTGGAAAACAAATAACTTATGTTCTTGTCTTCCTCTTCCTTAATCAAGATATGCATAGAAAAAGGAGATTTGTATTTTGAAAATTGTGATAATATGTTTCTAAGATAGGGGACAAGGTCTCTTTGATTTAGGGATTCATTTCTTTTTCTTTTGTCTTAATCAATTATGATAGGTTTGCCTTTTTAGGTGGAAAATTTCCAACCCTTAAATCTTCCTTGCTTAACTAAAATTATTTGTGTAGGATAATGATGTTTTGTCATAATGCTATGTATTATTACCCACTTGCTAAAATTATGAGTGTAGGATATAGATGTTTTGTCCTAATGCCATGTATTATCATACCACTTGCTAAAATTATGAATGTAGGATATCACACCACTTGCTAAATTTGTCTTAATATCATGTCACCTAATCTTGATTACACCATTATTTCATCACTTTATTTTATTTTTGTTTTTATTTTTCCTCTTGGGTTTGGGCTCATTCTTTCCCATTTTCTTTACTTTGGATAAAATTCTACCTTTCATAATGGGCTTAGTCACATTTTCATGATTTTTGGGCTATCGGTCCAATTTCTATATCCTAGTCCAAGTTTATGTTTTATTTCTTCATTGGGCTATCCTGTTGGCTTGCTAAAATTTCATGTGAAGTAGGAAAACTCTATATGAAGTGTCCATAGGTGAAAGCCCAATTTATGGGTGGAGATACTAAACTTAGTAACTTTAACTCTTAAATTAGGAAAAATTACCCTAATCCAATCTTCTTGAAATTTTAATACCTCTATTTATTTCACAAAAATTTATCTTCCTTACCGAAGAATTTCACCTTTCTTTAGTATATTTATTTCTAATTTTTTCTCTTTGGTTTTCTCTTTTTACCTATTTCATTAATGTTAGAACATTTCTATGCATACACGTAAGGTGAAGAATTTTTAAGGATTATATTTCTTTAGATATCTAAAAATTGTCTAATAAATTTTATTTTCTTACGGGATGTTACACACAGCTGCTGAATACGTTGGAAAATGATGCATCTGAGGACCCACCGATTTAAATAAAGGACGTATCAATCCAGAAATAAATCTCTTAATGCTATCTTTTTTAGTAGGAACCAGATATGACGCATATTTGGACAACCGAATAAAATGGATGTCGTATTCAGAAACTGCCATGTTCAGTTTTTGTCTTAATTCCTTAAATTTTTTGGCCCTTTTGTCCCTCTCACTCATTGGCAGAAAACGATTCATAAATTCGTCCTTAAATTCATTCCACTCCATTGATGGTAAAGTAACTGCCTTTCCTTGTACAAGTGTCTCAAACCAAACTTGAGCCACATCTGATAGTTGAAAGGACACTAGTTCAACTGATCTTTTACTATAACACCCCAAAGCTCTGAGAACTCGTTCCACAGCATCATTGAATATCTGTGGGTCTTCTTGAACATTTGACCCAGAGAAAGTCGGGGGTTTCAACTTAAGGAATTTTGGTAATGACACCTCAATCCTTGTAAGCTTGTCCTCTTGCTCAGCTGTTCTTCCCAGTTCTTGCGCTTAAGGAGCATTTTTTGGTGACTAGCCATCCCTTCTGCCCTGTTTTACTATAAATCCAACCAATGTTTCTAAACTCCTATGTATACCAGCAATCATATCAGCTATTCTATCATGTAGCTCCTGAGGGGGTTCTACTCTCTCCTCAGGAACTCTATTAGATACATGGGCCTGTTCACCTTACCTCGGGGTTCTCATACCCCGTGCACGCCCTCGGCATCTACCTTTTCCTCTAGGTCGGCCTCTACCACGGCCTCTTTGTACTGGAATTGTAGATTGTGCAGACTCTTCTGTAGAGGGTGCATGATCTACAACTTCTCTTGTAACTGCTTTAGTTCTTGGTGGCATCATCGACTATACAGAATGAAACACCTTTTTAAGATACCATAATATTTAATCAAACCTTATACTAAGAACTTTAACAAACTTGAAATGGAAAGGATGTTAATATCCTATAGAATCCCGCAGCAGCACCTGAAGTATAAATATGTTTGGCACATATCCATACTAAAGGTCCTACTAAAGAATCCTTTGCTCTGATAGCCACAGGAAAACCTAATGCTCTGATATTTAATGGATCATGAATAACACAACTAACAGATAAGTTTACCTATATTTATTTGCATATAGTTTCATAATATCACATATCCAGCAAATATCAAACTTTTACAAGTTTCCAATATAGCTAATTATACATACCAAAGTTATACTTAACAATATTACATCAGAAGCAGAGATCTTACTTGTGGCGTTCAGAGCAAACTCTAGATTACAATGATACAATATTTTAAACATTTCGAGCCTCAGAAGCAATGTAGGCTCACCCAGATAATATAACACCTAACGGATCACGTAGCTGTAGGGTCAACCTCTGTATCTTTATTTGAAAAATATGGAAATATCGTGTAGTGAGTTTGACAACTTAGTGACCGGATAATGCCTTCTATGACCTCTCAGATCAATATATGGATGTACTCATTTGTTAAAATTTATCATATCAGAAATTACAGTTTAGATGTACATCTATATGGGACCTGCATTTTCAAATATTCCTAGTTCAAATCAATTTAGATATTTGTATCCATATATGATACAATATGATTATTAATCAAACAGTGATATGCATTAAAAATATTTCTTATAAAAATATTAGGAGGATCCCATATCAGAACCACCATATCAGAGTTCAATCCCTTCCATACTTTGTTGGTGTAGGATTTACCTATACTTAGCATTTCAGCCAAAGTTTTCCCTACCACCATTCAAGAGGACATGCGAAGGGACTCTAATATGGATAATTCTCCAAGCACAAAGCAAGGAAAGGCAAATCGTATCCTATATAACTAGCATCTCGCCCAGATAGGAGGCATCCCATTCTCCATCACATATCATATTACATGGGTTGGCCCTCACACGAGGCTAGCACCACCCTTGCTAGCTGAGGTATCAAGGTGCACTAGGGCTAACATCACTTGCTGTTAGCAAATAGTGTTTCTAATAGAATTTCTCCACAAAATTATCATATGCCCATATTCCATATCATTAAAAATAGAGCTTTCTGAATAATTCAAAATCTTTGTCAGAATACAGCTCATCTGCCATAATTTACTCAATCAGGGTTTATCACATATACATGCTCTTTCTCGAGGAAATCATATAGCTTTATAAATCAATGCCACGTGCATAAATATTTATGTAATGAGAAATACATGTAATATCAAATATACCATGAGTTCAGAAATTTATTTTCAAATCTATACTCTTCCTAAACTAAATTTCAAATTGTAAACAATTCAGATAATTTTAATACATTTTAGGAACATATAAAAGTGTAAATTTCTCATAAACATAATCAAATAAATGCTTAAAGATCAAGAAGAGTATAGGGTAAGTTATAGAAAGAATCATCTACTCACAAAGTTAGGGTACCAAGTTAGACAACCCCAAAATCTATGTTTATAGTTTGAATTTGGCAAAATAGACCCCAAAATTGAGTTCGGAAGATCCAAAAATCTTGAAAATGACTCTGGATTTGCAAAATTTGGACTCCGAGAGCTCGATTAACACAAGTCAACGCAATAGGGTCTGGATTCACGTGCTACACGTGCCACCAGGGAGGCTGCGTGTGGGCTTCACTCACCATGGAAGATGCGGCATGTGAGGGCAGTGCAAGGGAGGATGGTCCTGAAATTTGAGATTCTAAGGTTCTGGCACCTTTTGGGTCGATCTACGGTGTTAGTTTTTCATTTAAGAACCACTGATAGGAGTTTCAAAGATGACCTCTTTAAGTGATTTTTCCTCCATTTTTCGGCCAATCTCCGACCAATTTTCTAGAAACCAATCGGATGGATTTGTAGAACTCTTCGTCCTGAGTCCGTTGGTGGTGGTGGTGTCGAAATACGAGCTCCGAAAGCGGTGAAATCTTAGAGAGAAGTTTTAGGGTTTCGAGAGAGAAAATTTGGAGGAGAGAGAGAGGAATCTGACTTTTGTAGCTATTTGTGTGGCTGAGACTCTTAAAATATCCCGAGGGACCTTTCTGCAAAAATTCAATTTTAGAGGGAGGTCCTTGCAAAATTTTCTTATTTATATTTTGACCCCTAAACTTTTAAGAAATTGCATTTTGACCCCGAAACATAAATTCTTGTATTTTCTTTGTAATTCTTCAACCCATGTAATAAATAAATATATTTTCAACGGTTCTTATCTTTATTTTCAAAATTCTCTCTTTTATTCAAAATTTTCTTTAATTTATAATTCTCTTTAATTTTTAAGGCTATAACAAACAAGACCTCAAAGGACAATTAGATAGAGTTGATAGTAAATTTTGCTGAATAGCAAATGCAAAAATCATATCAAGGCAATGTCGCAGGACCGTGATGATTTCTTGGCAGAATATATGAAGGGATAAGGAAATGAAGAAAATTGTGATGGTGATGGTTGATGTAAATATTTTTTATTGTGTTGTATTTATGAACTATGTGTAATCTATTTAATTACTTTAATATAAGGGCCCATTTGGAGCACCTGATAAAAGGGATAGGATATGATAGTTTATCCTATCATGCTATTATTTTGTGTTTGGTGAACCAACGTGATATGATAGGATTTTCCTTATCTTATCCTATCCTATCCTTGAATGTTAGTTAAAATTTATAACCCATGGGGGGTTAGGTTAGAGAAGAATATTGTATGATAAGAAAATATAACTTGTATAATTTAGAATTATATATTTTTAATTTATAGACATTATTTTTTTAATATTTTCTATAATTTAGAATTTATACTGATGTATAAAATAGTCAAAAAATTTATATCATATCCTAGTATCATCTGATCCACCTTAAATACAGGATAAGATAGTATAATACTATTTAGTAAATTATTTAGTACGCATAAAATACTAGATAGTATAAGAGCTTATTAGAGTCATATCATATCCTACTCTTATTTAATCTTATATCATATCTGCCTTTATTCTATTCTGACTACCAAACGAGCCCTAATAGTTTATGCCTTACAATTCACAATGTTTAGATAATTAGTTTAGAATGACATTAAATCAATTATTCATTAATATATTTAGATATATAAGTTTATAAATCTATATTAATAATCAATAAAATGTATTAAAATTAATTTTTTTTGAACTTATGTGTTAAACAATTAATTATCATATTTATTTTATTAATTAACAAATCATCACAAATAATTAAAAATAATTATTGTAAATAATAAATAAAATTAATAATTATATTTTATTTCTTAAAAAATTTTATTTAAAAAAATCATATTAAATATAAAAATATAGTCATATTATTTCAATTATTCTCATTTATTAATCATTTGGAATTATAAAAATAATAATATTTTTTTTATCAAAATAATAGTAAGAAATAATAAATAATTTTCGACCAATAATGCGTTAAGAATTAGGCTTATATATGCCAATTCCCACTTCGTTGAAATTATTTTGTTCCTTATTACTTGCAACTACCCAGTCTAATCATTTTTCTCGTCTTTGCTTTTCTCTTTAAGGAACAATTAGGACTTATTTGAAAACTGTTTTCAAAATAGTTTTTTTTTTATTTTTTCATTCTACAAAAACAAAATTTTTTTAATGTTATTTTTATATATTATTTTTAAAAATTATTTTGTAAGTGTAACTCAAAAAACAGTTTTTAGGAAACATCATTTTGTTGTTTTCTTTATTTTTGTGAAAAACTGTTTTTAATGTTTTTCAAAAATAAGGAGAACTATTTTCATTAATGATAAAATTGTAAATAATTTGTCAAAACTAATCTCCAACCATCACGCAGATCACACCATTATGTTCTCAAACATTGTTTTTAAAATTTACATCCAAACAAGTTTTTTGTTCTTTTGTTCTAAAAAAAACAGTTTAGTATTGTTTTTAAAAAACTATAAAACAGAAAAACTTGAAAGGACTTCCAAACAAGCCCTTACCTTTTCTAATATGTTGTCTTTCTTTTTTTTTTTCTGCTGCACAGGTATGCCATTGAATTTCTTGTGTCTTGGTGCAGGTATAATGCTCATAATATCTTGCTTTGTTTTCTATTTCTTAGATTCTAATTTTTAGAATTTACTGGCAATAGCAAGCCGTACAAAGTTGGCATGTTTTTTTTCCTAGAAAATGCTTATCCTACTATTTAAATTCAAGACCTCTTCCAAAGTTGGTGTATTTTTTTCCTAGAAAGTGTACTAGATGTATGACTTGCCAAGTATCACTATTGTTTCAAATGCCATTGTCCCTTCCAATCTCTTGACTCTAGTTCTGCCTTTGATATATGTGTTTGAATTGTCTAAACTGTTAAAAGTATTGATAATACATATTGGGAGATGAATGCATACTTGATGATGATCCATTAGTGTCCATTATATAGATATTAGATAAAGATGGGAAGATAGATATTATGTTTTGTTTACAAGGTAAGCTTTTCAGATTACAAAAAATGATTATTTATACACAAAAATCCTTCTCTATCAAATCAGTATTGTGATAGGAAACCAACTGACCATTAATGGAATGCAGGTTAGGTCCTCTACCCAATGGACTTGTGTGCAATCTAGCCTATTATAAATTACGCATAGTTAATCAAGACCCAATATATTATGTGCTTAGTACTAATAACTTAACTTAATTATGTTAATGTACTAATAATTAATTAATGTTAATCCACAATTTATAATTAATAAAATTAATTTAACAATCTCTTACTTGGATAACATTAATCAATTTTTTGGATAAATAAAAGAAAACAAGATTTAAGTAATATTAAGTTATCAGTATATGCTAAACCACTTCCAAGATTTAGAAATGAAACAATACAGAATCACTAAATCTGATAGGGAAACAAGTGATATTATGTACATAGTATCTCAAATCTGAATAGTATAGAATATGAAATTGGTCTTTTGACCACAGTTCAAAAAACAAATACACAAGATCATTGAATCCGATAGGGAAACAAATGATATAATTGTTTCAATATCTAAACTAAACAAAAAATTACATAAATGGGCACAGAACCAACACAAAACTCAGACTCCCAGTAAACGAAGGCTACATCAAAAGATTTAATAAGACTCATGTGAATGACATGTTTATGAAATAGTCTCATAGGTAAGCCTTTAGTCAATGAATATGCTAGCATGTGCTCACAAAAAATGTGAATCAAACGAGTTTGAGATTCATAAATAAAACGATACAGAATCACTGAATTTGATAGGAAAACAAGTGATATTAAATATACAAAATCTTAAATATGAATAATACAAAATTGGTTTTTTGACCATAATTCAGAAAAGAAACTACATAAGATCATTGAATCTAATAGGGAAAAAATAATATAATGTTTCAATATCTAAACTAAAAAAAATTACATAGATAGTCTTATAACCAACACAAAACTTAGATTTCCACTAAATCAAGGCTACATTAAAAGATTTAATAAGACCCATGTGAATGACATATTTTTGAAATACTTTCACATGTAAGCCTTTGGTCAACAGATCTGTTAACATTTATTCACCATAAATGTAAACCAAATAAGTATGAGATTTATCAATCTTTTCTCTCTAACAAACAGAAATTTAATACCGAAATATTTGGTATGACTCTAATTCCTATAATTTTGAGAGAAGCACACAGTAAATGAACCATCGTAATAAATGATTAAAGGTCTTAATATAAAATTAACTAATGCATACCAGATAGTAGTTTTCTCAACCACACAACTTGACATGTGGCTTCATAACAAGCGATGTACTCTACTTCTATAGTTGAGGTAGTTATGAGTGCTAGTTTAATACTCTTCTACAAAAAAACTCCTTTATACATCATGAAGATGTATCTAGAAGTTGTCTTACGATTATCAAGACATGATGCATAGTGTGTATTCATATATTTCATAGTTTCAAAAAGATTAGACTTTCTAAAATCAACATATGATTTTTTGTACCCTATAAGTACTCATAACTTTCTTTGCAGCCTTTCAATAATCCTTACTAAGATTGCTCAAATATCTACCAAGAAAAAGTTATGTTTAGACGAGTGCTTACTTGAATATATATAAGGCTACCAATAGCGAAAACATATGTAATTTTATCCATTTCTGCCCTCTTAGTGTCATTTTGAGGAAACTGTGATTTAGACAACCCTTCACCTTTCTGAACGGGCACAACATAGGAAGTGCAAGAGTCCATACTAAATATCTTGATGTCTCGCTTAATATAAGTTGCTTCAGACAAACCAAGACTGCCATGAGACTTATCATGATGGATTTGTATCCTAAGAACGAAAATAGGCCTCACCAAAATCTTTCATATCAAAATGGCATGATAACATGTGTTTTGTCTTATTCATAAAATTCATTGAATTGCTAGCTAATAGGATGTCATCAACATAGAGCACAAGTATGACGAAACTGCTTCCATTAATCCTTTTTGACAGATGCATTAATCTAAAGCATTCTCAATGAATCCAAATGAGGCCATTACCTCATGAAACCTCCAATATCATTGCTTAGAGTCACGTACACTTCTTAATGTAAGTCTCTGATCAAAAATGAAATCTTGATATCCATTTAGTGAAATTCAAGATCGAATAGTAACAAGCGCCATGACAACTTTGAAAGAGTCTTTGGTTGAGACCAGAGAGAAGATTTATGTGTAATCAATTCCTTCTTTTTGGTTATAGCCTTTAACTACATGTTTGGCTTTATACCTTTTAAGTTCACCAGTAGCCCTTCGTTTGGTCCTAAAGGCCCATTTACAACTAACAGGTTTATACTCGTTTGGTAATTCAGCAAGCTTCCATACTTCATGTATTCTAAATTAGTTTTTCAAATGAAATTAATTGTAATCTATGAATAACTTTTTCAAGGAATCCCCAAATTTTTGAATTCAAGAACTCTTGAAACTGTGGGTTTTTTATTTTAACATTAAATCATGTTATTTGCTTCAATTGATGATTCATATATGAAATTTAAAGATTATTACATGTTGTGTTTATGCCAATTTTATGAATGGCTTATATTTTGAGAGATATTTTGAAATTGCTTCATGTTAGGGTTTTGAACTTTTTTGTAAAATTAAGATCTCTTGTATCATTGATTATTTAGTGTAATTGATTTGAGGTTATGCTTCTAAATGTATCATACAATTTTTTTCAATGCTTCAATCGCTTTAAAATGATCCTATATGATAGATCAAAATTTTTTTTTGGGGAAGGAATTTTGAACCTTTTTTGGTGTTTTCTGCGCCTTTTTGACATGGATTGATGAATGATTCTAGGTCAGGGAAGTGTTTAAGATGGCTCTGTGGTGTCAAATTTTGCAAAAATTGTGTTTTTCAAGCTTTCGCATAGGCAACAATGGCAGATTTTGGCCATTGTTGGAGGGGGTGGATCAAGGTTGAAGATGATCTTGCTTCACCTATGCCCACACGTGCCCTATGGCAAGTGTGGGCTTGTGACAGGTCTATAGTGGATCGTTTGACCCACTATTTTCTTCTATGTCCTTTGTCTTCCATGCTAGACTTGGTGAATATTTGTCTGGAATTTTTTAGGCTTGTAAATATTTATTTGGAATTTTTCAAAGTTTATGTAGTAGAAAATTATATTATACTCTTGGAATTTTCATGTGACAAAATTTTTGAATAGATTAATTATTATTATCTACAATATATGTGGTTCACTCTCCTTAGATATATGATTTGACATATCAAAAAAATTCTTAAATATTTATAGTGTTTGCAGTTTGATAAGTTTGTGTCAAGAATTGCACCATATGAGCTTATGCAAATTTGCACACTTACATTGAGGACTTTTTGCACCTAAAAATTAACCTCTCACTATCATGAACACAATTATAGGAGAATATTATTTTAGCAAAGCTATAAATATGTTATATTGATAATTTATACACCATATTGGTGTGGCATTATCAATGTAATTTGTTGTTTTGACCACATTGGATAGGCCGACAATATTCAATATGTTTTGTATCCTATTGGTATAGAGATGTTGAGTATATTTTGTATGGAGAATTTAATGAGCCAAATACTTTTGTTATGCATTGAGTTTCTTAGTTTATCATAATTTGGGACTCTTAGGTGGGATTATAATAAATGTTTCGATTCTATAGTTGCATGAACTGAATTTTATTGGCAAATATTGTTTATAATTATGTTGTGTATGCATAATTAATATTTCTCAATTTTTTTTTCTCAATTGGTGTTCCAACAACTATCTATGGTAAAAACTCTTAATGGGACTAACCTTGTAGACTAAAGGAAGTCCTTGGATTTGTACCTGGCCATATCAAAGGGATTTGACCCTTTAAAAAAAATGATATTATTTGAATTTACCCCTTTACTTTTATATTGTTTTAAATACAATAGTTTAAAGACATTTCTAGTTCATAGGGGTTAGATTCTGGTGAAACTGTTTATGTTGCAAATTCATTACAAGGGCTAAGAAATAGTGGAATCCCAAGTGGAACGAAAAAGGCCATCTTGGGAGTTGAAGGGAGTAGAGCAATAGTTGAATGTATAGGCTCTATTTGTTTATATTTACCTTCTGGACATGTCTTGAATTTGAATGATATTGTTTATGTACCTTCTTCAAGAATGAATTTAACTTTTAGTTCTATTTTAGACAATTGTGATTATTCTTTCTAGCAAGTTCATCAAATGTGTAAGATTCTTATGAGGTTGTAAGGTAGAGGTGAGACCGTATAATCCCAAATTGAAGAAACTTAATACTAGAACTATTTGTGGTTTCTTCATTGGGTATTGTTTTGGATCAAGAGGGTGCACACTTTATTGTCCTACTCATACTACTAGAGTCATTGAATCTGATTGAGCATTTTATTTTTGAAGATGACTTGGATAATAGAAGTCATGTGCCTAGGGACATTGATTTACATGAAGAGAGTATCATCCTATCTGCATCTATTTTATCACTGGTAACATATCTAATTTCACTCATCTTATTAATAAAGGTACATAAATATTTAATTAAGGAAATAAAATTTATTAGATAATTTTTAGATATCTAAGGAAATATAAGCCTTAGAAATTCTTCACCTTATGTATATGCATAGAAATATTTCTAACATTAAGGGAATAAGTAAAGAGAGAAAACCTAATAAGAAAAATTCGAAATAACATACTAAAGAGAGGCAAAATTTTTGGGTAAGGAAGATAAATTTTTAAGAAGTAAGTAAAGATCTTAAAATTTCAAGAAGATTGGATTAGGGTAATTTTTCCTAATTCAAGAGCTAGAATTCCTAAGTTTAACATCTCCACGCAAACATTAGGCTTTCACCTACGGACACTTCATATAGAGTTTTTACACTTCACATGAGTTTCTAGAAAGCCAACTGGATAGCCCAAGCAAGAGATAAAACATAGATTTGGACTACGATATAGAAGTTGAACCGATAGCCTAAAAATATAAAAATGTGACCAAGCCCTCCATGAAAGGTAGAATTTTAGCCAAAGCAAAAGAAATGAGTAAGAATTGTTATATCCTTAAAAATTAAAGAGAATTCTAAATTAAAGAAAATTTTGAATAAAAGAGAGGATTTTGAAAATAGAGATAAGAACCATTGAAAATATGTTTATTTATTACATGGGTTAATGAATTACAAAGAAAATATGAGAATTTACGTTTCGGAGCCAAAATGTAATTTATTAAAAGTTTAGGGGTCAAAATGTAAATAAGAAAAATTTGCAAGGACCTCCCTCTAAAATTGAATTTTTGTAGAAAGGTCCCTCAGGATATTTTAAGGGCCCCTCAGCCACACAAGGAGCTGCAAAAGTCGGATTTCTCTCTCGCTCTTCCAAATTTTCTCTCATGAAACCCTAAAACTTGTCTCTAGAATTCTACCGCTTTTGGACCTCAGATTTCGACACCAACACCACCAACGGACTCAGGATGAAGAGTTCTACAAATCCATCCGATTAGTTTCTGGAAAATTGGCTGGAGATTGGCCAGAAAATGGAGGGGAAAATACCTAAAAAGGTAGTCTCCGAAACTCCTATCTATGATTCTCAAACACAAAAACTAACATCGTAGATCAATCAAGAAGGTGTTGAAACCTTAGGATCTTAAATTTTAGGATCATCCTCCCTTGCATATGCCACCACACACTGCATCTCTCTCGGCGAGTGACGCCTACGCGCAACCCCTATGTGTAACAACTCCATTTAAGTATCAATTTTTTTTTTAAATACCATGAAGTTATTACCTCGTTACAACTTAACTCAATATAACATTTATTAAATTTATACAATACAGAGTTCACATACATGTCATTAATCAAAACATACGTACAACATATTAAACACATAAAAATCTACATCTTATTTATTCTGGTTGACCAATTCCAGAGATATAGGTGCGGGTGATTGCACCTTCACCGGGATCTGAACCAACTTGACCACAAACATATTATTTGATTCTGGGATCTGCCCAACATAAAGTAACTCTATCCAACGTACACTAAAAGCCAGAGCCATAGAAAAATCTGCATAATTAATTTTCTGAACATGATATGGAAATATAGTGAGAATTAAATCCCAGTAAGTTCAACAATTAATCATCATCAATATAGCTCATCACGTCATGTTCAGCTGTATAAACTACAGAAAATATCTTTGGTCACATGAATGCATTATATCTATGCACATAAGAATCATATAGTAATAATATGTATGACTGGAGTAACTATTTTTAGAATATCATATGATGGCCAACAATTTATTCTCACTTCAAGCTACCCCGGTCAGGGTGAGCATCCTCTACTCTCCGGTATGGGCTTTTCTCGCTCCGTCCGACATGGCACACTTTCTCTTTCTTTTCTCATAATCATAATCATAACCGTTGGTAGGGCGTCCCCTATTAGTGCACCACACGGATTGCCATGTGACTGTGCTCATTTCTTTTCTTTTCACAATGATAGCCAAAAATATGCTTTTAATAACAAGTATGTTCATCAAAATATAATTATTACCAAAAATCATTGGTAATCATGCCATGAACATAACCATTTCAAATATCACTTTATAAAATATTTTTATGTAAAAATTTCACACTTAAGATGGTAAGAAGTTCATACAATGGCAATGACTATGGCTATACTAGTCATTTATTAAGATTCATCTTCTTTTTTAAATACTAATTTTATTTCTTTATTTTCTTGATGCAGGTTTTCATCCTATCTAACCTTCTCTTACTAATCAGAGCATAACTCCCTCAATTTAACTCTGATGTAGGTGATCTTGGTGTCAATTTCAAGATAAAACAATTATCTTAAACTATTATGTTGAACATTGTAGCGAAATATTAAGAAATCAAGGTGATATTACTCCCTAAATGTATAGGTTATTTCTACTCGGATAGGTTTTGACCTCTACCTACTAATCAGACCATATCTACCTCATATGGACTCCAACTTGAGTGATTCCAGTGGCTAAAAATCCGTGACACACATATCTATAATTCTTATGTTAACTATTTATTTTAATTTCATACAGATAATTCCTAGAAATTAAAATACAGAAGCTGTCCTAACATATTCTTCCCTGATGAACCATTTTCTGACCTTTGACTACTAATAAGCTCATATATTCCTCATATAGACTCAAACTTGAATGATTCCAGTGGATAAAAATCCATGACACAAATAGCTATAATTCTTATGTTAACCATTTATTTTAATTCCATACAGATAATTCCCAGAAATTAAAATACAGAAGCTGTCCTAACATAATCTTCCCTGATTAACCATTTTCTGACCGTTGCTTACTAATCAGACCATATTTACCTCATATGGACTCCAAATTGAATGTTTCCAGTGGCTTAAAATCCGTGACACATATATCTTCAATTCTTATGTTAACCATTTATTGTAATTCCCTACAGATAATTCCCTAAAATTAAAACACCGAAGCTCAAAATTCTGCCAACCAGCCATACCCATTCAAAACTATCTACGCCAACCTACGCATTCAAACATACATCACATGCAAGATCAATATGTAACATGATATAGCAACATCCATGACCAATCATCAAAGTTCTAAGATCAAAATCTCATATAAATATTATAAGTTTCAAAGGTTTTCTTCAAAAAGAAATATTGTTAAACTTACCTGGAGCACTTAGTCCCCTAGTCTTATTCTTCCTCTTTCTTCCTTTCTTCCTCTCCTTTCCTCACTCTACCTTGCTTCTATTTTTCCTCTCCCTCACTTGGACGAAATTATAATGTTGTAAGGGTGGGTTTTCTTATATAGACCACCAAATAATTCACCTTTCATGATCATGGGTCTACCTTATCACAATTAGGATACACTTTGTTGAAACAACTTATGTTCTTGTCTTCCTCTTCCTTAGTCAAGATATGCATAGGAAAAGGAGATTTGTATTTTGAAAATTATGATGATATGTTCTTAAGATAAGGGACAAGGTCCCTTTGAATTAGGGATTCTTTTCCATTTTCTTTTGTCTTAAACAAGTATGATAGGTTTGCCTTTTTAGGTGGCAAATTTCTAGCCCTTGAATCTCCATTATTTGGTTGATATTATTTGTGTGGGATAGGAATGTTTTGTCCTAATGCCATGTATTATCATACCACTTGCTAGAATTATGAGTGTAGGATATAGATGTTTTTGTCCTAAAGCCTTGTATTATCATGCCACTTGCCAAAATGATGAATGTAGAATCACACCACTTGCTAAATTTTTGTCTTAATGCCATGTAACCTAATCTTTATTATTACATTATTATATCATCACCTAATTTATTTTATTTTATTTTATTTTTCCTCTTGGATTTGGGCTTATTCCTACCCATTTTCTTTGCTTTGGATAAAATTCTACCTTTCTTGGAGGGTTTGGTCACATTTTCATAATTTTTGGGCTATTGGTCCAATTACTATATCCTAGTCCAAGTCTAAGTTTTATTTCTTGCTTAGGTTATCCAATGGCTTGCTAGAAACTTATGTGAAGTGGAAAAACTCTATATGAAGTGTCCATAGGTAAAAGCCCAATGTATGGGTAAAGATTTTAAACTTAGTAACTCTAGTTCTTGAATTAGAAAAAATTACCCTAATTCAATGTTCTTGAAATTTTAAGACCTTTACTTGTTTCTAAAAAATTATCTTCCTTATCCAAGAATTTTGCATCTCTTTAGTATGTTATTTCTAATTTCTTTCCTATTAGGTTTTCCCTCTTTATTTGTTCTCTTAATGTTAGAAACATTTTCTATGCATATACATAAGGTGAAGAATTTCTAAGGATTATATTTCCTTAGATATCTAAAATATTGTCTAATAAATTTTATTTCCTTAATTAAATTTTTATGTACTTTTATCAATAAAAGAAACGAAATTAGGGATGTTACACTGTGGCGTTGACTTGCGTTGACCGAGCTCACAGAGTCTAAATTTCGCAAATTCGAAGTTTTTTTCAAGGTTTTTGTACTCTCCGGACTCATTTCGGGGGTTTATTTTGCCAAATTTGGATCGAAAACGTGGATTTTAGGGTTGTCCAACTTGGTACCCTAACTTTGTGAGTAGATAATTCTTTCTATGACTTGACCTATACTCTTTTTGATCTTTAAATGTGAAATTGATTATATTTATAAGTTATTTACACTTTTATATGTTTATGAAATAAATTAAATTATTTGAATTATTTACAATATGAAATATAGTTCAAGAAGAGTATAGATTTGAAAATGGATTTCTAAACTTATGGTATATTTGATATTACATGTATTTCTCATTAAATAAATATTTATGCACGGGACATTGATTTATAAAGCTATATGATTGCCTCGAGAAAGGGCATGTATATGTGATATACCCTGATTGGGTAATTTTTGACAGATGAGTTGTATTGAGAATGAGATTCTGTATTATACTGAAAGCTCTATTTTGAATTATATGAAATATATGCATATGATAATTTTATGGAGGAATCTTATTAGAAACACTATTTGCTAACGATAGGTGATGTTAGTTTTGGTGCACCTTGATACCTCAGTTAGCAGGGGTGGTGCTAGCATTGTGTGACGGCCAATACACGGGATAGGAAATGTGATGGAGAGCGGGATTCCTCCTATATGGGCGAGTTTTCGACTATATGATATGTAATTTTTCCTCCCTTGCTGTGTGCTTGGGAAATGCCCATATTAGAGTCCCTTCGCGTGTCCTCTTGAATGGTGATAGGGCAAACCTTGGCTGAGATGCTAAGTATAGGCAAATCTTACACCAACAAAGTACGGAAGTGATTGAACTCTGATATGATGGTTCTGATATGGGATCCTTCTAATATTTTTATAAGAAATGTTTTTAATGCATATCAATGTTTGATTAATGATCATATTGTATCATATATGGTTACAGATATTTGAATATGATTTAAACTGAGAATATTTGAAAATGCAGGTCCCATATGGATGTACTTTTGAACTGTAATTTTTGATGTGATAACTTTTAATTTATGAGTACATATATATATTGATCTGTGATATCATAGGAGGTATTATCTACTCACTGAATTGTTAAACTCACTACATGATATTTTCACATTTTTTAGATAAAGATACAGAGGTTGGCCCTGCAGCTACGTGATCAGCTAGGTGTCATATTCTCTGGGTGAGCCTACGTTGTTTCCAATGCTCAAAATTTTTAAAATATTATGTCATTGTAATCTAGAGTATGCTCTGAATGCCACAGGCAGGATCCCTACTTCTGCTGTATTATGGTTTAGTGTAGTTTTGACATGTATAATTAGCTATACTGGAAACTTGTAAACATATGATATTTTCTGGATATGTGATATTGTGAAGCCGTATACAAATAAATAAGGGTAAAGTTATCTGTTAGTTGTGTTATTCACGTTTCATTTACATTGGGGCATGACAAGTTGGTATCAGAGCATTAGGTTTCCTTGTGGGTATCAGAGCAAATGATTCTTTAGTTGGACCTTTAGTATGGATATGAGCTGGACATATTTATACTTCAGATATTGCTAAAGGATTCTATAGGATATTAACTTCCTTTCCATTTTAAGTTTATTAAAGTTCATAGTATAAGGTTTGATTAAATATTATGGTATCTTAAAAAGGTGTTTTGTTCTGTATAGTCGATGATGCTGTGAAGAACTAGAGCGATTACTAGAGAAGCTGTAGATCGTGCACCCTCTATGGAAGAGTCTGCACAATCTATAATTTTAGTACAAAGAGGCCATAGTATAGGCCGACCTAGAGGAAGAGGTAGAGGCCGAGGGTGTGCACGGAGTATGAGAACTTCAAGACATGATGAACATGCCCATGTGTCTAATAGAATTCCTAAGGAGAAAGTAGAACCCCCTTAGGAGCCACATGATAGAATAGCTGATATGATTACTGGCATACATAGGGGTTTAGAGACATTGGCTGGATTTATAGTAGAACAAGGTAGAATGGATGGCCAACCACCAAAAAATGCTCTTGGAGCGCAAGAACTGGGAAGAACGGCTGAGCAAGAGGATAAGTTTACAGGGATTGAGGTGTCATTACCGCAATTCCTTAAGTTGAAACCCTTGACTTTTTCTGGGTCAGATGTTTAGGAAAACCCACAGATATTCATTGATGCTGTGGAACGAGTTCTTAGAGCTTTGGGGTGTTCTCCTAGAAGATCTGTTGAACTAATGTCCTTTCAATTATCAGATGTGGCCCAAGTTTGGTTTGAGACACTTGTACAAGGAAAAACAGTTACTTTACCACCAATGAAGTGGGATGAATTTAAGGAAGTATTTATGAATCGTTTTCAGCCAATGAGTGAAAGAGACAAGAAAGCCAGAGAATGTGAAGAATTAAGACAAAAACCCAACATAACAGTTTTTAAATATGACATCCGTTTTACTCAGTTGTCCAGATATGCACCATATCTGGTTCCTACTGAAAAAGATAGAATTAAGAGATTTGTTTTGGGATTGATACGTCCATTGTTTAAATCGGTGGATCCTCAGATAAATCATTTTGGAACTTATTCAACAGTTGTGGATTGTGTTAGAATGATGGAAACACGAGAGCAAGCAGATATAGATGGTCTAAGAAGAAGAAAACGAGAGCGAGATAGTAATGTTCAGACAAGTTATAATCTTAATGTTAGAGGATTAAGATTCCAAAATCCATAGCTTTTTACTCAAACATCATTTAGTGGCTCTAATAAGACATTAGTTAATATCAATAAGCAAAGAATGAATCAAAGGGATATGAGACCTGTTAGTCAATAGGGTTCAAGCTCAATTCTACCATGTCCCATTTGTGGCAAGCCTTATACTGGACAATGTCGCAGAGAAACTGGTGCATGTTTTAAGTGTGGACAAATGAGTCATTTGATGAGAAATTATCCACAACTATAAAATTTTAGTCAAGCATCAGTACAACCAGCTTCACCCCCTGCATCTGTACCAGCACGACTAAATAGAGCAGTTTTAGTTCAAGCAAGTAATGGTGGTACTGGTAGAGGATTAGGAAGTCGAGGCTGAGAACAAGCTCGAGTTTTTACCTTGACACGATAGGATGCTCAGGCCTCAAATATAGTTATGATAGGTACATTATCAGTATGTTCCTATAAATCATATGTCCTGTTCGATCTTGGTTCTACTCATTCTTACATATCAGCTTGCTTTGCTAAGAAATTGGATAGAAATCCTACTAGTTTATATTGTTCTTTCATGGTTGCTATTCCAATGGGAGAATTCTTATTAGTAAATTATGTGTATAAATCATTCAAGATTTCGATATAAGATAAGGAGACTCTTGTAGATTTGATAGTTCTATATATGGTAGACTTTGATGTGATATTGTGAATAGATTGGTTGTCATCATGCCATGCCATTCTAGACTGTCACATTAAGGTGATTAAGTTTAATATTCCTAGAGAATCTTCCTTCTTGATTCAAGGAGATCGTAGTGAGGTTCCTAGTAACTTAATCTCAGCTCTAACAATTCATAAGTTATTACAAAAAGGATGCCAAGGGTATTTGGTAGTAGTTAAAGATGTTGATATGAAGTACACCAAGGTAGAGCAAGTTTCAGTGGTTATGGAATTTCGTGATGTGTTTCTTGATGAGTTGCCAAGGTTACCCCCAGAATTAGAAATTGAGTTCAGTATTGATTTACTTCCTGGAACTCAACTAGTGTCTATACCCTCATATAGGATGGCACCGACTTAGCTCAAGGAATTGAAAAACCAGTTACAAGACTTGTTAGACAAGGGATTTATACGCTCTAGTACTTCTCCTTGGGGTGCTTCGGTTTTATTTGTGAAAAATATCCTACATTAGGACAAAATATCTATATCCTACATTCATAATTTCAGCAAGTAGGCAATAATACATGGCATTAGGACAAAACAACTATATCTTATATTCATAATTTCAGCAAGTAGGTAATAATACATGGTATTATGACAAAACATTTTTATCCTACAAAAATAATTTCAGCCAAGTATGGGAGACTCAAGGGCTGAAAATTTGCCACCTAGAAAGGCAAATCTATCATACTTGAGTAAGATAAAAGAGAAAAAAGAAATGAATCCCTAAATCAAAGGGACTTTGTCCCTTGTCTTAAGAACATTTTATCATGATTTTCAAAATAAAAATCTCATTTTGCTATGTATATCTTGACTAAGGGAGAGGAAGACAAGAACATGAGTTGTCTTTTTCCAAAAAACAACCAAGTGCATCCTAATTATGATAAGGTAGACCCATGATTATGTGAGGTGAACAACTTGATAGTTTATTTAAGTAAAATCCACCTTTATAACATTATAATTTCGTCCAAGTGAGGGAGAGGAAAAATAGAATCAAGGTAGAGTGAGGAAAGGAGAGAAAGAGAGGAGAAGAGAGGAAGGAAGAAGAAGGAGAAGTCTAGAGGACTAAGTACTCAAGGTAAGTTAGCTTAATCTCCACTTGAATCCATCTTTTCTCTTCATTCTTAGGGTTCAAAACTCACCCTCCTTCTCTTATTTAAGCTGCTAGAAAAGTTAAAGGAAGGGAGGAATCTTGCTACTTCCTTTAAGAGGAAATAAGAAAAAGAATTCACTAAGTGAGTTAGGGAGATCTTTAGGCAGGTTTAACAATATCTCTTTTTGAAGAGAAGCTTTGAAATTTGTAAAATTTATATGGTATTTTGATATTAGAACTTTGATAAAATTTATAATATTTTCTAATTTAATGATTGGCCATGGATGTTGCTATATCATGTTAAATGTTAATCTTGCATGTGATGGATGTTTTAAATACTTCGGTTGGTATGGAAAGTTCTATATGGATATGGCTATGGGTGGCAAAAATTTAGGGCTTTTTTGCTGCTGTTATGTATATTTGAATATGGTAAAAATGGATGGAAGATGGTTTGGTTGGTAAATTAAGTATGGTATTAAACACCTAGGGTAAGACCATGAGAAATATCTGTTGAGAAACACCCTAAGTGATGCATAATTTGATTCTATTTTTCTTTTGAAGTGGATGATGGAATATGTTAAATTAAGTAAGAAATATAATTAAATGTTGAGATGAGTAATTCTATGGTTAGGTGAAAATTTAGAAGAAAAATGGACGATGAATTAATAAAAGGATGAACTAGAACTTTAGGAAAGGCTAGGCTAAGGAAATTGGATTTCGGAGTAACCAGAGAAGCTTTTATTTTTGAAATTCTCGGAAGAATTGGTTCGTAACTAAAACAAATGGTTAACATAAAACATGTTGATATATGTCTCATAGATTTTTAGCCACTGAAATCACCCAATTTGAAGTTCTAATGAGAGAGATATGGTTCCATTAGTAAGTAGTGGTCAAAAAATGGTTAACCAAGGAAGAATATGTTAAGTATGCTTTTGTGTTTGAATTTATGGGCAGAATATGTTGGGAATTAAAGGAAATTTTAAACTTAATAAATATAGATATCTGTCGCACAAATCTATGGGCTCTGAAATCATTTAATTTGGAGTCCATATGAGGGAGATATGGCTAATTAATGAGTACATGTCAGAATCAGTTTAGAATCCATGGTGGTAAATTTAAGCGTTTTTGTTTTCGATTTTTTGGAAATAATTTGTAAAGAATTTGAAGAAATGATAAACATAAAAGTTGTAGATAATTGTTTTACCTTTTTATCCTCAACTAGAGTTCTTATGAGAGAGATATGGTTGAATTAGTAAGGAAAGGTCAGAAAACATGGCTAGGTCGTGTTCTGGGTTGCTTCAGTACGGGTAGGCCATATTCAGGGTTGTTTTTTAGTACATTTGAAATATTTTTCAAGCATGGCCGTGTCCCAGAACATGGCCAAGCTGTGTTGAGTGCTTGTAAAACTTATTTTTAACATTTTTCTATCCTAAATGAACCTCATTAACTATAGGGTAATAATAGAAATTAAATTAGAGAAAAATGTCCTAAAACAATTTGTGAGAACATGTGTTGGATATGATATAAGCAGGAGGAAAGTAACTAGAGGCCAAGAATAAAAAAATAAAAAGATAAAAATAATATTTTAAAAGAACAAGACTCTTATAAATGGAAATAATAAATAACTAGTGTATGTCCTAGCCATTGCCATTGCCATTGCATGAACTCCTTACCATCTTAAGTGTGTTATTTTAACATGGAAATAATTTATAAAGTAATATTCGAAAATGGTTATGATCATGACATGTTTGCATTTTACCAATTATTTTTGGTAGTGATTATGCTTTCATGATAAATTATGGCATGTGAGTATAATGAATATACTTATTATTGAAATCATATTTTTAGCTATTAACATGAAAAGAAAAGAAAAGAAAATAGACGAGCACGGTCACATGGCGGTCCGTGTGGTGCACCAGTAGGGGACGCCTAACTAACGGCTGTGATTATTGTAACGACCGTTTTTTTATATATATAGCGACTGATAATGCATTCCAAGCAGCAAACCATACACAATTATATAAGTAGCTAATATTCCATCATCATAATATTCGAACTACATCAGAGATTAATATTTATACGTAAGCGACACTGAGCCACATAACTACATCAACTTAACATTGAAACCTATAGCGCACATCTCCCCTGGGTGTAAAGGGTGGAGGAGGTGGTGCTGGCATCGGGATCTGCATAAGGCATCGCCATCCACTGAATCTCTATGACCAAGTGCACGGAAGCATCTAGCATAACGTTTGCTCTTATTTGAACATAACACCAACAATAATGAGAACGGAAGTTCCCAAAAGGTTTAACATTAAAAGCATCATACAGTAAATAAGAAAATCATAGTGCTATGTCCAACTGTATAAACTACAGAAAACATTTTCTCTTTGTATATGGTGAAATAACAATAATGTATAGCATGCTTTCATATTCAATAGACAAGTTATGCATCAATATCAGGCATGTATAATAACCAGGTTATACTTCAATATTATGCTTGTATATATATATATATATATATATCTTTGCAGTGCTTCTATGCATGGCGATCATCTGCAGCCACTAGTTCTATAACCACTGACTTATCGTCTGTAGCCACATCTCCACACTCAGTGACTAATCGTCTGTAGCCACATCTCAACCATATACATTATCATGATATAACCATGTATGCATCAAAAAACTCACCTTTTTCATCATGCTTGCCATCCACAATCAACTTCGTCTCTTCATACAATTACCATCTAATAACCCCTCTATCGTCATATAATAATGTACACAACATATTCTTTAATCATCATAATCATCACAATAGGATTATGCATTAACCAAGCACATCACTAATATCTTGCATAATATCATCACCACATCATTTAACAAATATGTATTAATACACTTACTAACAATGCATACCTTATATCATGTAATCCTCATGCATTGATATATTAACATAGGCATCAAATCAACATGCATTTCATCCATACATTGTACATATATCTCATATGTAGTTCACTTACGTATATCTCATAATAAAAGAATGGAATTAACACTACAATGCATCATACATATATCTCCTATGCAATTTACTTACATATGTCTCATCCATACATAACAAATTCACTTGCATAGGTCTTATTAAGATGTATTTTTATCTATACATTAAACATACATCTCAATATGTGACTTAATTTTCCATAATAAAAGGATGGAATTCACACTACAATGCATCACTAAAAGGTATTTGTTTGTATTATGGTTCCCCTTAACATCATCCATTCATTGGAGTTCATTTAGAGCATTTAAAATGCAAAGCAGAGCAAATCCATCCTCAAACACAGCCTGGCCATGTCACTAAGCATGTCCATGCTTCAAGTTGTGCAAACTATGCTGAAAAATCATGAAACAGCTCGAAGCACGGTTAAGCTGTGTCACCAAGCACAGCCATGCTTCGGGTTTTTTTGCATTCCATATTTCTATCCAACCAGACTTTCTTTCACAAAAAAGACCATAACTCCCTCATTTTAACTTCGATTAAGGTGATTTTAGTTTCTATGGAAATCCAAGACAATTATCTACAAATTTTACGTTTACCACTTTAACAAATTAGAAACAAAAATAGGTGAAAAAATTGTTCAAAAATAGCGTCGTGACTTTGTGCGTTAGATCTGACCTTTCTTCACTCATCAGGGGATATCACTTTCATTTCAAATCCAATTAAGGTGATTCTAGAGGCATTAGAAAGATAATAAACAGTGATACAACTCATCTTTTGAACAAAGTTCCAAATTCAACATAAATCATAACCAATAGAATCAACCATTCAAAGCATCGATTTTCACCCCTTTCAGGCCAATTTGAGTAAACACATGTATGATCTATGCATCCAAACTCTCACTTTTCATAGCTAAACATAAATCTGCATCTTGCATCATCAAACTAGGATATATGAAACACTTATAAATCATTCAAAATATATGAAATTCCATGGAAAGATTAATGTTAAACCTACCAAAACTAGAGATTCTAAGCCTCCTTGGATTTTCTCCTCTTAATCACTTCTCTCTTTTTCCTTTCCTTACAAATTTCTTGGACCTTCACCTTTGTGCATTTCTCTCTCCTCTCTCTCTCTTTCTTCTTTTCCTTCCTCTCCTTCTCTCGGTCTCTCTCTCTTCTCTTCTTTTCCTTGGCCGATACCTCCCTTCTCCCTTGATCTTTTTCTCTCTTTTGGTCTACTTCTTCTCCAAGCCAAGACTTTCTCTTCAAGTCAAGGCTTACTCTCTGAGCCAAGACTTCCTCTCGAAGCCAAGGATAAGATTTTTTTTATTCTAAATCTTTTCCAACAAGCTTAGTCGACTTTTTCTTCAAGTCAAGGGAAAAGATTATTTAAATCCAAGTTTCTCCAACAAGCCAACCCTTCCCTAACTAATGCACCCTAAAAGCTTAACAATAACGAGATTGACACTCCATTACATTGCAACTAGACCCTTGACTAAGGCCTTGTTTGGCTTCCTCAATTTCTCCAAATGCTTTAATTCCTCTTTATCCTTTTTCTAAGGTTTCATTGATGTTACTTTTCATTCTCTTTCCTTCCTTTCACCATTGAGAATTATTTTCATTTATTAAAATTTAGGATGTTACAATTATGCTAACAAGAAAAGAAAGAGAAAGTGTGCCATGTCGGGCGGAGTGAGAAAAGTAGAAAATACTCACCCTGATCGAGGTAGCTTGATATGAAAATAAGTTGATAGCCATCATATGATATTCTAAAAATAATTATTCATGTCATACATGTCATTACTGTATGATTTTCATGTGCATAGATATAGTGTATTCATGTGATCTAAGATATTTGTTATAACTAATATAGATGAATATGACATGAGAGCAATATTGATGATGATTAGGATTTATTATTGAACCTAATGATATTTAATTCTCACTATATTTTCATATCATGTTCAGAAAACTAGTTATGCATATTTTTCTATGGCTCTTCCTTTTATTGCACGTTGGATCGAGTTACTCTATGTTGGGCAGATCCCATAAATTAATAAGGTGTTTGTGGTCAAGTTCGCTAAGATCCCGATGAAGATGCAACCACCCGCACCAGTATCTTTGAAATTGGTCAATGTGGATGAATAAGATGTAGATATTTATGTGTTTGATTTTTGTATGGATGCTTTGATTAATGATGTGTATGTGAACTTAGAATTGTATCAGTGTTAATGGTAGACCTTAAACCTTGATTATGCTTGGTTAAATTAATTGAACATTATTATGAGTTAAGTAATTAGAAGTAAATAAGTAATGACTTTATGAGACTTTAAAAATATATATATATTTTTAAAAAATGAAGTTGTTACACAATTGGTATTAAAGCAGGTCGATCCTAGTTGGCCAGTGGATGGGTGGTTATCTGAATCGATCTTATAGTGTCTTGAGTATGTTTCTGGTTATGTTGTGTGGGGGATCAATGATTTTATATAGGTAAGAAATTACTAGTGTTTCCTATCTATATGCTAAGGTGGTGTTATGACTACTGTAAATATTTTTGAACTAACTATTGGACTTGATCACCTCAATAGCAGCATAAACTCTATTTTTGCCACAATAGGATATGGCACCACCAAGAAACCCTGCAAACAATGTAGAAGAAACCTTGCATTACTTGGCTACAACAATTCAAGACCAAGTCAGAGCCACCAATCAAATTAAGCAACATCTCCAGCACAGTAACAACCTGAATGGAGAAAATAATGTAAACAACCGAATGGCTAAAAATGATAATGGCCTATCTGAGTTCCTGAGAATTAGACCACCTTCTTTCCAAGGTGGCTATGATCCAACGGTAGCCAAAAGGTGGATAAGGGAATTGGAGAAGATGTTTGAGGTGATGGGTTACACTAATGAGCAGTAGGTTATCTTTGCTGCATATATGTTGAACAATGAAGTTGAGTGTTAGTGGCGAGGGGCTAGAGAGCTGCTAACTTATCAGAGGAAGCAGATCACCTAGCAGATGTTTAAGGATATTTTTATGGAAAAGTACTTTCAAAAAATTTTGTGAACTGAGAAAGAGATTGAATTTCTCCAACTTAAAAAGGATAACATGCCAGTTGACCAATACATCGCTAAGTTCGAGGAGTTGTATAAGTTCTTTTCTTATTTGAGGTTTAACCCTGATGAAGCATGGAAGGCTGTTAAGTTTGAAGCAGGACTGAATGTAAAAATCAGGAATGCAGTTATAGCCTTAGAAATAAGGGAATTTTTTCCCTTGATAAATAAATCTAGACTTTTGGAGAAGAGTTTAAGGGCAGTGGAAGACGAGAAGCAGAGGAGAAACTTATGGAAGAGGAAGAAAAGTTTCCTCAACCCTGGAAAAAATGTGAGGGGAAGTGGATATGGAACTGGTAAGAGGCCATTGACTGTGGGTCCCTGACCTTTCCAACACGACCTCGCCATAGTCAAGTACACTAAGTGCGGATGTATGCATGCTAACCGACCATGTTACATGGGACTAGATGTTTGTTTCAAATGCCGACAGAAGGGTCATTTTATGAAGAATTGCCCACAAAATGTGGGAAAGCAGTCAGAACAGAGGCCTCAGGTGAAAGGAAGGGTTTTCACCTTAAGCGGCCAAGAGGCACCTCAATCCTTTAAAATGATTCAAGGTACGTGCTACATTTATGGATTTGCTCTTATGGTGTTGTTTGACTCTAGTGCTAGTCATTCATTTATATCGAAAGAATGTATTAGGGAGTTTTAGTATCCTATTTTTAAAATCCCCTATAAGCTATCTATAGTAACTCCCACAAGGGAAAGGGTATTAACTTTCTCTGTATGTAAAGATTGTCAGGTCACCATCTAAGAGAAAACTTTTTTTGTAGACCTCGTCTGTCTACCTTTAAGAGGTATTGATGTCATTCTCTGGATGTCTAGAAATCAGGTCTTGCTAAATTGTTGCACAAAAACTATTGAATTTCTACCTCCTACTCCACAAGAGGAAATGCAGTTATTGATGCTAAATGCCAATCAAGTAAATCGAGAGTTGAAGAGTGGAGTACTTAGTTACATTCTCTTGTGTTTATCAAACTTAGAAGTCGAATTGAAGTTTAATGAAATTCCAATAGCTAATGAGTTTCCTGAAATATTTCCACCAGATATTCCAGACTTACCTCCCGAGAGAGAGATAGAGTTCTCTATTGATCTCCTATTTGGGGTAGGGCCTATCTCTATTGTACATTACAAAGTGGCCTCGAAGGAACTACAGGAACTCAAGAAACAGTTGGAGGAATTGTTAGACAAGCAATTCATTAGACCGAGTGTATGACATTGGTGAGATTTTGTATTGTTTGTTAAGAAGAAAGACGGAAGTATAAGACTATGCATAGATTACAGAAAGCTAAATAAGGTGACTGCAAAAAATAAGTACCCTCTCCCTACGATAGATGATTTATTGGATCGACTGAAGAGAGCCTTCATCTTTTTTAAAATTGACTTGAGATCGGGATACCATGAGATTAGGATCAAGGAGGAGGAAGTACCAAAATCAACCTTCAGGGCTAGGTATGGGCACTATGAGTTTCTCGTAACACCTTTCAAGTTGACAAATGCACCTGTAACTTTCATAGATTACATGAATCGCATTTTTCGACCCTACCTAGATTAATTTGTGGTAGTGTTCATTGATGACATCTTAATATACTCTAAGAGTGAGAAAGAACATGGATAATATCTCTGAATCATGCTACAATTGCTGAAAGAGAAAAAGTTGTATACCAAATTGGAGAAGTGTGAATTTTGTTGACAGAGGTGAAGTTTCTCGACATGTCATCTCCAATAGAGGGGTAGCCGTAGACCCTAGCAAGATGGAAGTAGTGATTCAGTGGGAAAGACTAAAGACGGTTACAGAAGTTAGAAGTTTCTTAGGTTGGTAAATTAAGTATGATCTTAAACACCTAGGGAAATACTATGAGAAATTTCTATTGTGAAACACCCTTAGTGATGCATGATTTGATTCTGTTTTTCTTTTGAAGTGGATGATAGAATATGTTAAATTAAGTAAGAAATATAATTAAATATTGAGATGAGTAATTCTATGGTTAGGTGGAAATTTGGAAGAAAAATGGAAGATGAATTAAAAAAAGGATGAACTAGAACTTTAGGAAATTCTAGGCTAAGAAAACTAGATTTTGGAGTAACCAGGGAAGTTTCTGTTTTTAAAATTCTGGGAAGAATCGGTTAGGATTAAAAGAAATGATTAACATAAAAAATGTAGATATATGTCTCACAGATTTTTAGCCACTAGAATCACCCAATTTGAAGTTTAAATGAGGGAGATATAGTTCGATTAGTAAGCAGTGGTCAAAAAATGGTTAATCAAGGAAGAATATGTTAAGTATGCTTCTGTGTTTGAATTTTTGGGCAAACTATGTAGGGAATTAAAGGAAATTGTTAAAATAATAAATATAGATATATGTCTCATAGATCTATAGTCTCTGAAATCACATAATTTGGAGTCCATATGAGGGAGGTATGGTTGATTAATGAGTAGAGGTCAGAATTAATCTAGAATCCAAGGTGGTAAATGTAAGCATTTTTGTTTTCAATTTTTTAGGAATAATTCATAAGAAATCTAAAGAAATTATAAACATAAATGTTGTAGATAAGTGTCTTAAAATTTTATAGGCTTTGGAATCACCTCTATTGGAGTTCGTATGAGGGAGATATGATTAAATATGTGAGGAAAGGTCACAGAAGGTCGTGTTTTGGGTTGGTTCAGCATCGGTAGGCCGTGCTGAGGGCTGTTTTTGAGTACATTTGAAGTATTTTTCAAGCATGGCTGTATCCTAGAACATCACTAGGCTTTGTTGGGAGTTGGTAAATGAACCTCATTAACTATAAGGTAATAATAGAAACTAAATTAGAGAAGAATGCCCTATAAAATTTGTGAGAACATGTGTTGAAAATTATATAAGTAGGAGAAAAGTAACTAGAGGTCAAACATAAAAAAATGAAAGATGAAAATAATATTTTAAAAGAACAAGACTCTTATAAATGGAAATAATAAATAACTAGTGTATGCCCTAACCATTGCTATTGTATGAACTCCTTACCATCTTAAGTGTGTAATTTTGACTTGAAAATATTTTATAAAGCGATTTTCAAAAATAGTTAGGATCAAGACATGATTGCATTTTACCAATGATTTTTTGTAGTGATTAAACTTTGATGATAAATTATGGGATGTGAGTATAATGAACATACTTGTTATTGAAATCATATTTTTGGCTATTAACATGAAAAGAAAAGAAAAGAGATGAGCACGGTCACATGGCAGTCTGTGTGGTGCACCAGTAAGGGACGCCCTACTAATAGCTATGATTATGCTAATGAGAAAAGAAATAGAAAGTGTGGCATGTCGGATAGAGTCAGAAAAGCCTGTATTGGAGAGTAGAAAATACTCATCCTGACTGGGGTAATTTGATATGAAAATAAGTTAATAGCCATTATATAATATTATGAAAGTAGTTATTTATGTCATACATGTCATTACTGCATGATTTTTATGTGCATAGATAAAGTGCATTCATGTGATCTAAGATATTTGCTGTAGCTTTTACAGATGAACATGACATGATGAGTAATATTGATGATGATTATGATTTATTGTTGAACCTACTAGGATTTAATTATCACAATATTTCTAAATCATGTTCAGAAAACTAGTTATGTAGATTTTTCTATGGCTCTGGCTTTTAGTGCACGTTGGATCGAGTTACTCTATGTTGCGCAGATCTCAGAAATTAATAAGGTGTTTGTGGTCGGGTTGGTTAAGATCTCAGTGAAGGTGCAACCACCCGTACCCATATCTCCAAAATTGGTCAACATGGATGAATAAGATGTAGATATTTATGTGTTTGATTTTTGTATAGACGTTTTGATTAATGATGTGTATGTGAACTCATAATTGTATCAGTGTTAATGGTAGACCTTAAACTTTGATTATGCTTGGTTAAATTAATTGAACATTATTATGAGTTAAGTAATAAGAAGTAAAAAAGTAATGACTTTATTGGACTTTGCAAATACATATATTTTAAAAAATAGAGTTGTTACATCACTCCCATTAGTTGATAGAGATAATGGCATTGAAAATTTAGTTGAGATAGATATACAACCATTTGTTGAAATTACTGATAAGGCAATAGTTGAATTAAGACGATCTCAAAGAATCTGTAAACCTGCAATACCAAATTATTACATTGTTATTTGTAGGAATTTGAAACCGATGCTGTTAATGGAGTAGATCCAACATCCTTTCAATAAGCAATGTCAAGCCCTTACTTCTCTAAATGGTTTGTGGAGATGAATGATGAAATTACCTTAATGTATATTAACCAAGTGTAGGAGCATGTTGAATTAAGAAACGAGTATAAACCTGTTAGTTGTAAATGGGTTTTTAAGAATAGATGAGGGGCTATTGGTGAAACTGAAAGGTATAAAGCCAAACTTGTAGCTAAAAGCTATAACCATAAATAAGGGACTGATTACATGAAGACCTTCTCTCGAGTCTCGACTAAAGACTCTTTCAGAGTTGTCATGACTCTTATTACTTTTCGACATTGAATTTCACCATATGGATGCCAAGATTACATTTCTAAAAAGAGATTTACATGAAGAGGTGTACATGACTCTAGGTAGTGATATTTGAGGTTTGATGAGGTAATCGCCTCAATTTGGATTTATTGAGATTGCTTCAAATTAATGCATCTATCAAAAAGGTTTAATGGGAGAAGCTTTGTTATACTTGTGCTATAGGTTATTGACATCCTATTAGCTAGTAATTCAATAAATTTTTTGAATGAGACAAAACACATGTTATCATGCAATTTGATATGAAAAATTTTGGTGAGGCCTTTTTTGTTCTTAGGATACAAATCCATCATTATAAGTCTCATGGAATTCTTCGATTATCTCAAGCAACCTATACTGAGCGAGTCCACAAGATATTTAGGATAGAGTCTTACACTTCCTGTATTGCGTCTATTCAAAAAGGTGAAGGGCTGTCTAAATCACAATATCCTCAGAATGACACTGAGAGAGCTAAAATAGATAAAGTTCCATATGATTCTGCTATTGGCAGCCTTATTTATGCTTAAGTAGACACTCGTTTGGACATAGATTTTTCTTGAGATATTTAAGAAATCTTAGCAAGGATTATTGGAGGGTTACAAAGAAAGCTATGAGGTATTTACAGGGTACAAAGCATCATATGTTGATTTTAGAAAGTCTGATCCCTTTGAAATTATGAGATATATGGATACAGACTATGCATCCTATCTTGATAATCATAAATTGACTTTTGGATACATCTTCATGATGTTTGGAGGAGTTCTTTCATGGAAGAGTGTCAAACAAGCACTCATAACTACCTTAATTATGGAAGCATAGTGCATCACTTATTATGAAGCCACCTGTTAGGCTGTATGGTTGAGAAAAATTATATCTGGTATGCATTTAGTTGATTTCATATCAAGACCTTTAACCATTTATTGTGATGGTTTATCTGCTATGTGCTTCTCTCAAAATCATAAGAATTCTAGTTGTACCAAACATTCCGTATTAAATTCTTGTTTGTTAGCGAGAGAAAATTGCTGAATCATAAACTTATTTCATTTACATTTTTTGTGAACCAATGCTAGTAGATATGTTGACCAAAGGTTTACTCGTGAGAGTATTTAAGAAATAACACAATTTGATGTCATAATCGAAAACCTCCAATTTCAAGAGTTCTTGATTTCAAAATTTTGGGGATTCTTTGAAGTTATTCATAACTTACAATTAAGTTCAGATGAAAAACTAATTTATAATACAATATTGTTAGTCTTGCTATGATACTATTTGCTAACAGTATTCTTGATGATGATTCATCAATGTCTGTTAGACATTTATTATATAAAGATGGGAATAGAGGTATTGTATTTTGTTTTTAGGGTTAGCTTTTCAAATCATACATAATGATTATTTATACCTAAAAATCATTTTCTCTCAAATTAGTATTATGATAGGAAACTAATTGACCACTAAGGGATTGCAATTGGGTCATCTATTTAATGGGCTTATTTGCAATCCAGCCTATCATAGATTATGTACAATTAATTACAACCTAATATGTTATGAGCTTAGCACTAATAACTTAAGTATGTTAATGTACAATAATTAATTAATGTTAATCTATAATTTATAATTAATAAAATTAATTGAACAATAAGTTGATCTGATGTATTTGAATTCGACATGCCTATTAAGTTAGATAGATTACTTTTTGTTTTGATTTTAAAGATGGGGGCTGGGAAGTGAGAGTAGGACTTAGTTAAGGAAATTTCATTCCTGCTATGAATTTTCAACAAATTTTTTTATTCTGCAAAATTTTTGACCAATTACCAGTTGGTACCAAATAATTTATTGTTTTAGTAAAATTTTCTAACTAATTAATTGGTCAAAATTTGTTAAAATATTAGAAAAAAAGATCAATTGTTTAAACGGTCAAGCTTAAGGCAAGAAGGTGCTTTACCTAGTCATGCAGAGACTAACCCCAAAAAACATATTAAAGCCATTCATTTGAAGATTGGCAAGGTAGCAAAAGAACGTGAAAGAAAGTAGTGGGTGGAGAAGAGAAAAGAGTCGGTATCTTTTGAAAAACCAATTAAACCTACTAAGAAAGAAGTCAAATAAGAAATAGAGAAGCCCAGAAGTAAATTGTTTCCCGACAACACACTACCATATAAAACTCAACCTCATTTTCCTCAAGCACTTTAGAAGCAAAAACTAGACAAATGATTTTTTAAATTTCTAAAGGTATTCAAAAAGTTATACATTAACATACCATTTCCAAAGGCTCTAGCTTAGATGCCTAGTTCTGTAAAATTCATGAAGGAAATTCTATAAAAGAAAACTAGAAGACTTTGAGATTGTGGTACTTACTGAGGAGTGCAGTGTAATTTTGCAAAAGAAGCTACCCACTAAGTTGAAGGATCTAGGTTATTTTACTATACCTTGAACTATAGGAGAATATTTTACATGTAAAACTCTTTTTGATTTGGCTGCCTCTATTAATCTAGTGCCTATTTATGTTTTTAGGACTCTTGGACTAGGTAAAGTTAGGCCTACATTTGTCTTTCTTTAATTGATTGACAGATCCATCAAGTATCCAAGAGACATCATTGAGGATGATCTAGTTAAGGTGGGGAAATTCATCTTCCTAATAGATTTTATGGTGTTCGATATGGAAGAGGATGATGAGATCTTTATCATACTGAGGCGCCCCTTCCTAGATAATGCTAAGGCATTAATAGATGTTGAATAAGGATAATTGATTTGAAGATTTCAAGATGAAGAAGTAACATTAGATGTCTCCAGCACCTAGATGAGGACATATATTTCAGAATTGATGTTGTTGATGAATGCATGAGGTCAGTATTATGTGATAACCACCATGTTGAACTATCAAAGGCATGCTTGGTGGGAGTTTCTTAGATTAAAGGCCCAGAAATCAATGATTGTATTTAATATGTCCAAGCTAATTCATACCTAGACCATTTAAAGACTTAGGAGTCTAAGGTACACTACCTGTTCCTTCCATTATAAAGCCCCCACTCTTGAGCTTAAGCAATTACCTGAGATATGCTTATTTGAGAAATAATTCTACATTACCTTTCATCATATCTACTGTTTAGGAGATGATCAAGTAGATAAACTACTGAGGGTTTTAAGGAAACACAAAAAGGTTATTGGATGGACCATTAGTGATATCAAGGGAATCAGTCCCTCTTTATGTATGTATAAGATTCTAATGGAAGAAAGTGCCAAACTCACTATTAAGCACCAGAGGAGATTGAATCCAAGTATGAAAGAGGCGGTGAAGAAAGAAATGCTGAAGCTTCTTGACATTGGAATTATCTACCCTATTTTATATAGTTCTTGGGTGAGCCTAGTTCAAGTGGTACCTAAGAAAAGTGGGATGACTATGATAAAAAATGAGAAAATAAGCTTATTCCTTCCAGGGTAGTTATAGGATAAAGGATATGTATAGATTATAGGAAGCTCAACAAGGCTACAAGGAAGGATCACTTTCCACTCCTCTTAATCAATCAAATGCTTGATAGATTAATAGGTCATACCTACTACTATTTCTTTGATCAGTATTCAAGCTACAATCAAATCACAAAAGCCCTTAAGTATAAAAGACAAGACTACATTCATCTATCTATATGGTACCTTTGTATATAGATGCATGCCTTTTGGATAATGTAATGCTCTAACAAGTTTTTAAAGGTGTATGATGGCCATATTCTTTATCATAGTGGAAACATATATGGAGGTCTTCCTGGATGACTTCGTTGTTTTCAGGAATTCTTATGATGAATACCTGAAGCATCTAGTTCTTGTGCTACAAAGGTGTAAGGAGACCAACCTAGTACTTTATTGGAAAAAATGCCACTTCATAGTTCACGAGAGTATAGTCTTGCGACATAAATTTTTTGTACAAGGCATTGAGGTTGATAAGGAAAAGATTGCCACCACAACCACCTACTACAATTAAAGGAGTTAAGAGTTTCTTAGGTAAAGTAAGGTTCTATAAGAGGTTCATTAAAGATTTCCCAAAAATCACCAAACCTTTGTATGGCTTCTACTAAAAGATGCTCAATTTGATTTTAGCAAGTAGTGTCATGATGCTTTTCAAAAATTGAAGCAAACCCTTATCAACACATCCATCATTATAGAGCCTGACTAATCACTTTCCTTTGAGATTATGTGTGATGCCAATGATTTTTCCATAGAATTAGTGTTGGGGTAGAGGAAAAAAGGAGTCCTACATACTATTTACTATGCCAGCAAGTCATTAGACAGTGCCCAAATAAACTATGCCACCATAGAAAAGGAGCTATTAGCAACAATCTATGTTTTTGACAAATTCATATCTTATCAAATTGGGTCCAAGCCTAGATTGATCAAATAGGTTTTACTCCTTTACGGATTTTGTTTAGAGATAAAAATGGTATAGGGAATCTAGTGGCAGATCACCTCTTTAGGCTTGAGACTACACAAGAAAATAGGGATATTGAAATTCTTATTGATGAATCCTTCCCAAATGAACAACTGCTTGCACTTATTACTAAGTCTAAACCACGGTGTAGTCATATAGCCAACTATCTAGTGGCTGTGATCCTACTTTATTAGCAATCAAGCCAATAGAGGAAGAATTTTCTTTCCACTGTGAAACACTATTATTGGGAGGACCTTTATTTATTTAAGCATTGATAAGATTCTATCATAAGGAAATGGATGCATGAAAAAGAGGAACCAAGCATTCTCCACCACTACTATTTTTTTGAGTATGGTGGGCATTTTGCTCTCAACATAATGGTAGTTAAAGTTCTCTAATCAAGTTTCTACCACCTTTCTCTGTTTAAGTATGCTAAAGCATTCATACTTGCTTGTGATAAGTGCAAGAGAACAGGTAATATTACCGATTGCTATCATGGTATATCACCGATTGCTAAAACATCGTAGAAGTAGAGGTTTTGATGTTTAGAGTATAGATTTCATGGGACCATTCCCCTCTTCCTACTTTAATTAGTATATCCTAGTGGCTATAAATTGTTTTGAAATGGGTTGAAGCCATGCTATATCCTACTAATGACTCTGGAGTGGTGATTAATTTCTTTTGAAATCCTTAGAGAATTAATCAATGATGGAGGTACTCATTTATGCAATAGGTATCTAGACTATCTTCTTGCCAAATATAATCCTTAGACCAATGGACAAGTTGAGATTTCTAATAGAGAGTTGAAGTGGATTTTTGAGAAGAGTGTTGACTATAACAGAAAAGACTAGTCCAAAAATCTTAATGATGCCATTTAGGTCGACTAGATAGCTTTCAAAACCCTTAGTGCATCACCATATCAGTTAGTGTTTGGAAAAGCTCGTCATCTCCTTGTGGAACTGAAACATTAGGCATACTGGGCAACAAGGAAGCTAAATTTTGATATAAAGGCATCAAGTGAAAAGATACTCTTACATTTGAATGAGCTAGAAGAATTTCGCCTAGAGGCATATAAGAATGCTAAAATTTACAAAGAGAAAACCAAAAAGTGGCATGATTAGAACACAATCAGGCATGAATTCAATCCAAGTCAAAAAGTTTTACTATTCAACTGCATGTTGAGTGTAACACCATATTTTTTTTGCTTTTTATCACAATTCTCATAACAATATATATTTGCATAAATACCCATATATGTATATTACAAATCTCACATAAGTATTCATAATACAATATTTGTCATAATTACAATACAAATACAAAAGTCCCCATACAGCACACCAACCTTAAAACACAAAGGGTGAGGAGGTGGTGTTGACATTGGGATCTTTACAAGCAACGCTGTCCATGAAAGCATCTCACTTCCTTTTATCGGAACATAACACCACAAAATAGTGAGAACATGGTTCCCAGTAGTCTTAACCTTTTATAATAAAATGTGTAAAAACAGATATTATGTTCAGCTGTATAAACTACAGAAAATATCAAGCTTTTATAATAAAATCATAACTGTTAATACACCTGCCTCACTCGGCGATCTGGCACACTCAATGCATGAAAAACATAACTCTTCATGTTGCGCAATGCACATCGCATGCCATAGCTATAAAATCACACATTTTCACTCATTGCTTCTCTTTTATTCTCATTTACTTCTCTTTTATTCTCATTTGGTTGGGTGGCCTCATCGGCTCACTCAGGCTAGTAGGGCGTCCCCTACCCGGTACCGTCACAGCCATACAACCCACCGATAATCATCGATGTCCACTCAAGTCAAGTGCAATGCATATGCACCAAGCAACTCATTGCAAGCTTTACGCTTGTCAATCAATAATAAATGCAATGCAAAAATATCATTTTCATGCTCAATGAGTTACAAATATACATCACAACTCTTACCATGAGCATATTTCAAATCCTATGTTCAATAGGTATTTCCATCTACATCACTCTTTCAAAATATCTCAAATCAATATTCAATGTAGCCCTTTTGAAATCAAGTAAATAAAATAATAATGTGGTGATATAAAACCATCACTTTAGAAGTATTTCTCTTGGTCAATTGGTTTCTAAAATCCCTTCAACAAACAAGGTTCTTTTTCCTATAGAAAACAGTGAAAAATAAGATTTTCCAGTCTTAAACACGGCCATGAAACTCAGAACACGGCTGGACCGTGTTCTGTGACCTTCCCTCACTAATCAGACCATAACGCTCTCATTTCAACTCCGATTAAGGTGATTTCGGTGTCTATGTAAAGTTAAGACAATTACCTACAACTTGGAGGTTAAAAATAGTTTCTAATTCCTTATTGATTAGTCCCAGAAATTCAAACACTAAGGCACTCATATTTACAAATTCTGGATTCCAGACTCTTCAGGTTTTGTGACCTTTCCTCACTAATCAGAACATAACTATCTCATTTTAACTCCGATTAAGGTTATTTTGGTGTATCTGTAAAGTTAAGAAAATTATCTACAACTCATATGTTTACCATATGTTCCAATTCCTTACAGAGTAGTCCCAGAAATTCGAACATTAAAGGTACTCATATTTACAAATTCTGGATTCAAGACTGTTCGGGTTCTGTGACCTTTCCTCACTAATCAGAACATAACTCTCTCATTTTAACTCCGATTAAGGTTATTTTGGTCTCTTGGTAAAGATAAGAAACTTATCTACAACTTATATGTTTACCATATTTTTCAATTCCTTACAGAGTAGTCCCAGAAATGCGAACATTAAAGGTACCCATATTTACAAATTCTGGATTCCAGACTCTTCTTGTTCTGTGACCTCTGCTTACTTCTTAGGTCATATCTCCCTCATATTGACTCCAAATTAGGTGTTCTCAGAGCCTATAAATTAATGAGACACATAGCTACAATTCTTATGTTGATACTTTCTTTAAAATTGTTACCAATTTCGCCCAGAAATTCGAAATAATCAGAACAGAAAAATCCACATAATATACAGTTCACATGTTGCACAATCATATAATCACTTGTAAAACATAGAAATTGCATCAAAACTTTGTGGAGAGTAGGGTTAAGCCTACCTTAACAAGCTTTCTAAACTTTGAATACCAATTTCTCACCACCAAAACCTACATCCATAACTTGATTTAGGATCCATTGAAGAAAAGATGAGTGTAGAAGAATTTGGATCAAGAAAACCTACCTTGATTCTCTCCTCTTGCACTTTCTCTCTCTTCTCCTCTCTCTCTTCTTCTTGTTCTCTCCTTTCTGAATTTTTCTGATCACTCTCCCTCCCCTTTGATAGTCAAAACCATCATCATCACTCAAGTGTTTTAAAAATTCTTCTAGCCTACCAATCAAGTGTTTTAAAAATCCTTCTAGCCTACCATTCAAGTGTTTTAGAAATCCTTCTAGCCTACCATTCAAGTATTTTAGAAACACTTCTAGCCTGCCATTCAAGTGTTTTAGAAACACTTCTAGCCTACCATTTAAGTGTTTTAGAAACACTTCCAAGCTACTTGGTTGGAATTACCAAAATGTCATTCTACCGAAAATCCTATAAATACCAAAATACCACTTTAAAGTATTTACACCATTGATAGTCTATTGAAATTACATGATTGTCACTCTCTCAAAGCATTACAATACAACCCTTACATTAAAGATTACATAAATACCCATTAGTATTTTAGGGAAAAATTGGGATGTTACAGTTCTCCCCTCCTAAATAGAAATTTTGTCCCCAAAATTCACAGTCTATCTGTCTTCAAATAGTTGCGGGTATTTCTATCTCATGACATCCTCTCTTTCCCATGTGGCTTCTTCTGCCGTTAAACCTTTCCAAGCTATCTTCACCAACGGAATCGTTTTGTTCCTTAGCTATTTCATGTCCCTTTCCAGAATTGTAATCGGCTTTGGTCGATAAGTCAGATTCTTGTTTACAGTTATTGGCTCTTCTTGAATTATGTGCGACGGATCTAGTAGATATTTCTGAAGCTGTGATACATGGAACACATCATGTAAATTTGTCAAATGCGGAGGAAGTGTAATCTGATATGCTGACGGACCTACCCTCCTAAGAATTTGGTAAGGGCCTAAGTACCTCGGGCTCAATTTCTTTACTTTCATTGCTCGGCCAATTCCGATAGTCGGAGAAATTTTCAAGAATACATGTTCCCCTTCTTGAAATTGTAACGGCCTCCTCCTCTTATCGAAATAGCTTTTCTGTCGACTCTGAACCGTCCGCATCTTATCCCGAATCATCTGTATCTGCTCAGACGTGTGTTGCACTAACTCGGGCCCCAATAAATTTTTCTCTCCCACTTCATCCCAACATAAAGGCGATTTACACTTTCTTCCATACAAAGCTTCATAAGGTGCCATCCCAATGCTGGAATGATAACTATTATTATATGCAAACTCTACCAGGGGTAAATATTCATCTCATCCCTTTCCTTGCTCTAGCGTACAAGCTCTTAGCATATCTTCTAAGGTTTGTATAGTCCTCTCTGTTTGTCCATCCGTTTGAGGATGATATGCAGTACTAAACATAGACGGGTGCCAAAAGCCTCTTGTAATGCTCTTCAAAATTTGGAAGTAAATCTAAGATCTCGATATGAAATTATACTATTAGGAATTCCATGTAACTGGACAACTTCCTTCATATACAGTTGGGCTAATTTATTTAAGGAGTAGTTAATCCTGATGGGTAGGAAGTGCGCAGATTTTGTCAATCTGTCCACTATTACCCATATTGCATCATTGCTTGCCTGAGTCTTAGGTAACCCTACAACAAAATCCATAGAAATGCTATCCCATTTCCACTCAAGGATTTCTAATGGTTGTAGCATCCCAGAAGGTTTTTGGTGTTCAATCTTCACCTTTTGACAAGTCAGACATTTCGTTACATACTCAGCAATGTCTCGCTTCATTCCTGGCCACCAGTACAATCTTTTCAAGTATTGATACATCTTTGTAGATCCCGGATGGATTTTATACTTACTTTGATGGGCTTCATCCAGAATTTTAACTTTTAAATTCTCTCCTTGTGGTACATATGTTCTGCCTCGGTACATAATGACTCCATCTTTTGATACTGCAAAATCAGGCTGGTCTCTTCGGTCTTGTAAAAACTTATCATGTGATTGCGCCTCTTTAATTTCATTCTTTAAATCACATTTAACTTTTAATTCGCTAATAATCAGACTTCTAGGAAGAGTCACCACTGATAACTTCAAATTTTGGAACTCTTCAATCAACTTCATCTCCCAAATTAGCATATGACTCACATGCAGCGACTTCCGACTCAATGCATCAGCTACTATGTTTGCCTTTCCAGGGTGATACTTTAATTCAAACTTATAATCACTGATGAATTCCATCCACCTTCTTTGCCTCATATTGAGCTCTTTTTGGTCAAAAAGATACTTTAAACTCTTGTGGTCGCTATATATCTCAAATACAGCTCCATACAAGTAGTGTCGCCATATCTTTAAGGCAAAAACTATTGCAGCTAACTCCAAGTCATGAGTGGGATAGTTCTCTTCATGTGATTTCAACTGTCGAGAAGCATATGCAACCACTCTGCTTTCTTGCATTAATACACTCCCTAAGCCTTTTTTTGGAAGCATCTGTATAGACTTCAAATTGTCCAGAAGGATCGGGAATGACTAAAACAGGAGGAGAAGTCAATTTGACTTTAAGCTCTTGGAAACTATTCTCACATTCTTCGATCCACTTAAAGAGACTTCCTTTTCTGGTTAATCGGGTCATAGGTAGGGCTATTTGAGAAAACCCCCGTATGAATCTTCTATAATATCCTGCTAAACCCAGGAAACTTCTTATCTCAGTCACAGTTTTTGGTCTCTCCCATTTCAACACAGCTTCAGTCTTACTGGGATCTACTGACACACCCTCTCCAGAAATTACGTGACCCAAGAACTTTACTTCTTCTAACCAGAATTCATATTTCTCTAATTTTGCAAAGAGTTTCTTTTCTTTCAACACCTGAAGCACTAGCCGAAGATGCAGGCTATGTTCTTCTTCACTCTTAGAGTAAATTAGGATATCGTCTATGAATACCACTACGAATTGATCCAGATAAGGTCTAAAAATGCGATTCATGTAGTCCATAAAGATCACCGGCGCATTCGTGACCCCAAACGGCATTACCCGGAATTCATAGTGTCCATACCGAGTTCTAAAACCAGTTTTCGAAATATCTTCTTCCTTAACCCCAATTTGATGATACCTCGAATTCAAGTCTATCTTTGAGAAAATCATAGCTCCTTTTAGCTGATCTAACAGATCATCAATTCTGGGCAACAGATACTTATTCTTAATAGTCGCCTTGTTTAGTTGCCTGTAGTCAATGCACAATCTTAGACTGCTATCCTTCTTCTTTACAAATAGCACAGGCACTCCCCAAGGTGATACACTGGGTCGAATAAAGTGTTTTTCTAACAAATCTTCAAGTTGCTTCTTAAGTTCTTGTAATTCCACAGGAGACATCCTATATGGAGTAATAGAAATTGGTCTTGCTTCTGGTGCCAGATCTATGGAAAATTCCACTTCTCTCTTCGGTGGAGGTTCAGAGATCTCAGAGGGAAAAACCTCTGGAAACTCACTGACTATCGGAATCCCAAGCAATTCATGGTCTGTATTTGGACCAATAGCATACAGGAAGATACAACTCAGGTCTGCCTCTCTCAACTCTTTATTAAGTCTGTGAGCACTAATAACATTATACTTTTGGTTCTCCGGAGGCTCCGCGAGAAATTCAAAAGTCTTCTTATAGCAATCTAGAAGGACTCTATTCTTACTTAACCAATCCATACTCAAGATGACATCAATACTGTCCAAGGGTAGACAGACTAGATCCACTACAAAGGATCTGTTTACTTATCTCAACAGAATAATTCAGACACAATGAGGAGATAACTACTTTCCCTCCTGTAGGTGTCACTACCGCCAACTCATACAGTAACTTAACAGTAGGGTATTGTAATTTTCTCAAACACTTTATGGCTATAAAATAATGACTTGCATTAGAATCAAACAAGGTTTGATTCATTGCAGCTGCCTGAGCTTGCATAGCTGCAGCTATGTCGTTTAAAGTAGCATCCGAGCTGCCTGTCGGATTCTTTCTTGGTGGTGCCCCTCACTTACTATATTAGTGAAGCAAAATATCAGCTTTTTTTATTGAGGTGATCAATCTCAATAGGGGTCTAAGAAATTACAGTAAGCATCACACCACTACGTATACAGTTAGGAAACACTAGTAATTTCCTACTGAATTTATATGCTACCTTACTCAACATTACCGCATAACCATGTAAGACTCTACTAAGTCAACCTAGGTGACCACCCACCCAATGGTCGCCTAGGATCGACTTGCTCTGATACAAACTAAGTAACACCATATTTTTTTTCCTTTTTATCACAATTCTCATAACAATATATATTTGCATAAATACCCATATATGTATATTACAAATCTCGCATAAGTATTCATAATACAATACTTGTTATAATTACAATACAAATACAAAAGTTCACATACAGCACACCAACCTTAAAACACAAAGGGTGAGGAGGTGGTGCTGACATTGGGATCTTTACAAGCAACGCCGTCCATGAAAGCATCTCACTTCCTTTTATCGGAACATAACACCACAAAATAGTGAGAACATGGTTCCTAGTAGACTTAACCTTTTATAATAAAATGTGTAAAAACAGATATTATGTTCAGCTGTATAAACTACAGAAAATATCAAGCTTTTATAATAAAATCATAACTGTTAATACACCTGCCTCACTCGGCGATCTGGCACACTCAATGCATGAAAAACATAGCTATTCATGTTGCGCAATGCTCATCGCATGGCATAGCTATAAAATCACACATTTTCACTCATTGCTTCTCTTTTATTCTCATTTACTTCTCTTTTATTCTCATTTGCTTCTCTTTTATTCTCATTTGGTTGGGTGGCCACATCGGCTCACTTAGGCTAGTAGGGCGTCCCCTACCCGGTACCGTCACAGCCATACAACCCACCGATAATCATCGATGTCCACTCAAGTCAAGTGCAATGCATATGCACCAAGCAACTCATTGCAAGCTTTACGTTTGTCAATCAATAATAAATGCAATGCAAAAATATCATTTTCATGCTCAATGAGTTACAAATATACACCACAACTCTTACCATGAGTATATTTCAAATCATATGTTCAATAGGTATTTCCATCTACATCACTCTTTCAAAATATCTCAAATCAATATTCAATGTAGCCCTTTTGAAATCAAGTAAATAAAATAATATTGTGGTGATATAAAACCATCACTTTAGAAGTATTTCTCTTGGTCAATTGGTTCCTAAAATCCCTTCAACAAACAAGGTTCTTTTTCCTATAGAAAACAGTGAAAAATAAGATTTTCCAGCCCTAAACACGGCCTTGAAACTCAGAACACGGCTGGACCGTGTTCTATGATCGTCCCTCACTAATCAGACCATAACTCTCTCATTTCAACTCCGATTAAGGTGATTTTGGTGTCTTTGTAAAGTTAAGACAATTACCTACAACTTTGATGTTAATAATAGTTTCTAATTCCTTACTGATTAGTCCCAGAAATTTGAACACTAAGGCACTCATATTTACAAATTCTGGATTCCAGACTCTTCAGGTTCTGTGACCTTTCCTCACTAATCAGAACATAACTATCTCATTTTTACTCCGATTAAGGTTATTTTGGTGTATAGGTAAAGCTAAGAAAATTATCTACAACTCATATGTTTACCATATTTTCCAATTCCTTACAGAGTAGTCCCAGAAATTCGAACATTAAAGGTACTCATATTTACAAATTTTGGATTCAAGACTGTTCGGGTTCTGTGACCTTTCCTCACTAATCAGAACATAACTCTCTCATTTAACTCCGATTAAGGTTATTTTGGTGTCTCGGTAAAGCTAAGCAACTTATCTACAACTTATATGTTTACCATATTTTCCAATTCCTTACAGAGTAGTCCCAGAAATTCGAACATTAAAGGTACTCATATTTACAAATTCTGGATTCCAGACTCTTCGTGTTCTGTGACCTCTGCTTACTTCTTGGGTCATATCTCCCTCATATGGACTCCAAATTAGGTGTTCTCAGAGCCTATAAATTCATGAGACACATAGCTACAATTCTTATGTTGATACTTTCTTTAAAATTGTTACCAATTTTGCCCAGAAAGTCAAAATAATCAGAACAGAAAAATCCACATAATATACAGTCCACATGTTGCACAATCATATAATCGCTTGTAAAACATAGAAATTACATCAAAACTTTGTGGATAGTAGGGTTAAGCCTACCTTAACAAGCTTTCTAAACTTTGAATACTAATTTCTCACCACCAAAACCTACATCCATAACTTGATTTAGGATCCATTGAAGAAAAGATGAGTGTAGAAGAATTTGGATCAAGAAAACCTACCTTGATTCTCTCCTCTTGCACTTTCTCTCTCTTCTCCTCTCTCTCTTCTTCTTGTTCTCTCCTTTCTGAATTTTTCTGATCACTCTCCCTCCCCTTTGATAGTCAAAACCATCATCATCACTCAAGTGTTTTAAAAATTCTTCTAGCCTACCAATCAAGTGTTTTAAAAATCCTTCTAGCCTACCATTCAAGTGTTTTAGAAATCCTTCTAGCCTACCATTCAAGTGTTTTAGAAACACTTCTAGCCTACCATTCAAGTGTTTTAGAAACACTTCTAGCCTACCATTTAAGTGTTTTAGAAACACTTCCAAGCTACTTGGTTGGAATTACCAAAATGCCATTCTACCAAAAATCGTATAAATACTAAAAATCCTATAAATACCAAAATACCACTTTAAAGTATTTACACCATTGATAGTCTATTGAAATTACATGATTGTCACTCTCTCAAAGCATTACAATACAACCCTTACATTAAAATTACATAAATACCCATTAGTATTTTAGGGAAAAATCGGGATGTTACATTGAGACTTTTCTTGGAAAGTTGAAATCTTGATGGGCAGGCCCATTTGTAGTAATGCATGTATATCAGCATGGGGCTATAGAAATAAAAGACAATGATTGCTAGTTCAAAGTTAATGACCAAAGGCTCATACACTATATAGAGGTTGGAGTTCATTTCCTTAAATATTCCATCACCCTTGGTAATCCTCACTGAGCAACATATAAGATAGTCAATCTATGAACTATAAATCAAGTGCTTTGTGGAAGTCAACCCTAAATATTTAAACTATTTTCTTCTTAGTAGCTCGTTTCTCTATACTTTCGCTTACAATTCTTGGATTTTGATGAATGTTTTTCTTTGTGATTTCAAGATTTACATTCAAGTTTTGGTACCTTCAAGTTCTTACAAAAAAAAGTGTTCCACAGAAAGCAAGGATGAATATGTCGAGTCTTGCAACATGGTAGGTCTCGACCTGGAAAAAAAATGCAGAGGTGCAGAAGGCCTCTTAAGTTGTGACTCACCCACTTTTTCTCATCCATTCTCAAACCTTATCTTATACCTATAACTTTTCCACACTCCTTCCCCCTTTTAGGTGATCTGGTATTCATATCTTATCTAAGTACTTTAAATTTAGGCAAGTTACATGTAATGTGTCAAGCTCCTCTAACCTTTACTTTAATGATTTATATCTCTAGACTTGACTCAAATATATACATGTGGAGTTGAATGGTAATTGATTGTTAAACTATAAGGGAGCTAAGTGTTTTATTGCTTCTTTTCTCATGATTATGACTTAATTATATGTCGCTGCATGGTTTATTGATCCTACGTGAGTGTGTTGTCTATGAAGAGTATGCTTCTGAGGCTAAGCTCATCTACCAGTAAAATTTATGTAGGCTACATGTTTGATAAAATACCAAAAAGAGCATAATGTGAAAATTTCGCACGATGGTCCTCAATTTTCCTGTTATTTTGATGCTTTAACATTGTTCCATTATGAACTCTTATCATTGAATTATCCTCATGGGAATTTCACTCTTACATATTGCATATCTTTGAAATATAAAACCCTTGGTTCTTTTTTGTTTCAAGTACCATGGGAACCATGTAACATCCCTAATTTTGTTTTATTTATTAATAAAGGTACATAAATATTTAATGTACCATCTCTAATTTTTTTTATTATTAATAAAGGCACATAAATATTTAATTAAGGAAATAAAATTTATTAGATAATTTTTAGATATCTAAGAAAATATAATTTTTAGAAATACTTCACCTTATGTGTATACATAGAAAATGTTTCTACATTAAGGGAATAGGTAAAAAGAGAAAACCTAATAGGAAAAATTTGAAATAACATACTAAAGAGAGGTGAAATTCTTTGGTAAGGAAGATAAATTTTTGTGAAGTAAGTAAAAGTCTTAAAATTTTAAGAAGATTGGATTATGGTAATTTTTCCTAATTTAAGAGTTAGTGTTCCTAAGTTTAACATCTCCACCCATACATTGGGCTTTCACCTTTGGACACTTCATATAGACTTTTTTCCACTTCGCATAAGTTTTGAGCAAGCCAATTGGATAGCCCAAGGAAAAAATAAAACATAGACTTGGACTAGAATATAGAAGCTGGATCGATAGCCCAAAAATTATGAAAATGTAACCAAGCCATCCATGAAAGGTAGAATTTTAGCCAAGACAAAGGAAATGAGTAAGAATGAACCTAAATCAAAGTGGGAAACAAATAAGAATCATGTGAGGAAATAGTAGTGTAATAATAATCAAGATTAGGTCACATGGCATTAGGACAAAATATTTATATCCTACATTCATAATTTCAACAAGTAGGTAATAATACATGGAATTAGGACAAAACATCTATATCCTACATTCATAATTTCAACAAGTGGGTAATAATACATAGTATTATGATAAAACATCCTTATCCTACACAAATAATTTCAGCCAAGCAATGGAGATTCAAGAGCTAAAAATTTGCCATTTAGAAAGGAAAACCTATCATAATTGATTAAGACAAAAGAAAAAGAAAAAGAATCCCTAAATCAAAGGGACATTGTACTTTGTCTTAAGAACATTTTATCATAATTTTTAAAATACAAATCTCCTTTTGCTATGCATATCTTGACTAATGGAGAGGAAGACAAGAACATGAGTTGTCTTTCCCAAAAAAAGAAAACAACCAAGTGCATCCTAAATGTGATAAGGTAGACCCATGATCATGAAAGGTGAACCACTTGATAACTTATTTAAGCAAAACCCACCCTTATAACATTATAATTTCTTCTAAGTGAGGGAGAGAAAAAACATAAGCAAGGTATAGTGAGGAAAGGAGAGAAAGTGAGAAGAGAGGAAGGAAGAGGAAGGAGAAGTCTAAAGGACTAAGTACTCAAGGTAAGTTAGCTTAATCTCTACTTGAATCCATCTTTTCTCTTCATCCTTAGGGTTCAAAACTCACCCTTCTTCTCTTATTTAAGCTGCTAGAAAAGCTTAGGGAAGGAGGGAATCTTGTTACTTCCTTCAAGAGGAAACAAGAAAAAGAATTCACTAAGTGAACTAGGGAGATCTTTAGGTAGGTTTAACAATATCTCTTTTTGAAAAAAAGTTTTGAAATTTGTAATATGTATATGGGATTTTGATCTTAGAACTTTGATGAAATTTACAATATTTGTTACTTTGATGATTGGTCATGGATGTTGTTATATCATGTTACATGTTATTTTGCATATGATGGATGTTTTGACCATTTCGATTGGTGTGGAAAGTTCTGCATAAGTATGGCTATGGGTGGTAAAATTTTTATTATTTTTATGCTGCTATTTTGTATATTTGAATGTAGTGAAAAATTGATGGAATATGATTATATGTAAATTAGGAAAAAAATGGAAGATGATGTAATATAATGATGAACTAAAACCTTAGGAAAGGTTTGGTTTAGAAATTGGATTTCAGAGTAACTAGGGAAGGTTTTATTTTTGAAATTATGGGAAGAATCAGATAGGAATTAAAAGAAATGATTAAGATGAACAACGTAGATCTATTTCTCACGGATTTTTAGCCACTAGAATTAGTTAATTTGGAGTCCAGATGAGGGAGATATTGCCTAATTTGTTAGTAGTGGTCAGAAAAGGATTAACCAGAGAAGAATCTATTAATTATGCTTCTGTGTTTGAATTTCTTGACAAAATCTATAGGGAATTAAAAGAAATTGTTCTCATAATAAATATAGATATATATATATATATATATATATATATATATATATATATATATATATATCACGGATCTATAGGCTCTAAAATCACTTAATTTGGAGTCCATATGAAGGAGATATAGCTAATTAATGAGTAAAGGTCAGAATCAGTCTAGAATCCAGGTTGGTAAATGTAAGTGTTTTTATTTTCATTTTTCTGGGTGTAATTAGTAAGGAATCTGAAGAAATGATAAACCTGAAAGTTGTATATAAGTGTCTTAGCTTTTTTTAGGCTTTGGAATCACCTCAATTGGAGTTTATATGAGGGAGTTGTAGTCAGATTAGTAAGTAGAGGTCTTAACCTACCCTAGAAGAAATAACATTGAAATTGAGGGAGTAGTAACACTACGATTACTTAGGATTTCATTAAAATGTTCAACATAAGGGTTTTAGAGGATTGTCTTATCTTTTAATTTACACTAAGATCACTGCAATCGAATTTAAAATGAGGGTGTTATGCTCTGTTTAGTGAGAGAGGAAAATAATATTTAAAAAAGAAGAATCTTATAAATGAACATAATAAATTATTAGTGTATGCCATAGCCATTGCCATTGCATGAACTTCTTACCGTCTTAAGTGTATAATTTTGACATGGAAATATTTAAATTGATATTTGAAATGATTATGTTCATGGCATGATTACCAATGATTTTTGGTAATGATTATATTTTGATAAAAAATTATCGCATGTGAGTATAATGAAAATACATGTTATTGAAATCATATTTTTGGCTATTAATGTGAAAAGAATTGAGCACAGTCACATGGCGGTTGGTGTCGTGTTCTAGTAGTGGATGCCTTACCAACGACTATGATTATGATAATGAGAAAAGAAAGAGAAAGTGTGCCATGTCGGACAGAGTGAGAAAAACCCGTTCCGGAGAGTAGAAAGTACTCACCTTGACCAGGGTAGCTTGATATAAAAATAAATTGATAGCCATCATATAATATTCTAAAAATAGTTATTCATGCCATACATGTCATTACTATACGATTTTCATGTGCTTAGATAAGTGCATTCTTGTGACCTTAAATAATTGTTTTAGCTTATACAGATGAACATGACGTGACAAGCATTATTGATGATAATTATGATTTATTGTTAAACTTAATAGGATTTAATTCTCACTATATTTCCATATCATGTTTAGAAAACTAAGTTATGCAGATATTCTCTATGATAGGCTTTTAGCGTATGTTGGGTCGAGTTGGCTAAGATTCTGGTGAAGGTGCAACCACCCGCAACCGTATCTCCGGAACTTGTCAATATGGTTGAATAAAATGTAGACTTATATGTTTTTGATTTTTGTACAAATTTTTTGATTAATAATGTGTATGTGAACCTAGAATTGTGTAAGTGTTAATGGTATATCAGAAACCTTAATTATGTTTGGTTAATTTAGTTGAATGTTATTATGAGTTAAATAGTTAAAAGTAAAGAGGTAATGACTCCATAGAACTTTAGAAATTTATATATATATATATATATATATATATATATATATATATATATATGTATATATATATATATATATATATGTATATATATATATATATATATGTATATATACATATATATGTATATGTATATACATATATATATATATGTATGTATAATGTATATGTATATATATATATCTATGTATATATATATATATACACACATATATATATATATATACATATATATGTATGTATGTATATATATGTAAAAAATGGAGTTGTAACATAATTGGTATCAGAGAAGATCGATCCTTGATGGCCAGTGGGTGGATGGTTATCTAAATCGATCTTATAGTGTCTTGAGTATGTTGTGGTTATACTGTGTTGAGGATCAGTGATTTCATATAGGTAAGAAATTACTAGTGTTTCCTATCTATATATTGAGGTGGTGTTATGACTGCTGTTAAATATTTTTGAAACTAACTATTGGGCTTGATCACCTCAATAACAGCATAAATTTGTTTTTGCCATAGTAGGAAATGGCACGACCAAGGAGGAATCTGGCAAACAATGTAGAGGAAACCCTGCATAACCTTGCCATGGTAATTTGAGACTAAGTCACGACCACCAACTAAATTCTACAATATCTACAGAATGCTATTAACTAGAATGGTGAGAATGGTGTTAATAACTGGATGGAAGGAAATGATAACGATATATCTGAGTTCCTAAGATTAAGACCACCTTCTTTTTAAGGCGGCTTTGACCTGATTGAAGCTAAAAGGTGGATAAGGGAACTGGTGAAAATATTTGAAGTGATGGGTTGTACTGAGAAGCAGCAAGTTATCTTCTCTGCATATATGCTGAAAGATGAAGCAAAATACTGGTGGCGTGGAGCTAGAAAACTTTTAGTTTCCTAGGAAAGGCAGATCACCTAGCTAGTGTTTAGAGACACCTTTTTAGAAAAGTACTTTCCAAGTACTGTGCGGGCTGAGAAGGAGATTGAGTCTCTTTAACTCAAGCAAGGCAACATGACTGTAGACCAATACATCGCGAGGTTTGAAGAGTTGTCTAAGTTCTCCTCTTACCTGCGATTTAACCCTGATGAAGCATGAAATGCTGTTAAGTTTGAAGCGGGATTGAATCCGGAGGTAAGGATTGCCCACAAAATGTAGGGAAGCAGTCAGGACAGAGGCCTCAGGTGAAAGGAAGGGTTTTCACCCTGAGCGGCCAAGAGGCAGCTTAATCCTCTGAAATAATTCAAGGTACATGCTATATCTATGGATTTGCACTTATAGTGTTATTTGACTCTGGTGCTAGTCATTCATTTATATTGGAAGAATGTATTAGAGAGCTTCAATATCCTATTTCTAAAACCCCCTATAAGTTATCTGTAGTAACTCCCACAGGGAAAAGAGTCTTAACTTCCTCTATATGTAAAGACTGTCAGGTCACCATCCAGGAGAATTTTTTTTTTCTGTAGACCTCATTTGTCTAACTTTAAGAGGTATTGATGTCATTCTAAGGTTAGACTAGATGTCTAAAAATTGAGTCTTGCTAAATTGCTGCACCAAGACCGTTGAATTTCTACCTCCTACTCCATAAGAGGAGATGTAGTTATTGATGCTAAATGCCAATCAAGTTAATCGGGAGTTGAAAAGTGGAATACTTGGTTACATTCTCTTGTGTTTATCAAACCTAGAAGTCGAACCCAAGCTTAATGAAATTCCAATAGCTAATGAGTTTCCTGAAGTATTTCCACCAGATATTCCAAGCTTAACTCTCGAGAGATAGATAGAGTTATCTATTGATCTCCTACTCGGGATAGGGCCTATCTCTATTGCACCTTATAGAATGGCCTCAAAGGAACTATAGGAACTCAAAAAATAGTTGAAGGAATTATTAGTCAAGCAATTCGTTAGACCGAGTGTATCACCTTTAGGAGCTCCTGTATTGTTTGTTAAGATGAAAGATGGGAGTCTGAGACTATGCATAGATTATAGATAGCTGAATTGTAACATCCCTAATTTCGTTTCATTTATTAATAAAGGTACATAAATATTAAGTTAAGTAAATGTTTCTAACATTAAGGGAATAAGTAAAGAAAGAAAAACTAATATGAAAAATTAGAAATAACATACCAAAGAGAGGCAAAATTCTTGTGTAAGTAAGATAAATTTTTGAGAAATAAGTAAAGGTCTTAAAATTTTAAGAAGATTGGATTAGGGTAATTTTTCCTAATTCAAAAGCTAGAGTTCCTAAGTTTAATATCTTCACCCATACATTGGGCTTTAACCTATAGACACTTCATATAGATTTTTTTCACTTCACATGAGTTTCTAGCAAGCCAATAGGATAGCCCAAGCAAGAAATAAAATATAGACTTGGACTAAGATATAGAAATTTGACCGATAGCCCACGAACCATGAAAATGTGACCAAGCGCTCCACGAAAGGTAAAATTTCAGCCAAAGCAAAGAAAATGGGTAAGAATGAGCCCAAATCCAAGAGGGAAAAATAAGAATCATGTGAGGAAATATTAATGTAAGAATAATCAAGATTAGGTCACATGGCATTAGGACAAAACATCTATATCCTACATTCATAATTTCAACAAGTAGGTAATAATACATGGCATTATTAGAAAACATCCTTATCCTACACAAATAATTTCAACCAAGCAAGGGAGACTCAAGGGTTGAAAATTTGCCACCTATAAAGGCAAACCTATCATACTTGATTAAGACAAAAGAAAAAGGAAATGAATCTCTAAATCAAAGGGACCTTGTCCCTTGTTTTAAGAACAATTTATCATAATTTTCAAAATACAAATCTCCTTTTGCTATGCATATTTTGACTAAGGGAGAGGAAGACAAGAACATGAGTTGTCTTTCCCAAAAAACAACCAAGTGCATCCTAATTGCGATAAGGTAGACCCATGATTATGAAAGTTGAACCACTTTATAGTTTATTTAAGTAAAACCCACCCTTATAACATTATAATTTCGTCTAAGTGAGGGAGAGGAAAAACATAAGCAAGGTAGAGTGAGGAAATGAGATAAAGAGAGGAAGGAAGAGGAAGGAGAAGTCTAGAGGACTAAGTACTCAAGGTAAGTTAGCTTAATCTCTACTTGAATCCATCTTTTCTTTTCATCCTTAGGGTTCAAAACTCACCCTCCTTCTCGTATTTTATCTGCTAAAAATGCTAAGGGAACGGAGGAATCTTGCTACTTCCTTCAAGAGCAACAAGAAAACGAATTCACTAAGTGAGCTAGGTAGATCTTTAGGTAGGTTTAACAATATTTCTTTTTGAAGAAAAGTTTTGAAATTTGTAACATTTATATGGGATTTTGATCTTAGAACTTTGAAGAAATTTATAATATTTGTTACTTTGATGGTTGGTTATGGATGTTACTATATCATGTTATTTGTTATCTTGCATATGATGGATGTTTTAAACATTTCGATTGGTGTGGAAGGTTCTGCATAGGTATGGCTTTGGGTGGCAATATTTTAAGATTTTTATGCTGCTATTTTGTATTTTTGAATTTGGTGAAAAATTGATAGAAGATTTTTAGATGTAAATTAGGAAGAAAATGGAAGAGGACGTAATAAAATGATTAACTAAAACCTTAGGAAAGGTTTGGTTAGGAAACTAGATTTCGGACTAACTGGGAAGCTTCTATTTTTGAAATTCTTGAAAGAATCGGTTAGGAATTAAAAGATATGATTAACATGAAAAATTTATATATATGTCTCAAGGATTTTCAGCCACTAGAATCACTTAGTTGTGAGTCTATATGAGGGAGATAATGTCCGATTAGTAAGTAGTGATTAAAAAATGGTTAAACAGGGAAGAATTTGTTAGGTATACTTCTGTGTTTGAATTTTTAGGATAAATTTGTGGGGAATAAAAATACTTAGAATGATAAATATAGATATATGTCTCAAAATTTTTTTTTCTAGTGTAATCATTCAAATTGGAATCAATATAAGGGAGATATGGTTAGATTTATAAGCAGAGGTCAGAAACTAGCTAACCAGGGAAGGATTTGTTAAGCATGCTTCTATTTTTGAATTTTTGGGCAATATCTATAAGGAATTAAAGGAAATTATTAACATAATAAAAATATATATATGTATCATGGATCTATAAGCTCTAAAATCACATAATTTGGAGTCTATATGAGGGAGATATGTTTGATTAATGAATAGAGGTTAGAATCAGTCTAGAATCCATGGTGGTAAATGTAAGCATTTTTGTTTTCAATTTTCTGGGAATAATTAGTAAGGAATCTGAAGAAATGATAAATATAAAAGTTGTATATAAGTGTCTTATCTTTTTATAGGCTTTGGAATCACTTCAATTGGAGTTTGTATGAGGAAATTTGGTCAGATTAGTAAGTAGAGGTCTGAACCTATACGAGAAGAAATAACATTGAATTTAAGGGAGTAGTAACACCACGATTACTTAAGATTTCACTAAAATGTTCAACATATGGGTTTTATAGAATTGTCTTATCTTTCAATTGACAATAAGATCACCTCAATTAGATCTAAAATGAGGGTGTTATGCTCTATTTAGTGAGAGAGGAAAATAATATTTAAAAAGAAGAAGAATCTTATAAATGAAAATAATAAATGACTAGTGTATGCCATAGCTATTGCCATTGCATAAACTCCTTATCATCTTTAGTGTGTAATTTTGACATGAAAATATTTTATAAAGTGATATTTGAAAATGATTATGTTCATGGCAAGATTGTATTTTACCAATGATAGTTGGTAATGATTATGCTTTGCTGATCAATTATGGCATGTGAGTATAATGAACATACTTGTTATTGAAATCATATTTTTGTCTATTAATGTAAATAGAAAAGAAAAAAAAGAGACGAGTACAGTCATATGGCAGTCTATGTGGTGCACCAGTAGAGGACACCTTACTCACAACTATGATTATGCTAATGAGAAAAGAAAGAGAAAGTGTGCCATGTCGGATGGAGCGAGAAAATATCGTACCAAAGAGTATAAAGTACTCACTCTGACTGGGGTAGCTTGATATGAAAATAAGTGATAACCATAATATGATATTCTGAAAATATTTATTCATACAATACATGTCATTACTGTGCGACTTTCATATGCATGGATAAAGTGTATTCATGTGACCTAAGTTATTTGCTGTAGCTTATACAGATGAATATGAGGTGACGAGCATTATTGATGATGATTATGATTTATTGTTGAACCTACTAGAATTTAATTCTCACAATATTTCTATATCATGTTCAAAAAACTAGTTATGCAAATTCTTCTATGGCTCTGGGTTTTAGAGTACGTTGGACCAAGTTGCTCTATGTTTGGCAGATCCCAAAAATTAATAAGGTGTTTATGGTTGAGTTGGCTAAGATTCCGGTGATGGTGCAACCACTCGTACCCGTATTCCTAGAACTGGTCAATATGGATGAATAAGATGTAGACATATATATATTTGATTTGTGTATTGATGTTGTTAATCAATGATGTGAAAACCTTGAATTATACTTGGTTAAATTAATCGAATGTTGTTATGAGTTAAGTAATTAGAAGTAAAGAAGTATTGACTTTATGAGATTTTGAAAAGATATATATGTATATATGAAAAAAAAAATGGAGTCGTTACATGAATAAGGTGATTGTCAAAAATAAGTATCATTTCCCTATGATAGATGATTTATTAGATCAATTGAAGGGAGCCTCAATGTTTTCTAAAATTGACTTCAGATTGGGATACTATTAGATTAGGATTAAGGAGGAGGATGTACCAAAAATAGCTTTCAGGATTAGGTATGGACATTATGAGTTTTTCGTAATGCCCTTCAGGTTGACAAATGCACCTACAATTTTCATGGATTGCATGAATCGCATTTTTCAACCCTACCTAGATCAATTTGTGGTAGTATTCATTGATGACATCTTAATACATTCTAAGAGTGAGAAAGAACATGAACAACATATTTGAATCATGCTGCAAGTGCTGAAAGAGAAAAAGTTGTATGCCAATTTGGAGAAGTATGGATTTTGGTTGTCATTGGTAAAATTTCTCAAACATGTCATTTCCAATAAAGGGGTAGCTGTACATCCTAGAAAGACGGAAGCAGTGATTCGGTGGGAAATAACAAAGACAGTTATAGAAGTCAAAAGTTTTTTGGGTTTGGTAGGATACTATAGGAGGTTTATACAAAACTTCTCTCGTATAACCTTGCCATTTACTAAATTGACTAGGAAGGGAAGTCATTTCAAATGGACTGATCAATGTGAAGCTAGTTTCTAGGAGATTAGATAAGATTGACCACTCCTCCTATTTTAATTATTTCAGACCCCACAGGACATTTTAAAGTGTATAGTGACGCTTCAAAAAAAGGGCTAGGGTGTGTGCTAATGCAAGACAAGAGAATAGTTGCTTACACTTCTAGGCAACTAAGACCCCATGAATAAAATTATCCAACCCATGATCTTGAATTAGCAGCGGTGGTGTTTGCCTTAAAGATTTGGCAACACTATTTGTACTGAGCAACATTTAAAGTATACTGTGATCATAAGTGTTTTAAGTACCTTTTTTATCAGAAGGAGTTAAATATGAGAAAACGAAGATGGGTAGAATTTTTCAATGGCTACAAGTTTGAGATAAAGTATCATCTAGGAAAGGCAAATGTTGTAGTTGATGCATTGAGTAAAAAATTTCTACACATCGGTCAGATGATGGTGTATGAGATGCATATGCTAGAGGAGTTTCGAAATTTGAAGCTAGTCACTACTCATACTCCAAAGAAACTAATCAATAATAGTTTGAGTATAGAGTGTGACCTTAGAGCCTAAATTAAAGAGGCTCAAGATCATGACCAATACTTATAGGATCACAAAGATCAAGATAATTTTCTGTCTTGGAAGATAGAGCAATCATATATCAGGGAAAGATTTGTGACATTTAAGAACAAGAGTTAAGGACTATGATCTTGCAGGAAGCACATCAAAGTAAGTACATAGTCTATCCTGGATCTACTAAAATGTATCAAGGCTTAAAGAAGATGTACTGGTAGCCAGGGATAAAAATGGACATTGCTAAGTTTATGGCAAAATGTTTAATTTGTTAGAATGTGAAGGTAGAGCATCAAAAGTCAGCGGGATTTCTACAACCTCTGGAGATCCCTAAATAGAAATAGGACAGTACTTCGATGGAATTTTTTGGTGGGCTTACTTAAGACTTCAGTTGGACATGACTCTATCTGGGTAATAGTTGACAGATTAACCAAATCTACTCATTTTCTGCCCATAAAAATTGACTATTCACTGGATAAATTGGCCTAATTATACGTCCAGAAAATAGTTAGACTGCATGAAATTCCCTTAAATATCATTTCAGATAGATATCTAAGGTTTACATCGAGGTTTTAGAAGGCATTGCAAGAAGCTTTTGGAAACCAATTGTGGTTCAGTACTACCTACCATCCTCAAACTAACGGGTAGACTCGACAGACCATTCAAACCCTAGAAGATATGTTAAGGGTTTTTGTTTTTGATTTTCTGGGAGTAATTAGTAAGGAATTTGAAGAAATGATAAACATGAAAGTTATATATAAGTTTCTTAGCTTTTTATAGGCTTTGGAATCACCTTAATTGGAGTTTTTATGAGGGAGATATGGTCAGATTAGTAAGTATAGATCTGAACTTACCCGAGAAGAAATAACATTGAATTTGAGGGAGTAGTAACACCATGATTACTTAACATTTCATTAAAATGTTCAACATAAGGGTTTTAGAGGATTTTCTTATCTTTCAATTAACTCTAAGATCATCGCAATTGGATTTAAAATGAGGGTGTTATGCTCTGTTTAATGAGAGAGGAAAATAATATTTAAAAAATAAGAAGAATCTTATAAATGAAAATAATAAATGACTAGTGTATGCCATAGCCATTGCCATTGTATGAACTCCTTACCATCTTAAGTGTGTAATTTGGATATGAAAATATTTTAAAGTGTTATTTGAAATGATTATGTTCATGGCATATTACTAATCATTTTTGGTAATGATTATATTTTGATAAAAAATTATGGCATGTGAGTATAATGAACATACTTGTTATTGAAATTATATTTTTGGCTATTAATGTAAAAATAAAAGAAAAGAAAAGAAATGAGCATGGTCACATGGTGGTCCGTGTGATGCACCAATAGGGATGCCCTACCAACGACTATGATTATGTTAATGAGAAAAGAAAGATAAAATGTATCATGTCAGACGGAGCGAGAAAAACCCGTTCCAGAGAGTAGAAAGTACTTACCCTAACTGGGGTAGCTTGTTATGAAAATAAATTAATAGCCATCATATGATATTCTTAAAATAGTTATTCATGCCATACATGTCATTACTGTATGATTTTCATATGCTTAGATAAGTGCATTCATGTGACCTTAAATAATTACTGTAACTTATACAAATGAACATGATGTGACAAGCATTATTGATGATGATTATGATTTATTGTTGAACCTACTAAGATTTAATTCTCACTATATTTCCATATCATGTTTATAAAACTAAGTTATGCAGATATTCTCTATGACCGGCTTTTAGCGTATGTTGGGTCGAGTTGGCAAAGATCGTGAAGGTGCAACCACCTGCACCCGTATCTCTGGAACTGGTCAATATGGATGAATAAAATATAGACTTATATATGTTTGATTTTTGCATAAATTTTTTGATTAATAATGTGTTATGTGAATCCAGAACTGTATAAGTGTTAATGGTATTTCAGAAACCTTAATTATGTTTGGTTAATTTAATTGAATGTTATTTTGAGTTAAATAGTTATAAGTAAAGAGGTAATGACTCCAAGGAATTTTAGAGAGAGCGAGAGAGAGAGAGAGAGAGAGAGAGAGAGATATATATATATATATATATATATATATATATATATATATGTAAAAGAAATGGAGTTGTTACAAACCAAATGAGCCAAGGACAATGCTAATGCAGCTTTTTTTTTTTCTGCTCTAACTATAGGACCCTTTAATTGCATCAAATTTATAAGTCAAGCTGTAATAAATAGATGTGCTGAAGCAATTTTACTTTGGCCCATTACTCAAAGGCGAGATTTTGTGCAAGATGAAGGCCCTGAAAGGACCATTATTGATCAAAATAAGGCTCTTGGTTAGGAAACGTTCACTGAGCATCCCAATGCTGCTGTAACCAATGTGATATATGAGTTCTATGTTAATGGAATTAAGCACCAACGAAATTTTTTTTGTGCATTAGAGAAAGGTTTATTTTAATGCCCCAGTTGTCAACCATTTCTTTGAGCTCTCAAATCTTCGTGAAGACCCATATTATGACTTAGTTCATCAGGGTCCAAATTATTAGACTATAATTGAAATTATGATTGAACTAGGCACACAATGGTAGCTAAAGGCAAATAGAGTAACATTGAAGAACTTCGCAAGAAATCATATACAATTAGTCTCCAAAGTATTTGTGTGCACACCTCTTTTTAGTATCTTATGTATGTGATGTCACACTGGAGTGAACTACAATATTTAGTCCATTATGACTGGAATTACAATAAATGTGGGGCCCTGCATTCATAAATCTATTTTTGAGCTTTTTTAGTACCACTAGCAGTATAGGGTGTGGACACCCCAACCTTATTACGGAGTTATGTGCATAGGTATCTATAGTATTAGACCTGTATAAGAATATCACAACATTTATTGCCCTAATTTATATGATTTGTTATAGCTTGGCTGGCGATCGCCGTGGACCTCCTTATTCACAAAATGCACCATCATTGTCAAATTGTCTCATGCACACAACACCTCATGAGCCTACTGTAGACCCATATGAGATGTCCTATTTGTGTAGGCTCACCTTGCCTAGATAGGACAAACATGTCTCATCCACCATGACCAAATTAATATGTTTATGGCGCATGTTCTAGAGTGATTGGACTACCGGGACCAATATCTTATACGTGTATATTCTGCAAGGAATTTACCTATACTACCAACATCTACACCTTCGCAGTTTTTAGCTTATTTGATAGAGGATGATACTGATAGCTCTAACGAGTAACTTAGGGAGTCTTCCACCTTCTCAAATGTCCCTTTTTGCAGTTATTTTTCCTTTAGTTAATGGGATCAATGACTCTCTAGAGTTTGGGGGAGGTAGTAGTTGATAAGGCTTAATTTTATTATGAAATTTTTTTGGGTCTATATAATTGAAATGCCTGACTTATTTTCTATGTTATATGGATCCTCTATTTGAAACCCCTCGCCAATGATAACAACACATATTAGATGGTGTAGCCTTCATTAAATTTGTGAGTGACTTGTATGGATAGACTCAATAGATGATTACTAGTGCTGAAAGTCACGACCCTAATTTAAGTGCACGTAAAACACATACTTTACAAATAGATGTTGACCATAACATGTATAATACAATCCTTCATTATGAAAATAGATACAGATAGGTTCTCTTATGTATACACAATAAATAGACCAACTCTATAAATACCAAAGTAACAGTAGAAGCAGGGATCCTGCCTGTGGCGTTCAGAGCCTACTCTAAAGTACAAGTACAATATAATCAAAATCTACGAGCCCTAGAAACAAACTAGGCTCACCAGAGAATATGTCGCTTAGCAAATCACCTATCTGAAGGGAAATGACCAAACTCTGTATTCTTATATCAAAAATGTGGAAATATCGTATAGTGATTTTCACAACTCAGTGAGTAGATAATACCTCCTATGACAGCTTAGATCAGCATATGGATGTACTCATATTTTAAATTTTATCACATAGAAAATTGCAATTCGGAAGTACATCTATATAAGACCTACATTTCAAATATTCTTAGTTCAAATCACATTCAGATATCCAAAATAATATGTAATATGGTATGATCATTAATCAAATATTGTTATGCATCAAAATATTTCACATGAAACTTTAGGAGGATCCTATATCAAAACCATCAAATAATCCAAAACACACAGTAATGGATGGTGTTATGTTCAAATATATAAGCCACAGAAAAGTATCAAGCTTTTGAGATAAAATCATAACTTTTGTTGATGCATAATTAACATACTATATATGCACTGAAAATCCATTCTTTTTACATAATGCTTAAGCATGTCATAGCTCTCAATATACTCAATTCACTCATTTGCTATACGCATAGTGATCGATTGACTACAAGCACAAAAGATAATCAGGGAATGTGAGTTCATCACCCTTCTGCCTCTTTAATTACCACTGACTACAGTCTCAATAGGTAATCAAGGAATATGAGTTCATCATCCTTCTGCCTCCTCACATTACCACAGTCACAATCACAATAGGTAATCAGGGAATGTGAGTTCATCATCCTTTTGCCTCCTCACATTACCACAGTCACAATCATAATAGGTAATCAGGGAATGTGAGTTCATCTCCCTTCTGCCTCCTAATATTACCATTGTCACAATCATAATTGGTAATCAGGGAATGTAAGTTCATCACCCTTCTACCTCCTCACATTACCACTGTCACAATCACAATAAGTAATCAGGGAATGTCAGTTTGTCACACTTCTGCCTCCTCACATTACCACAGTCACAGTCATAATAGGTAATAAGGGAATGTGATTTAATCAACCTTCTGCCTCGTCACATTACCACTGACATAGTTACAATAAGTAATAAGGGAATATGAGTTTATCACCCTTCTACCTCCTCACATTACCACTATCACCCAGTTGCTGTGGCCTTCCCCTTGTCTCACTTAGGCTAATAAGGCGTTCCTTACTCGATATTGTCTTAAGCCATACAACCCGTCGATATTCATCAAAACATACATATATATATAAGTGCATATCTATCAAATGCAATGTATAATTATCAAGCAACTCTCCATGAGGTTTATGCTTGCCATTCAATCATATTCAGCAACTTTATAGCATTACAGATCAATACCTCATGCACATAATATTTACTTTACCAAATGATGAAAAATACATTTAGAACCATATATTCAATGAATTGCAAAATCTATTTACAAAACCATACTCTTCTTGAACTATATCTAGTAAGTAAGCAAAGCAAATATTTTAAGACATTTTATAAACTTATGATAGCATAAATAATTTGTAAACAGAACCAATTATACATTTAATGTTCAAGAAGAACATAGGGTAAGTCATAGAAAGAATTATCTACTAACAAGGTAACACTCTGGGTTAGACATCCTCAAAATTTACTTTTTCAATTTAAATTTGACCAAAATAGACCTCAAAAATGAGTCAGGGGGGTCCAAAAACGTAGAAAATGACTCTCGAAGCTTGGTCAGCGTTGGTCAACTGATGGGTACTGTTCACAACTGAAAATACTATTTACATCAGCCGAAATCACAATTTATGCCAGTCAGAATTACTGTTCACACCTACGAGAAATACTATTCACGCTAGTCAAAGTTATTGTTCATGACACCAAAAGTTGTCAGATGACTGTGAAATTTCATATCCTATAGTTTATCTATCTCCTTAATTCATCTACAGTGTCAGATTTTCAATTTGAGGACTATATATAAGAGTTTCAGAACTTGCTTTTTTCTAAAATTTTCTACTTCCGATTTACGATGATTCCGCGACCGATTTGAAAATTGTTCGGCCAAAATCGCAGTACTCTTTGCCCTGAATCCAATGGTACCCTTAGTTTTGTGATCGGAGGCTCAAAGGTACTTCAGATCTAGAGAGAAAAAAAATGGAGAAGAAAATACTATTCACTCTTCACTATTTATTGTCACCTGGTTATGAAATTTTTTTTTTTTTTTTATAAATGATGGAAGGACCTTTATGCAAAAATTTAATTTTTGAGGGAGGTCCTTGCAAATTTTATTATTTACATTTTAACTCCTAAACTTTTAGGAAATTATAATTTAACCCCTAAAATATTAATAAGTTTTCATTTTCATCCTTAAAACCTTTCAATTACATCCTTACTCCTGTATTTATTATAATAATCTATACATAAATGAAAATTATTAAATCTTAGGGATGTTACATTCTTTCCCCTTTAAGAAATTCGGTTCCCGAATTTCAAACCATCCTATCACAAGTAGGGAATGAAACCAAGGCATAAATTACAGTTATTAACCTTGCTATTCAAGCTATTGGGGATATCTCTTTTATATATCATCTTTGATTTCTTAAAAATCTTTTTACTTAAGTGATTTTGCAATATAACCTTAACTATAGGGATTTCTTTCAACCGTAAGTTCTTCATTTGTTAATCAATAACAGACATCGGTTTTTGCTCATAATTAAGCCAAATTCTTGTCCAATTGAATTTCTTGGAATTAGATAACATGAGAAGAATCTGATAGGTACTTTTTTAGGATTGATACAAGAAAAACTGTTCAATATCACTTAATTCTGATGGCAAGACTAGGCGATATACTATTATACCCACTTTGTTCAAGATTTCAAAAAAGCCTATATACTAGAGTTTAACTTTATTCAACTCATCCACCTATTAGGAGACCTACGATATTTTTCATATGAAACCTCAAATGGTGCAATTTATATATTGGCATAATAACTACTAATACAGCAAGTTCAACTAAGAACAAATAATTCCTTTTAAATTTCATCAAAATTATATAAAGATACCTGAAGCATAACTTCTAATGCGCAAATACATCATTTAGATTTATTATTAGCTATACTATAATCTAACTATAATCTTAAGGCTTCTTGAATAGCTGTCCGAAAACAATATATTCAATTTTTACTTGCTGACACACTATACAACGAAAAAATATCACTTGTATCTTCTTTTTACCATTATACTAGTACAATTCTTTCATATCTTAGTATATCCTTATTGCCTTAGGGTTATCAATATTCACAATCTATGGCTTCTTCTGAAATCTCTTTTCTAAACAATTATTCACATGTAAATTTTCAATCTCAACATAATTCACATCCTAGATACTAGACTCAACTTAGCATGGTATAAACTCTTAACACAAGTACCTTGATCACTTTACATTATTTTGGGACATGGTTCTTAAAATATTCTCCTTTCCCTACTCAACTACATTAGATAAACTTAGGTATTCTTCAAACCTTAATAATCAATCAGTATATACTGTAAACTCATTATTCTTTCTAATTTACACATAATTTGTCAACTTACACAGTAATACATACTTGATAAAGAGATTTTTTTCCAAGTACGTTCTTTGTTAGATAAATCCTTTCAAAATCTCTATTATTTTAACATGCTAACCACTTGGACACCATAATAATTGAGTTTCAAAGAAAAGAAATTAACCTTCCTTGTAATAAGGAAAAAGAACCTTGCATTAATGCCAAACATTAATCAACATGAGCGCATGGCTAGAATGATGAGCAATGCTGATGCCTTCATTGCCTTACCAGGGGACTTTAATACTTTAGAACAGATTTTTTTCAAGTAGTCTCCTAGGCACATTTGAATTGTAACGCCCCTTAATATAATTATTTATATTTACTGTTTACTAGTATAGATACGACATGTTATGTTTTATTCTGTAATACTTGGTTAATATGTACATGATAGTATTAAAACACTTTTGATAACCTATAACATGATTTAAGATGGAAATGGGACATTTGGAGACAGTTACAAAACATTTGATGTCAAACGGGTTAAGAAGAATGTGTATGTTAATGTTTAAAAAAATGGTACTGTAGCATTTCGGGTACTGTAGGTCTGCACATATAGGCATGCGTGTATGTATTCAAAAACCATAGAATACCAGCAGCCCCCCTCTACCATTATTTTCTCCTTCCACCTTCAAACCCTTATATCTAGAGCTGTAGATCTCCGATTGACAAACCGTTTGGACCATTGGACTCGTGTCGAAGAAAGCTTCAAAACCCACTGATTTTTTTCGCTGGAGCATCGCTGAAATCACGTTGGAGGGTCGTGAATAGTACTTTCGTTGTGAGTTTTCCATGGGTATGATAGGTAGCTCTATTTCCAAAATTTTTGCAATAGATAGTCTTAGATATGGATAGTATGATGAATTTGACAGTTTAAAACTATAGGATAATTTTTTTGGCCACCGTAAACAGTGTTTTCGACCGATATGAATAGTGATTTCGTGATGTTTAGTTAGAAACTGATATTCAAAAGTTTTCTAGGTTTTGAAATATTGAAAGACAACTTTCAACATCGATTCGACCATTGAGTTTTGGAAGTGACCAAAGGGGTCAAACTACCTTGAATCATTAGTGTGTGAGTAGATAATATTTACTATAACATAATTTCTAACTAGTCATTTAATATATCCATATGAGACATTACTACTAATGTGAAACTTATTTTTATTTATGAACATGTATTTCAAAGCATGACTCCTAGTATAAACTTAAGGAATGCAGGACAAGCATCATATATACTTTATTTCTCTATTGATATTAATTGATACTAACTAAGAATATCCAAAAATTTTGTTGGGTCATGGTGATGTTTTATATTTCACATGTATGATCATTTATTTATCTCTTCCATTTCTTGTTATTTCTTTATTGTATCTATATAGAGGAACCTAAATTGGAAACATTACAAACTAGTAGTTGTGAATGCTAACCCTAGTGCATCTTGAGTTCTATGAAACAAGCTTTTGCCTAATGGATTGTGCAGACTTTTGCCTAATGGACTTTGCAGGCAATGACCTAATGGATTACGGGTTTTTGCCCGATAGATTATAGGCTTTTGGCCTGATTGATTGTGAACACTTCCTTTGTTTCATATTTGAGAAATGGTTATAATTTTGATATAGAGAGAGTTCTTCAATCTATGAAAAGATCTAAATTTATTTTAACTATTATTTTCTCTATTGTTGATATACATTCTTTGTTTATTATAAGAGACTCTTGACTTTATTTGGTGCATACTTTTTAGTTAAGTTTTAGAAATTATTTTAGAGATTTGATTTGTAATTATTTATGGAATACATTAACATTATATTTATGTCCTTTAGTACTCAAATTTTTCTTGTAATTGATCTTACAACCATATGATACATATAGCCTTAATCTTTTCCTTGCATTAAATTTTTATTTGTAAAAAAGAAAAACTCGTGCCATACTTGTCCTATTACCATTATGGTAAGGATTACCTACTCACTAAGTTTTATACTCACCCTATTATATGTTTCCTCTTTCAAATAGTCAAAAAGACTCAGATCCAGCTCCAACTGTGTAGTGTGCTGAGGGACTTGTGGTGAGCCCCAAGTTGCCTTCAAGGCTCCTAGTTTGTTTAGATATTTTCTATTTGTATTGTAAGGGTAGCTCCATGAACTACAGGCAGGATCCCTACATCCCTGTGTATCTGGATGTTTGTAGAACTTTTGTTGTATGGGAAACAGATGATTTTTGTATTGTTTGGCTTGATGCCAATTGTATGTGGATTTATGAGTTCTGAACCATTCTTATGGTATGCATGTTGTTGTCTCTACCTATATGTTGTATACCACAGTGGTATCTTAATGTCAGTTGGTTTGAAGCTTACAGGGTTGGGATCTTCCTTATTCCTATGACAGTTCATCATCTTTCGGTTTCCTCACATTACCACTATCACAGTCATAATAGGTAATAAGAAAATGTGAGTTCATCACCCTTTTACCTCCTTACATTACTACTATCACAATCACAAAAGGTAATAAGGGAATGTGAGTTCATCACCTTTTTGCCTCCTCACATTACCACTGTCATTACTATTGTCACAATCACAATAGGTAATCAGGGAATGTGAGTTCATCAGTCTTCTGCCTCCACACATTACCATTGACACAGTCACAATAGGTAATTAGGGAATATGATTTTATCACCCTTTTGTCTCACTTAGGCTAATAGGGCGTTCCCTACTTAGTATTGTCTTAAGCCATACAACCCGTCGATATTCATCAATACATACACACACACACACACACACACATATATATATATATATATATGTATATATATATATATACATATATATATATATATATACATATACATATATATATATATATATACATATATATATATATATATATACATATATATATATATATACATATATATATATATATATATATTTATAAGTATATATCCATCAAATGCAATGCATAATTATCAAGAAACTCGTCATGAGCTTTATGCTTGTTATTCAATCATATTCGGTAACTTTATAGCTTTACAAATCAATGCCTTATGTACATAATATTCAATTTACCAAAGAATGACAAATACATTTAGAATCACATATTCAATGAGTTTCATAATATATTTACATAACCATACTTTTATTGAACTATATGCCAGTTAGTAAGCAAATCAGATATTTTAACACATTTCAGAAACTTATGATAGTATAAATAATTTGTAAATAGAACCAATTATATATTTAAAATTTAAGAAGAGAATAGGGTAAGTCATAGAAAGAATTATCTACTCATAGGGTAAGGCTCCAGGTTGAACAACCTCAAAATGTACTTTTTCAATCCAAATTTGACCAAATAAACCTAAAATACGAGTACGGAGGATTCAAAAACCTAGGTAATGACTCCAGGAGCTTGGTCAACGCTAATCAATTGATGGGTATTGTTAACAGCTGAAAATATTACTTACATCAGTCGTAATCACTATTCATGCCGATCGTAATTATTGTTCATACCTATCGAAATCACTATTCACGTCGGTCAGAGTTACTGTTCATGACACCAAAAGTTGTTAGATGACTGTGAAATTTCATATCCAATAGTTTATCTATCTCCTAAATTCATCTATGGTGTTAGATTTTCAATTTCAAGATTATAGATAGGAGTTTAAGAACTAACATTTTTATAAGATTTTTTACTTCTGATTTGCAACGATTCTACGGCTGATTTGAAAAATTGTTCAACCAAAATCGTAGTACTCTCTGTCCTAAATCCAATAGTACCCTTAGTTTTGTGATTAGAGGCTCAAAGGTACTCCATATTTAGAGAGAGAAAAATGGAGAAAAAGTACTATTCACTATTCATTATTATTTACATTTTGACCCTTAACTTTTAGGAAATTATAATTTAACCCCAAAAATATTAATAATTTTTCATTTTCATCCTTAAAACTTTTTAATTACATCTCTACTCATGTATTTTTTTAATAATCCATACATAAATGAAAATTATTAAAACTTAGGGATGTTACACTGAATTTTATTATTCCCTAAAATCTTGTGCTCTTAGCCCCGACACTTAAATTTTTTGCTAAACTCTAGTCACACTTGTAATGTCATTTTTATGAGTCCCATAGAATCTAGAACTTGCTATAAGTGCTTTTTAAGGCGAAATCCTAGATCTAGCATTATTATGGCAATGATCAAGGATTTTTCGATGAGTTTGAGCCTTTAAGGTTGACCTATGAATATGTGTATCCATAGTTTCCCAAATTGAGCTTAATGCCCTTTTCTTTTATACTAAATAAATTTTTGTTACCCTACACATTATTTTTAATACCACTTTCTCCCTTTGAATCCAAATGTAAGAGTGTCAAAGTAGGAGCACTTTGGGAAAGTTTGTTTAAAGGGTTGTTGGGTGGAGTTATGATTACACTACTAAATTCCTCTTTTGTGTTTTAGTAAAATTCCTAAGATAAATGCAACAAGTAAAGCCCTAAATAATGATAAGTTTGGGGGTTCATTAAAAAACAAATGAAAAAAAGAGGGTGGCAAGTAGTAAAAGAAAATGATAGTTTTAGGAAGTGGAAAGTTGGCTGATTGGGTTTTCTAATTCCAAGATCTTATGCTTGTATGCTATAAGCTATTGAGATCCTAATTTTCCATACCTTAACCTATGCAGGGCATCACAAACCTTAGAAGTCCTTGTGATATCTAATTATTTATAAGTCTATGTTAGTGGAGATATGCACAAAGAGCAAGCCTATGGTATTCTTAATTAGGGACTTGTTTATTCTATTCTTGGTTTGCCTTCTTGTTTAGTTTCAGATAAGTTAAAGGCTTTTCACACGCAGACAATGAGGGGATGTTGAATGATGTGTTATTAGCAAGGATTGACCTATTAATACCTGTAGCTAAACAAATTTGTTGTTGGGTATGTTTGATTCAGATTTTGAGGCCTTACAGTGTGAGTAAAACAATTATCAAGACCTAGAAAGTCCAAATTGTTTTTAAGTTTATCTGTTTGCTTGCGGATAAGAAAATTCTTAAGTTTGGGAGAGTTTGATAAGTGGGATTTATACCACTTATATATGACTCTTTAATACTTATATTTTATTAATTCTTGTTATTTTTAGGTGATTAATGGATTATAATGTGTTTCTATGCAAGAAAATGAGAAAATGCTTATGGGAAATTCAAAAAGAAATAGGTTGAAAAAAAGGCAATTTTGTCAGAAAAGAAGCACAAATCGCAACTAGGAAGTTGAAGGTCACAACCCACTCTCTAGAGAGAGGCACGTCACGACTCACAAGGCAATAAGTCACGATGTGAAGATGGAAGGGTAGCATTGCAACCCAAGTAGATCGAGTCGCAATGTGATGATGAGGATTTCATATTGCATGTGTTATTGTTTTAATTAAAAAGCACACGCGTACGAATCTATTGGAGTATAGATTTAGTGGTATGCGAGGTCAATCCCACTAGGATTGCCAATTGAGAGAAAATCTAATTCAGATCCAAAATAAATATTTATAACCTAGTTGTCAAGATTTTCTTTTGTGAGAAGAATTTTGAACAAAGTATGCAATAAATAAAATACTGAAATTAAATAGGGATGTATTCAAAGTAAAGAAATATGCTAAGGCTAGGGCATCCACTCTTGGTATATCAAATAAAAATAAATTTTAACTCTTTTATTACTCCAATGGAATCCTTACATAAATGAGGTTCCATTTGAAAGATATGTTACCTTAAACTCACTTTGGTTTACATATGAAGTGTATTTGCCTTCTTTTTATTGTGTTAATAATAATAAAACAACTCTTGTAAAATGGATTCAATTATACACCGTGCTAATCATTATATTGTCTACAATAAATCAAGAATGATTCAAGTATTTATTGTACCAAAGATTGTCTACAAAGTATCAAGATTCACATTTTACAAAATTAAAAATTAAAAACTATAAGAGAAAGAAAAACATAACAATAGATAGGTGGCAGAGTCAATAATAATAATATAAAGTATGTGAAAAAATTAGCCATTAAGAAATAAAATAACAAGAAAATAACAACAGAGGGGTAACAAAACTTTCCTATAAAAAATAACAAAATAACAGAGAAAATAACAATAGAGGGGCAACAAAACCGTCCTCAAAGAAATAAAATATCAATAAAATAACAACAAAGGGACGATAAAGCCATCCTCTAAGAAAATAATAAGAAAAGAATAACAGAAAAAGTAATAATAGAGGAGCAACAAAGCCGTCCTTTAAGAAAGAAAATAACAATAGAGGGGCGGCAAATCCATCATCTAAGAAAATAATAATTGAAAAAATAACATCAGAGGGGCAACAAAGTTGTCCTGCAAGAAAAAAAATAACAATAAAATAACAACAGAAGGGCAACAAAGTCATCATTTAAGAAGGAAAATAACAAAAATAATAATAATAGAGGGGCAACAAAGCCATCCTCTAAGAAAGAAAATAACAAGAAAATAAATAACAGAGGGGTAACAAAGCCATCATCTAAGAAAGAAAATAACAACAGAGGGAATAACAAAAAAATAATGATAAAGGGGCAATAAAACCATCTTCTAAGAAAGAATTAACATAAGAAAATAAATAAGAAGATAAATACAACATCAAATATAAACATTGAAATTAAGAGTTAGATAAATTATTATTTTTATACCAAGAGTTTTATCCTTTCACCTTATTATTAGGAGATTAGTTCTCCATAATCAAGGTAAGAAAGCAAAATTAAAGATGAAGAAGCATGATAATATTATGAAAGAAAGTAAAAATACAAAATGTTTAAAGAGAGAAAAATGTTACAAGCACTTAGAGCTTCAACAAAAGCTTTCCCAAGATCACTCTCAGCTCCCTCACAAGCCTTCTCAAGCCCTCTATTTATAGATGTAATTAGGTGTGGTAATTGTCAACAATGGTGGCTAACAAGTTGTATTAAGTTGACAAATTGGACACCAAAAGTAATCCTTGAATTATTTCTTCATATCCACTAAATATGCTGACTCCATAAATATAAAAGTTGTAAATAATTTCATTATATTTCCAGCCATATAAAGTTTGGATAAAGTGGATGTGAAATTTGTGACTTATGGCCAAAATACTAGAGCAAGGTCAAGCTGGACTGCAACAATAAATAGATTATATTTTAACACAATTGTGTCCCTTTTAATATCCAAATATGCTGACTACATGAACATAAAAATTGAAGAAAATTGTATCATCTACTCACTTACCAAATTTAGTATGCATTGAATATTTATTTTTTGAAATATGACTCAAATACTACAATAAGGTTAAGCTGGACTACAACAGTAAACATGTTCTTTTCTAACCCAATTTTTGCCTTTTGGATGTCTGAATGTTTTGATCACATAAACATGAAAGTTGTATGAAATTGTGTCAGGTATTCTGAGATATGGCCTAAATACTATAGTAATATCAAGTTGGAATTCAAGTAGCAAACATATTTTTAACATTAGGTGTTCTGCCTTGAATTTTTATGTTTCAATTCTTTTATAAATGTGGTTATAAATAAAGATTGAATTGATACATATATATATATATATATATATATATATATATATATATATATATATATATATATTAAGATGCATCTCAAGAGTCAAAAAGATAATACTCCTTGCTCAGCTATCCTTAATGAATTTATTTTGTCTGCTTGATTTATAGACATCATTCCCGAAGAACCATAATTTAACTTCAATTCCTCCAATTGAGTGTATTTTCTATTCTTCTCTCCATCTGTAAAAGATACATAAAACTAAAGACAAATTAGGGAGAGAAATGCTTAATTAAAGCAAAAAGATAAGATAAAAATATTTAATTTATGAGTATAAAATCCACTCATCAAATACCCTTAAACTTAATCTTTTGCTTATCCTCAAGCAAAAAAAAAGCTTCAAAATTCAAAAGATGAGTGAGTGATGAGTTGTTTTTGGCTTACTAAGCATTCCTTAAAGATTTAAAATGTGCAACCAAGGAAAATATCAGAATCCCAAGATTATGTAGAACTTCAATTCAAATGCAACATATAGTTTACTATTGAATCCTAAGTGTGTGTGTGATAATCTTATGACATTGGAATTTTTGCATTCAAATAAATTTATGTAATCAAATATTTAAAACAAGTCTCCAGATTTATGCTTTTGAGACTCCATAAGCTTATTTTTCATGTCACTCTCTACTAATGTAGACTAATCATAATATTTAAGATCATTAGAATGTTCATTAGGCTTGTATTGTATGGCATAGGTTAAAAGTGGATAAAAAGATATTTATAAAAACTCAATTCACTCTACAACATACATGATCATTTAAGTCCTCCCAAATGCTTTTGATATTATCATGTGAATTCTATCTCCAACTTTATCCTCATCCTTACGTTATTTGCTCATACTACATTTTTTTTATGTAAACACCCCAAAACTTATTTATTTAAGAAGTTCTATATTTTTTTTTTATTTTTCTCCCTTTTTTTTAAACTTCTTCTATTCACCCATGAACCATAGCTTTTCAAATAATCATTACTGTGAGTGAAAGGTAAAAGTTAGAAATATTTTTGTTTAAAGGTTAGATAATAATATAGGTGTACAAAACAAGGATAACTATAGGCTCAAAATGGGTTACTAGGGATGTCATAATGTATAGGTTGATTTGAAAGGTTTAAACGATTTTAACAATGCCTAATTCATTTCTTAAATAGAGAGTAGTCTAGGATTTCACCTCAAGTGACAATCAAATAAGTTCTAGATTCTTATGAGATCACTTAGTATATCTGAATCACATAAATCTTTTTTGAATAAATAATCAATCAAATATAAAAGATCAAATGCTTAGGATATTAGGATTCTCAATTAAAATATAAGTTACAATAGAGTTTAAGTTCACACATAACACTAAGAACTCATTTATTTTTCTAAGGTTACAAGCACTTTAAACCATTTTCATCATTGGTACTAGTTTTGCCTATTTCCAAAACGTCACTCAGTTTGTTTTAAACATGAACAAATACAAAACAAACAACAAAGATTGAAAAAGATATTACCTTAAAGGAGATCTAAAAAAAGATGAACTTGCAGTAAATTAACAGAGAATAAAAATTTATTAAATCAAATATAATGAGTTACAAATGAAGATCTAAGTCCAGTTTGCGCTTTCTACAGTTGTTTGACGTCCAATTTATTTGAGTTGTAGTTGGATCAAGTCCATGAATAAATGCTTGTAATGCATCAATCGGCTCATTAGTATTTAAAGCAAAGATGAGAATCCATTATGCTGAGTGTGAGATAAATCTTTGTTCCACAGCTTGATCAAGAAAAGACAATAAACCATCGAAGAAATGGTTAACATTCAACAAACCTACAGGTTTATAGTGGATATTCAGTTGTGCCCAAGAAACTACTTGAAAATTTTCCTCTAAAGTACCAAAACTAATTGGTAAGGCAATGAAGGCATTAGCATTACTCATCATTCTAGCAATGCGCTTATGCATAGAGGACACCCTAAATTCTTCCCCAATTGTTTTTCCTATCATGTTTGATATAACATCTCTAAAATTTAGTAATTTTCATTTCTGTATGGATTATTAAAAGAAATAAAGGAGTAGGGATGTAATTGAAAGGTTTTAAGAATGAAAATAAAAACTTATTAATATTTTTGGGGACAAAATGTAAATAATGAAATTTGCAAGGATTTCTTTCAACAATTAGCAAATTGTTATTTGGTCCCTCCATCATTTTTTAAAAATCTTTCATAGGTTTATCGAGAGATCACTATTCACTCTCTCTCCTCTATTTTCTCTCTCTAGATCTGGAGTACTTCCAAGCTTCCAATCTCAAAACTAAGGGTACCACTGGATTTAAGATGAAGAGTACTACGATATTGGTTGAACAATTTTTCAAATCGGCTGATGAATCATCGTAGATCGAAAGTAGAAAATCTTAAAAAAAAGGTAAACTCTGAAACTCCTATTTAGAGTTATTAAATTAAAAACTGACACTGTAGATGGATTTAGGAGATATATAAACTATAAGTTATGAAATTTCAAAGTCATCTCACAACTTTTGGTGTCATAAACAGTAATTCTTACCAGTGTAAATAGGGATTCTGGTAGGTGTGAACAGTGAATCTGGCCATGAACAGTGACTATCGGTTGACCAAGCTCTTGGAGTCATTTCCTAGGTTTTTGGACCTTTCGGACTCGTTTTTAGGTCTATTTGGTCAAATTTAGATTGAAAAAATGCATTTTGGGGCTGTCCAACCTGAAGCCTTTACCTTGTGAGTAGATAATGCTTACTATGATCTATTTTACACTTTTATTATACTTTGATTGTGATATTAGTGCACCTTATAATGTTATTACTATATATTCAGCTTTTGAAAGTTTGATGAATGATCATGTTTATGTATTGGATATTATTTATCTCAATATGGCAAGTTATGATTATGATGGAAATTGTACATGTTCAAATTCCTTGAAATTGGAACCCCTGGAATATATGTTGCATTTATGCATTTCACTACTTGAGAAAGAATATTCAAGGGTATTTGGAATTGAGAACTTATATTGAATTTTATGAAAATTTATGGAAAAAAGAATTGAACATGGAAAGTATTGCTATTTGAATAACGCATTATTTTTATGCAATTATTTTATGTAGAGGAATCTTGTTGGAAACAATGTTTGTTAACAGCAGGTGATGCTAACCCTGGCGCACCTTGAGACCTCAGCTAGCAGAGTGGTGTTGCTAGCCACGTTGTGTCGGCCAACACACGTAATATGAATTATGTAAAAGAGGTGGAATGTCATGTGATTGAGATTGCCCATCCTTTTTTATGTGCTTAAGAAATGCCCATATTAAAGTTTCTTTGCATGTTCTTTTGAGCAGTGGTGGGGCAAACCTTAGCTGGGATGCTGAGTTTAGGAAAATCCTATATCGACAAAGTACGAAAGGGGTTGAACTCTGATATGGTGATTTTGATATGGAATCTTCCTAAAGCATGTGAAATCTTTCAATCTATAACAATATTTATTTTATAACCATACTGCACTATATTTGGTTTTGAATCTTTGTCTATCTTTTGAAATGAGGATATTTGAAATACGGGTCTCATATAGATGTACTTCCAAACTGTATTTTTTATTTGACAAATTTTAAAATATGAGTTCATCCATATGCTGACTTAAGAGGTCATAGGAGGTATTATCTGCTCACTGAGTTGTCAAACTCACTACACGATATTTACATTTGTTTTTTTAGATAAGAATACAGAGTTTGGTCCTACAGATACGTGATCTGTAACAACTCCATTTTTTTCTCATATATACATATATATATTTTTAAAATCCCATGAAGTCATTACCTCTTGACTTCTAATTATTTAACTCATAATAACATTCAATTAAATTAATCAAGCATAATTAAGGTTTATGGTATACCATTAACATTTATACAATTCTAGGTTCACATATAAATCATTAATTGAAAACATCCATACAAAAATCAAACACATATATTTCTACATCTTATTCATCCATATTGACCAGTTCTGGGGATACGAATGCGGTTGGTTGCATATTCACCAGGATCTTAGCCAACTCGACTCAACAAACGCTAAAAGCCGATTATAGAGAATATCTGCATAGTTAGTATTTTGAACATGATTTGGAAATTAATGAGAATTAAATCCCAGTAGGTTCAATAATAAATATAATTATCACCAATATAGCTCATCATATCATGTTTATCTGTATAAGCTACAACAAATAAATTTGGTCACATGAATGCACTTTATCTATGCACATGAAAATCGTAGAGTAATGACTTCTATGGCATGAATAACTATTTTCAGAATACCATATAATGGCTATCACCTTATTTTCATATCAAGCTACTCCGATTAGGGTGAGTACTTTCTACTCTCCAGTACGAACTTTTCTCGCTCTGTCTGACATGGCACGCTTTCTCTTTTTTTTCTCATTAACATAATCATAGTCGTGAGTAGGGCATCCCCTACTGGTGCTCCACACAAACCACCATGTGACCATTCTCATCTCTTTTCTTTTCTTGTCACGTTAATAGCCAAAAATAAGATTTTAATAAGAAGCATGTTCATTATACTCACATGCCATAATTTATCATCAAAGCATAATCACTATCAAAAATCATTGGTAAAATGCAATCATGTCATGATCATATCTATTTTCAAATATCTTTTTATAAAATATTTTCATGTCAAAATTACACACTTAAGATGGTAAGGAGTTCATGCAATGGAAATGGCTCAGGCATGCACTAGTTATTTATTATTTCCATTTATAATATTTCTGTGTTCTTAGACCTTTCCTCACTTATTCAACCATATATCCCTCATAAGAACTCTAATTGATGTGATTCCAAAGTCTATAAAAATCTACGACAATTATCTACAACTTTCATGTTTATCATTTCTTCATATTCCTTACGAAATAATTCCAAAAAATCAAAAACCAAAACGCTTACATTTACCACCCTAGATTTTAGACTGATTCTGACCCCTGCTCATTAATTAGCCACATCGCCCTAATATGAACTCCAAAATAAGTGATTTCAGAGCCTGTAGATCCATAAAACATATATCTATATTTATTATGTTAACAATTTCCTTCAATTCCCTACAGATTATGCCTAAGAATTCAAACACAAAAGCATAATTAACTTATTCTTCCCTGGTTAGCTAGTTTCTGACCACTGCTTACTAATTTGACCATATCTTCCTAATATAGATTCCAAATTGAATGATTCTAGTGGTTTAAAATTCTTAAGATATATATATATATATATATATATATATATATATATATATATATATATATATATATATATATATATATATATATATATATATATATATATATATATCATGTTAAGTATTTATTTTAGTTCCCTATATATTTTTCCCATAAATTCCAACACATAAGCTTACTTAATAGATTTTTCTCTAGTTAACCATTTTCTGACCACTGCTTACTAATCGGACCATATCTCTCTCATTTGAACTTCTAATTAGGTGATTCTAGTACTAAAAATCTGTGAGACATATATCTACATTTTTCATGTTAACCATTTCTTTTAATTCCTAACCGATCCTTCCTAGAATTTCAAAAATAGAAGCTTCCCAGGTTACTCCGAAATCCAGTTTTCTTAGCCTAGCCTTTCCTAAAGTTCTAGTTCTTCCTTTTATTAATTCATCTTCCAAATTTCCCCCTAACCATAGAATTACTCATCTCAACATTTAATTATATTTCTTAATTTAACATATTCCGTCATCCACTTCAAAAAAAAAAAAGAATCAAATTATGTATCACTAAGGGTGTTTCTCAACATAAATTTCTCTTGGTCTTCCCCTGGGTGTTTAAGGCCATACTTAATTTACCAACCTAACCATCTTCCATCCATTTTTACCATATTCAAATATAAATAACAGTAGTATAAAAGCCCTAAATTTTTGCCACCCATAGCCATATCTATGCAGAACTTTCCATACTAACCGATGTATTCAAAACATCCATCGTATACAAGATAAACATGTAACATGATATAGCAACATCTATGGCCAATCATCAAAGTAGCAAATATTTTAAATTTCATCAAAGTTCTAATATCAACATCCCATATAAATGCTACAAATTTCAAAACTTTTCTTTAAAAAGAGATATTGTTAAACCTACCCAAAGATCTCCCTAACTCACTTATTGAATTCTTTTTCTTGTTTTCTCTTGAAGAAAATAGCAAGATTCCTCCCTTCTCTTAGCTTTTCAAGCAGCTTAAATAAGAAAAGGAAGGTGAGTTTTAAACCCCAAGGATGAAGAAAAAATATGGATTCAAGTGGAGATTAAGATAACTTACCTTGAATACTTAGTCCTTTAGACTTCTTCTTCTTCTTCCTTCCTCTCTTCTCCTCTCTTTCTCTCCTTTCCTCACTCTACCTCACTTTTATTTTTTCTCTCCCTCACTTGGATGAAATTATAATGTTATAAGGGTGGGTTTTACTTAAATAAACTATTAAGTGGTTCACATCTCATAATCATGGGTCTACCTTATCATAATTAAGATGCACTTGGTTATTTTTTGAGGAAAGACAACTTATGTTTTTGTCTTCCTCTCTCTTAGTCAAGATATGCATAGCAAAAGGAGATTTGTATTTTGAAAATTATGATAAAATGTTCTTAAGACAAGGGACAAGGTCCCATTGATTTAGTGATTCATTTCCTTTTTCTTTTGTCTCACTCAAGTATGATAGGTTTTCCTTTTTAGGTGGCAAATTTTCAACCCTTGAGTTTCCCTTGCTTGGATGAAATTATTTGTGTAGGATAAGGATGTTTTGTCATAATGCCTTGTATTATTACTTACTTATTGAAATTATGAATGTAGGATATAAATGTTTTGTCCTAATTCCATGTATTATTACCTACTTGCTAAAATTATGAATGTCAGATATAGATGTTTTGTCCTAATGCCATGTGACCTAATCTTGATTATTATTAGACTACTATTTCCTCACATGGTTCTTATTTTTTCCTCTTGAATTTGGGCTCATTCTTACCTATTTCCTTTGCTTTGGTTGAAATTCTACCTTTCATGGAGGGCTTGGTCACATTTTCATGATTTTTGGGCTATCAGTCCAACTTCTATATCCTAATCCAAGTCTATGTTTTATCTCTTGCTTAGGCTATCCAATTGTCTTGCTAGAAACTTATATGTAGTAAAAAGAACTCTATATGAAGTTTCCATTGGAGACAGCCCAATGTATGGGTGGAAATGTTAAACTTAGGAACTCTATCTCTTGAATTAAGAAAAATGACCCTAATCCAATCTTCTTGAAATTTTAAGACCTTTACTTACTTTGCAAAAATTTATACTTGAGGTGTTGTTGAGAGATTTTATAGGGTCTCAATTTTCTTTCTATTCCAAGTTTGCCAAATTTCCTAATATAATATTGATTAAATATTATGGCATTTTAAAAAAAGTATCTATAGGTCAATTTCTACCTGAAATTGAAAGAGATAGGCGTGTCAGAGAATTTAAAGAATTGAGATAAATGTCAAATATGATTGTTTCTGAATGTGATATCTATTGTACCCCGTTGTCTAGATATGGTAGACTTTGATTTGATATTAGGAATAGATTGGTTGGCATCATGTCATATCATTTTGGACTATCACCTTAAGGTGATTAAATTCAATATTCTTAGAGAATTTCATTTCTTGATACAAGGAAACCATAGTGAGGTATCCAGTAATTTAATCCCTACTATAAAAACCCATAAGTTATTACAAAATGGTGCCAAAGATATTTGGCTGTGGTGAGAGGTATACCGATGTAAATTAAGTTCCAGTGGTTAGGGAATTTCCTGATGTGTTCCTAGAAGAATTGTCAGGATTATCCCGAAACGTAAAATAGAATTTGGTATCGATTAACTTCTTAAAACCCAAAAGAATTTCTTGATACTAGGAATTGATTGGTGGGCATCATGTCATTCCATTTTGGACTATCACCTTAAGGTGATTGAATTCAATATTCCTAGAAAATTTCATTTCTTGATACAAGAAAACCATAGTGAGGTATCCAGTAATCTAATCTCTGTTCTAACAACCCATAAGTTAATACAAAAAGGTACCAAGGATATTTGGCAGTGGTGAGAGATGTTGATATAAAGTATATCGATGTAAATTAAGTTCCAGTGGTTAGGAAATTTCCTGATGTGTTCTCAGAAGAATTGCTAGGATTAACCTAAAACGTAAAATAGAATTTAGTATCGATTAACTTCTTAAAACCCAACTGGTGTTTATATACTTATATAGAATGGCATCCACTGAACTCAAGAAATTGAAGACTTAATTGCAAGATTTGTTAGATAAGGGATTTATTCGCCCTAGTACTTTTTCTTGAGGTGCTCTAGTCCTATTTGTGAAAAAGAAAGATGGATCACTGCGATTATGCATAGATTACAGATAATTAAATAAAGTGGCAGTGAGTACTAAATATCCATTAATACATAAATGATCTGTTTGACCAGCTATAGGGTGCACAATAATTTTCAAAATTGATTGAGATTTGGGTATCATTAATTGAGGATAAGGGAAGAGAATATTTCAAAAATTTCTTTTAAGACTCAGTATAGGCACTATAAGTTCTTAGTAAAGTCATTTGGTTTGACAAATACCCCAGCTACACTCATGGATTTAATGAATAGTAATTAAGCCATTCTTAGATCAAATTGTAAATATATTTATTGACAATATATTAATATGTTCCAAGAGTTCAGAGGATCATAAGTAACATTTGAGGATAGTTTTACAAACTATAAGGGATTATCAACTTTATGCTAAGTGTTCAAAATATGAAATTCAGGCTTAGTACTTCATTTTTCTTAGGGCATGTGGTTGGCAAAGATGGTATTTAAGTAGACCCTAAGAAAGTAAAAGTGGTACAATAATGGCCATATCCTATTATAGTTATAGATGAAAGTCCAAGTCTAATTTATGCTTTCCATGATTGTCTATCGTTCAATTTATTTGAGTCATAGTTGGATCAGGTACATGAACAAATGCTTGTAAAGCATCAATTAACTCATCAACATTTGAAGCCAGGATGAGAATTTGTCGTACTAAGTGTGAAATAAACCTTTGTTCCACAGCCCGATTAAGAAAAGACAATAGACCATCAAAGAAATGGTTAACATTTAACAAACATATCTATTTGTGATGGATATTCAGCCTAGGAGATTATTTGAAAAATCGGTTCTAAAGTACCAAAACCCCCTAATAAGGCAATGAAGGCATCAGCATTGGTCATCATTCTAACTATGTGCTCATGCATGGAAGCTACCCTAAATTCTTCTCCAACTATTTTTCCTATGATGTCTGATATAGCTAGAGCTGTAGGAATAATACCTAAAACTTGACATCCTCCTATATGTGCAGCTGTAGATACGTACCCCATTAACCTACGATTACCTCTACTATAGATTAAATGAATTTTTCTCCTGACCAGCACCATACCTAGATTTTGTGTTGCTTTCATATACTCTCTATCATTTCCAAGACTGGAACCACAAAAGATAAAAATATTTCGAAATTGACAGAATACGGTTCCCTCCATAACTGCACTCACCCTAACTTTGAGTATGAATGTAAAGATACTAATGTGTACATTTATAGAACTCAGAGAAGGGCATACTTATTATAGCTATGCAAATAGGTCGGGCAAAATTAGAACAGCTATTTGAGTGACTGGTGGATATCAGCTAAATTAAAGGTGAAAATTTCAAAAAAGACGGCACGCATGCATATGTACAGTAGTTATGATTGTTGCTCATATTAAGAACATAAAGAGAATAAGGTTAAGATATTACCATAAATTTTTCTTTTCCTTGTTTTCCTTAATGAAGCATTGATGTCTTAATTCTTGTAGTGAAGTTGTAAGTGATATGCGTCATTATAAAAAAATTGAAAATGCAAACTAGTTAATTGTTGAAGAGGGACAATTAAATGATTTATCTTGTTTTCTCAATGTTCTTGTCAGTCGACTATCGGTATTATTAAGTCTACTAACTATTTTGAGAATTTTTAATTTGACTGGTTTATTTTACAATTGATTGATTACATCTGTTTTGAAGCAACTAACTGCAACCTACTAGTTAATTACTTGTTCTTTGTTCTTCACAAACTTTTATAAGTTCAGAAATGTTTTTTTTCTATGTGCTTTTTTTCCAACGAATAACAGTAACTAGATTTTGGAACATATATTCAAAACTTGCGACCACTGATTTTTGGCCAAAATAGCAACTAGGATTTGTTTACATCTTTTCAAGAATTACGGCTACCGATTTTAATTTTTTTTCAATGCTTTGTCTAAACTTTTGACTTTCTATTTTGGCACCATGCTCTATTATGTATTCCTCTTTTTCTGCTGCGTCATCCTTCATTAATATTTGTCATTAAATGCAAGGTTCTTTTTCCTTATTACAAGGAATGTTAATTTCTTTTCTTTGAAACTCAATTATTATGGTGTCCAAGTGGTTAGTAGGTTAAAGTAATGAAGATTTTGAAAGGATTTATCTACCAAAGAACGTACTTGAAATAAAAACTTTATATCAAGTATGTATAACTATGTAAGTTGGCAAGCTATGTGCAAATTAGAAAGAATAATAAGTTTATAGTATATACTAATTGAGTACTAAGGTATGAAGAACACCTAAGTTTACCAAATGTAGTTGAGTAGGGAAAGGAGAATATTTTGAGAACATAGTAAATCTAAATGATGTGTTTATGCATTATAAGTTGTGCTTCAAGTATCTTTATAGAATTTTGGTGAAAATTTGGAGAAATTATTTATCCTTAATTGAACTTGCCCATATAAGTAATTATTATGCCAATATATAAATGGCACTATTTGATGTTTTACATGAAACCTCGTAGGTCTACTAATAGGTGGATTAGTTAAGTAAAGTTAAGCTTTTAGAATCTAATTTGGAATAACATGCAATAGATAGAATATGACTAACTTAAATTGATAATGCTAATTTGGAGACCATGCTTCAAGCGTATGTCTTCGAGCTTGATGGGAGATCCCTTAACAGAATTCGCCTATAATAAAGTGATATTGGATGACTTAAAGACTTATGTAAGAAGTGTTACAAACTTTCTGTTAATTGACTCAGTGGAGTCAAACTTATTGTAAGATATCGTTGATAAAGTGAAATTGATTAGAAACATAATACAAGCAACTCAATATAGGTCAAAAGTCTATAAGGATTATGAATGTTGAGCACTCAAAATTATCAGTTGGTGACCAAATATTCTTAAAGGACTCACCCATAAAAGAGGTCATGAGGTTTGGAAAAAGGGAAAGGTCAAGCTATAGTATATAGGCTCTTTTGAAATTTTGAATAAAATAGACATAATAGTATATCGCCTAGTCTTGCCATCATGATTAAGTGAGATGTCTTTCTTGCACCAATGCTAAGGAAGTACCTATCATATTCTTCTCATATTATTTAATTCCAAGAAATTCAATTGGACAAGAATTTAGCTTAATTATGAGAAAAAACCAATGTCTATTATTGATCGACAAGTAAAGAACTTAAGGTTGAAGGAAATCCTTATGGTTAAGGTTATATGGAAAAATCACTCAAGTGAAGACCAAATAACTGTAATTATGAGATATCCCTAATAGCTTGAGTAGTGAGGTTAATAAATGTAATTTATGCCTTGGCTTCATTCCCTACATGTGATAGGATGGTTTGAAATACGAAGACCGAATTTCTTAAGGGGGAAAGAATGTAACATCCCTAAGATTTAGTAAGTTTCATTTACGTATGAATTATTAAAAGAAATAAAGGAGTAGGGATGTAATTGAAAGGTTTTAAAGATAAAAATAAAAACTTATTAATATTTTTGGTGTCAAAATGTAAATAATAATATTTGTAAGGACTTCCTCCAATAATTAGCAAATTGCTATTTGATCCCTTCATCATTTTTAAAAAATCTTCTGTAGGTTTATCGAGAGATCACTATTTACTCTTTCTTCTCCATTTTCTCCCTCTAGATCTGGAGTACTTTTGAGTATCAGATCTTAAAACTAAGAGTGCCACTAGATTTAGGACAGAGAGTACTATAATATTGGCTGAACAATTTTTCAAATCGGCCAAAGAATTGTTGCAGATTGGAAGTAGAAAATCTTAGAAAAATGTAAACTATGAAACTTCTATTAAGAGTCCTAAAATGGAAAATATGACACCGTACATGGATTTAGGAGATAGATAAACTATAGGATATGAAATTTAACAGTCTTCTGACAACTTTTGGTGTCATGAACAATATTTTCGACCTAGGTGAATAGTGATTCTGGTAAGTGTGAATTGTGAATTCAGTCGGTGTAAACAATAATTCTGCCCATAAATAGTGACTATTGATTGACTAGAGCTGACCAAACTCCTATACTCATTTCTTAGGTTTTTCATGTGACGCCACTAATTTACGACACGTGAAACAAACATTTTTTTTTTTGCAATCAGATATTTACCATAACATGCATAGCACTATTCTTTGTTACGAAAATAAATACATATAGGTTCTCTTATGTATGCACATTATACAAATTAAGTTATAAATGTCAAAGTAACAACAGAAGCAGGGATCCTATCTATGGCGTTCAAAGCACACTTTAGAATACAAACACAGTATAATTCAAAAATTGTGAGCCTTGGAAGCAATGTAGACTCACCCAGAGAATATGTCACTTAACTGATCACTTATCTGCAAAATTAGACTTTGTATTCTTATCTAAAAAATGTGGAAATATCGTGTAGTGAGTTTGACAACTCAGTAAATAGATAATTCCTCCTATGACCTCTTAGGTCGATATATGGATGTACTCATGTTTTAAAATTTTTCACATAGAAAATACAGTTCAGAAGTACATCCATATGGGACCCGTATTTCAAATATTCTCAAATAAAAGGATATTCAGACATCTAAAACCATATTCAGTACGGTATGATCATTAAACAATGTTATTATGCTCAACTGTATGAGGTATAGCAAAATATTAATCTTTTGAGATAAAGTCATAACTTTTTTTGATGCATAATTATCATACTATAAATGCATTGAAAATCTATTCATTTTACATAATGCTAAAATATGTTACAGCTCTCAATACACTCAAGTCACTCATTTCTATTCGCATAGTGACCGATCGACTACAGTCACAATAGTGATAAGGGAATGTGAGTTCATCACCCATCTGCCTCCTCACATTACCACTGTCACTCGGTTGGAGCAGCCCTCCCTTAGCTCACTCAGACAAATAGGGCATCCCTTACTCGGTACCATCTCAAGCCATACAACCCATCGATATTCATCCATACATACAAATATGTAACAACTCCATTTTTTTACATATATACTTATATGTATATTTCTAAAATTCCATGAAGTCATTACCTTCTTACTTCAAACTATTTAACTTGTAATAACATTCAATTGAATTAACCAAGCATAAATAAGGATTCAGAAATACCATTAACACTTATACAATTCTGGGTTCACGTACACATCATTAATCAAAACATATGTACAAAAATCAAACACATATAAGTCTATATTTTATTCATCCATATTGACCAGTTCTAGAGATATGGGTGCGGGTAGTTGCACCTTCACCGAGATCTTAACCAACTCGACCCAACGTACGTTAAAAGCCGATCATAGAGAATATCCGCATAACTTAGTTTTCTGAACATAATATGAAAATATAGTGAGAAATAAATCCCAGTACTGTCATGGCCCCAAATGATGGAACACATGACCGGCACGGCATAAGGGTTTCCCCCTAGCCGCAAGCCTAACACATAGCATGCATAAACATCCAGCATACAATCCAGAGTACATAATAAATATAACTGGCCACATATGCCACATCCAATATAAGAAAATACTGTATATATATATATATATATATATATATATATATATATATATATATATATATATATATATATATATATATATCTCATGAATCCAACATCTGTGATTCAACTTGGCCCATGGCCTCATAATACAAACATCGTTGTAAAACATAAAACCATTTTTCCAAACAACACATCAAAATACGCAAGAAACGAGGATCCTACCTATATGTTCATGGAGGTACACTAGACATAAACTAAATTAAACAAACAGTACAAAAGAGCCTTGCCCAAACTGGGGCTCACCAACGCTATCTTCAGCCTCCTACGAAGCTGTAGCTGGATCAAAGTCTCTTTGACTATCTGTGGGGAGGAAACAGAAGAGGGGTGAGATCACCACATCTCAGTGAATGGATAAATCACACTATAATAGAAACATGGCAAATCAAGCACGAATGTTTCGCAATGAGTTTAATAATTGAAATCAAAGTGTAAAGATAATAATAGAAACATTAAGCATTTAACCATAATTTATTGAAAGAAAAGCTAAACAGTTCAAATGTATGTTCAAAAGATAAAACAGGATTAAATCAGAAACCGTAAAGCAAATCAATTATGCATGGTAAGTAATAAATCAAGTTATTTATGCAATAACAATGATGAATGAGATATTTTAGAAATATTTAATCTTTAAGAAAAATGCACTAGTTTATTGGAGGTCTTTCCTAACAGATCAATCATCTTCCCCAAGCACACAGTAAGGGTAGGGTAATCACTGTAGGCGTAGACATAAGTCCACCCTAAATTCCCCCAAGCACACAGCAAGGGTATGGCAATCACTGTAGGTGTAGACATAAGTCCACCCTAAATCCCTGTGTCTTAGGCAGTCATATGCCCGTCACAGTATCCTAGTATGAAGCCTTCGCATGAAATCCTGTGTCTTAGGTAGTCATATGCCCGTCACAGTATCCTAGGCCGAAGCCTTCACATGACCATGGTGCACCAGGGCTAGCACTCCCTGCGGCTAGCTAACAGTGATCTAAAAGGGTCCCTCCAATAGAAAACATTTGAAATATGCTATTCAAAGAGTTTAAAGTAAAACATTTCAATAACATTACAATAAAGCTATAATTCTCCATCTAGCTCTTTTCATGCATAAAATTCTGTTCTAAAATATATCTCATCCATGAATTCCTATGGAGACCTTTATAATCATAAACTTTCCCTTTTAAACATAGATTGTCCGTAGACGTCACATAGATGCTCATCATGCATCAAATCATTTCATGGCTAACTTAGTTCATTTCTATGACTAAGTTCGCATTTCTATTAATTTAGCTCAAATGGAGAATTATTAGCCTAGATGCTTGCCCTGGATACCTAGGGTTCAACTAGGATTGAAATTTACAATTTCTAACATGGTTAGAACATATTGGTTTTCAAAGCGGTAAAACAATTTAGCATACATTCCAACTAGTTAAAATCATACGAGAGAGTTATAAACCGAATTCGTAAAACATGCACTCTCACCGGTAAGGACTCCAGATTGGACAACCCTAAAATCCTCGTTTCTACTCTGAATTCGATAAAACAAACTCCAAAATTGAGTCCAAAAGGTCGAAAAACTTGAAAAATGACTTCGGGAGTTTAGTCACTATTCACCACTGGAAAATATTATTCACCACTACTATTCATCTATGGAAAACACTATTCACCGTCACAAAAATTTTACCAAATCAACAAAACAAATTCATATCCTAATGTTTATCTAGTTTCTGAATCCATCTACGGAGTCAGATTTCTAATTAGAAGTCTCTAAGTAAAGTTTTTCAGAACTTACCTTTTACTGAAATTTTCTACTTCAGATCTACAGCGATTCAATGGTTGATTTGAAAAACTGATCGGTCAAAACTGAAGTACTCTTCGTCCTGAATCCAATAACATTTTCAGTTTTGAGATTGGAAACCCATAATCACTCCAAATCGAAAGATGAAATTGGATGTTACTATTCCTACACTATTCATTACTATTCATTTTTTTTTCGATTTTTCTTCGAATTCAATACGCAGTTGCCCCCGGTTTCGTTTTATGGTTTTTGAGGTTTTTTTAAAATATAATAATAATTATTATATAATTAATAATAGGATTTTCTTTTATAAAAATTCATATAAATTCCATTTTTCATCATAAAATATCCCGAAAATTTATAAAAATTTCATTTCTCATAAATCTTTAGTTAAACTCTTAAATCATAATTTTTCTTAATAAAAATCGTAATAAAACAAATATCTTTATTCATATTAAAAGAAAGAATATTTTTAAAAATACCATAAAAATTCAATAGAGGTCGGTATAATTATTTTAAGCAATACAATACTTCTTTTACTTAAAAGTCTACTTACTTTTAGCAAAACATAATTATTTTTAAGCAAATAAAAATATATTTGCTTATAGCGCGCCAAAACATAAATTCTCATATTTCTTTTTTTTTTTTTGTAATTCTTTAATCCATGTAATAAATATACATGTTTTCTATAGTTCTTATCTCCATTTTCAAAATTCTCTCTTTTATTCTAAATTTCCTTTAATTGGAATTTTTGTTAAATTTTAGGGTTATTACATTCTTCCCCCCTTAAAGAAATTCGGTCCCCGAATTTCATCACCACAGTTGCAGATAATCACTAACCTCATTGTTCAAACAAGTACAGATATCTGACACATATATCATTTTTCCTTTCCTAAGTAGCTTCCTCAGAAGAGTGATTTTTCCATATCACCTTTACTGTAGATATTTCTTTTAACCGTAACTTCTTTATTTGTCTGTCCACTATTGCTACTGGTTGTTCCTCATAGGTTAAATCTTTCTGTAACTGAATCTATGGACACTGTATAACATGTGTAGAATCCGGTAAATATTTCCTTAGCATAGACATATGAAAAACTGGATGGACATTACCCAATTTAGGAGGTAAAGCCAAACAATAAGCCACTGAACCGATCCTATCAAGAATTTCAAATTGTTCTATATACCGAGGGTGTAACTTCCCTTTCTTTCCAAATCTCATCACCTCTTTTATTGGTGAGTCATTAAAGAATATGTGGTCACCAACTGTTAATTCCTAGTGCTCAACATTCATGGTCCTTATAGACTTTTGACTAGTATTGAGTTACTTGTATTTCTTTTTCTAATCAATTTTCACCTTTTCAATGACATCTTATAATAAATCTAACTCTACTGAGTCATTTAACAGAACATTTGTAACACCTCTTACATAAGGCTTAAATCTTCTAATATCATTTTATTATAGACAAATTCTGCTAAGAAATCTCCTACCAATCTTAAAAACATATGCTTGAAGCATGCTCTCCAAGCTAGCATCATCAATTTAGATAAGTCATATTTTATCTATTACATGTTATTCCAAATTAGATTTCCAAAGTTTAACTTTTCTCAATTCACTCACATATTAAGAAACCTATGATGTTCATGTAAAACTTCAAATGATGACATTGTATATTGGCATGATAATTACTGCTATGAGCAAGTTCAACTAAAGACAATTAATTTCTCCCAACTTTCACCACAATAATATAAAGATACTTAAAGCATAACTTCTAATGTATAAACACATCATTTAAATTTAGTATCAGTCATACTATAATCTAATAAATATCTTTAGACTTCCTGACTAACTCTCTTGAGATAATATATTCAATTCGTATTTGCCAACATACCCACTAATGAAAAATTTCACTTGTATCTTCTTTTTACCATTATACTAGTACCATTTTTTTTATATATCAGTATATCCTTATTACCTCGGTTTATCCATATTTACAATCTATGGCTTCTTCTGAAATCTCTTTTCTCAACAATTATTCATACGTGAATTTCCAATCTCAACATAATTCACATATTAAATACTAAATTCGATTTAAACCTTTAACACAAATATCTTGATTACTTACATTATTTTCGGAGATGATTTTCAAAATATTCTCCATGTTTCCAAATTAAAAATTTCGATATTAACTTAAATCTTACTTTCCATACTTTACTCCTCAGAAACTTCAACACCGTTAATTCCTTTAATTACATTCGTCAAAGCACCATTAGATCATCATCCATATATTCTTTTCAAAATCCCTATTACTTTAATCTACTAATAAGTTGAACACCATAATAATTGAGTTCCATAGATTAGAAATTAACCCTCCTTATAGTAAGGAAAAAGAATCTTGCATTTAATGCAAAATATTAATGTAGGACAATGTAGCAGAAAATACGAAACACGTAATAGAGCATGGTGCCAAAATAGGAAGTCATAAATTTGGACAAAAATATCGACAGGAAATTAAAATCGGTGGCTGTATTTCTTGAAAATCTGTAAACAAAATCTAGCTGCTATTTCGACGAAAATCGGTGGCCGCAATCGGTGGCCGCAAATTTTGAATATATGTGCCAAAATTTAATTCAAAGATATTATTATTCGGCGGAAGCATATCATATGGAAAAGAAATATTTCTGAGCCTATAAAGTCTGTGAATAACAAGAACACATAGTTAACTGGTAGGATGCAGTTGGTTGCTTCAAAATATATATAATCAATCAACTGTAAATAACCAGTCCAAATTAAAATTTCTCAAAATAGCTAGTCGACTTATAAACCAATAGTCGACTGGTAAAAACATTGAGAAAACAAAATAAACCATTTGATTGTTCCTCTTCAACAATTAATTGGTTTGCATTTTCACTTTTTTTCCTTTTTCTTCTTTTTTACAATGACGGCTATCACCTACAACCTTTCAAGACATCAATGCTTCATCAAAGACAACAAGAAAAAGACAGATTTCTGGTGATATCTTATCTTATGCTCGTTATGTGCTTAATATGGGTCACAGCCATAACTACTGTACATATACATGCTTGCCGTTTTTTACCTTTAATTTAGCTTATATCCACCAATCACTCACATAGTTGTTATAATAATATCCGGCCTATTCACATAGCTATTATAAATATGCCCTTCTCTGAGTTCAATAAATACTTACATTAGTATCTTTGTCTATACTCAAAATTAAGGTATGAACAATTATGGAGGGAACAACATTCCGTTTCGAAATATCTGTGTCTTTTGTGGTTCCAGTCCTGGAAAAGATGGGGAATATGTGAAAGCAGCACAAAATCTGGGTATGGTGCTGGCCAGAAGAAAAATTCATCTAGTCTATGGTGGAAGTAACTGTGGGTTAATGGGGTGTGTGGCTACAGCTGCACATGTAGGAGGATGCCAAGTTCTAGGTATTATTCCTACAGCTCTAGCTGCATCCAGCAACATAGGGAAAACAATTGGGGAAGAATATAGAGTAGCTTCCATGCATGAACGCATGGCTAGAATGATGAGCAATGTTGACGCCTTCATTGCCTTACCAGGTGGTTTTGGTACTTTAGAGGAGATTTTCCAAATAGTCTCTTGGGCACAACTGAATATGCATCACAAACCGATAGGTTTGTTAAATGTTAATCACTTCTTTAATGGTTTGTTATCTTTCCTTGATCATGCTGTGGAACAAAGGTTTATCCCACACTCAGCACGACGAATTCTCATCTTAGCTTCAGATGCTGAGGAGTTGATTGATGCTTTACAAGCATATGTTCATGTACCTGATCCAATCACAGCTCAAATAGAATGGACAACAGACCACAACAGAAAGCGCAAATTGGACTTGGATCTTCATCTGTAACTATAGCAAGATGTGGACATTGCTGTACCACTTTTACTTTCTTAGGGTTATCTTGGATACCATCTTGCTAGCCACATACCTTAAGAAAGTACTATTACTAAGTCAAAATTCATATTTTGAGAACTTAGCATATAGCTGATACTCCCTTAGAGTTTGTAATACTATCTTTAAATATTGCTTATGATCCTCTGAACTCTTGAAATATTCTAGTATATTATCAATAAATATAATAACAACTTGATTTAGGGATGGCTTAATTACTTATTCATTAACTCTATGAATGTAGCTGGGGCATTTGTCGATCCAAATGACATAACTATAAACTCATAGTGTCCATGCCGAATCTTGAAAGCAATTTTTTTTTTAATATCCTCTTCTCTTATCCTTAATTGATGATATCTAAATATCAAATTAAGTTAAAAAAATTTTTTAAAAAAATGTTGAGCACTTTCTAACTGATCAAATAGATCATCTATACGAGGTAATGAGTATTTATTCCACATTGTCACTTTATTCAATTGTCTATAATTTATGTATAGTCATAGTGATCCATCTTTCTTTTTTCACAAATAGAACTGGAGCACTCCAAGTAAAAGTTCTAAGGCTTTTAAATCCCTTGTCTAACATGTCTTGTAACTTTTTTTTTTCAGTTCTTTAAGTTCAGTGGGTGCCATTCTATATGGAAATATAGACGCTGGCCAGGAAATAAATCAATACCAAATTCTATTTATTATTTCGGGGTAATCCTGGCAATTCCTCAGGAATTATATCAGAAAATTCTCTAATCACTGGAACTTGATTTACAGTGGTATACTTTATATCAGCATCTCTCACCACTGCCAACTATCCTTGGCACCTTTTTGTAATCACTTATGGACTGCTAAAGTAGAGATTAGGTTACTGGGTATCTCACTAAGATTTCTTTGTATCAAGAGAGAAAATTCTCCAAGAATATTGAATTTAATCACCTTCTAATGACATTTCAAAATGATATGACATAATGCCAACAAATTCATTCTCAATATCACATCATAATCTACCATATCTAGACAACCGGGTATAACGGATGTTACATTCAGAAACCATCATACCAGAGTTTGACCCCTTCTGTACCTTGGTGGTATAGGATTTGCCTAAACTCAGCATTCCGCTGAGGTTTGCCCTACTACCATTCAAGAGGACACGCAAAGAGACTCTGTATGGGTCTTTTCCCAAGCACACAGTAAGGGAAGGCATATAACATCTCATATAACTGGCATCTCGCTATAAAACAGAGATAGCCCAACCGTCACTTAACCATGCCAACATAGCATACTATAAACTGACTTACTTGAACAAAAGGACAACATCCTATCGAACCCCTTTAGCAGCACCGTAAGTATAGGCATGTCCGGATTCATACCCATACTCAAAGTCCTACCTAAAGGTTCGTTACTCCATGAACATAGGAAAACCTAAAGCTCTAATACCACTCTGTCACGGCCCCAAATGATGGAACACATGACCGGCACGGCATAAGGGTTTCCCCCTAGCCGCAAGCCTAACACATAGCATGCACAAACATCCAGCATACAATCTAGAGTACATAATAAATATAACTGGCCACATATGCCACATCCAATATAAGAAAATACTGTATATATATATATATATATATATATATATATATATATATATATATATATATATATATATATATATATATATATATATATATATATCTCATGAATCCAACATCTGTGATTCAACTTGGCCCATGGCCTCATAATACAAACATCGTTGTAAAACATAAAACCATTTTTCCAAACAACACATCAAAATACGCAAGAAGCGAGGATCCTGCCTGTATTTTCATGGAGGTACACTAGACATAAACTAAACTAAACAAACAGTACAAAAGATCCTTGCCCAAACTGGGGCTCACCAACGCTATCTTCAGCCTTCTACGAAGCTGTAGCTGGATCAAAGTCTCTTTGACTATGTGTGGGGAGGAAACAGAAGAGGGGTGAGATCACCACATCTCAGTGAATGGATAAATCACACTATAACAGAAACAGGGCAAACCAAGCATGAATGTTTCGCAATGAGTTTAATAATTGAAATCAAAGTGTAAAGATAATAATAGAAACATTAAGCATTTAACCATAATTTATTGAAAGAAAACCTAAACAGTTCAAATGTATGTTCAAAAGATAAAACAGGATTAAATCAGTAACCGTAAAGCAAATCAATTATGCATGGTAAGTAATAAATGAAGTTATTTATGCAATAACAATGATGAATGAGATATTTTAGAAATATTTAATCTTTAAGAAAAATGTACTAGTTTATTGGAGGTCTTTCCTAACAGATCAATCATCTTCCCCAAGCACACAGCAAGGGTAGGGTAATCACTGTAGGCGTAGACATAATTCCACCCTAAATTCTCTCAAGCACACAGCAAGGGTATGGCAATCACTGTAGGCGTAGACATAAGTCCACCCTAAATCCCTGTGTCTTAAGCAGTCATATGCCCGTCACAGTATCCTAGGCCGAAGCCTTCGCATGAAATCCTGTGTCTTAGGCAGTCATATGCCCGTCACAGTATCCTAGGCCGAAACCTTCGCATGACCATGGTGCACCAGGGCTAGCACTCCCTGCGGCTAGCTAACAGTGATCTAAAATGGTCCCTCCAATAGAAAACATTTGAAATATGCTATTCAAAGAGTTTAAAGTAAAACATTTCAATAACATTACAATAAAGCTATAATTCTCCATCTAGCTCTTTTCATGCATAAAATTTCGTTCTAAAATATATCTCATCCATAAATTCCCATGGAGACCTTTATAATCATAAACTTTCCCTTTTAAACATAAATCGTCCGTAGACATCACATAAATGCTCATCATGCATCAAATCATTTCATGGCTAACTTAGTTCATTTCTATGACTAAGTTCGCATTTCTATAAATCAAGCTCAAATGGAGAATTATCAGCCTAGATGCTTGCCTTGCATACCTAGGGTTCAACTAGGATTGAAATTTACAATTTCTAACATGGTTGGAACATATTGGTTTTCAAAGCGGTAAAACAATTTAGCATACATTCCTACTAGTTAAAATCATACGAGAGAGTTATAAACCGAATTCGTAAAATATGCGCTATAGTATGAAAAAACCCACTCACCGGTAAGGGCTCCAGATTGGACAACCCTAAAATCCTCATTTCTGGTCTGAATTCGGTAAAACAAACTCCAAAATCAAGTCCGGAAGGTCCAAAAACTTGAAAAATGACTTCGGGAGTTTAGTCACTATTCACCGCCGAAAAACAATATACAGCGCACTATTCATCGATAGAAAACACTATTCACCGTCACAAAAATTTTACCAAATCAACAAAAAAAATTCATATCCTAATATTTATCTAGTTTCTGAATCCATCTACGGAGTCAGATTTCTAATTAAAAGTCTCTAAGTAAGGTTTTTCAGAACTTACCTTTTACCAAAATTTTATACTTCAGATCTACGGCGATTTAACGGTTGATTTGAAAAACTGATCAGTTAAAACTGAAGTTCTCTTCGTCCTGAATGCAATAACATTTTCAGTTTTGAGATTGGAAACCCATAATCACTCCAAATCGAAAGATGAAATTGGATGTTACTATTCCTACACTATTCATTTTTTTCCGATTTTTCTTCAAATTCGATATGCAGTCGCCCCCGGTTTCGTTTCATGGTTTCTGAGGTTTTTTTCTAAAATATAATTATTATTATTATATAATTAATAATAGGATTTTCTTTTATAAAAATTCATATAAATTCCATTTTTCATCATAAAATATCTCAAAAATTTCTAAAAAATTTCCTTTCTCATAAATCTTTAGTTAAGCTCTTAAATCATAATTTTTCTTAATAAAAATCGTAATAAAACAAATATCTTTATTCATATTAAAAGAAAGAATATTTCTAAAAATACCATAAAAATTCAATAGAGGCCGGTATAATTATTTTAAGCAATACAATACTTCTTTTACTTAAAAGTCTACTTAGTTTTAGCAAAACATAATCATTTTTAAGCAAATAAAAATATATTTGCTTATAGCGCGCCAAAACATAAATTCTCATATTTCTTTTTTTTTTTTTATAATTCTTTAATCCATGTAATAATTATACATATTTTCTATGGTTCTTATCTCCATTTTCAAAATTCTCTCTTTTATTCTAAATTTCCTTTAATTGGAATTTTTGTTAAATTTTACGGTTATTACAAGTAGGTTCAACAATAAATCATTATCAATAATGCTTGTCACGTCATGTTCATCTGTATAAACTACAACAATGATCTTTAGGTCACATGAATGCACTTTATCTATGCACATGAAAATCGTACAGTTATGACATGTATGGCATGAATAACTATTTTCATAATATGATATGATGGCTATCAATTTATTTTCATACCAAGCTACCCCAGTCAGGGTGAGTACTTTCTACTCTCCAGAACAAGCTTTTATCACTTCGTCCGATATGGCACACTTTCTGTTTTTTCTCATTAATAAAAACATAACCGTTGGTAAGGTGTCCCCTACTGGTGCACCACATGGACCGCCATGTGACCGTACTCATTTCTTTTCTTTTCACATTAATAGCCATAAATATGATTTCAATAACAAGTATGTTTATTACACTCACATGCCATAATTTTCATCAAAATATAATCATTACCAAAAATCATTGGTAATCATGCCATAAACATAATTGTTTCAAATATCACTTTATAAAATATTTCTATGTCAAAATTACAAATTTAAGATGGTAAGGAGTTCATGCAATGGCAATGGCAATGGCTATGGCATACACTAGTCATTTATTATTTTCATTTATAAGATTCTTCTTTTTTAAATATTATTATCCTCTCTTCACTAAATAGAGCATAACACCCTCATTTAAATCTGATTGAGGTGATCGTGATGTCAATTGAAAGATAAGACAATCCTCTAAACCCTTATGTTGAACATTTTAGTAAAATCTTAAGTAATCATGGTGTTACTACTTTCTCAAATTCAATGTTATTTCTTCTTTGGTAAGTTTAGACCTCTACTTACTAATTAGACCATATCTCCCTCATACAAACTCCAATTGAGGTGATTCCAAAGCCTATAAAATGATAAGACATATATATACAATTTTCATGTTTATCCTTTTTTCAGATGCCTTACTAATTATTTGCAGAAAATTGAAAACAAAAATACTTACATTTACCACCCTAGATTCTAGACTGATTATAATCTTTACTCATTAATCAGCCATATCGCTCTCATATGGACTCCAAATTAAGTGATTTCTAAGCATATAGATCCATGATACATATATATATATATATATTTATTATGTTAACAATTTCCTTTAATTCCCTACATATTTTGCTAAGAAATTCAAACACAGAAGCATACTTAACAGATACTTCTCTAGTTAGCTAGTTTCTGACATTTGCTTACTAATCTGATCATATCTCCCACATATTGATTCTAATATGAATCATTCCAGTGGGTAAAAATCCATGAAACATAGATCTACATTTTTCAAGTTAAGCATTTCTTTTAATTCCCTATAGATGTATCCCAAAAATTCAAAAATAAAAGCTTCCCTAGTTACCCCGAAATCCAGTTTCCTAACCAAACATTTCCTAAGATTTTAGTTCATCATTATATTACATCCTCTTCCATTTTATTTACATCTAATCATATTCTACCAATTTTTCACCACATTCAAATATACAAAATAATAGCATAAAATGCATAAAAAATGTTTCCACCCATAGCCATACCTATGCAGAACTTTCCACACCAACGGTAATGTCTAAAACATCAAACATATGCAAAATAACATGTAACATGATATAGCAACATCCATGGCCAATCATCAAAGTAGCAAATATTGTACATTTCATCAAAGTTCTCAGATCAAAATCCCACATAAATGTTACAAATTTCAAAACTTGTCTTCAAAAGAGGTATTGTTAAACCTACCTAAAGATCTCCCTAACTCACTTAGTGATTTCTTTTTCTTATTTTCTCTTGAAGGAAGTAGCAAGATTTCTCCCTTCCCTTAGCTTTTCTAGCAGCTTAAATAAGAGGAGGGTGATTTTTTGAACCCCAAGGATGAAGAAGAAAGATGGATTTAAGTGGAGATTAAACTAACTTACCTTAAGTACTTAGTACTCTAGACTTCTCATTCTTCTTCCTTCCTTTCTTCTCCTCTCTTTCTCTCATTTCCTCACTCTACCTTGCTTCTATTTTTCCTCTCTCTCACTTGAACAAAATTATAATTTTATAGTGGTGAGTTTTGCTTAAATAAACTATCAAGTGGTTCAACTTTCATGATTGGTCTACCTTATCACAATTAGGATGCACTTAGTTGTTTTTGAAGAAAAAACAACTCATGTTCTTGTCTTCCTCTTCCTTAGTCAAGATATGCATAGCAAAATGAGATTTGTATTTTGAAAATTATGATAATATGTTCTTAAGACAAGGGACAAGGTCCCTTTGATTTAGAGATTCATTTCCTTTTTCTTTTGTCTTAATCAAGTATGATAGGTTTGCCTTTCTAAGTCGCAAATTTTTAGCCATTGGATCTCCCTTACCTAGTTGAAATTATTTGTGTAGGATAAGGATGTTTTGTCATAATGATATGTATTATTATCCACTTGTTGAAATTATGAATGTAGGATATAGATGTTTTGTCCTAATGCCATGTATTATTACTTACTTGTTGAAATTATGAATGTAAGATATAGATGTTTTGTCTTAATGCCATGTGACCTAATCTTGATTATTATTGCACTACTATTTCCTCACACGATTCTTATTTATTTTCCTCTTGGATTTGGGATCATTCTTACTCATTTCCTTTGCTTTGGCTAAAATTCTACCTTTCATGGAGGTCTTGATCACATTTTCATAATTTTTGGGCTATCGGTCTAACTTCTATATCCTATTCCAAGTCTATGTTTTATTTCTTGCTTGGGTTATCCAATGGACTTACTAGAAACTTATGTGAAGTGGAAAAACTCTATATGAAGTGTCCATAGGTGAAAGCCCAATTTATGGGTGGAGATGTTAAACTTAGAAATTTCTAACTCTTGAATTAGGAAAAATCACCCTAATCTAATCTTCTTAAAATTTTAAGACCTTTACATGCTTTACAAAAAAAATTATCTTCCTTACCAAAGAATTTTGCCTCTCTTTAGTATTTTATTTCTAATTTTTCTTATTAGGTTTTCTCTCTTTACTTGTTCCCTTAATGTTAGAAATATTTTCTATGCATCCACATAAGGTGAAGAATTTCTAAGGATTATATTTCCTTAGATATCTAAAAATTGTCTAATAAATTTTATTTCCTTAATTAAATATTTATGTACCTTTATTAATAAAAGAAACAAAATTAGGGATGTTACATTAAATATTTATGTATCTTTATTAATAAAAGAAACGAAATTAAGGATATTACAAAATACATATATATAAATGCATATTCATCAAATCCAATGTTTAATTATCAAACAACTCACCATAAGCTTTACGCTTGCCACTCAATCATAATCAGTAACTTTATAGTTTTACAAATCAATGCCTCATGCACATAATATTCACTTTATCAAATAATGATAAATACATTTAGAACCACATATTCAATGAATTTCAAAATTTATTTGCAAAACCATACTCTTCTTGAACTATGTGCCAATTCGTAAGCAAAACATATATTTTAACACATTTCAAAAAATTATGATAGCATAAATAATTTGTAAACATAATGAATTATACATTTTAAGTTCAAGAAGAGCATGGAGTAAGTCATAAAAAGAATTATCTACTCACAAGTCAGGGCTCCAGGTTGGACAGCCCCAACTGTATGTTTTCAAGCTAAATCTGATGAAATGGATTTTAAAAACGAGTACGGAGGGCCCAAAAACTTAGGAAATGACTATGGAATTGTGAAATTTGACCTATGGGAGCTTGGTCAACACTGGTCAACTGATGGGTATTATTCACAATCGAAAAAAACTATTCATTGCTGGAAATACTATTCACGCGGGCTGGATTTACTGTTCATATCAGTCATAATAACTATTCACACCGGTCGGAGTTACTGTTCATGACACAAAATTGTCAGATAACTGCGAAACTTCATATCTTATAGTTTATCTATATCCTGAATCCATCTACGGTGTCAGATTTTCAATTTGAAGTCTTTAAATAAGAATTTTAGAGTTTACCTTTCTCTAAGATTTTCTGCTTCCGATCTACGATTGATTTGAAAAATTGTTCGGTCAAAATCGTAGTACTCTTCGTCTTGAATCTAGTAGTACCCTTAATTTTGAAATCGGAGGCTCAAAAGTATTCCAGATTTAGAGAGATAGAAAATAGAGAGAAAGGAACACTATTTATCACTATTCATTAGATATGGAATTTCACAGTTCACGCTTCATCTCTCCCCTTTTTCTTTCTTTTTTTAAATATTATTATTATTTAATAATTAAATATTTAAAATTTATTATTTTTATTTTTATTTTTATTATATACAAATAAATAGTATTTTTTATCCTAAAAAATCTCAAAAATTTCTAAAAAATTATATTATTGCAAAACTTTAGTTGCACTCTTAAATCATGATTTTTCTTGATAAAAATTTTAATAAAACAAATCACAAAATAAGTATATTTATGCATAATAAAAGAAAGAATATTTCTAAAAATAAAACAAAAATTTATTGGAGGCAGATATTATTATCTTAAGCAAAAAAAAATATCTTTAATTAAAAATATATTTGTTTATAGTAAAACATTTTTATTTCAATATTACGGGATATTACATTCTTTCTCCTTAAGAAATTCGGTCCTTGAGTTTCAAACCATCCTATCACAAGTAAGGAATGAAGTCAATGCATAAATTACAATTATTAACCTCATTACTCAAACAATTTGGGATATCGCTTTTGTATATCATCTTTACTTTATAACAAGTCTCTTTATTGAGTGATTTTGCCATATAACCTTAACCATAGAGATTTCCTTTAACCATAAGTTCTTCACTTATCAATCAACAATAGATATTAAATTTTTCCCCCATAATTAGGTAAATTTCTTGTCCAATTGAATTTCTTGGAATTAGATAACATAAGAAGAATCTAATAAGTACTTCCTTAGCATTGATGCAAGAAAGACTGTATCAACATCACTTAATCTTGATGGCAAAGTTAGGTGATATATATTATGCATACTTTGTCCAAGATTTCAAAAGAGCTTATATACTATAGCTTAACTTTTTCTTCTTCCAAACCTCATTACATCTTCCATGGGTAATTATTTCAAAAATATTTGGTCACCAGTTGATAATTTCTAATGCTTAACTTTCATAGTCCTTATAGACTTTTGGCATGTATTGAGTTGCTTGTAATCTTTTTCTAATCAATTTCACTTTATCAATGACATCTTACAATAATTCTAACCCCATTGAATCATTTAACAAAAAGTTAGTAACATCTCTTACATAAGGTTTTAAGTCATCCAATATTACTTTATTTTAGGTGAATTTTGTTAAAAGATCTCTCACCAAACTCGAAGACATGCTTGAAGCATGCTTTTCAAACTAGCATCATCAATTTATGTTAGTCATATTATATCTATTGCATGTTATTCCAAATTAGATTTCAAAAGATTAACTTTACTCAACTTATTCACATATTAGGAAACCTACAATGTTCATGTAAAAACCTAAAATAGTGTCATTTGTAGATTGACCTAATAACTACTTATATGAGCAAGTCCTACTAAGGACAAATATTTTCTCTTAACTTTGACCAAAATTATATAAAGATACCTGATGCATAACTTCTAATGCATAAACACATCATTTAAATTTACTATCAACTGTACTATAATTTAACTAAGATCCTAAGACTTCTTGAATAACTCTCCTGAATCATTATATTCAATTTTTACTTGTTGACTCACCAAACAACGAAGAATATATCACTTGTATCTTCTTTTTACCATTATACTAGTACAATTCTTTCAGATCTTAATATATCCTTATTGCCTTAAGGTTATCCATATTCACAATCTATGGCTTCTTATAAAATCTCCTTTCTCAACCATTATTCATATCCTAGATACTAGACTCAATTTAGTATGGTATAAACCCTTAACACAAATATCTTGAACACTTATATTATTTTCAGACATGGTTCTCAAAATATTCTCCATATTTTCAAATTAAAAGTTCAAAGATTAATTTAAATCCTACTTTCCATATTTTATTTCTCAAGTACTTCAACACCACTAATTCACTTGATTACATTTGTCAATGCACCATAAGGCCATCGTCCGTCTATTCCTTTCAAAATCTCTATTACTTTAACCTATTACCCACTTGGACACTATAATAACTGAGTTTCAAAGAAAAGAAATTAACCCTCCTTGTAATAAGAAAAAAAACCTTGCATTGAAAGAAAAATTAAATTGGCCATAATTCTTGTAAAGCTATAAACATAATTTAGCTGTTATTTCGGCTAAAATCGATGGCTGCAAGTTTTGAATATATGTGCCAATATCTAATTTAAAGCTGTTAGTATTTGGTGGAAAAATAGCACATGAAAAAGAAGCATTTCTGAGTTTATAAAATTTTATGAAGAATACAGAGCATGTAGTTAACTGGTAGGATACAGTTGGTTGCTTCAAAATAGATGTTATCAATCAACTGTAAAATAAAAAAGTCCAAATTAAAAATTCTTAAAATAGCTAGTCCTCTTAATAATATCGATAGTTAACTAGTAAGAACATTGAGAAAATAAGATAAATTATTTGATTATCCCTCTTCAACAACTAACTAATTTGCATCTTCACTATTTTTTTTTAAAATGACGCCTATCACCTACAACTTCCTTACAAGAATCAAGACATCAATGTTTCATCAAGGACAACAAGGAAAATGAAAATTTCTGGTGATATCTTAACCTTATTCTCTTTATATGCCTAATATAAGCGATAATCACAACTATTGTACATATACATGTGTGCCGTCATTTTTGAATTTCACCTTCAATTTATCTAATATCCACCAGCCACTCATATAGCTATTGTAATTATGCCACCAGCTTATTCGTATAGCTATTGGAAGTATTCCCTTCTCTGAGTTCACTAAATGTACACGTTAGTATCTTTATCTTCATACTCAAGGTTAGGGTGTGTGCAGCTGTGAAGGGAACTGCATTTCGTCAGTTTCGAAATATTTGTGTCTTTTATGATTCTGGTCTTGGAAAAGATGGAGAGTATGTGAAAGCTGCACAAAATCTGGGTATGGTGCTAGCCAGGAGAAAGATTCATTTAGTCTATGGTGGAGGTAACCATGGATTAATGGGGTGTGTATCTACAGTTTCACATATAGGAGGATGTCAAGTTCTAGATATTATTCCCACAGCTTTAGCTGCATCCAACATCGTAGGAAAGACAAATGGGGAAGAATTTAGGGTAGCTTCCATGCATGAGCGCATGGCTAAAATGATGAGTAATGCTGATGCCTTCATCGCCTTACTAGGTGTTTTGGTACTTTAGAGGAAATTTTTCAAATAGTCTCTTAGGCACAACTGAATATGCATAACCAATCGGTAGGTTTGTTAAAAGTTAATAACTTCTTAGTTGGTTTATTATCTTTTCTAGATCAAGCTGTGGAACAAAGTTTACCCCACACTCAGCACGAAGAATTCTCATCTCTGCTTCAAATGCTGAGGAGTTGATTGATGCTTTACAGGCATTTTTTCATGTATATGATCCAACTATGGCTCAAATAGAATGGACGGCAGACAATCGTAAGAAATGAAAATTGGATTTGGATCTTCATCTTTAAATGTAGTAAGACATAGCCATTATTGTACCACTTTTACTTTCTTATGGTCTTTTTGGATACCATCATTGCCAAACATACTCCATTAGAGTTTGTAAATTTATCTTTAAATGTTGCTTATAATCCTCTGAACTTTTGGAATATTTTAATATATCATCAATAAATATAATAACAAAATGATCCAGGGATGACTTAAATACTCTATTTATCAAGTCCATGAATGCAGCTGGGCATTTCTGAAACTAAATCTCATCACTAAGAACTTATAATGTCCACACCACGTCTTAAAAATGTTTTTTGCAATATCCTCTCCCCTTATCCTTAATTGACGATACCCAAATCTCAAATCAGTTTTTGAATAATATTAAGCACCTTATAGATGATCAAACAGATCATCTATATGAGGTATTAAATATTTATTACACACTGCCACCTTATTCAATTGCCTATAATCTATGCACAATCACAGCGATCCATCTTTCTTTTTTACGTATAGAACAAGAACTCCCCAAGGAGAAGTTTCAGGGTGTATAAATCCCTTGTTTAACAAATATTACAACTGATTCTTCAATTCCTTAAGTTCAGTGGGTTCCATTCTATATGAGAATATAAACATTGGTTAGGTTTCAAGAAATAAATTAATATCAAATTCTATTTCTCGTTTCGAGGTAATCCTGAAAATGTCTCAGAGAACACATTAAAAGTAGATATTAGATTATTCAGTACTTTACTACAATCACCTCGTATCATGAAAGGAGATTCTCTAAAAATATTGAATTTAATTACCTTAAGATGACATTCTAAAATAGCATGGCATGATACCAACCAATTCATTCTCAGTATCACATCAAAGTCTACCATATCTAGACAATGGGGTAAAACAGATATAACATTCAGACACCGTCATATTTGGTATTTGTCTAAATTCATTAAATTCTCTGGGATACATATCCCTTTCACTTTCATGCAGTAATTGACCCATATGTACCTTTTAAGATGTCATAATATTCAATCAACTTTATACAAGAAAAATTAATAAATTGGAATAGAAAAGAAATTGATACCCTACAGAATCCCTCAGCAGCACCTGAAGTATAAATATGTCCGGCTCATATCCATATTAAATGCCCTACTAAAGAATCCTTTACTCTGATAGCCACAAGGAAACCTAATGATCTGATACCAACTTGTAACGCCCCCAATTTAGGCCATGTGCAACAAACATTATTTTTTTTCGCAATCAGATATTTACCATAACATGCATAGCACTATTCTTTGTTATAAAAATAGATACATATAGATTTTCTCATGTATACACATTATACAGACTAAGTTATAAATGTCAAAGTAACAACAGAAGCAGGGATCATGTTTGTGGCATTCAAAGCACACTCTAGAATACAAACACAATATAATTCAAAAACTGTGAGCGTTGGATTCAACGTAGACTCACCCATAGAATATGTCACCTAACTGATCACCTATATGCAGAATCAGATTCTGTATTCTTATCCAAAAAATATGAAAATATCGTGTAATGAATTTGACAACTCAGTGAGCTGATAATACCTCCTATGACCTCTTAGGTCAGCATATGGATGTACTCATGTTTTAAAATTTGTCACATAGAAAATACAGTTCAGAAGTACATCCATATGGGACTCGTATTTCAAATATTCTAAAAAAAAGGATATTCAAATATCTAAAACTATATTCAGCACGGTATGATCATTAAAAAAATGTTGTTATGCTCCACTATATAAGCTATAGTAAAATATTAAGCTTTTGAGATAAATTCATAACTTTTGTTGATGCATAATTATCATACTATAAATGCATTGAAAATCTATTCTTTTTACACAATGCTCAAATATGTTATAGCTCTCAATACACTCAATTCACTTATTTTCTATATGTATAGTGACCGATCGACTACAAACACAATAGTAATCAGGGAATATGAGTTCATCACTCATATGCCTCTTCACATTACCACTGTCACTCGGTTGGAGTGGCATTCTCTTGACTCACTCAGGCTAATAGGGCATCCCTTACTTGGTACCATCTCAAGCCATATAGCCCGTCGATATTCATCTATACAGATAAATACATATATATAAATGCATATTCATCAAATGAAATGTATAATTATCAAGCAACTCGCCATAAGTTTTATGCTTGCCATTCAATCATAATTAGCAACTTTATAGTTTTACAAATCAATGCCTTATGCACATAATATTCAATTTATCAAATAATGATAAATACATTTAGAACCACATATTCAATGAGTTTCAAAATCTATTTTCAAAACCATACTCTTCTTGAACTATGTGCTAGTTTGTAAGCAAAACACATATTTTAACACATTTCATAAACTTATGATAGCACAAATAATTTGTAAACATAATTAATTATACATTTTAAGTTCAAGAAGAGCATGGAGTAAGTCATAGAAAGAATTATCTACTCAAAGGTCAGGGCTTCAGGTTGGACAGCCCCAAATGTATCTTTACAAGCTAAATTTGTTGAAATGGATATCAAAAATGAGTCCGGAGGGTCCAAAAATTTAGGAAATAACTCTAAAATCGAAAAATTTGGCCTATGGGAGCTTGGTCAACACTGGTCAATTGATGGGGTACTATTCACGATTGGAAAAACTATTCATCGCCAAAAAATACTATTCATGCCAACCGTATTTACTATTTACATTAGCTGTAATCACTACTCATGCTAGTCAGAGTTACTATTCATGACACCAAAAATTGTTAGATGACTGTGAAATTTTATATCCTATAGTTTATCTATATCATCTTCAGTGTTAGATTTTCAATTTGAAGTCTCTAAATAAGAGTTTTAGAGTTTACCTTTTTCTAAGATTTCTTACTTCTGATTAGCAGCAATTCTGCGGTTGGTTTGAAAAATTGTTCGGTCAAAATCATAGTACTCTCCGTCCTGAATCCAGTAGTACCCTTAGTTTTGAAATCAGAGGCTCAAAAGTACTCCAGATTTAGAGAGAAAAAGTAGAGAGAGAAACACTATTTATCACTATTTATTAGTTACGGAATTTCGCAGTTCATGTTTCATCTCCCCCCTTTTTTTTTTTTTAAATATTATTATTATTTAATAATTAAATATTTAAAATTTATTATTATTATTATTTTGATTATTTATATATAAATACTATTTTTTATCCTAAAATATCCCAAAAATTTCTTAAAAATTTTATTATTGCAAAACTTTAGTTGCACTCTTAAATCATGACTTTTCTTGATAAAAATTTTAATAAAACAAATCATAAAATAAATATATTTATTTATAAAAAAATAAATAATATTTCTAAAAATAAAATAAAAAATTTGTTAGGGGCAAATATTATTATCTTAAGCAAAACAAAAATCACTTTAATTAAAAATATTTTTGTTTATAGCAAAACATTATTATTTAAAAATTATGGGATATTACATTCTTTCCCCTTAAGAAATTTAGTCCTTGAATTTCAAACTATCCTATCACAAGTAAGGAATGAAGTCAAGGCATAAATTACAATTATTAACCTCATTACTCAAATAATTTGGGATATCGCTTTTGTATATCCTTTTTACTTTATAACGAGTATCTTTATTGAGTGATTTTGCTATATAACCTTAGCCATAGAGATTTCCTTCAACCATAAGTTCTTCACTTATCAATTAACAATAGATATAAGATTTTTCCCCCTTAATTAAGCAAATTTCTTGTCCAATTGAATTTCTTGAAATTAGATAACATAAGAAGAATCTAATAGGTACTTCCTTAACATTGTTGCAAGAAAGACTGTATCAACATCACTTAATCTTGATGGCAAAGTTAGGCGATATATACTATGCATATTTTGTCCAAGATTTCAAAAAAGTTTATATACTTGAGCTTAACTTTTTCTTCTTCCAAACCTCATGACATCTTCCATGGGGGATTCCTTAAAAAATATTTGGTCACCAACTGATAATTTTTAGTGCTTAACTTTCATGGTCCTTATAGACTTTTGGCATGTATTGAATTGCTTGTATTCGTTTTCTGAGTAATTTCACTTTATCAACTACATCTTACAATAAGTCTAACCCCATTGAATCATTTAACAAAAATTTAGTTATTTTGTCTGTTTGATTTATAGACATCATTCTCAAATAACCACAATTTAACTTTGATTCCTTCAATTGAGTCCATTTTCTATTCTACTCTCCATCTGTAAAAAATATACAAAACTAAAGACAAATAAGGGAGATAAATGTTTAATTAAGGCAAAAGATAAGATGAAAATATTTAATTTATGAGTATAAAACTTACTCATTAGCATGCATGAGTTTCTTTTCAAATAAGAGTATGGCCTATTTAGATGTTATAACTAGGTGTATTTAAGTCTTTTCAAGGAATTTTTGGATGGTGGAGGCGCAGTAGAGGATAGGATCATCCATTGGCAGGAATTCAACAAGAGACTTATTCCTAATTTCTGCTCTTTTTTCTTTCTCCTTTAGCCTCCATTGTGAACTCTATTTTGAGTTTTTGTTTTTATATTTTCATAATGAACTAAATCCCTATTTTTAGGGTGAAGATGTGCCTAGTCATAATGGTTTGGTGAATTTATATATTTAACTTCTAATTTCTTTTATTCTTTTGTTTTCTTCTCAATTCTTCATGTTTCTAATTTACTGGCCACTAATTAGATGATTTGCTAATCATAATGAGACCAATAGGTGATTTATATGTTTGGGGTGAGGAGATTAAAACCATTGATTGTATGTGGATAGGAATATATCTCATGAATTTGTGTAGGCATTAAAGAGAATGATAGAGATTAACAAATTCTTGATTAATTAATTTACATAGGAATATAGTGAGTTAATAATTAGAAAATATATTTATTAGTGTTTGTAAGAGATTAGTAAATGAACTAGGTTCTTGGCTAGCAACAAGATTAAATGAATTTCAATTGTTTAATTTTATACAAACCAAATCAGAGTTATGATGGTGAAATTGGATCCTTAGAACTTTTTTCATTTAAGTGTCTACAAATTATTTATTAGCAATTTGCCAATTATTTTCCAAATTACTTTCAGTAGTTATCCTCTCACTTTTAATTATTTAGATAATTATATTGTGGTGTAATTTTGATACTTGGCAGACAATCCTCGTGGAATGATACTGTGTACTCATTTTTATTACTTGAAAATGATACAGACACTGTGTGTCAACAAAATGGTTTAAAAATAAAGTGATCATACACAACTTCTCTACTATGCCTTTTGTTGAATTTATGATAGTTTTCTCTTTTAATATTTGATATTTGAGGAAAATTTTGATTTAGTCCCTATTCTTTTAAAATCGTTCTTAACGCTTCAAAAAGGTCTTTTATTAGTCCCTCACACTTACTCCATTAATTTTTTGGAGGGACAATGTTGATATGTCACTTCTACATCCAAGTGGCATTTCAATGTTCCACATGGCACTACTAATCAATTTTTTTCTCATTCTTTCTCACATCTCTTCTCTTCTTCCTCCTTCTTCTTTTCACTAAAACTCATGGAGAGTAATCGAGAAAATGGAATTGAAACAGAGGGGACAAGCCTAAGAGAAAGAGAAATAAACAGTGAAGAGAGAGACCAAGGCATCAAAATGAAGGTACAAAACAACATAGAACTTAAGCCAAAAAAGAAGGAACTACGAATTTGGGAGGAAGATCTTGAAAGGTGAGTGACTCCAAGCAACACCATCAAGAGTTGTATGAGCTTATAAAAAAAGTAATAGAATTTGGTAGAGAAATAAATAGAGCAAGGATGCTGAAAAAAATGAGACAGAGAATACTTGTGCACCTAGGTAACACTTCAGATCCTATTTTGGATTTTTCTACCTAGATTTTGCTTTCTATTTCTAGTTGATCTTTTTTTCTATTATAGTTATGATTATAAGAAACCTTTTTGTGTTGATTTGAGTAAGCTTTGAGTATTCTGAGAATTTTTATGGTAGCCATGTTTTTCTTGGTTTTTCACAAAGAATTCTGAGTCTAGGATTCCTATTTGAATTTATGATTTATTGCATTTTATTCTTATTTGAATAATCTCTATTTTCAATTTTTCACAAAATTTGGTGCTATTTTAGTCTAGCCCTTAGGTTATGATACTGAAGGTTCCACTTTGTTTTATTTGAAATAACCATACTTTCTATAACACCCTAAATTTCTATGAATTATATTCACAAAATGGAATATTAAGAAAGGATAAAAAAGGATTAAATTGGATAATTATAAGAAAATAATTATTAATATCAAATAAGGAATTTCTCATTTATGAAGGAAATAATTAAGGATGGAATAGTAATTTTTTCATCTACGGGGCCACAAATGGGCAACGAGAAGAAGGATGAGGAGCTATAAAGAGAATTATACAAAAATCCATTGGAATACACCTCAAGAGGAAATTGAACACTTGGTAAATTACCAACTCATCAAACAAAGCCTTAGCTAATGGCATGACATTTTTGTAATACTTAGAGATTTGAAGGTTAAGGGTTAAGAGAGGGGAAGCTTCTTCAAGAAGCTAGCAATATTTTATTATATCCCCTTGACTTAGCCAAGAAAGTCCCCAGCCAATCCCAAGGGAGCAAAAATTCTCATGGCAAAAAGGAGAAATGGAGGAAGAAAGAGAAGAGAAAGAGAAGAAAAGAGAGAAAGGAAAAGGAAAAGTAGAGTAAGAAAGCTGAAATCCAAAAAGGAAAAAGGTAAGTCTTGGACTTCTTGATCTTCTCAAACCTTGTGTGTGCTCATGAGCTTCCATAAAAATCTAATAGTTGGGGAAAATCTAAAGTTTGGTGGTGGAATCAAGTGAGATAATTCATCTAACCTTAGTGAGAGAAACATCTTTGAAAGTGAAAAGGTAAGATCAACACCCTATTTATGAGTTTCTTGGTTGAATAGCTTGATGGGTGTCTTGAATACATTTACTAAAGCCTGATGGTAAGGTAGACAGAACTATTAATAAGGAATTTATGGAGGTGGTGGCTGATTTTCATTTGTGTAAGATGTGTTAATTTGTAAGAAATTGTGGTAGCTAGATTTTAAAGTTTAATTCATGTTTTTGAAGGTTATATGTTGTGGATGATCTAGATTTTATATGCTTAAAATGTTTGTATGGTTGTTTGCTAGATTTTTGGCTGGTTTTGGGAGAAAAGGGAGGAAAATTCTGAGTTTCGCGCCCAAAGCACGGCTGTGCTTGGAGTCATGGCCAGGTCGTGCTCTAGGCTAGATAGTCAAAATGAGGTAGAACACGGCTAGAGCACAGCCATGCTTGGTGACACGGAAAAGACTTGCTCTTTCTTGGCTTTTGAAAAACACGGCCATGTTATGGGAGAGCACAAGGAGGAAGCATGAACATGAAGCATGGTCGTGCTTGGAGGCACGGTTAGGCCGTGCTTCATGCTGTCTTACCCTTTTGCATTGATTTTTGTTTTATTTTTAAATCCTAACTGATTGTCAATGTTTATGAAATGATAATTGGAGTTTATGAGTCATATATGTGAAAGAAAAATTTGTAGTATTTAATTGGTTGTGTAATGTCTATTGAATTAATTATGAAAGCATGAAAGAATGAAGCATGGGTACTATATTGAATGCCATGAATCACTTTTATATGCAACCATAAAGGTGTAAATTATATGTTAATGTATGGAAGGATGCAAGAGCATGTATGTTTATTTATGTTATATGATGTGTTGTTATAGCATACATGAGAAGAAATGTTCACCATGCTCATAATGATTTATGATATGTATGCTCTTTGTTGAGACAAGTGGCTGGAAAAACATGTAAAAGTCATGAGCATGGCCAAGAGAACCCTCTCTAAAGTAGGGTGGCTTAGCAACAGGTGTCACCTTGTTGTATTGAGGTGATTGACGGTTAGGATAATCCTCTTTGAAGCAAGATGGCTTGACAACAAGTGTCACCCTTGCTGTATTGAGGAGATTGACAAGTTTAGGATAACCCATACCCAACTAAAGTGACCCAATGACATGTGGCACCTTATGGAGGTAAGGTGATCGAAAGGTCGTGGCTATGATACGGTACCGGGATAGGGGATGCTCTATAGCCTAGAGTGGTCAATGTAGGAAGGACCGCTCTGACTAAGGCACTCAGTGGTGGTTGAGTAGCTGTAGGGATAAAGCTCACGCCACATTGAGGTTTAAAAATTGAGAAATTGTCAGATGGTGAGCCACTATGAGCAATATACAGGTACCTTATTAATACTTGATTTATTATAATTGCATTATATTGATGCATAACCTATAAAAAGTTTGCATGTGTATACTAAACCTTTATTGTACAAAAGAGAAAATGTTTTCTATAATTTATACAACTGAACATAACACGTAAGTTTTCTATTAAGCATGTATTTTCCAAGATGTTGATCTTGTTGGGATTTTATATCTCACTATATTTATGGTGTTATGATCAAATCTGTAAGATGCCTTTCGTAGTACTGACTATTTTGCTAGAGCTTCATGTAACGACTATTTTTTTAGGATGATTACACATTAGACCAACATTTAGCCAAAAGATATGCATCTTGTACTTATATACATACAGAAGTTACATACATGAAAGATTAGTAGCGTATATACATATGTAACCCAAGGTACTAAGTATACATATCAAAAAGGCAAAGTACCATGGAGTTACATCAAAACAATGGGGTTAGCCCATTTACATAATTTCAACTATACATATAACACTGTTCTACTATCCCTCCCTTAGCAGTCACCCCTGGGGTACTACTGGTGGAGAAGGTAGGCCAAGAGTAGGAATTTCTACCATGTTAATAACTAGTAGGTTCACTATAATAGTAAACTATCCCAAGTAGGGGACATCCACAGTCTGGAGCTCTAATAGGACGGTCAGCAACACAAACGATATATTTACTGATCTGAACATAACATCAAATAACATAATGAGATATAAAAATCCGAGTAAGATCAACATACAATAAGTATAAGCATAATGAAATACTTACATGTTATGTCCAGCAGTATAAACTACAAAAAACATTTTCTCTTTCGTACAATAAAAGTACAGTAAAATACATACAGGCTTTTTCTAGGTTATGCATCAATATAATGCATGATAAATGAAATATGTATTAATAGGATACCTGTACCACTGTTTATGGCTCATATATCACTCATAGTGGCTCATCATCTGATAATTTCCCTCAATTTTCAAACCTTAATGTGGCGTGAGCCTTACCCCTACAGCTACTCACATACTATTGAGTGCCTTTGGTAGGAATGGTGCTTCCCACATTAACTACTCTAGGCTATAGGGCGTCTTCTATCCCGGTACTATATCCAAGTCACGACCCTTCAGTCACTTTACCTCTATAAGGTGCCATATGCCGCCGAGTCACGTTAGTGGGTAAGAGTCATCCTGGACTTGTTAGTCTCCTAAATACAGCAAGGGAGACAAATGTTTCTAGGCTACCTTGCTTCAGAGAGGATCATCCTGACCATTAGTCACCTTAATACATCAAGGGAGACACCTGTTGCCAGGCCACCCTGCTTCAGAGAGGATCATCCTGACCAAGCTCATGTCTTTTACATTTTCCAGCCACTTATCTCAATAAAAGCATATGTATATATCAATAATTATCATGAGCATCAACCACATTCATTCTCATGCATTCCATATCAACTCATCATAAACATACATGCTCTTACATTCTTCCATAATACTCACACATCATTCACTCACTTATAGCAGCACATATAAGTAATCTATAGCATTCAAATATAGCACTCATGCATCATTCCTTCATGCTTACATAATTAATTCAATGAGCATTACATAATGAATTAGATATTACATATTTCTTTTAACATATATGACTAATAAAACTCCTATTATCATTCTACGTGAAGGATGGCCTGGCTATGTCACTAAGCACAGTCGTGCTTTATGCCTGTGTTTACCCCACGATGCTTCCCTCACAACATAGGCATGTTTCACATAGACCCGCACCAAGCACGTTCTGACCGTGTCACCAAGCATGGCTGTGTTCTGTCCGTGTCACTAAGCACTGCTGTGTTCTGGCCGTGTTTTGCATTTTTACACCTCCAGCCCAGAGTATGGCCTGGCTGTGTCACCAAGCATGACCGTGCTCAGGGTGTGAAATGCACAAAGTTCTCTCTTTTCTCCCAAACCATCCAAGGAAAACAGCCAATAATTATACCAACAATTTAAGCATGAAAAATCTAATTTTTCTACAACATATGACCACTAAAAACATGGATTCAACCTCAAAACTAACCACACAAATTTTCCTTAAATCACTACCTCATGCATATAAATGAACAATAGTCATCAATGCCATAAATGCATCATCAATAGTTCTATCTACTCTTCCATCATGCTTTAATACACATATACAAGTCAGCCATCAAGTCATCTAACCAAAAACTCATAAAAGAGGATGTTGATCTTACCTTTTCTTACTCCCAAAATGTTTCTCTCACTAGTTTTAGATTATTTTCTTTCTTCAAAACCCCACCACCAAGCTGTAGATTTTTTCTCTAACCATTAGATTCCATAGAAGCTCAAGAACACACATAGAATTAGAGAAGATCAAGAGCCCAACTTACCTCTTCTACTTGAAAATCAGCTTTCTCTCTCTCTTTTTCTCTTTCTCTTCCCTTTTTCTTTTTTCCTCTTTTCTCCCTTTTGCCATGGGTTCTTCTCTGCTTTTGGCTGAGAGCTTGGCGACTTGGTCACCAAGTCAACAACAGAATATAAAAAAAAATGCTAGCTTCTCTAAGAAGCAACTCCCCCCTTAAACAAGGACATTTCTTTCCCTAAAAATTTCAAATTTGCCACTCCATGACTTTAGAACCATTTAGTTAGCTAAGGCATTGTTTGGTTGTAGGGAAACTTACCAAGTGTTTAATTCCTTCTTGAGACATATTCCAATGGATTTTGGTGCAACTTTCTTCATAGCTCCTTGTCACTATTTTATTGCCCAATTATGGCCCTACAAATAAAGAAATTACTACCTCCTCCTTAAACATCTCTTCTAAAAATGAGAAATTCCTTATTAAATATTCACAATTATTTCCCTATAAATACCCCATTTAATCATTTTTAATCCTTTCTTAATATTTCATTTTGTGAATATAATTAATAGATTTTTGGGCGTTACACTTCTCTCCCCGTAAAAGAAATTTTGTCCTCAAAATTCAAGAATTTACCTATCCTCAAACAATTGCGAATAAGAGTGGCTCATTTCTTCCTCTTTTTCCTATGTAGCTTCTTCTTCTAATAGTACTTTCCATAACACCTTCACCAACGGAAAGGGTTTATTATGTAGCTATTTCATACTTCGATCAAGAATTATAACAGGCTCCAGTTGATAAGTCAGGTTCTCCTTCACTGCTACTTCCTTTTCCAGAATCACATGTAACAGATTCGACAGATATCCCCGAAGTTGAGAGACATGAAACACATTGTGCATATTAGATAGTCTTAGGGGTAAAGCTATTTGATATGCCGAGGGCCCAACTTTCTTGAGTATCTGGTAAGGTCCTATATAACGTTGGCTCAATTGCTTAACTTTCATAGCTTGACCAATTCCAGTGGACAGAAAAATCTTCAAGAATACGTGTTCCCCTTCTTAAAAATACAAAGGCCTCTTCCTCTGATCATAGTAACTTTTCTGATGACTCTGGGCAGTCCGCATTCTGTCTTGTGTCATTTGTTTCTGCTTCGTAGTATGCTGAACTAGCTCAGGACCCAACAACTTCCTTTCACCTACTTCATACCAACACAGAGGTGATTTGCACCTTCTACCATACAAAATTTCATACGATGCCATCCCAATACTCGCATGGTAATTGTTACTGTAAGCAAACTCCACTAAAGGGAGATACTTATCCCAATCTTTCCCTTGATCTACGGTGCATGCTTGCAACATGTCTTCCATTGTATGTATTGTTCTTTCGGTTTGACTGTCTCTTTGTGGATGATACGTAGTACTAAATTGTAATTTAGTACCGAAGGCCTCCTGTAAATCTTTCAAAAATCTAGAAGTAAATTTAGGATCTCGATAAAAAATGATGCTTCTTGGAATTCCATGCAATCGGACAACCTCCTTTACATAAAGATGTTCCAGTTTATACAGCGAGTAATTAATCTTATAGGTAACAAGTGTGCAGATTTTGTCAATCTATCCACTATTACCTATATAGCATCATAACCAGCCTGAGTTCTGGACAAACAAGCCACAAAGTCCATCCATATTAATGCCATCCCATTTCCATTCAAGAATCTCCAAGGACTGTAGTGTCCCAGAAGGCCTCTGATGTTCAATCTTAACTTTCTAACAAGTTAAGCATCTTGCTACGTATTCTGCTATGTCCCTCTTCATTCCTAGCCACCAAAAATGATCACTTTAAATCTTGATACATCTTTATAGCTCCTGTAACATCCCTAATTTCGTTTCTTTTATTGATAATTAAGGAAATAAAGTTTATTAGACAATATTTTAGATATCTAAGGAAATATAATCCTTAGAAATTCTTCACCTTATGTATATGCATAGAAAATGTTTTTAACATTAAGAGAACAAATAAAGAGGAAAAACCTAATAGGAAAAAATTAGAAAGAACATACTAAAGAGTTGCAAAATTCTTAGATAAGGAAGATAAATTTTTAGAAATAAGTAAAGGTCTTAAATTTTCAAGAACATTGGATTAGGGTAATTTTTCCTAATTCAAGAACTAGAGTTACTAAGTTTAAAATCTTTACCCATACATTGGGCTTTTACCTATGGACACTTCATATAGAGTTTTTCCACTTCACATAAGTTTCTAGCAAGCCCATTGGATAACCTAAGCAAGAAATAAAACATAGACTTGGACTAGGATATAGTAATTGGACCATTAGCCCAAAAATTATGAAAATGTGACCAAGCCCTCCAAGAAAGGTAGAATTTTATCCAAAGCAAAGAAAATGGGTAGGAATAAACCCATAATGGGTAGGAATAAGCCCAAATCGAAGAGGAAAAAATAAAATAAAATAAAAGGTGATGATATAATAATGTAATAATAATAAAGAATAGGTTACATGGCATTAAGACAAAAATTTAGCAAGTGGTGTGATTCTACATTCATCATTTTGGCAAGTGGCATGATAATACAAGGCTTTAGGACAAAAACATCTATATCCTACACTCATAATTTTAGCAAGTGGTATGATAATACATGGCATTAGGACAAAACATTCCTATCACACACAAATAATATCAACCAAATAATGGAGATTCAAGGGCTAGAAATTTGCAACCTAAAAAGGCAAACCTATCATAATTGTTTAAGACAAAAGAAAATGGAAATGAATCCCTAAATCAAAGGGACCTTGTCCCTTATCTTAAGAACATATCATCATAATTTTCAAAATACAAATCTCCTTTTCCTATGCATATCTTGACTAAGGAAGAGGAAGACAAGAACATAAGTTGTTTGTTTTCCAAAAATTCAACAAAGTGTATCCTAATTGTGATAAGGTAGACCCATGATCATGAAATGTGTATTATTTGGTGGTCTATATAAGTAAAACCCACCCTTACAACATTTTAATTTCGTCCAAGTGAGGAAGAAAGAGAAATAGAAGCAAGGTAGAGTGAGGAAAGGAGAGAAAGAGAGGAGAAGAAAGGAAGGAAGAAGAAGGAGAAGTTTAGAAGGCTAAGTACTCAAGGTAAGTTACCTTAATCTCCACTTGAATCAATTTTTCTTCTTCATCCTTGAGGTTCAAAAATTCACCCTCATTCTCTTACCTAAGTTGCTAGAAAAGCTAAGGGAAGGGAGGAATCTTGCTACTTTTTTCAAGAGGAAACAAGAAAACCAATTCACTAAGTAAGCTAGGGAGATTCTTAGGTAAGTTTGACAATATTTCTTTTTGAAGAAAACCTTTGAAACTTATAATATTTATATGAGATTTTCATCTTAGAACTTTGATGATTGGTCATGGATGTTGCTATATCATGTTACATATTGATCTTGCATGTGATGTATGTTTGAATGCTTAGGTTCGTGTAGATAGTTCTGCATAGGTATGGCTATGCGTGGCAAAATTTTAAGCTTCTGTATTTTAATTTCTGGGAATTATCTGTATGGAATTAAAATAAATGGTTAACATAAAAATTATAGCTATGTATGTCACGGATTTTTAGCCATTGGAATCATTCAAGTTAGAGCTCATATGAGGTAGATATGTTCCGATTAGTAAACAAAGGTCAGAAAATTGTTAATCAGGGAAGAATATGTTAGGATAGCTTCTGTATTTTAATTTCTGGGAATTATCTATTTGGAATTAAAATAAATGGTTAACATAAGAATTATATCTATGTATGTCACGGAGTTTTAGTCACTAAAATCATTCAATTTAGAGTTCATATGAGGTAGATATGTTCCGATTAGTAAACCAAGGTCAGAAAATGGTTAATCAGGGAAGAATATGTTAGGATAGCTTCGGTGTTTTAATTTCTGGGAAAATTATATATGGAATTAAAATAAATGGTTAACATATTAATTATATATTTATGTGTCAGGGATGTTTAGCCACTGGAATCACTTAAGTTGGAATTCTTATGTGGGAGATATAGTCAGATTAGTAAGTAAAGGTTAGAACCTACCCGAGAAGAAATAATATTGAATTTAAGAGAGTAATAACACCAAGATTTATTACTATTTTGCTGATATGATTAACATAATATTTTTAGATAATTGTCTTAACTTTCCATAGACACTAAGATCACCTCAATCTAAGTTAAAATGATGGAGTTATGCTCTGATTAGTGAGCAAAGGTCACAGAACACGGCCAGGCCGTGTTTTAGGTGCTTTAAGCACGGGTTAGCCATGTTCGGGGCTGTTTTTGAATACATTTGAAGTATTTTTTAAGCATGGCTGTGTCCTGGAACATGGCCAGACCGTGTTGGAAGCTGGTGAAGCCTATTTTCAACATTTTTCTACCCTAGATGAACCTCTTTAACTATAGGGTAATAGTAGAAATCAAATTGGAGGAAAATGCTTTATAAATTTGTAAGAACATGTGTTAGAAATGATATAAATAAGAAGAAATTGACTAAAGGCCAAGCATAAAGAAAATGAAGAGATGAAATTAATATTTAAAAAAGAAGATGAATCTTATAAATGAAAATAATAAATGACTAGTATATGCCATAGCCATTGCCATTGTTTGAACTTCTTACCATCTTAAGTGTGAAATTCTGACATGGAAATATTTTCTAAAGTGATATTTGAAATGTTTATGTTCATGGGATGATTACCAATGAGTTATGGTAATAGTTATATTTTGATGAACATACTTGTTATTGAAAGCATATTTTTGGCTATCATTATGAAAAGAAAAGAAATGAGCACGGTCACATGGCAATCCGTGTGGTGCAGCAGTAGGGGACGCCCTACCAATGGTTATGATCATGTTAATGAGAAAAGAAAGAGAAAGTGGGCCATGTCAGAAGGAGCGAGAAAAGCCCGTACCGGAGAGTAGAGGATACTCACCCTGACCGGGGTAGATTCAAATGAGAATAAGTTGATGGCCATCATATGATATTCTGAAAATAATTAATCCTGTCATACATATCATTATTGTATGATTCTTATGTGCATAGATATAATACATTCATGTGACCAAAGATATTTTATGTAGTTTATACAGCTGAACATGACATGATGAACTATATTGATGGTAAATTATGATTTATTGTTAAACTTACTGGGATTTAATTCTCACTATATTTCCATACCATGTTCAGAAGAATAAATATGCAGATTTTCTCTATGACACTTATTATTTCCGTACGTTGGATCGAGGTGCCCTACCTTGGGCAACTACCAGTTATTTCATATGTAACTGTCGTAGATGTGACTGAGATTCCGGTAGAGGTGCCACCCGCACCAGTGTCCCCGGAAGTAGTCGACATAGATGATTAGAGCTAATATGTATCTTTGTACAAATGTTTGTAAAATAATGGTGTGTAGTTTGTAAAATAATAGTGTGTATGGAAACTCAGTATTGTATTACTGTTAATAACAATTATGCTTGGTTAAATTGATTTTTATTACATGTTAAGTGGTTCGAATTAAAGTAGTAATAACTTCATGGAATTTTACAAAAATAAAAAAAGAAAAAAAATTTGTTACATTTACATAAATGGAGTTGTTACATAATTGGCATCAGAGGAGGTCGATCCTAAATGGCCAGTGGGTGGATGGTTATCTGAATCGATCTTATAGTGTCTTGAGTATGTTGTGGTTGTGCTGTGTAGGGGATCAGTGATTCATATAGGTAAAAAATTACTAGTGTTTCCTATCTATATGCCGAGGTGGTGTTATGACTGTTATTAAATATTTTTGAACTAACTATTGGGCTTGATCACCTCAATAGCAGCATGACTTTGTTTTTGCCATAGTAGGAAATGGCAACAACAAGGAGGAATCCAGCAACCAATGCAGAGGAAACCCTGCACAACCTGGCCACGGCAATTCGAGACCAAGTCATGACCACCAATCAAATTTTACAATATCTTCAGAATGGTAATAACCCAAATGGTGAGAATTATGCTAACAACCAGATGGCTGGAAAAGATAATGGCATATCCGAGTTCCTGAGGATTAGACCACCTTGTTTCCAAGGTGGTTATGACCCAACGGTAGCCGAAAGGTGGATAAGGGAATTAGAGAAAATCTTTGAAGTGATAGGTTGTACTAAGGAGCATCAAGTTATTTTTGCTGCATATATGTTAAAGGATGAAGCAGAATACTGGTGGTATGGAGCTAGAGAACTTTTAGCACATCAGGGAAGACAGATCACCTGGCAAGTGTTCAAGGATATTTTTTTTTGAAAAGTACTTTCCAAGTACTGTACGGCCAGAGAAAGAGATCAAATTTCTCCAACTCAGGCAAGGCAGCATGACTGTGGACCAGTATATCGCAAGGTTTGAGGAGTTGTCTAAGTTATCCTCTTATCTGCGATATAACCCAGATGAAGTATGGAAGGCAGTTAAGTTTGTAGCGGGACTAAACCCAGAGATAAAGAATGTTGTTATAGCTATGGAGATCAGGGAGTTGTACTTCTGATAAATAAATGAAGACTCCTGGAAAAGAGTTTAAGGGCAGTAGAGGATGAGAAGCAAAGGCGAAACCTATGGAAGAGGAAGAAAAATTTTTCCAACCCTAGAAAAAACGTGAGAAGAAGTGGATATGGAGCTGGTAATAGGCCATTGACTGCGGGTCCTACACCTTTTCAACAAGACCTCGCCCCAGTCAAGTGCGCTAAGTGCAGATGCATGCATGGTAACTGGCCATGCTACATAGGACAAGATGTCTGCTTCAATTGCAGACAGAAGGGACATTTTGCGAGAAATTGCCCACATAATGTGGGGAAGCAGCCAGAAAAGAGGCCTCAGGTGAAAGGAAGGGTTTTCACTCTGAGCGGCCAAGAAGCAGCTCAATCTTCTGAAATGATTCAAGGTACATGCTATATCTATAGATTTGCTCTTATGGTGTTATTTGACTCTGGTGCTAGTCATTCATTTATATCAGAAGAATGTATTAAGAAGTTTCAGTTTCCTATTTCTGAAACTCCCTATGAGCTATTCGTAGTAACCCCTACAGGGGAACGGGTATTAACTTCCTCTGTATATAAGGACTGTCAAGTCACCATCCAGGAGAAAACTTTTTCTGTAGACCTCGTTTGTTTACCTTTAAGAGGTATTGAGGCCATTCTAGGGTTAAACTGAATGTCTAGAAATTGAGTCTTGTTGAATTGTTGTAACAAGACCGTTGAATTTCTACTTGCTACTCCGAAAGAGGAGGTCCAGTTATTGATGCTAAATGCCAATCAAGTTAATAGGGAGTTGAAGAATGGAGTACTTGGATACATTCTCTTGTATTTATCAAACCTAGAAGTCGAATCGAAGCTTAATGAAATCCCAATAGCTAATGAGTTTCCTGAAGTATTTCCATCAGATATTCTAGGCTTATCTCCCAAGAGAGAGATAGAGTTCTCTATTGATCTCCTACCTGGGACAGGGCCTATCTTTATTGCACCATATCGAATGACCTCGAAGGAACTACAGGAACTCAAGAAACAGTTGGAGGAGCTATTAGACAAGCAATTCATTAGACCGAGTGTATCACCTTGGGGAGCTCCTGTATTATTTGTTAAGAAGAAAGACGGGAGCTTGAGACTATGCATAGATTACAGACAGCTGAATAAGGTGACTATCAAAAACAAGTACCCTCTCCCTAGGATAGATGACTTATTGGATCAATTGAAGGGAGCCTTCATCTTTTCTAAAATTGACTTGAGGTCAAGATATCATCAAATTAGGATCAAGGAGGAGGACGTATCAAAAACTGCCTTCAGGACTACGTATGGGCACTATGAGTTTCTCGTAATGCCTTTCGGGTTGACGAATGCATCTGTAATTTTCATGGATTACATGAATCGCATTTTTCGACCCTACCTAGATCAATTTGTTGTAGTGTTCATTGATGACATCTTGATATATTCTAAGAGTGAGAAAGAACATGAACAACGTCTCCGAATCGTGCTGCAAGTGCTGAAAGAGAAAAAGTTATATGCTAAATTGGATAAGTGTGAATTTTGGCTGTCAGAGGTGAAGTTTCTTGGACATGTCATCTCTAATAGAGGGGTAGCCGTAGATCCTAGCAAGATGGAAGCAGTGATTAAGTGGGAGTGACCAAAGACGGTTACGGAAATCAGAAGTTTCCTGGGTTTGGCAGGATACTACAGGAGGTTTATACAAAAATTCTCTCGTATAGCCTTGCCATTGACTAAATTGACCAGGAAGGGAAGTCCTTTCAAATGGACTGATCAATGTGAAGCTAGTTTTCAGGAGCTGAAGATAAGACAGACCACTCCTCCTGTTTTAATTATTCCAGACCACACAGGATATTTTGAAGTGTATAGTGATGCTTCAAAGAAAGGGTTAGGATGTGTGCTGATGCAAGATAAGAGAGTAGTTGCTTACGCCTCTAGGCAACTGAGACCCCACGAATGAAACTATCCAACCCATGATCTTGAATTAGTGGCAGTAGTGTTTGCCTTAAAGATTTGGCGACACTATTTGTACGAGGCAACCTTTGAAGTATATTGTGATCATAAGAGTCTTAACTACCTCTTTGATCATAAGGAGTTAAATATGAGGCAACGAAGATGGGTAGAATTCCTCAATGACTACAAGTTTGAGATAAAGTATCATCCCGGAAAGGCGAATGTTGTAGTAGATGCCTTGAGTCGAAAATCTCTGCACATGGGTCAGATGATGGTGTATGAGATGCAGATGCTAGAGGAATTTCAAAATTTGAAGCTAGCCACTACTCTTACTCCAAAGAATCTAGTCATTAATGGTTTAAGTATAGGGTGTGACCTTAGAGCCCAGATCAAAAAGGCTCAAGCTCACGACCAATACTTACAAGATCATAAAGACCAAGGTAATTTTTCTGTCATGGAAGATGGAGCAATCATGTATCAAGGAAGGATTTGTGTCCCTCAAGAACGAGAGTTGAGGACTAAGATCCTGCAGGAAGCGCATTAGAGTAAATACACAGTCCATCCTAGATGCACTAAAATGTACCAGGATTTAAAAAGGATGTATTGGTGGCCAGGGATGAAAAAGGACATTGCTAAGTTTGTGGCGAAATGTCTCATTTGTGAAAAGGTTAAGGTGGAGCATCAAAAGCCTGCGGGATTTCTACAACCTCTTGAGATCCCTAAATGGAAATGGGACAGTATCTCAATGGACTTTGTTATGGGATTACCTAAGACTTCAGTGGGACATGACTCCATCTGGGTAATAATTGACAGAATAACCAAATCTACTCACTTTTTACCCATAAAAATTAACTATTCACTTGATAAATTAGCCTAATTGTACGTCCAAGAAATAGTTAGACTGCATGGAATTTCCTTAAATATTGTTTCTGATAGAGATCCGAGGTTCACATCGAGGTTTTAGAAGGCGTTGCAGGAAGCTTTTGGTACTCAGTTGAGGTTCAGTACTACCTACCATCCTCAGACTGATGGGCAGACAGAACGCACCATTCAAACCTTAGAAGATATGTTGAGGGCCTGTGTGATAGAGCAAGGTAAAGGATGGGATAAGTACCTACCTTTAGTAGAGTTTGCTTATAATAATAGTTATCACTCCAGTATTAAGATGACCCCCTACGAAGCTTTATACGGTAGGAAGTGCCGATCTCCACTATGTTGGTTTGAGGTAGGAGAAAAGAACTTGCTGGGTCCTGATCTAGTTCAACAAACCACTGAACAAATCAGGATGATACGAGATAAAATACTCACAGCTCAAAGTTGGCAAAAGAGTTACTATGATAAGAGACATAGACCTCTAGAGTTTGAGAAAAGAGACCATGTATTTCTAAAACTTTCTCCGACCACCGGAGTTGGTAGGTCTCTCAAGACCAAAAAGCTAAATCCGCGATTTTTAGGACCCTACCAAATTCTGAAGAAAGTAGGGACATCAGCATATTAAGTTGCTCTCCCACCTAATTTGTCCAATCTGCATAATGTTTTCCACGTATCACAGCTACGGAAGTATCTTCCAGATTCATCACATATAATATAGGATGAACCAATCCAAATAAAGGAGAACATGACATACCAGCTAGTACCTGCATCCATATTGGACACTGACGTGAAGCAACTAAGAAATAAAACAATTCCCCTTGTTAAGGTTTTATGGGAAGGTTTGACTCCGGAAGAAGCAACTTGGGAGCTGGAAGAAGTCATGAGGAAGAAATATCCGCAATTGTTCTTATTACGTAATTTCTGAAATTTTGAGGACAAAATTTCTTTTAGGGAGAGAGAAATGTAACATCCCTAATTTCATTTCTTTTATTGATAATTAAGGAAATAAAGTTTATTAGACAATATTTTAGATATTTAAGGAAATATAATCCTTAGAAATTCTTCACCTTATGTATATGCATAGAAAATGTTTCTAACATTAAGAGAACAAATAAAGAGGGAAAACCTAATAGGAAAAAATTAGAAAGAACATACTAAAGAGATGCAAAATTCTTGGATAAGGAAGATAAATTTTTAGAAACAAGTAAAGGTCTTAAATTTTCAAGAACATTGGATTAGGGTAATTTTTCCTAATTCAAGAACTAGGGTTACTAAGTTTAAAATTTTTACCCATACATTGGGCTTTTACCTATGGACACTTCATATAGAGTTTTTCCACTTCACATAAGTTTCTAGCAAGCCCATTGGATAACCTAAGCAAGAAATAAAACATAGACTTGGACTAGGATATAGAAATTGGACCTTTAGCCCAAAAATTATGAAAATGTGACCAAGCCCTCCAAGAAAGGTAGAATTTTAGCAAGTGGTGTGATTCTACATTCATCATTTTGGCAAGTGGCATGATAATACAAGGCTTTAGGACAAAAAATCTATATCCTACACTCATAATTTTAGCAAGTGGTATGATAATACATGGTATTAGGACAAAACATTCCTATCACACACAAATAATATCAACCAAATAATGGAGATTCAAGGGCTAGAAATTTTCCACCTAAAAAGGCAAACCAATCATACTTGTTTAAGACAAAAGAAAATGGAAATGAATCCCTAAATCAAAGGGACCTTGTCCCTTATCTTAAGAACATATCATCATAATTTTCAAAATACAAATCTCCTTTTCCTATGCATATCTTGACTAAGGAAGAGGAAGACAAGAACATAAGTTGTTTGTTTTCCAAAAATTCAACAAAGTGTATCCTAATTGTGATAAGGTAGAGCCATGATCATGAAAGGTGTATTATTTGGTGTTCTATATAAGCAAAACCCACCCCTACAACATTTTAATTTCGTCTAAGTGAGGAAGAGAGAGAAATAGAAGCAAGGTAGAGTGAGGAAAGGAGAGAAAGAGAGGAGAAGAAAGGAAGGAAGAAGAAGGAGAAGTTTAGAAGGCTAAGTACTTAAGGTAAGTTACCTTAATCTCCACTTGAATCAATTTTTCTTCTTCATCCTTGAGGTTCAAAAATTCACCCTCCTTCTCATACCTAAGCTGCTAGAAAAGCTAAGGGAAGGGAGGAATCTTGCTACTTCTTTCAAGAGGAAACAAGAAAACCAATTCACTAAGTAAGCTAGGGAGATTCTTAAGTAAGTTTGACAATATTTCTTTTTGAAGAAAACCTTTGAAACTTATAATATTTATATGAGATTTTCATCTTAGAACTTTGATGATTAGTCATGGATGTTGCTATATCATGTTACATATTGATCTTGCATGTGATGTATGTTTGAATGCTTAGGATCGTGTAGATAGTTCTGCATAGGTATGGCTATGGGTGGCAAAATTTTAAGCTTATGTATTTTAATTTCTGGGAATTATCTGTATGGAATTAAAATAAATGGTTAACATAAGAATTATAGCTATGTATGTCATGGATTTTTAGCCATTGGAATCATTCAAGTTAGAGTTCATATGTGGTAGATATGTTCCGATTAGTAAACAAAGGTCAAAAAATTGTTAATCAGGGAAGAATATGTTAGGATAGCTTCTGTATTTTAATTTTTGAGAATTATCTATATGGAATTAAAATAAATGGTCAACATAAGAATTATATCTATGTATGTCACGGAGTTTTAGCCACTGGAATCATTCAATTTAGAGTTCATATGAGGTGGATATGTTCCGATTAGTAAACCAAGGTCAGAAAATAGTTAATCAGGGAAGAATATGTTAGGATAGCTTCGGTGTTTTAATTTCTGGGAAACTTATATATGGAATTAAAATAAATGGTTAACATATGAATTATATATTTATGTGTCATGGATGTTTAGCCACTGGAATCACTTAAGTTGGAATTCTTATGTGGGAGATATAGTCAGATTAGTAAGTAAAGGTTAGAACCTACCCGAGAAGAAACAATATTGAATTTAAGGGAATAATAACACCAAGAATTATTACTATTTTGCTGATACGATTAACACAATAGTTTTAGATAATTGTCTTAACTTTCTATAGACACCAAGATCATCTCAATTGGAGTTAAAATGAGGGAGTTATGCTCTGATTAGTGAGTTAAGGTCACAAAACACGGCCAGGCCGTGTTCTAGGTGCTTCAAGCACGGGTTTGCCGTGTTCGGGGCTGTTTTTGAGTACATTTGAAGTATTTTTTAAGCATGGCCATGTCCCGGAACATGGCCAGACCGTGTTGGAAGCTGATGAAGCCTATTTTCAACATTTTTCTACCCTAGATGAACCTCTTTAACTATAGGGTAATAGTAAAAATCAAATTGGAGGAAAATGCTTTATAAATTTGTAAGAACATGTGTTAGAAATGATATAAATAAGAAGAAATTGAATAAAGGCCAAGCATAAAGAAAATGAAGAGATGAAATTAATATTTAAAAAAGAAGATGAATCTTATAAATGAAAATAATAAATGACTAGTATATATCATAGCGATTGCCATTGTTTGAATTTCTTACCATTTTATGTATGAAATTCTGACCTGAAAATATTTTATAAAGTGATATTTGAAATGGTTATGTTCATGGCATGATTTCCAATGAGTTATGGTAATAGTTATATTTTGATGAACATACTTGTTATTGAAATCATATTTTTGGCTATCTTTGTGAAAAGAAAAGAAATGAGCACGGTCACATGGCAATCCATGTGGTGCATCAGTAGGGGATGCCCTACCAACGGTTATGATCATGTTAATGAGAAAAGAAAGAGAAAGTGGGCCATGTCGGACGGAGCGAGAAAAGCCCGTACCAGAGAGTAGAGGATACTCATCCTGACTGGGGTAGCTTCAAATGAGAATAAGTTGATGGCCATCATATGATATTCTGAAAATAATTAATCCTGTCATACATATCATTATTGTATGATTCTTAGGTGCATAGATATAATGCATTCATGTGACCAAAGATATTTTCTGTAGTTTATACAGCTGAACATGACATGATGAACTATATTGATGGTAAATTATGATTTATTGTTGAACTTTCTGAGATTTAATTCTCACTATATTTCCTTATCATGTTCAGAAGAATAAATATGCAGATTTTCTCTATGACACTTATTATTTCTGTACGTTCGATCGAGGTGCCCTACCTTGGGCAACTACCAGTTATTTCATATGTAACTGTCGTAGATGTGACTGAGATTCCGGTGGAGGTGCCACCTGCACCAGTGTCCCCGGAAGTAGTCGACATAGATGATTAGAGCTAATATGTATCTTTGTACAAATGTTTGTAAAATAATGGTGTGTAGTTTGCAAAATAATAGTGTGTATGGAAACTCAATATTGTATCACTGTTAATAACAATTATGCTTGGTTAAAGTGATTATTATTATGAGTTAAGTGGTTAGAATTAAAGTAGTAATAATTTCATGGAATTTTACAAATATAAAAAAAAAGAAAAAAAAATTTGTTACATTTACATAAATGGAGTTGTTACAACTCCCGGATAGATATCATATTTACTCTGATGTCCTTCATCCAAAATTTTTGTCTTTAGGTCTTCCCCCTAGGGCACACATATTCTTCCTCGATAGAAGATGATTCCTTCTTCCGACTTCGTGAAGTTAGGTGAATTTTGTTTATTTTGATGAAAAGTATCTCGTTCTTGCACTTCCTTAATTTGCATCTTCAAATAACATTCCACCTATAGCTCACCAATAAGGAAACTTCTAGGAGTAGTTACTACCGAAAACCTCAAATTCTTGAATTCTTCAATTAAGTTCATCTCTTTTATGAACATATGACTCAAATGCAGCGACTTTTGACTTAATGCATCCGCCACCATGTTTGCTTTCCCTGGGTGTTATTTTAGTTGAAATTTGTAATCATCAATAAATTCCATCCATCTCCTTTGTCTCATATTCAATTCTTTCTAATCGAAAATATATTTTAAAATTTTGTAATCACTGTATACTTCAAACACCGCACCTAGATAGTGTCACCAAATTTTCAAGGAAAACACTATAGCAGCCAATTTCAGATCATTAGTGGGATAATTTTCTTCATGTGACCTTGGTTGTCTGGAGGCTTAGGAAACTACCCTACCTTCTTGCATCAAAACATACCCTAGTCCCTTCTAGGAAGAATCCGTATAAACTTTAAAGCATCCCGAAGGATCCGAGAGAATTAGTACCAGAGGTGTAGTAAGCCAAGTCTTAAACTCTAGAAAATTGTTCTCACAATCTGAAGTCCGCTTGATCAAGCATCCTTTTTGAGTTAATCTGGTGAAGGGTAATGCTATTTGCAAAAAACCTTGTATGAACTTTTTGTAATACCCAGCCAAACCCAAAAAGCTTCTAATTTTGGTTACTGTCTTTGGTCTTTCCTACTTGAGAATAACTTTTGTTTTGCTAGAATCTACTAACACACCATCCTTTGACACTACATGGCCCAGAAACTTTACTTCTTACATAACTCGCATTTTTCCAATTTAGCAAAAAGTTTCATTTCCTTCAAAACCTGAGCACTAATCGAAGATGACGTTCGTGATCCTTCATACTCCTCAAGTATATTAGAATATCGTCAATGAAGACTACTATGAACTAATCCAAATAAGATTGAAAGATTTGATTCATGTAGTCCATGAAGACTACAAGTGCATTGGTAACTCCAAATGGCATGACCAGGAACTCGTAATGCCCATATCGAGATTTAAAAGTTGTCTTAAGGATATCTTCTTCCTTCACTCAAATATGATGATAACCTGATCTCATATTTGTTTTAGAGAAAACGGTTGCCCCCTTAAGATGATCCAGTAAATCATCTATTCTCGGCAACGGATACTTATTCTTGATAGTCACCTTGTTGAGTTGTCTATAGTCAATACATAGCTGCAAACTTCTATCATTTTTCATTACAAACAGCACTGGAGCTCCTCAAGGCGAAACACTAGGTCGAATAAAATTCCTTCCCAAAAGATCTTCAATCTGCTTCTTAAGCTCTTTTAACTCCACAAGAACCATCCGATATAGTGCAATAGAGATAGGAGTTGCCCCTGCTACCAATTCAATAGAAAATTTCACTTCCCGCTTAGGCAGTTGTTCAGTAATTTCTGAAGGAAAGACTTTTGAAAAATCATGAACTACTGAACCTTGACTAGCTCTTGCTCAGCCCTTATACTGAGGGTACATAAAAGAGTATATCCTGAATCCTCATCAACTAATTCCCTCTGGAGTTCATTGATTGATCCATTCATCTTTACTTTTAAGTCCCTCGTCAGGTTTTGAATGAAAAACCAGAGTCTTCGCATAACAGTCCAAAAGAATCTGGTTACTATTAACCCAGTCCATCCCCATAATCACATATATATCTTCTATGGGTAAACAAATTAGGTCCATGATAAAGGATCTGCCTACTTCCACTAGACAGTATTTACAGACTGAAGAGGTGTTCACTTTTTCTCCCTTAGGGGTTAACACTATTAACTCGAATGTCAATTCAGACACAAAGCAAAGCAGTCTCTCCACACAAACAGATGATATAAAAGAATGACTGGCACCAAAATTGAAAAGAACAATTAGAGGATAATCGTGGAGATAAGACGTACCTTGAATTAAATCAAGAGCTTATTCGCTTCAGTCCCGCTCAATGTAAAAACTCTTCCCTTAACTAGATTAGTTTGCTCAATCTTCTTCCCATCCTTCAGGGGACACCGACAAGCTATATGCCCTTTTTGCTCACATTGGAAACAAGTAACCAAGTTATAGAGACAGGGTCTATTCCCATGATGTTGACCACATATCTTGCATTCATTTCTAGCGGCGTTTAGCACTGAAGATCTAACCCCTATAGCCAAGGGTTTCTTGCCTGCAGTTGTGTTTCTTCCACTAACAAAATGATCCGGAGCTAAGAATTCTCTCTTTCTCTTCCATGGTGCCTATCTATCCTTCTCTTCCTCTACTGCCTTCAAACTCTTTTCCAACAGCCGACACTTATTAATCAAGGGAACAAACTCACGAATTTCCAAGGCTACTACTACATTACGGATTTTCGGATTCAGATAAGCTTCAAACTTGACAAACTTTCAAGATTCATCCAGATTGTATTTCAGATAAGACGAGAACTTGGCTAATTCCTCGAATCTTGTAATGTACTGGTTAATTGATCGGCCACCTTGTCTGAGTTGGAGGAATTCTATCTCCTTCTTGGCCTGAACACTTCTAGGCAAATACTTATCCAAAAAGATCTCTCAAAAGACAAACTAGGTAACCTGTTGACCATGGTGAGCTAACAGTTCACTGGCTTCTCTACACCAGAACTCTACTTCTTTCAGCATGTATACAGTAAAATTTGCTTTTTGCTCATCTGAACACTCTAGAACTTCGAAAACCTTTTCTATTTCGGTCAACCATTTATCTGCCACCATAGGATCATATCTTCCAACGAAAGACGGAGGTCAAGTTCTCATAAAATCTGCCCATCCATTGCCTACGTTCCATGGGTTCTCACCCATCTCACCATTAATATTACTATTGTTCTGGATATGTCGTAAGATTTGATTCATGGTAGAAACTTGATCTCGAATAGCATTGGCTAGATCTTATAGAGTCACTTCCGCGTTTGGCACTGAGTTTCTCCTTGATGATGCCATTTTCTACTATATAAATCAAAAGAATTGGTTACTATTGAGGTGATCAAGCTCAACAGTAATTAAAGAAATTTTTTTATAATATAGTAGTAATAACATCATCAAGAATACATATTAAAAAAATGCTAGCAGTTTTTCCTTAACAATTTTAATGCGTTACTCTACTCCATCTATCCACATCTTATTTAATATGCTCTTAGATCGATCCAGGTAACCATTCACCCCCCATGGCCACTTAAGATTGACCTGCTCTGATACCAACTTGTAAAGACTATTTTTTTAGGGTGATTACGCATTAGACCAACATTTAGCCAAAAGTTATGCATCTTGTATTTATATACATATAGAAGTTACATACATTAGAGATTAGTAGCGTACATACATATGTAACCTGAGGTACTAAGCATATATCTCAAAAAGACAAAGTACCGTGGGGTTACATCAAAACAATTGGGTTAGCCCATTTACATCATCCAAACTTTACACATAACACTATTCTACTATCCTTCCCCTGGCCGTCACCCCTGGGGTACTATTAGTGGAGGAGGCAGGCTAGGAGCAGGAATCTCTACCATGTTAATAACCAGTAGATTCACTATAATAGGGAACTGTCCCAAGTAGGGGACATCCACAGTCTGGAGCTCTAATAGGATGGTCAGCACCATGAACGACATCTCTACTGATTTGAACATAACTTCATATAACATAATGAGATATAAAAATCCCAGTAAGGTCAACATCTAATAAGTACAAGCATAATAAAATATTTACATGTTATGTCTAGCTGTATAAACTATAGAAAACATTGTCTCTTTCATACAATAAAAGTAAAGTAAAATAAATATAGGCCTTTTTTAGGTTATGCATCAATATAGCGTGAACCTTACCCCTATAGCTACTCACCCATTATTAAGTGCCTTTGGTTGGAGCGGTCCTTCCCACATTGACCACTCTAGGATATAGGGCGTCCCCTATCCCGGTATCGTATCTAGGCCACGACCTTTCAGTTGCCTTACCACATAAGATGTTGTATGCCGCTGGGTCACCTTAATGGGTAAGGGTCATCCTAGACTTGTCAGTATCCTCAATACAGTAAGGGAGACACTTATTGTTAGGCCACCCTACTTCAGAGAGGATCATCCTGACCGTCAGTCGCCTCAATACAGTAAGGGAGACACCTGTTGCCAGGCCACCCTATTTCAGAGAGGATTAGCCTGACCAATCTCATGTCTTTTACATTTTCCAGCCACTTATCTCAACGAAAACATATGTATATATCAATAATTATCATGAGCATAAACCACATTCATACTTATGCATGCTATAACAACTCATCATAAACATACATGCTCTTACATCCTTCCCTAATACTCATATATCATTCACTCACTTATAGCTACAGATATAAATAATCTATAGCATTCAAACATAGCATTCATGCATTATTCCTTCATGCTTACATAATTAATTCAATGAGCATTAAATAATCAATTAGATATTACATATTTCTTTTAACATATATGGCTCATAAAACTTCCATTATTATTCCATAAACATTGACGATTAACTAGGATTTAAAAAGGGAACAAAAATCGCTGAAAAAAGGTTGAGACAGCATCAAGCACAGCCTAGCTGTGTAACCAAGCATGGCCATGCTTCATGCCCGTTTACCCCCTGGTGCTTCCCTCACAACATGGCCGTGTTTCACACAAACTCGCACCAAGCACGGCCGTGCTTCCTGCTTGTGTTTAATGCCCCAGTCCTTTCCTTACAACATGGCCATGTTTCACACAAACCAGCGCTAGGCACGGCCTGGCTGTGTCACCAAGCACAGCCGTGTTATGCATTTTTACACCTCTAGCCTAGAGCATGGACGTGCTCTAGGTACGAAACTCATAAAGTTATCTCTTTTTCTCCCAAACCATCCAAGGAAACCAGCCAACAATTATACCAACATTTTAAGCATGAAAGATCTAATTTTTCCATAGCATATGACCACTAAAAACACATATTCAACCTCAAAACTAGCCACAAAATTTTTTCTTAAATCACTACCTCTTGCATATAAGTGAACAACAGTCATCAATGCCATAAATGCATCATCAATAGTTTAATCTACCCTTCCATCATGCTTTAATACACACATATAAGTTAGCCATCAAGTCATCCAACCAAAAACTCATAAAAGAGGATGTTAATCTTACCTTTTCTTTCTCTCAAAATGTTTCTCTCACTAGCTTTGGTTAATTTTCTCTCTTTGAAACCCCACCACCAAGCTGTAGATTTTTCCTTTAACCATTAGATTCCATAGAAGCTCAAGAACACACATAGAATTAGAGAAGATCAAGAGCCCAACTTACCTCTTATCCTTGAAAATCAGCTTTCTCTCTCTCTTTCTCTTTCTCTTCGCTTTTCTCTTTTTCCTCTTTTTCTCCCTTTGGCCGTGGGTTCTTCTTTGCTTTTGGCTGAGAGCTTGGTGACTTGGTCATCAAGTCAACAACAAAATATAAAAAAGTGCTAGCTTCTCCAAGAAGCCACTCCCGCCTTAACCAAGGACCTTCTTTTCCCTAAAATTTTAAAAATTGCCACTCCATGACTTTAGAACCATTTAGTTAGCTAAGGCATTTTTTGGTTGTAAGGAAACTTACTAAGTGTTTAATTCCATCTTGAGGCATATTCCAATCGATTTTGGTGCAACTTTCTTCATAGCTCCTCATCTCTATTTTTACTGCCCAAATATAGCCCTACAAATAAAGAAATTACTACCTTTTTCTTAAACATCTTTTCCAAAAATGAGAAATCTCTTATTAAATATTCACAATTATTTCTTTATAATTACCCCATTTAATTCTTTTTTAATATTCCATTTTGTGAATATAATTAACAAATTTCTGGGCATTACACTTCAGACGGTGGATGTCCCTTACCTGGAATAGTTCACTATAGTGGTGAACCTCTAGGTCATTAATATGGTAGAGGTTCCTACACCCGGGTCGCCTCCTCCACCAGTAATACCCCAAGGCTGATGCCTAGGCGAAATGGACAGTAGGACAATAGTTATGTATATATTCTGATGATGTAAATTGGCTAACCCCATTGTTTTGATGTATCCACATAGTACTTCACCTTTTGGGATGTATGCTTAGTACCTAGGGTTACATGTGTGTATATTCTGCTAATGTCTGATGTTATGTAAACTCCGGTACACACACACACACACACACGCACACACACACACACACACACACACACACACACACACACACACACACACATATATATATATATATATATATATATATATATATATATATATATATATATGCATATCTTTTGGATAGATGTTTGTCTAATGCATAATCACTAAAAAAACCAATCGTTATAAGTTGGCATCAGAGCTGGTCAATCCTAAGTAGGCATAGGGTTGGATGGTTACCTGGATCGATCTAACAGCATTTTGAATAAGATGTGGAGTAGAGTAGCCTATTGGAATTTATAAGGAAAAATTTGCTAGCGTTTTTCCTAATATGTATGTCTAATGATGTTATTACCACTGTATTGTAAAATTTTCTCTAATTACTATTGAGTTTGATAACCTTAACAGTGACTAATTCTTTTGATTTATACAGTACGAAATGGCATCATCAAGGAGAAATTCAATGCCAAGCTTGGAAGCTACTCTGTAAGATCTAGCCACTGCTATTCGAGATCAAGTTTCTGCCATAAATCAGATCCTGCAGCATATTCAAAACAATAGTAATGCTAATGGCAAGATGGGAGAGAACCCGAGGAACACAAGCAATGGATAGGTAGATTTCATGAGAACCAGACCTTCATCTTTTGTTAGAGGATACGATCCTATGGTTGTGGATAAGTGGCTGACTGAAATGAAGAAAGTTTTTGGGGTTCTAGAGTGTTCAGATGAGTATAAAGTAAAATTTTTTGTATATATGCTGAAAGAAGAAGTAGAGTTCTAGTAGAGAGGAGCCAGCGAATTATTAGCTCACTAGGGTCAGCAAGTTACTTGCTCTGTCTTTCGAGAGACCTTCTTAGACAAGTATTTTCCTAAAAGTGTCAAGGTTGAGAAGGAAATTGAATTCCTCCAACTCAAATAAGGGGGATGATCTATTGACCAGTATATTGCAAGATTCGAGGAGTTGGCAAAGTTCTCGTCTTATTTAAAATACAATCCAGATGAATATTGGAAAGCAGTTAAGTTTGAAGCTAGTCTGAATCTAAAAATCTGTAATGCAGTAGTGGCATTGGAAATTCATGAATTTTTTCCCTTGATTAATAAGTGTCAATTGCTGGAGAAGAGTTTGAAAGCAGTGGAGGAAGAGAAGGACAAACGAACGCCTTGGAAGAGAAAGAGAGAATTCTTGACTTCAGATCGTTTTGTTAGGGGAAGAAATATGGCGACAGGAAGAGAAGGATAGACGAGCGCCTTGGAACACATATTACTAAAGATCTCTTCGACCATTGGAATTAGTCGAGCTGTGAAGGTTAAGAAATTAATCCCACATTATATAGGAACTTACCAAATACTTAAGAAAGTTGGCCCATCGGCATATCAAATATCCTTACCTCTGAGACTATCAAACCTGCATAATGTGTTTTATGTTTCTTAACTTCAGAAATATCTGTTGGATCCATCTCATGTGATTCAAGATGAAGAAGTAACAGTAAAAGATAACTTGACTTTTCAACTTGATCTAATTGAGATTCCAGATAAAAGTGTAAAGAAACTACGTAGTAAAACTGTTCCGCTAGTGACGGTGTTGTGGAAAGGATTGTAACGTCTGATTTTTTTTTCCACATTACGCATGTTAAATACGCCATATGTATAAACACAATATATATATATATATATATACACACACACACACATATTTATTACAAACCTCATACATGTTATAATTATACAATACAACATTTCAAAATATTATATACATGTTTACATATATATTACAAACCTCATACATGTTATATTTATACAATACAACATTTTAATACATAAATAAGAGTCTTTATACAACACTTCAACCTTGAAATACAAAGGGTGAGGAGGTGGTGCTGACATCTAGATCTCCATCAGTAACGCCATTTTGTGTTGCATCTCATTTCTTTTTATCTGAACATAACACCACAATAATAGTGAGAACAAAGGTTCCCAGTAGACTTAATATAAATAAAATATGATGAGAAAACAGGAGGTATGTTCAGCTGTATAAACTACAGAGAAATATCAAGATTTTGAGATAAAATCATAATTTTTGTTTATGCATAATTATCATACTACACATGCACTAAAAATCCATTTTTTTATAATACTCAGCCATATCACGGCTTTTAATTTACTCATTTACTATATGCATAGTGACCGATCGACTACAGTCATAATAAGTGATCAGGGAATGTGAGTACATCACCCTCCTACCCCCTCACATTACCACTGTCACCCGGTTGGAGCAGCCCTCCCTTGGTTCACTCAAGCTAATAGGGCGTCCCCTACTTGATACCATCTCAAGCCATACAACCCGTCGATATTCATCCATACATATAAATGTATATATATACATTCATATTCATCAAATACAATATATAACTATCAAGCAACTCGTCATGAGCTTTACGCTTACCATTTAATTACTTTCATAATATGATGAATCATTTTTATACCAAATGATTAATAATCATTCATCACATACCAATATTCAATATAATTCATTTTAAATCAAATAAAGAAAAAGAGTAATTTGTGACACCAAAATCATCATTTTAAAAGTATTTTTCTTGAATATATGTTTCCTAAAAATATTACAACAAACAAGATTATTTTTCGGCATAAAATAGTGAAAAGTATGATAATCCAGCACCCAACACGGCCTGGCCATTTCAAGACACGGCCATGCTTGAAAAATACTTCAACCATGCTTAAAAACAGCCACGAACACGGCCTACCCATGTTGAAGCAACCCAGAACATGGCCTAGCCATGTTCTATGACCTTTCTTCACTTATTCCATCCTATCTCGCTCATACGAACTCCGATTGAGGTGATTTCAAATCTTATAGGAAGCTAAGACAATTATCTACAAATTTTATGTTTATATTTTCTTCAAATTCTCTACTTATTAGTCCCTGAAAATTAAAATAAAAACACTTATTTTTACTATCCTGAATTCCGACATCTGCTCATTAATCAGCCATATCTCCCTCATATGAACTCCAAATTAAGTAATTCTAAAGCCTATAGATCCGTGATACATATATTTACAATTCATATGTTGACCATATCTTTAAAATCCTTACTAAAGTTTTCCAGAATTCCAAAAACCGAAGCTTCCCCAATTATTCCGAAATTCAGCTTAATTTATCTTCTCCTTTGATTTTCTTTTATATAATCCCATGCACCTATATGCATGTCCAAACATCCAAAACAGAATTTCATATAAATATCCAAACCACATGTTATCCAAAATCACATCTAAACAAATCTAAAAATGTATATATAATCTTATACAAAATTCATTAATAAATGTTAAACCTACCTCAAATTTCTTTAAACTCGGTGCTTGATTCCTTGATTTCTCTTTCCTCTTTCCTCTCCTTCTTCTTCCTCTTTCTCTTCTTCCTCTTTCTCTTCTTCTTCTTTCTCTTCTTCCTCTTTCTCTTCTTCTTCTTTCTTTTCTTCTTCTTCCCCTTTTCTCTTCTTCCCCTTTCTTTTTCTCCTTTTCTTTTTCTTCTCTTTTCCTCTGACACTCCCTCCACTTCTCCTTCTTATCTTCCCATTATTTTATTTTATTTTATTTTTTTCCCTACTTACCCCCTACCTACCACCTCTTTATCTCCAAAATGCCCATGCCATCATCCATAATTATACTAATGCCATCCCCATAAATTACATAAATTAAATGCCATTTTAACCATTCCTATTATCTTATTTGACTTAAGTAAAATAATTTAATCCTCCCATGAGATCCAAAATCCGTTCTCCTCTCTGAAAGAAATAAATTTCAATTAGTAACATAAGAAAAAATCGGGGATGTTACAAGGACTGTCCGAGGAAGAAGCCACATGGGAAAGAGAGAAAGATATGAGCTACTCCTATCCATAACTTTTTGAGGATAGGTAAATTCTTGAATTTTGAGGACACAATTCTTGTTAAGGGGGGAGAAGTATAACACCCTGAATTTCTATCAATTGTATTCACAAAATGGAATATTAAGAAAGGATAAAAAAGGATTAAATAGGGTAATTATAAGGAAATAATTATTAATATCAAATAAGGAACTTCTCATTTTTTAAGGAAATAATTAAGGATGGAATAATAATTTCTTCATCTGTACAGCCACAAATGGGCAATGTGAAGAGGGATGAGGAGCTATGAAGAGAATTGTACAAAAAGCCATTAGAATACACCTCAAGAGGAAATTAAGCACTTGGTAAATTTCTAAATCACCAAACAGGGCCTTAGCTAATGGTTAGTTACAAAATAATGAAATTTGTAATACTTAGAGATTTAAAGGTTAATGGTTAAGGGAGGAGAAGCTTCTTCAAGAAGCTAGCAATATTTTATTATATCCCCTTGACTTAGCCAAGTCGTTAGCCAAGCCTAAGGGAGCAGAAATTCTCACGAAAAAAAGGAGAAAGGGAGGAAGAAAGAAAAGAGAAAGAGAAAAAGAGAGAGAGAGAGAGAGAGAGAGGAAAAGGAAAAGTAGAGTGAGAAAGCTAAAATTCAAAGAGGAAAAAGGTAAGTCTTGGACTTCTTGATCTTCTCCAACCTTGTGTGTGTTCATAAGCTTTCATTGAAATCTAATAGTTGGGGAAAATCTACCATTCGGTGGAGGAATCAAGTGAGAGAATTCATCTAACCGTAGTGAAAGAAACATCTTTGGAAGTGAAAAAGGTAAGATCAACACCTTATTTATGAGTTTCTTGGTTGAATGGCTTGATGGGTGTCTTGAATGCATTTATCGAAGCATAATGGTAGGGTAGATAGAACTATTGATAAGGTATTTATCGTGGTGTTGGCTGATTTATGTAACAACTTATTTATTTATTTATTTATTATTATACAATATAAAGTTCACATACACATATTAATCAAAACGTACGTACAACATTTCAAACACATAAATATCTACATCTTATTTATTCTGGTTGACCAATTCCGGAGATTCGGTTGCGGGTGGTTGCACCTTCACAGAGATCTGTGCCAACTCACCCGCAAACATTTTATTTAGGATCTGCCCATCATAGAATAACTCGATACAACGTGCACTAAAAGCCAGAGCTATAGAAAAATCTGCATAACTAATTTTTTGACCTTTTTTTACTATCAGAACATATCTACCTCATATGAACTCTAAATTGAATGATTCTAGTGGCTAAAAATCCATGAGACATAAATCTACATTTGTTATGTTAGCCATTTGTTTAGATTCCCTATATAATGTTCCCAAAAATCAAAACATAGAAGCTTAAAATTCTGCCACCCATAGTCATACCCATGCAAAATTATCTACACCAACCTAAGTATTCAAACATACATAATATGTAACATGATATAGCAACATCCATGACCAATCATCAAAGTTCTAAGATCAAAATCCCATATAAATATTACAAATTTCAAAAAATTTCTTCAAAAAGAAATATTGTTAAACTTACCTGAAGCACTTAGTCCCCTAGACTTCTCCTTCCTCTTTCTTCCTTTCTTCCTCTCCTTTCCTCACTCTACCTTACTTCTATTTTCCCTCTCACTTACTTGGACGAAATTCTAATGTTGAAAGGGTGGGTTTTCTTATATAGACCACCAAATAATTCACCTTTCATGATCATGGGTCTACCTTATCACAATTAGGTTACACTTGGTTGAACTTTTGGAAAACAAACAACTTATGTTCTTGTCTTCCTCTTCCTTAGTCAAGATGTGCATAGGAAAAGGAGATTTGTATTTTGAAAATTATGATAATATGTTCTTAAGATATGGGACAAGGTCCCTTTGATTTAGGGATTCATTTACTTTTTCTTTTGTCTTAATTAATTATGATAGGTTTACCTTTTTAAGTGGCAAATTTCTAGCCCTTCAATCTCCATTATTTGGTTGAAATTATTTGTGTGGGATAGAAATTTTTTGTCCTAATACTATGTATTATCATACCACTTGCTAAAATTATGAGTGTAGGATATAGATGTTTTGTCCTAAAGCCTTGTATTATCATACCACTTGCTAAATTTTTGTCTTAATGACATTTCACCTAATCTTGATTACACCATTATCTTATCACTTTATTTTTATTTTTATTTTTATTTTTCCTATTGGATTTGGGCTCACTCTTGTCCATTTTCTTTACTTTGGTTAAAATTCTACATTTCATAATGAGCTTGGTCACATTTTCATGATTTTTGGGCTACCGGTCTAATTTCTATATCCTAGTCCAAGTCTATGTTTTATTTCTTGCTTAGGTTATCCAATGGGCTTGCTAAAACAATTATGTTAAGTGGAAAACCTCTATATGAATTGTCTAAAAGTGAAAGCCCAATTAATGGGTGGAGATACTAAAGTTAGTAACTTTAACTCGTAAATTTGGAAAAATTACCCTAATCCAATCTTCTTGAAATTTTAAGACCTTTACTTACTTCACAAAAATTTATCTTCCTTATCCAAGAATTTTAACTTTCTTTGGCATGTTTATTTCTAATATTTCCTTTTAGGTTTTCTCACTTTACCTATTCCATTAATGTTAGAACATTTCTATGCATACACGTAAGTTGAAGAATTTCTAAGGATTATATTTCCTTAGGTATCTAAAAATTGTCTAATAAATTTAATTTCCTTAAATATTTATGTATGTTTATCCATAAAGGAAACGAAATTAGGGATGTTACTTTGAATACTTTTGTACTTTTATTAATACATGAAACGTAATTAGGGATGTTACATTTCCCTCCCCCTAATGGAAATTTTGTCCTCAAAATTTCAAAAATTACCTAGTAAGAACAATTTCGGATATTTCTTCCTCATGACTTCTTCTAACTCCTAAGTTGCTTCTTCTGGAGTCAAACCTTCCCATAACACCTTAACTAGGGGAATAGTTTTGTTTCGCAATTACTTCACATCAGTGTCCAGTATAAATGCTGGTACTAGCTGGTATGTTATGTTCTCCTTTATTTGGATTGGTTCATCTTGTATCACATGTGAGGAGTCTGGAAGATACTTTCGGAGCTGTGATACATGGAAAACATTATGCAAGTTGGACAAATTAGGTGGGAGAGCAACTTGATATGCTGACGTCCCTACTTTCTTCAAAATTTGGTAGGATCCTAAAAATCGCAGATTTAGCTTTTTGGTCTTGAGAGACCTACCAACTCCGGTTGTCGGAGAATGTTTTAGAAATACATGGTCCCCTTCCTCAAACTCTAGAGGTCTATGTCTCTTATCATAGTAACTCTTTTGCCGACTTTGAGCTGTGAGTATTTTATCTCGTATCATCCTGATTTGTTCAGTGGTTTGTTGAACTAGATCAGGACCCATCAAGTTCTTTTCTCCTACCTCAAACCAACATAGTGGAGATCGGCACTTCCTACCGTATAAAGCTTCGTAGGGGACCATCTTAATATTGGAGTGATAACTATTATTATAAGCAAATTCTATTAAGGGTAGGTACTTATCCCATCCTTTACCTTGCTCTATCACACAGGCCCTTAACATGTCTTCTAGAGTTTGAATGGTCCGTTCAGTCTGCCCGTCAGTCTGAGGATGGTAGGCAGTACTAAACCACAATTGAGTACCAAAAGCTTCCTGCAACGCCTTCCAAAACCTCGACGTGAAACTCGGATCTCTATCAGAAACAATGTTGAAGGGAATTCCATGCAGTCTAACTATTTCCTGGATGTACAGTTGGGCCAATTTATCCAGTGAAAAGTTAATTTTTATGGGCCGAAAGTGAGCAGATTTGGTTAATCTATCAACTATTACCCAGATAGAGTCATGACCCATTGAAGTCTTAGGTAAACCCATAACAAAGTCCATCGAGATATTGTCTCATTTCCATTTAGGGATCTCAAGAGGTTGTAGAAATCCCGCTGGCTTTTGATGCTCCACCTTCACCTTTTGGAAAATTAGACATTTCGCCACGAACTCTGCAATATCCTTTTTCATCCCTAGCCACCAATACATCATCTTTAAGTCCTGGTACATTTTACTGCATCCAGGATGGACAGTATATTTACTCTGATGTGCTTCCTGTAGGATCTTAGTCCTCAACTTTCGTTCTTGAGGGACACAAATCCTTCCTTGATACATGATTGCTCTATCTTCCATGACAGAAAAATTTCCTTGATCTTTATGATCCTGTAAGTATTGGTTGTGAACTTGAGCCTCTTTGATCTGGGCTTTAAGGTCACACCCCATACTTAAACCATTAATGACTAGCTTCTTTGAGGAAAAAGTAGTGTCCAGCTTCAAATTCCGAAACTCCTTTAGCATTTGCATCTCATACAGCATCATCCGGCCCATGTGTAGAGATTTTCGACTTAAGGCATCAGCTACAACATTCGCCTTTCCTGGATGATACTTTATCTCAAACTTGTAGTCATTGAGAAATTCCACCCATCTTTGTTTCCTCATATTTAACTCCTTTTGATCAAAGAGATATTTAAGACTCTTGTGATTGCAATATACTTCAAAGGTTGCTCCGTATAAGTAATGTCACCAAATCTTTAAAGCAAACAACACCGCCGCCAATTCAAGATCATGGGTTGGATAGTTTCCTTCATGGGGTCTTAGTTGTTTAGAGGCGTAAGCAACTACTCTCTTGTCTTGCATTAGCACACATCCTAGCCCTTTCTTTGAAGCATCACTATACACTTCAAAATGTCCTGTGGGGTCTGAAATAATTAAAATCGGAGGAGTGGTCAGTCTTGTCTTAAGCTCCTAAAAACTAGCTTCACATTGATCAGGCCATTTGAAAAGACATCCCTTCTTGGTCAATTTAGTCAATGGCAAGGCTATACGAGAGAAGTTTTGTATAAACCTCATATAGTATCCTGCCAAACCCAGGAAACTTCTGACTTCTGTAACCGTATTTGGTCTCTCCCATTGAATTACTGCTTCCGTCTTGCTAGGATCTACGGCTACCCCTCTATTTGAGATGACATGTCTGAGAAACTTTACTTCTGACAGCCAAAATTCACACTTCTCCAATTTGGCATACAACTTTTTCTCTTTTAGTACTTGCAGCACAATTCGGAAATGTTGTTCTTATTCTTTCTCACTCTTAGAATATATCAAGATGTCATCAATGAACACCACCACAAATTGATCTAGGTAGGGTCAAAAAATGCGATTCATGTAATCCATGAAAATTGCAGGTGCATTTGTCAACTCGAAAGGCATTACGAGAAACTCATAATGCCCATACCTAGTCCTGAAGGCAGTTTTTGGTACATCCTCCTCCTTGATCCTAATCTGATGATATCCCGACCTTAAGTCAATCTTAGAAAAGATAGAGGCTCCCTTCAATTGATCTAATAAGTCATCTATTCTAGGGAGAGGATACTTGTTTTTGACAGTCACCTTATTTAGCTGTCTATAGTCTATGCATAGTCTAAGGTTTCCGTCTTTCTTCTTAATAAACAATACAGGAGCTCCTCAAGGTGATACACTTGGTCTAACAAATTGCTTGTCTAACAGTTCCTCCAACTGTTTCTTGAGTTCCTGTAGTTCTTTCGAGGCCATTCTATAAGGTGCAATAGAGATAAGCCTTGTCCCAGGTAAGAGATCAATAGAAAATTCTATCTCTCTCTTGGGAGGTAAGCCTGGAATATCTGATGGAAATACTTCAGGAAACTCGTTGGCTATTGGAATTTCATCAAGCTTCGCTTTAACTTCTAGATTTGATAAGTGCAAGAGAATGTATCCAAGTACTCCATTCTTCAACTCCCTATTAACTTGATTGGCATTAAGCATCAATAACTGCACCTTTTCTTTTGGAGTAGGAGGTAGAAATTCAACGGTCTTGTTACAAAAATTCAGCAAAACCTGATTTCTAGACATCCAGTCTAACCTTAGAATGACCTCAATACCTCTTAAAGGTAAACAGACGAGATCTATAGAAAAAGTTTTCTCTTGGATGGTGACTTGACAGTCCTTACATACAGAGAAAGTTAATACCCTTTCCCCTGTGGGAGTAACTACAGATAGCTCATAGGGAGTTTCAGAAATAGGAAACTGAAACTTCCTAATACATTCTTCTGATATAAATGAATGACTAGCACCAAAGTCAAACAACACCATAAGAGCAAATCCATAGATATAGCATGTACCTTGAATCATTTCAGAAGATTGAGCTGCCTCTTGGCCGCTCAAGGTAAAAACCCTTCCTTTCACTTGAGGCTTCTGTTCTGGCTGGTTTCCCATAATTTGTGGGTAGCTTCTTGGAAAATGGCCCTTCTGTCCATATTTAAAACAGACATCTAGTCCCATTTAGCATGGCCGGTTACCATGCATGCGTCCGCACTTAGTGCACTTGATTAGAGCAAGGTCTTGTTGGAAGGGTTAATGACTCACAGTCATTGGCCTCTTGCCAGTACCCTGTCCTTTTCCTTTGACATTTCTGCCAGAATTTTGTGGCTCGTTCTTCCTTTTCCAAAAGTTTCGTCTTTGTTTCTCATCCTCCACTGCCTTCACACTCTTCTCTAGGAGTCTGCATTTATTTGTCAGAGGTACAAACTCCCTGATCTCCATAGCTATAATAGCATTCTTTATCTCTGGGTTCAATCTCGCTTCGAACTTAACAGCCTTCCATGCTTCATTTGAGTTAAATCACAAGTAAGAGGAGAACTTAGACAACTCATAAAATCTCACGATGTACTGGTCTATGGTCATGCTGCCTTGCCTGAGTTGGAGAAATTTGATCTCCTTCTCCGCCCGCACAGTACTTGGAAAGTACTTTTCCAAAAAGGTGTCTTTGAACACCTGCCAAGTGATATGCCTTCCCTGGTAAGCTAAAAGTTCTCTAGCTCCCCACCATCAGTATTCTGCTTCATCTTTTAGCATATATGCAGCGAAGATTACTTGCTGCTCCTCAATACAGCCCATCACTTCAAAGATTTTCTCTAACTCCCTTATCCATCTTTCAGCTACAATCAGGTCAAAGCCGCCTTGAAAACAAGGTGGCCTAGTCCTCAGGAACTCGGATATGCCGTTATCATTTCCAGCCATCCAGTTGTTAGCACCATTCGAGTTATTAGCATTTTGGAGGTATTGTAGAATTTGGTTAGTGGCCATGACTTGGTCTCGAATTACCGTGGCCAGGTTGTGCAAGGTTTCCTCCACATTGTTTGCTGGATTCCTCCATGGTGGTGCCATTTCCTACTATGGCAAAAACAAAGTTATGCTGCTATTAAGGTGATCAAGCCCAATAGTTAGTTCAAAAATATTTAACAACAGTCATAACACCACCCCAGCATATAGATATGACACACTAGTAATTTCTTACCTATATGAATTCATTGATCCCCTACATAGCACAACCACAAACATACTCAAGACACTATAAGATCGATTCAGATAACTATCTACCCACTGGCCATCTAAGATCGACATGCTCTAAAACCAATTATGTAACAACTTATTTATTTATTTATTTATCATTATACAATATAAAGTTCACATACACATCATTAATCAAAACGTACGTACAACATTTCAAACACATAAATATCTACATATTATTTATTCTGGTTGACCAATTCCAGAGATTCGGGTGCGGGTGGTTGCACCTTCACCGGGATCTGTGTCAACTCGCCCACAAAAATTTTATTTAGGATCTGCCCATCATAGAATAACTTGATCCAACGTGCACTAAAATCCAGAGCTATAGAAAAATTTGCATAACTAATTTTCTGACCTTTGTTTACTATCAGAACATATCTACCTCATATGAACTCTAAATTGAATGATTCTAGTGGCTAAAACTCCATGAGACATAAATCTACATTTGTTATGTTAACCATTTGTTTAGATTTCCTATAGAATGTTCCCAGAAATTAAAACACAGAAGCTTAAAATTCTGCCACCCATAGCCATACCCATGCAAAACTATCTACACCAACCTAAGTATTCAAACATACATAATATGTAACATGATATAGCAACATCCATGAACAATCACCAAAGTTCTAAGATCAAAATTCCATATAAATATTACAAATTTCAAAACTTTTTTTCAAAAAGAAATATTGTTAAACTTACCTGGAGCACTTAGTCCCCTAAACTTCTCCTTCCTCTTTCTTCCTTTCTTCCTCTCCTTTCCTCACTCTACCTTGCTTCTATTTTTCCTCTCCCTTACTCGGACGAAATTCTAATGTTTTAAGGGTGGGTTTTCTTATATAGACCACCAAATAATTCAACTTTCATGATCATGGGTCTACATTATCACAATTAGGTTACACTTGGTTGAATTTTTGGAAAACAAATAACTTATGTTCTTGTCTTCCTCTTCCTTAGTCAAGATATGCATAGGAAAAGGAGATTTGTATTTTGAAAATTATGATAATATGTTCTTAAGATGTGGGACAAGGTCCCTTTGATTTAGGGATTCATTTACTTTTTCTTTTGTCTTAATCAATTATGATAGGTTTTGTAACATCCCGTAATTTTTAGATATTTTCCTTAAAAATTCTTCACCTTACATATATGCATAGAAATGTTCTAATATTAATGGAATAGGTAAAGAAAGAAAACCAAAGAGGAAATATTAGAAATAAACATGCTAAAGAAAGGTGAAATTCTTAGGTAAAGAAAGATAAATTTTTGTGAAGTAAGTAAAGGTCTTAAAATTTCAAGAAGATCGGATTAGGGTAATTTTTCTTAATTTAAGAGCAAAAGTTACTAAGTTTAGTATCTCCACCCGTAATTGGGCTTTAACCTATGGACACTTCATATAGAGTTTTTCTACTTCACATGAATTTTTAGCAAGCCAATAGGATAGCCCAAGGAAGAAATAAAACATAGACTTGGACTAGGATATAGAAATTGGACCGGTAGCCCAAAAATCATCAAAATGTGACCAAGCCCATTATGAAAGGTAGACTTTTAACCAAAGTAAAGAAAATGGGCAAGAATGAGCCCAAACCCAAGAGGAAAATAAAAATTAAAATAAAATTAAAGTGATGAAATAATGGTGTAATCAAGATTAGGTGACATGGCATTAAGACAAAAAAAATTAGCAAGTGGTGTGATTCTACATTCATCATTTTGGCAAGTGGCATAATAATACAAGGCTTTAGGACAAAAACATCTATATCCTACATTCATAACTTTATCAATTGGGTAATAATACATAGCATTATGACAAAACATCATTATCCTACACAAATAATTTTAGTTAAGTAAGGAAAATTCAAGGGCTAGAAATTTTCCACTTAAAAAGGCAAATCTATCATACTTGATTAAGACAAAAGAAAAAGGAAATGAATCCCTAAATCAAAGGGATCTTGCCCCATATCTTAAGAACATATCATCATAATTTTCAAAATACAAATCTCCTTTTTCTATGTATATCTTGACTAAGGAAGAGGAAGACAAGAACATAAGTTGTTTGTTTTCCAAAAATTCAACAAAGTGTATCCTAATTGTGATAAGGTAGACCCATGATCATGAAAGGTGAATTATTTGGCGGTCTATATAAGAAAACCCACCCTTACAACATTAGAATTTCGTCCAAGTGAGGGAGAGCAAAAATAGAAGCAAGGTAATGTGAGGAAAGGAGAGGAAGAAAGGAAGAAAGAGGAAGGAGAAGTCTAGGGGACTAAGTGCTCCAGGTAAGTTTAACAATATTTCTTTTTGAAGAAAACCTTTGAAACTCATAATATTTATATGAGATTTTGATCTTAGAACTTTGATGATTGGTCATGGATGTTGCTATATCATGTTACATATTGATCTTGCATGTGATGTATGTTTGAATACTTAGGTTGGTGTAGATAGTTCTGCATGGGTATGGCTATGGTTGACAGAATTTTAAGCTTTGGTATTTTAATTTCTGGGAACAATCTATAAGGAATTAAAATAAATGGTTAACATAAGAATTAAAGATATATGTGTCACAGATTTTCACCCACTGGAATCATTCCATTTGGAGTCCATATGAGGTAGCTATGGTCTGATTAGTAGTCAAAGGTCAGAAAATGAATCATCAGGGAAGAATATGTTAGGATAGCTTTGGTAATTTAATTTCTGGGAATTATTGGTGGGGAATTAAAATAAATGGTTAACATAAGAATTAAAGATATGTGTGTCATGGATTTTTATCCACTGGAATCATTCAATTTGGAGTCCACATGTGGGAGATATGGTCCGATTAGTAAGCCAATGTCAGAAAATGGTTGATCAGGGAAGATTATGTTAGGACAACTTTTGTATTTTAATTTCTGAGAATTATCTGTATGGAATTAAAATAAATGGTTAACATGAACGTTATATATCTATGTCTCATGGAAATATACCCACTGGAATTATGCAATGTGGAGTTCATATGAGGTAGATATGATCCGATTAGTAAGCAGAGGTCAGAAAATGTTTATTCAGGGAAGAGTATGTTATTAATGTTTTAGTTTTTGAATTTCTGGGAATATTCTATAGGGAATTAAAATAGTGCGCCAACATAACAATTATAGATATATGGGTCATGGATTTTTACCAACTGGAATAACTCAATTTGGAGTTCCAATTTGGGAGATATGGTCTAATTAGTCAGTAAAGGTCAGAACCTATCCGAGAGGAACTATCCTGTACTTTGAGGGAGTAATATCACCTTCGTTTCTTACTTTTTCACTACAATGTTCAACATAATAGTTTTATATAATTGTTTTATCTTGAAATGGACACCAAGATCACCTACATCAGAGTTAAATTGAGGGAGTTATGCTCTGATTAGTAAGACAAGGTTAGATAGGATGAAAACCTGCATCAAGAAAATAAAGAAAATAAAATTAATATTTAAAAAAGAAGATGAATCTTAATAAATGACTAGTATAGCCATAGCCATTGCCATTATATGAACTTCTTACCATCTTAAGTGTGAAATTTTGACATGGAAATATTTTATAAAGTGATATTTGAAATGGTTATGTTCATGGCATGATTACCAATGATTTATGGTAATAGTTATATTTTGATGAACATACTTGTTATTGAAAGCATATTTTTGGCTAACATTGTTAAAAGAAAAGAAATGAGCACGGTCACATGGCAATCCGTGTGGTGCACCAGTAGGGGACGCCCTACCAACGGTTATGATCATGATAATGAGAAAAGAAAGAGAAAGTGGGCCATGTCAGACGGAGCGAGAAAAGCTCGTACCGGAGAGTAGAGGATACTCACCCTGACCGGGGTAGCTTGAAATGAGAATAATTTGATAGCCATCATATGATATTTTGAAAATAGTTAATCCTGTCATACATATCATTACAGTATGATTCTTATGTGCATAGATATAATGCATTCATGTGACCAAAGATATTTTCTGTAGTTTATACAGCTGAACATGACGTGATGAGCTTTACTAATGATAATTTATTGTTGAGCTTACTGGGATTTAATTCTCACTATATTTCCATATCATGTTCAGAAAATTATTTATGCAGCTTTTGTTTCTAAGGCTCTGGTTTTTAGTGCACATTGGATCGAGTTACTTTATGTTGGGCAGATTTCAGAATCAAATAAGATGTTTGTGGTCGAGTTGGCTCAGATCCCGGTGAAGGTGCAACCACCCGCACCTGTATCTCCGGAATTGGTCAACCAAAATAAACAAGATGTAAATATCTATGTGTTTGATATGTTATACGTCTGTTTTGATTAATGACATGTATGTGAACTCAATATTGTATAATAATAAAGGAAAAAAAAAGAGAGGTTGTTATAGGTTTGCCTTTTTATGTGGCAAATTTCTAGCCCTACAATCTCCATTATTTGGTTGAAATTATTTGTGTGGGATAGAAATGTTTTGTCCTAATGCTATGTACTATCATACCACTTACTAAAATTATGAGTGTAGGATATAGATGTTTTGTCCTAAAGCCTTGTATTATCATACCACTTGCTAAATTTTTGTCTTAATGCCATTTCACCTAATCTTGATTACACCATTATCTTATCACTTTATTTTTTTTTATTTTTCCTATTGGATTTGGGCTCTCTCTTGTCCATTTTCTTTACTTTGGTTAAAATTCTACATTTCATAATGGGCTTGGTCACATTTTCATGATTTTTGGGCTACCGGTCCAATTTCTATATCATAGTCCAAGTCTATGTTTTATTTCTTACTTAGGTTATCCAATGGGCTTGCTAAAAAAATTATGTTAAGTGGAAAACCTCTATATGAATTGTCCATAAGTGAAAGCCCAATTTATGGGTGGAGATACTAAACTTAGTAACTTTAACTCGTAAATTAGGAAAAATTACCCTAATCCAATCTTCTTGAAATTTTAAGACCTTTACTTACTTCACAAAAATTTATTTTCCTTATCCAAGAATTTCAACTTTCTTTGACATGTTTATTTCTAATATTTCCTCTTACGTTTTCTCTCTTTACCTATTCCATTAATGTTAGAACATTTCTATGCATACACGTAAGTTGAAGAATTTCTAAGGATTATATTTCCTTAGGTATCTAAAAATTGTCTAATAAATTTAATTTCCTTAAATATTTATGTATGTTTATCCATAAAGGAAACGAAATTAGGGATGTTACTTTGAATACTTTTGTACTTTTATTAATACATGAAACGAAATTTGGGATGTTACAATTTTCATATATGTGTAAGATGTGTTAATTTGTAAGAAATTATGGTAGCTAGATTTTAAAGTTTAATCCATGTTTTTGAAGGTTATATGTTGTGGATAATCTAAATTTTATATGCTTAAAATGTTGGTATGGTTGTTTGCTAGATTTTTGGCTGCTTTTGGGAGAAAAGGGAGGAAAATTTTGAGTTTCTCACCCACAGCACAGCCGTGCTCTGGGTTAGATGTGCAAAATGATGTAGAAAATGGCCAGAGCATGGCCATGCTTGGTGACACGGCAAGGCTGTGCTCTGTGCTGGCTTTTAGGAAACACGGCCATGTTGTGGGGGAGCACGGGAAAGAAGCACGGTAGTGCTTCATGATGTCTTACCTTTTTTTCATTGATTTTTGTTTCCTTTTTAAATCCTAACTAATTATCAATATTTATGAAAAGATAATTGGAGTTTATGAGTTATATATGTCAAAGAAAAATTTGTTGTATCTAATTGGTTGTGTAATGTCTATGGAAGGATGCAAGAGCATGTATGTTTATTTATATTATATGATATGTTGTTATAGCATGCATGAGAACAAATGTTGACTATGCTCATGATGATTTTTGATATCTATGCTCTTTGTTGAGACAAGTGGCTACAAAGACATGTAAAAGACATGAGCATGGTTAGGAGGACCTTCTCTGAAGCAAGGTGGCCAGGCAACAGGTGTCACCTTGTTGTATTGAGACGACTGACGGCCAGGATGATCTTCTCTGAAGCAGGATGGCCTAGTAACAAGTGTCACCCTTACCGTATTGAAGAGACTGATAAGTCTAGGATAACCCTTACCCAACTAAGGTGACCTGGTGACATGTGGCACCTTATGTTGGTAAGGTGATTGAAAGGTCGTGGCTGTGATACGGTACTAGAATAGGGGATACCCTATAGGCTAGAGTGGTCAATGTGGGAAGGACTGCTTCGATCAAGGCACTCAGTGGTAGGTGAGTAGCTATAGGGGTAAGGCTCACACCACACTAAGGTTTGAAAATTGAGAAATTATCAGATGATGAACCACTATGAGCAATGTACAGGTACCTTGTTAATACTTGATTTGTTATAATTACGTGATATTGATGCATAACTTGTAAAAAGTTTGCATATGTATACTGTACCTTTATTATACAAAAGAGAAAATATTTTCTATAGTTTTTACAGTTGAACATAACACGTAAGTTTTCTAGTACGCATATATTTTTCTGGATGTTGATTTTGCTAGGATTTTATATCTCACTATATTTGTGGTGTTATGTTCAGATCTGTAAGATGTCGTTCATAGTACTGACTATCCTACTGGAGCTTCAAACGGTGGACGTCCCCTACCTAGGATAGTTCACTGTAGTGGTGAACTTTCTGGTCATTAATATGGTAGAGGTTCCTACACCCGGGCTGCCTCCTCTACCAGTAGTACCCTAGGAGTGATGGCTAGGGGAAAGGGATAGTAGGACAATAGTTAGGTATATATTCTAATGATGTAAATGGCTAACCTCATTGTTTTGATGTAACCACATGGTACTTCGCCTTTTGGGATGTATGCTTAGTACCTAGGATTACATGTGTGTATATGCTGCTAATCTCTGATGTTATGTAAACTCCTGTATATATATATATATATATATATAAGATGCATATCTTTTGGATGAATGTTTGTTTGATGCGTAATAACTAAAAAAATCAATCATTACAAGTTGGTATCATAGCAAGTTGATCTTAAGTGGCCATGAGGTTGGATGGTTACCTAGATTGATCTAAGAGCATCTTGAATAAGATGTGGAGTAGAGTAGCCTATTGGAATTTATAAGAAAAAATTTGCTACCATTTTTCCTAATATGTATGCCTGATGATGTTATTACTACTATATTGTAAAATTTATTCTAATTACTATTGAGCTTGATCACCTTAATATTGACTAATTCTTTTGATTTATACAGTAAACAATTACATCATTAAGGAGAAATTTAGCATCAATTGCGGAAGCTACTCTATAAGATCTAGCCACTACTATTCGAGATCAAGTTTTTGCCATAAATCAGATCCTACAGTATAGTCAGAACAATAGTAATGCTAATGGCGACATGCGAGATAACCCGTGGAACGCAGGCAATGGATGGGCAGATTTCATGAGAACCCAGCCTCTGTCTTGTGTCAGAGGATATAATCCTATGGTTATAGATAAGTGGCTGACCGAAATGGAGAAAGTTTTTGGGGTTCTAGAGTGTTTAAATGAGCATAAAGTAAATTTTGTTGTGTATATGCTGAAAGAAGAAGTATAGTTCTGGTGGAGAGGAGCCAGTGAATTGTTAGTTCACCAAGGTCAGCAAGTTTCCTACTCTGTCTTCTGAGAGACCTTCTTGGAAAAGTATTTTCCTAGAAGTGTTAAGGCCGAGAAGGAAATTGAATTCCTCCAGCTCAGACAAGGGGGATTATCGATCGACCAGAATATTGCAAGATTCGAGGAGTTGGCAAAGTTATCATTTTATTTAAAATACAATCCAGATGAATCTTGAAAAGCAGTTAAGTTTGAAGCTGGTCTGAATCCGAAAATCCATAATGCAGTAGTGGCATTGCAAATTCGTGAGTTTGTTCCCTTGATTAATAAGTGTCAGTTGTTGGAAAAGAGTTTGAAAGCAGTGGAGGAAGATAAGGACAGACAAGAGCCTTGGAAGAGAAAGAGAGAATTCTCGGCTCCGTATCGTTTTATTAGGGGAAGAAATATGACGATAGGGAAGAAACCCTTGGCCATGGGGGCTAGACCTTCGATGAAAAATGCTACTGGAAGCGAATGAAAGATATGTGGGCAACATCATAGGAATAGACCCTGTCTCCATAACTCAGTTACTTGCTTCCGATATGGATAGAAAGGGCATATAGCTCACTGATGCCCCTTAGAGGATGGGAAGAAGGTTGAGCAGACTCAACCAATTAAAGGAAGAGTTTTTACCTTGAGCGGGGTTGAAGCGAAACAAGCTCCTGATTTAATTCAAGGTACGTGTTATCTTCATTGCTATCCTTTGATTGTGCTTTTCGATTCGGTGCCAGTCATTCTTTTATATCATCTACTTGTGTGGATAAATTGCGTTGTCCTGTGTCTGAGTTGACATTTGAGTTGATAGTATTAATCACTATAGGAGAAAAAGTGAGCACCTCTTCAGTCTGTAAAGATTGACCAATCGAAGTATATGGTAGATCCTTTATTGTGGATAGCCTACTTTGAGTCATTTTGATTTAATTTGGTTACCCATGGATTTGATTTTGTAATCAGGTGTCGACAACGAGGTGGTGGTGGTGGTGCAGCAGCATGGTGGATGTTGATCGATGGTGGGATGCTATATCGTGACAAGGGGAGGTTGTGAAGAGTGTGGTGTTGTATACACCACGTCAGCTAAAGAGGTGTCAAACTAGCACTATATTACCATTTGTTTTGTTTTAAAACACAAATCGAGTTAATGTTAATGACCAATAAGTAATATTTTTTAAAAGGTTAAGGAAATTTTTAAATAAAATAAATTTATAAACTAAATCCAATTTCAACTTAAACATTAAAGATTAATAAAAAAAATTATTCTTAAATTTACACGCAGGACATAGATATATTATTTTAGACTGATGATTTACAAATGCTAAAAATCTCACATTTCCATTTCCACACCTTAACCAACACCATCAATCCAAAACTCACCAACGTCCACCTCTCCATCTTTAGCCGACAACACCTCTCTCACTACAACACCACTTTCCTTTGGCCCACATTCATCTACACGTTATCTTGTCCCTACACTTCCACTGCCACAAGCACCTCCCTCAACAACTGTCACAGGGCCTTCCTTAGTATTGCCATCGAGTTCCCAGAGTCAAGACTCAGGTAACATTTCTATTACCCACCCATCCTCTTTCCTTAACACTCACCCTATGCATACAAGAGCCAAAAATAATATTTTCAAACCCAAAAAGCTTTATACAGTCACCAAATATCCAATACAAGAGCTTTGGAACCAACATGTATCTTTCAAGCTCTTAAATCTTCCCATTAGCGACAAGCTATGTTTGACGAATTTAATGCACTAATGACCAACGGTACTTGGGATCTTGTCCCTCTTAAACCTCATTTCAATGTTGTTGGTAACAAATGGAGTTTTAAGATTAAATGTAATCCTGATGCCACTATTTCAAGATACAAAGCTAGACTTGCAGCAAAAGGTTTTCACCAATGCCCTGGAGTGGATTTTTTAGAGACCTTTAGTCTTGCCATCAAACTGCAAACTATTAAACTTGTACTCACTATTGCTTTGTCTTCTGGTTGGTCTTTGCGGCAACTTGATGTTAACAATGCCCTTTTGCAAAGACACTCACAAATGAGGTTTATATGTCTCAACCTTCAAGTTTTGTACATCCTCAATTTCCATTCATGTCTGCAAGTTGAAAAAGGCACTCTACAGTTTGAAACAAGCACCATATGTTTGGTATCATGCGCTGCATTGTTTCTTGATCACTTATGGATTCTCTAATTCATGCTCAGATGCCTCTCTCTTTGTTTACAAGCATGACAATGTCACTTCTTATTTCTTGGTTTATGTATATGACCTTTTACTTACAAAAAATAGTACTACCATTCTCACTCAGTTTCTACATGACCTTGCTACCACATTTTCCCTTAAGGATCTTGGCTCCCCTAATTATTTTCTTGGCCTTGAGTTGTTACCCACCTCTCATGGCATGTTTCTCACACAGCGTAAATATGTTTGAGATCTCCTTGACAAAGCACAAATGTAAGATGCAAAACCTATGAACACATCAATGGTCACTTCCTATGTAAGACCTAAATACTAGCGTCATTTTTCATATATCTAAATCGTATAATGTTCCTTATTATCTATAAATTCTTGGCAATGACCACCTAGCCTATAAATTAACATATTCACTTATATTGTTTGTTATCATTCTTGGGAAAGTGTAAAAGTGCTTCATGCTATCGCATGCATTTTCAAATTTCATTTCCTTATAAACAACTAGTTAGGCATGATATGAATTACTTACAACATAAAGGCTCTCATGCCATAAAAGAAAATGGTACAGTCCATAACTTATATTACATCACATTATAAGCTGTCTAATAGGGACTTGGCAGTTGACTAAGTTATCCCACACAAATATTACACAATCAAAGAAAATACAATCATGATCATATGAGTCAACCTCGAGACCCCTGTTGCTCACCCTTTGCTGGAGTACCTGGAATGTGATTATGTGGACATAAGAAGTGAGATGACAATCTCAATAGCTAGCAAATTTTTTAGAAAAATAGTGCACATTCCATTCCATAAAATATCTCAAATTATTTCACTGAAACATAAGCACTAACCATACATACATTTATAATCTTAGTCACACTGGAGACCCATAACATTTTGGTCTACTTACCCAGTGCAGTCACATACGGTTATACCTGCAAAGGGTTATGCATCTCCTATTATTGGCCAATCGTGGAGGAAATGGGGCTTACTTGACACACTTTGGGTACCCCCTTAATTTTTGAGAATTCATACATAACATATCTTTAGACCATCATTCATCATAGCATAAAAGTCAAGCAACCAGTGAAATTTGATAAATTCAAGTTCATAAATATAAAGAGTGTTTTAAGGAAAACCTAGCTACCTCAATTCTAGCACAATCGCTTCCTTTCCTGGCCTGCCAAGGTTACTATCGGCAACTCAAACTAAAACATATAAGAGTTCTTAGTTAATGCATGCATATTAGCACCTAAAGTCATAAATTTCTAGTTTAAGAGCTTCTACTCCTCAAAACAAAACTATGATTCTGTTGAGATTTGGGGTTATTATTAAATATGACAAAAGTTCTCTAAAAATTCTAAATTTTTTTATGGAGGTACCTTTACATGTTTATTTTATTTCATAATTCTCTCAGCCCTTAACTTTTCCATTCAGCCCCAAAAAATACCTCCATAGCCCAAAACAATACAGATTAGTTTTAGTTCCATTTATATTCTGTTTTGCATTCATTTGGACTAGTAAAAATTCTTCAAAATTCATCATATTTTATATGACGCATTCTATATAAGTTATATAATCTCCATAAAATTTTTAAGTAAAAAATAATTCATTTGGCCCCTCGAATAACCCAAGATGTAAAGTTGTCTCCTGTTATGGTTTGTTTTGACTCATTTCCTGCCCTACCTAATTTCTACATTTTATTATATGCATTAACCTACCCCAAATTCTCTAACATTTGGTGGGATCCTTAACTATTATTCCTATAACATGTAATAGAATTTACATACAAAATACAACATCTAACCTCTTCAATATTTTGTATTTCCATCAACAGTCTAAGCTGTCCAGTAGATTGTTCTCAACACTATTTTTATTACAAAAGACCTAGTTTTAGGTTCTCAAAAATCACGAAAATTTTTAGAATTGATTATGAACATTTTAAGACTTTTATCACCAAAAAGTAGATAATTTAAAGGCTATTTACTAAATTTACTAAGCCAATATTTTCAGGTGCTAAAAGGATTCTATTTTCTCGACCTAACCTTTCTGTGCTCTATGACCTTTACTCACTAATCAGACCCTACCTCACTCATATGGACTCAAAAATGGGTGATTCTAGTGTCTATGTAACCGTGAGAAATATACATACAATGTTCTTGTTAACCATGTCTTCATATTCCTTATAGGTTAGTTCCAGAAATTCGAAGACGAAGCTATTCTTCACCAGCCTGAATTCCAGACCCCATTCTGACCTCTCATCACTCCCTGGAGTATAACTCTTTCATTTTAAGTCTGATGGATGTGATTCCAAATGCTATGGAAATATAAGACATAGGGATACAACTTCTATATTAAACATGTTTTCATATTTTAGACAGAAATTCATCCATGTAGGGCCTACATTTAGCATAATAAACTCTAAACAGGATTTTTATAAGAAGCCAGACTTACCCTGTGTAAACCTACTCCTATGGCTCTCAATTTGTAGTTTGCTTCTCCTCTTGGTTTCCTTTGCAACTCAGCCATGTTTCTTGCACCAAATAAGGGGTGAGCAAGGCTTCAAACCTCAGCACTCGCTCTCACTCTCACAGCCTTATGGTGAGGGAAGAAAACGCTCCACATTTTATGGTTCTTTCACTCTCTTTCTCCTCTCTCAACCTTCTTCTTCTTCCTAACTACTCTTTCCCTCTTCCTTCCTCTTGCCTCTTGAGTTTTTGACTACCTTCCTTCTCTCATTTCTCCTGCTAGCGTGAGGAAAGTCCAGGCATTTTTTGCTACTACCAGAGATGCATGTTGCTGGGCGCTAAAGGTTGCAGGAATTCCTTGGATTCTGTAGGGCAGGGGAGTTGGTTTTCTGCTGCCTCTCCACGTGGGTTTATGCATGCATAACTATATTATAATATGCTCAAAGGGGGATGGGTGTTTTACATGAAAGAGTGACTTAGGCTGCCACACATCCTGCCTACGTGAGTACTCTGCTTTCTGGCGTGAAGCTGCTGCAGAAGGTGTGTGTTTCTACTTGTCTCATGGAGAAAGGGATGGAGTGCATTCTGTTGGCTTTGTGGAACGTGTTTCAGGTTGGATTCCAGCACTTGTTTCTGCTGCCTTGGTGGAGCAAGGTTGGCGTGAAGATGCTGCCATGTGGGATGAATTTTTCTGCTTGATGTGGCGTTGATTCTGCTGTCTAATGGAGCATGGTTCTGCTAGATTTTTGGGGCAAGGTTAGGCGTGTTTCTGCTGAGCAAGATAGGCATGAATCTGCTGCATGTGGGGTAGGTTCTCTTCTTGCTTTATGGGACGTGTTTCTGTTGGATGTGGACCAAGGATGGGTGGTGTTTTCAGCTTGTATTTCCTACGATGCATGTGTGTTTTTAACCCACCAAAGCTGCTGGTGCATTGCTTCACATCCTCACATGCATGCATGGGTAAATATATATATATTATGTTATGCATGGTGTAAATGAGGCAAGCGTATATATACGTAATGCTTCTCTTTTGCATGTATAAATGTATAACATAATATGCATGGTGGAGGTGAGAGGAATTACATGCATATATATATATATATATATATATATATATATATATATATATATATATGTATATGTATATGTATTGCATCACATAATACTTCTTCCTTCCTTATTATGTTGCTAATCCTAAATTAGTAGCATCCTATGGAATATATTTGTATCATATTCCTCTCATTTATGCTCCAAAAATATTTTATTTATATTACTTCTAACCATGAAATGGTACCACATATTTTATAAAGATTTGTATTGTCATCAACTACACATTTTAATTCTTGTTCATATATGTCTTAATTTATTACTAATCCTAGATTAGTAATGTCTAAAAAAATGTATTTGTATCCTCTCTCCATCCATTATGATCCTAAGAATTTTATTTGTATTATTCAATATTAACTATGTCACTTATTTTATACTTGCCTTATAACTAAGCATCTTAATCACTTGTCATATGTATTTTCTACTCATCCTTAAATTTATCTAACTTTATTAGAGGTTTAGGATGTTAGATCCTGTAAGTTTAATGCTCCTTCTTCTTTCATTGATGCTAATGTATATCGTCGACCTATTGGCTCCTTCTAGTACCTCTCTCTCACACGGCCAGATATGGCTTATGCTGTCAACAAACTTGCACAGTACATGAAAGCTCCCACTAATGACCATTTTCAAGCTCTTAAATGCTTGCTCAGGTACCTAAAAGCAACTCTTACATATGGCATTCATCTCCAACGAAGTAGCAGTCTTTCCCTAATGGCATACTATGATGTGGATTGGGCTGGGGATACTTGTGACCAACGCTCCATTGGTGCTTACATGATCTATTTTGGCCCTAATCCAATCTCCTGGTGCTCTAAAAAGTAACATTCTATTGCAAGTTCCTCTGCAGAGGCAGAATATAGGACCATTGTCTCCACTACTGTTGAATTATTGTGGCTCAAATTTTTTTTTTTCTGAACTTGGGTTCAACCTTCCTATTCCACCCATCATTTATTCTGATAACATTAGGGCTACCTATCTATGTGCAAATCCAGTTTTTCACTCACGCATGAAGCATGTCTCCATTGATTATCACTTTATTCATGAATTAATTGTAGTTAAGGCTTTAAAGGTCACTCATGTTCCATCTCAATACCCGCTGGCTGATCTTCTCACTAAACCATTATCCATTACAGAATTTCAAGCTTTACAAAGCAAGATTGGTGTTCTTGATCCGTCCACCATCTTGAGGGGGTGTAATGGAGTCACAGAACCATGCTAAGCCTAGAAATGGTACCACATATTTTATAAAGATTTGTATTGTCATCAACTACACATTTTAATTCTTGTTCATATATGTCTTAATTTATTACTAATCCTAGATTAGTAATGTCTAAAAAAATGTATTTGTATCCTCTCTCCATCCATTATGATCCTAAGAATTTTATTTGTATTATTCAATATTAACTATGTCACTTATTTTATACTTGCCTTATAACTAAGCATCTTAATCACTTGTCATATGTATTTTCTACTCATCCTTAAATTTATCTAACTTTATTAGAGGTTTAGGATGTTACATCCTGTAAGTTTAATGCTCCTTCTTCTTTCATTGATGCTAATGTATATCGTCGACCTATTGGCTCCTTCTAGTACCTCTCTCTCACACGGCCAGATATGGCTTATGCTGTCAACAAACTTGCACAGTACATGAAAGCTCCCACTAATGACCATTTTCAAGCTCTTAAATGCTTGCTTAGGTACCTAAAAGCAACTCTTACATATGGCATTCATCTCCAACGAAGTAGCAGTCTTTCCCTAATGGCATACTATGATGTGGATTGGGCTGGGGATACTTGTGACCAACGCTCCATTGGTGCTTACATGATCTATTTTGGCCCTAATCCAATCTCCTGGTGCTCTAAAAAGTAACATTCTATTGCAAGTTCCTCTGCAGAGGCAGAATATAGGACCATTGTCTCCACTACTGTTGAATTATTGTGGCTCAAATTTTTTTTTTTCTGAACTTGGGTTCAACCTTCCTATTCCACCCATCATTTATTCTGATAACATTAGGGCTACCTATCTATGTGCAAATCCAGTTTTTCACTCACGCATGAAGCATGTCTCCATTGATTATCACTTTATTCATGAATTAATTGTAGTTAAGGCTTTAAAGGTCACTCATGTTCCATCTCAATACCCGCTGGCTGATCTTCTCACTAAACCATTACCCATTACAGAATTTCAAGCTTTACAAAGCAAGATTGGTGTTCTTGATCCGTCCACCATCTTGAGGGGGTGTAATGGAGTCACAGAACCATGCTAAGCCTAGAAATGGTACCACATATTTTATAAAGATTTGTATTGTCATCAACTACACATTTTAATTCTTGTTCATATATGTCTTAATTTATTACTAATCCTAGATTAGTAATGTCTAAAAAAATGTATTTGTATCCTCTCTCCATCCATTATGATCCTAAGAATTTTATTTGTATTATTCAATATTAACTATGTCACTTATTTTATACTTGCCTTATAACTAAGCATCTTAATCACTTGTCATATGTATTTTCTACTCATCCTTAAATTTATCTAACTTTATTAGAGGTTTAGGATGTTACATCCTGTAAGTTTAATGCTCCTTCTTCTTTCATTGATGCTAATGTATATCGTCGACTTATTGGCTCCTTCTAGTACCTCTCTCTCACACGGCCAGATATGGCTTATGCTGTCAACAAACTTGCACAGTACATGAAAGCTCCCACTAATGACCATTTTCAAGCTCTTAAATGCTTGCTCAGGTACCTAAAAGCAACTCTTACATATGGCATTCATCTCCAATGAAGTAGCAGTCTTTCCCTAATGGCATGCTGTGATGTGGATTGGGCTGGGGATACTTGTGACCAACGCTCCATTGGTGCTTACATGATCTATTTTGGCCCTAATCCAATCTCCTGGTGCTCTAAAAAGTAACATTCTATTGCAAGTTCCTCTGCAGAGGCAGAATATAGGACCATTGTCTCCACTACTGTTGAATTATTGTGGCTCAAATTTTTTTTTTTTCTGAACTTGGGTTCAACCTTCCTATTCCACCCATCATTTATTCTGATAACATTAAGGCTACCTATCTATGTGCAAATCCAGTTTTTCACTCACGCATGAAGCATGTCTCCATTGATTATCACTTTATTCATGAATTAATTGTAGTTAAGGCTTTAAAGGTCACTCATGTTCCATCTCAATACCCTCTGGCTGATCTTCTCACTAAACCATTATCCATTACAGAATTTCAAGCTTTACAAAGCAAGATTGGTGTTCTTGATCCGTCCACCATCTTGAGGGAGTGTAATGGAGTCACAGAACCATGCTAAGCCCATGCACCAGCACATGCATAAATTCATACGTCTATATAATGACATAACAGCATCACGATACGCACATGCACCAGCCATGCATTTAATAGAATACTAGATAACAACTACTATTATAGATAGGATAATAGCTACATGATTATTTTCCCATTATACTCCTAGTCTGTTATTCAAGATACTTTATATATTTTGTAATTATCAAGTGAATGAAATATGATACTTTTGCTTCTGTTTATCTTTTCTTTTAGGTGGTTCATCCTACACTGTGCTGATTCAAGTGGCAAAACAATGCAAGACAAGGTGGCACCACCAACAAGTTTAGACTTCATCGTCTCCGCACATCGGATTTAAATTCTCTTTTAGGTACTTTACAATATAAAGTTGAAGAGAGAAATATATAATTTGATAAAATTAATATTTAATAAATAAGTAAATTTTATAAATTTAGATTATATCTTTCTTTTTTCTAAGTTTACTTTTGTAAAAAATTTTATGATATTTAGAAGATTTGGATGCCAATGTCTTTTCCTCTATCACATACTGCTTTCTCAGAAAATATTCAGTTTCTTTGTTTTGTTGGGTTTTCTATTTGCTGTTGCAATTAAAGTTTACATTATCTTATGTTGCATCTCTTCTTCCACGTTATAATGTTATATTCCTCTGCATCACTTTAATTCAACACACGCTTATCTTCTCTTCTTTTTAGTATTATTGCAATTAGCAATTCTGGACTTGTTTGATGCAGTTACATATTTTGAAATTTTAAATTATATGAAATTTTTTCTTTTATTTGCACAATTCTTAATAAAGCTTATATGTTATGAATTTCTTTTCTAAAAATTCATAAATAACCTAATTCAATCCAGTACATATTATTGAAAGATCAAATTATGCTGTTTGTGTAACTTTTAAAAAACTTAATTTAGTGTGAATGTAGATTTTATAAAATTCAAGAGAGGTACCTACAACTAATTAGTCGGAGTGCTAAGTGATTTACGATGTTAAGATGAGACCAAATATAAGAATCCTACAAGATGCTATTGTGGAGAGGACCAAAAACTATAAATACTTTAAAGCCCGAAAGATATTAGTATAATATTGTAGAAATGCCCTTAGTTCTTACCCAAATCTTCAAAAAAGATATTTCTCTTAATTTAAATTAAAAATGTGTGATTATTATTTTCACAAAACAAATAAAATTAAAAGTAAATTAAGAAAGTGTGAATATCATTTTTACAGAGTAAATAAAATTAAAAGTGAAATACTGATGTCATTTGTAAGAAATTCTCGCCATTCAAGGTTGAGACACTACATTGATCCATATTAGATAGTGCACGTAAACTACAAATGTATTAAGCAGAATGCAGATAGAGATTAGATTGAAACTAATGGGAAAGGATTATAAGAACCACTTACCATATCCACGGTAAAGATGAACATAAAATAAAGCGATATGCAACAGATGAACCGAAGCTATCAGTATAAATGTGGTCCTGAAACCTTTTTGGTTGTTGTCAAAAGTAATTTAATTTTATACATGAAAATAAAAAATTAGATGTAAGTTTTATAAAATATAAGAGGTAGAAGGTTTATTTTAACTACTCAAAATAAATATTTAGCTTAAATAAAAAAATTATAAAAACTAAAGATAGTTCAATAAAAGATAAAATATGAAACTATCATTTTGAGTTCTTTAGAGGTGTCCAAAAAGATAGACTGCAGTTAGTAAATTTCAACCAAATTTTGTCTCAATTTATATTTTTTTTTATCAAAACTATAAAATCTCTCTATTATTTCAAAATAAAAAAAAGACAAGGATTATATATTTCTATCTGACAATAATTTAATTTTATTAAATATTATTAGCATAATTACCAAAAATAATATAATTACCAAAAAGGTACTCAAATACTTGTACGCATGTAATGGACTACGCAGATATTTCGAGGAAAGCGTTTCCATATGAAATTGTTTATTTTAGTGGTTATGTGTTTGAAAGAGGATAAGACTTCAGCACATAGCCATACCCGAGTGTGGGAGGGGATTCATGTCAAGCTTTAATTCTTGGGTTCTACGGCTCCATGAAGTCTCTAAAAATACAAATTGAGAGTTTTATGGGATAATATTTCGAGGAAAGCGTTTCCATATGAAATTGTTTATTTTAGTGGTTATGTGTTTGAAAGAGGATAAGACTTCAGCACATAGTCATACCCGAGAGTGGGAGGGGGGATTCATGTCAAGCTTTAATTCTTGGGTTCTACGGCTCCATGAAGTCTCTAAAAATACAAATTGAGAGTTTTATGGGATAATATTTCGAGGAAAGCGTTTCCATATGAAATTGTTTATTTTAGTGGTTATGTGTTTGAAAGAGGATAAGACTTCAGCACATAGCCATACCCGAGAGTGGGAGGGGGGATTCATGTCAAGCTTTAATTCTTGGGTTCTACGGCTCCATGAAGTCTCTAAAAATACAAGTTGAGAGTTTTATGGGATAAAGTTGTGCGCTAATAATTAAGGTTGTCCCCGTGTCCTACTATTCTCAACTTGTCCTGATATTCAAGTGTTCGAAGGACAAAGCCAATTACGAATAGAGACAAAACTGGTTGTCCTAGGAGACACGGTGACACTGGCCATGGTTACCCTAGAAGACACAGGCCATTCCCATGGCCCTGGCATGTGCTGTGATGTGATGTCGAGAAGAAGAACAGCGTGACTAAGAATGTAGATAAACAGAATTATTCATCAAATATTTATACTTTTTTTTCAAATATATATATTTTTATTGAAAATAATATTTATATTATTAAACTATTAAAATTAATTAAAACAAGTGATAGCATTTTTTTAAATAGAAATAAAAATTAGAAATACAAAATCACTATTTAATATTACTTGTATTTTTTTTAAATAGAAGGAGATAAAAATTTAATAATATAATATTGTAAGACAGTATTTTGGTAAAAAAAATATATAAATAAAAAATGAAATAATATAATAATTAACTGAATATTTTAAATGTGTTATAAATATCTTTTATGGATGTCCCTCGTACAAGAATGAAACATATAATTCACTCTCTTATTTCTCACTTCTCTCTCTACTTTGAAGTTATTTTCATAACACATTATCAGCACGATGCTCTACTGCTATCAAGATCAAACACTTTGATATAGCAAGTACCATTCACTACTTCAAAGTTAATTAGTAATATTTATTAACTTTTTTTCATATATATATGCGAACCAGTTTTGAGTATTTAAATCCATCTTTGGAGGGGGTGATATTGCAATTTCATTGCTTTAGTTTGTCCTTGAAGGACCACACCAACCTATGTGCAATTCTATTACCTTAGTTTGTTCTTGAAAGACCGTACCAACTTCAGTTGTCTCAGCTTTTCTCTAAAAGAGAATGGTTTAGGTGTAGCATCATTATATGAAAAGAAGTTTTGTATTCGGGCCTAGCTTCTACGTACCTATTAGATGAAAATTTGAAGGTGCAAGTCTCTTCTATCTCTTCTATTAAAATAACTAGTATGTAGTTCTTTAATCAATTAGTATGTATAGTTGCATGCATTTATTTAATATCTGCAAATTACAATAATTACATCAATAGAAAAGTAAAGATCTTTTTATGATTATGCATGAGTAGGAGATTATGATAAAAGTTGAATATGGGAATTCCAAGGGCTATATATAATATATGCTTATATGGATCAAGATCATATATATATATATATATATATATATATATATATATATATGCTCTATGATTAATATGTATATAAATTCTTATTATTAGTATATGGTAAGTTAAATAATGATTAACATTTATCTCTTGGCTAAGGAGAAAGCACATGTCTATATTGATTGAAATTAAATAATTATTCTTACAACACTTTGACATAAAAGAATAATTTTATTTCTCCTTTTAATAATAGATAGAAGGCCTACCATGAATTTACATGTCTTTATTATGATATATTTTATTTGAAATGGATCACTTTATTTATGGATGTTTATTGACTAACATTATATTTTATGATAGTCTTAAAATGTCAAACCTTGCGAAACTCGAATTCGTGGCACTTGATATTACTAGAAGAAATTACCTATCTTGGATGTTGGATGTTGAAATTTATTTAGATGCAAACGGCCTTGAAGAAATTATCAAAGAATGAAATAAAGCATCTAACTAAGATAAGACCAAAGCCACGATCTTCCTTCGCCACCACCTTCATGAAGGGTTGAAAAATGAGTGCCTTACTGTAAAAGACCCACTTGTTCTTTGAAATTCCTTAAAAGAAAAGTATGACCACCAAAAAACTGAGATACTTCCAAAAGCCTGATATGATTGCATACATCTTTGCTTAAAAGATTTTAAAACTATAAGCGAATATAATTCTACACTATTTAAAATAAGTTCTCAATTAAAGTTATGTGGAGAAAAAATCATTGATGAGGACATGTTAAGAAAATATTCTCCAATTTTCATGCATTCAATGTGCTCCTGCAATAGCAATATCTAGAAAATGGATTCAAGAAATATTCCAAACTGATTTTTTGTCTCCTTGTGGCTGAATAAAATAATGAAATTCTCATGAAAAAAATGCGAGTCCGGTCCAATTGGCACTACTTTATTCCCTGAAGTGAATGTAGCAACACATGACCACTATGGACAGATTCAAGGTTGAAGTCGTATTCGTGGTTGTGGCCTTGGCCGTAGTTGTGGTGATTATTCCAAGAACATACCTTCCTATCATAAGTGAAAAAATAATAAGGTCAAAAATGAAAAGGAAAAGAGTGGGCAAAAATAGGAAACAAGTTGGAAACATTTGCTATTGCTATGGTGGCAAAGGACATAGGTCATGTACCTATTGTACATCAAGACATCTTGATGGCAAAAGATAGAGATCAATTTACTTAAGGAAGATAGTCCCAATGGTGACTTAGTTGACATAACTCATTTAGATATTACAGATTTATTTGCCAATCCTGATGGAAAATTTAATCATTTAATTAGTGATAGTAATGTTCAAAAATAAGTTCATTGTATAATTTTTATAACATTAAACTTTAGGGTATTCTTTTTTCTAGTACAATTTATTCTTTGAGGTTGTTATTTTTCAACATATGTTATGTACTTTTTCCTCATATTTACTATTTTTATTTTCAATCAAGAATAAATGTTTCCTCAATTGATACCAACATCACTAATGAAGAGATATGACTCGTCGATAGTGGCACGACTCACACAATTCTCAAAGATAAAAAGTATTTCTCCCAATTAGTAATGAAAGAAGCTAATGTTAGTACTATATCTAGTAGTACAAAGTTAATTGAAGGCTTTAAAAGAGCCAATGTAATGTTACTTAGAGGAACAAAATTACACATTGACAAAACTTTATACTCCTCTAAGCCTTTTAGAAACTTATTAAGTTTCAAGGATATCCGCCAAAATGGATATCACTTTGAGACAACAAATAAAAGAAATATTAAATATCTTCATATCACAAGTACAACTTTAGGTAACAAATACATATTGTAAAAGTTACCTACATTCTCCTTTGGATTGTTCTACACATATATAAATACAATTAAAATATATACTATTTCAAATCAAAAGTTTGCAAATCATAATAACTTTGTTATTTGGTATGACTGGTTAGGTCATCATAGATCAATTATGATGCAAAAAATAATTAAGCATTCAAGTAGACATTTATTGAAGAGCCAACAAATTCTTCAATCGAATAATTTCTCATGTCCTGCTTGTTCTCGAGGGAAATTTGTAACAACTCTATTTTTTTTTACACATATACATATATATATTTGTAAAATCCCATGGAGTTATTACCTCTTTACTTCTAACTATTTAACTCATAATAACATTCAATTAAATTAATCAAGCATAATTAAGGTTTATGGTATACCATTAACACTCATACAATTTTAGGTTCACATAAACATCATTAATTAAAAACGTCTGTACAAAAATCAAACACATATATGTCTACATCTTATTCATCCATATTGACCAATTTTGAGGATACAGGTATGGGTGGTTTCACCTTCACCAGGATCTTAGCCAACTCGACCCAACGTACACTAAAAGCCAGTCAGAGAATATCTGCATATTTAGTCTTCTAAACATGATAAGAAAATATAGTAAGAATTAAATCTCTATAGATTCAACAATAAATCATAATTATCATCAATATAGCTCATCATGTCATGTCCATCTATTTAAGCTACAACAAATATATTAAATTACATGAATGCACTTTATCTTTCTACACTCTAGTACGGTCTTTTCTCACTCCATCCGACATGGCACACTTTTTATTTCTTTTCTCATTATCATAGTCATAGCAATGAGTAGGGTGTTTCCTACTGGTGCACCACACGGACTGCCATGTGACTATGCTCGTCTTTTTTTTTCTTTTCACGTTAATACCCAAAATTATGATTTCAATAATAAGTTTGTTCATTATACTAACATGCCATAATTTATCAGCAAAGTATAATCATTACCAAAAATCATTGGTAAAATGCAATCATGCTATGATCATAACCATTTTCGAATATCACTTTATAAAATATTTTTATGTCAAAATTACACACTTAAGATGGTAAAGAGTTCATGCAATGGCAATGGCTAAGGCATACACTAGTCATATCATTTATAAGATTTTTCTTCTTTCTTAAATATTATTTTCATATTTTCATTTTCTTTATGCTTGGCCTCTTGTTACTTTTCTCCTACTTATATCATTTCCAACACAAATTCTCAGAAATTTTATATGGCATTCTTCTCCAATTTAGTTTCTATTATTACCCTACAGTTAATGAGGTTCATTTAAGGTAGAAAAATGTTGAAAATAAGTTTTATCAGCTTCTAACACGGCTTGGCCATGTCCCAGGATATAGCCATACATGAAAAATACTTCAAACATACTAAAAAATAACCCTGAACATGGCCTACCCATTTTGAAGCAACCCAGAACACGGTCTGGTTGTGTTCTGTGACATTTCCTCACTTATTCAACTATATATCCCTCATATAAACTCAAATTAAGGTGATTCCAAATGCTATAAAAAGATAAGACACTTATCTACAACTTTTATGTTATCATTTCTTCAGATTCCTTATGACTTATTCCCATCAAATCAAAAACAAAAACACTTATATTTACCACCCTAGATTCTAGACTAATTCTGACCTATCAACCATATCTCCTTCATATGGACTCCAAATTAAGTGATTTCAAAGGCTATAGATCCGTGATATATATATATATATATATATATATATATATATATATATATATATCTATATTTATTATGTTAACAATTTTCTTTAATTCCCTCTAAAATTTGTCCATAAATTCAAACACAGAATCATACCTAACAGATTCTTCTCTAGTTAACAATTTGTTGACTGCTGCTTATTAATTGGACTATATCTCCTTCATCTAGACTTCAAATTAAGTGATTCCAGTGGCTAATAATCCATAGACATATATCTACATTTTTCATATTAACCATTACTTTTAATTCCTCACAAATTCTTCCCAGACTTTCAAAAAATTAAGTTTCCCTGGTTACTCTGAAATCCAAGTTTCTTAGCCTAGCCTTTCCTAAAACTTTAGTTCATCCTTTTATTAAGCCATCTTCTATTTTTCTTCTAAATTTCCACTTAACAATAGAATTACTTATCTCAACATTTAATTATATTTCTTACTTAATTTAACATATTCCATCATCCACTTCAAAAGAAAAAAAATCAAATCATGCATCACTAAGGGTGTTTCTCAACAGAAATTTCTCATAGTATTCTTCTAGGTATTTAAGGTTGTATTCATTTTATCAATCTAACCATATTCCATCAATTTTTCACCACATTTAAATATACATAATAGTAGCACAAAACCCTAAAATTTTGCCACCCATAGCCATACCTATGCAGAACCTTCCACACCAACCTAAGTATTCAAACATGCATCACATGCAAGATCAACATGTAATATGATATAACAACATTCGTGACCAATCATCAAAGTAGCAAATATTGTAAATTTCATCAAAGTTATAGGATCAAAATCTCATATAAATGTTATAAATTTCAAAGCTTTTCTTCAAAAAGAGATTTTTTTAAACCTACCTAAAGATCTCCCTAACTCACTTAGTGAATTCTTTTTCTTGTTTCCTCTTGAAGAAAGTGGCAAGATTCCTCCCTTCCCTTAGATTTTCCATTAGCTTAAATAAGAGAAATAGGGTGAGTTTTGAACCCTAAGGATAAAGAGAAAAGATGGATTCAAGTGGAGATTAAGCTAACTTACCTTGAGCATTTAGTCCTTTAGACTTCTCTTTCTTCTTCTTTCCTTTCTTATCCTCTCTTTCTTTCCTTTGCTCACTCTACCTTGCTTTTTTTTTCTTTCTCCCTCACTTGGATGAAATTCTAATGTTATAAGAGTTGTTTTTGCTTAAATAGATTATCAATTGGTCCTCCTCTCATAATGTCCACCTTATCACAATTAGGATGCACTTGGTTGCTTTTTGGGGGAAGACAAATCATGTTCTTATCTTCCTCTCCCTTAGTCAAGATATGCATAACAAAATGATTTGTTATTTGAAAATTGTGATAAAATGTTCTCAATACAAGGGGAAAGGTTCCTTTGATTTAGGGATTCATTTCCTTTCTCTTTTGTCTCACTCAAGTATGATAGGTTTTCCTTTCTAAGTGGCAAATTTTCAGCCCTTGAATCTCCCTTACTTGGCTGAAATTATTTGTGTAGGATAGGGATGTTTTGTCATAATGCCATATATTATTACCTATTATATCATCACATCGCTTACTGAAATGATGAGTGTAGGATATAGATGTTTTGTCCTAATGCTATATATTATTACCTACTATGTCATCATATGGCTTGCTGAAATTATAAGTGTAGGATATAGATATTTTGTCCTAATGCCATATAACCTAATCTTGATTATTATTACACTACTATTTCATCACATGATTCTTATTTTTTCCTCTTGGATTTAGACTCATTCTTGCCCATTTCCTTTGCTTTGGCTAAAATTATACCTCCCATGGAGAGCTTGGTCACATTTTCATTATTTTTGGGCTATCAGTCCAACTTCTATATCCTAGTCCAAGTTTATGTTATATCTCTTGCTTGGGCTATACAATTGGCTTGCTAGAAACTCATTTAAAGTGAAAATGAAGTGTCCATAGGTGAAGGCCCAATGTATTGGTGGAGATGTTAAACTTAAGAACTCTAACTCTTGAATTAGGAAAAATTACCCTAATGCAATCTTTTTGGAATTTTAAGACATTTACTTGCTTCCAAAAACATTTATCTTCTTTACCCAAGAATTTCGTCTCTCTTTAGGATGTTATTTCTAATTTTTCCTATTATATTTTCTCTCTTTATCTATTCCTTTAATGTTAGAAACATTTTCTATGCTTACACATAAGGTGAAGAATTTCTAAGGCTTATATTTTCTTAGATATCTAAAAAATTGTTTAATAAGTTTTATTTCCTTAATTAAATATTTATGTACCTTTATTAATAAAAAAATGAAATTAGGGATGTTACATTTCTTTACCCCTAAAAGAAATTTTGTCCTCAAAATTTTAGAAATTACCTAATAAGAATAATTGCAGATATTTCTTTCTCATGACTTCTTCCTGCTCCCAAGTTGCTTCTTCCGGAGTCAAACCTTCCCATAACACCTTAACTAGGGGAATGATCTTTTTCCTCAATTGCTTCACGTCGGTGTCCAATATGGATGCTGGTACTAGCTCGTATATTATGGTTTCATTTTTTTTAATTGGTTCATCCCATATTATATGTGAAAAATCTAGAAGATACTTCTGAAGTTATGATAAATGGAAAACATTATACAGGTTGGACAAATTAGGTGGGAGGACAACTTGATATACTGACATCCCCACTTTCTTCAGAATTTGGTAGTTTTCTATTCTTAAGAAACCTACCAACTCTAGTAGTTAGGGAAAGTTTTCGAAATACATGGTCTCCTTCTTCAAACACCAGAGGTCTATGTATCTTATTATAGTAATTCTTTTGCTGAATCTGAGCTATAAGTATTTTGTCTCGTATCATCTTGATTTGTTCAGTGGTTTGTTGAACTAGATCAGGACCCAGTAAGTTCTTTTCTCCTACCTCAAACCAACATAGTGGAGATCGACACTTCCTACCGTATATAGCTTCGTAGGTAGCCATCTTAATACTAGAGTGATAGTTATTATTATAAGCAAACTCCACTAAAGGTAGGTACTTATCCCATCCTTTACCTTGCTCTATCACACAAGCCCTCGACATATCTTCTAAGGTTTGAATGGTCCGTTCTGTCTACCCGTCAGTCTAAGGATGGTAGGCAGTACTGAACCGTAACTGGGTTTCAAAAGCTTTCTGCAATGCCTTCTAAAACCTCGACGCGAATCTCGGATCTCTATTAGAAATAATATTTAAGGGAATTCTATGTAATTTAACTATTTACTATATGTACAACTGAGCCAATTTGTCTAGTGAATAGTTAATTTTTATAGGCAAAAAGTGAGAAGATTTGGTTAATTTGTCCTCAACTCTTGTTCTTGAGGGACACAAACCCTTCCTTGATATATGATTACTTCATCTTCCGAGACAAAAAAATCATCTTATTCTTTGTGATCCTGTAAGTGTTGGTCGTGAACTTAAGGCTTTTTAATCTTAGCTCTAAGATCACACTCTATACTCAACCCATTGATGATTACTTTCTTTGGGGATAAGAGTAGTGATCAGCTTTAAATTTCAAAACTTCTCTAGCATCTGCATCTCAAACACCAGTATCTGACCTAAGTGTAGAGATTTCTGACTCAAGGTATCAACTACAACATTCGCCTTTTTTGGATGATACTTTATCTAAAACTTGTAGTCATTAAGAAATTTTACCCATCTTTGTTGCCTTATAGTTAACTCCTTCTAATAAAAAAGGTACTTAAAACTCTTGTGATCACAATATACTTCAAATGTTGTCCCGTACAAATAGTGTCGTCAAATCTTTAAGGAAAACAGCATCGCTGCCAATTCAAGATCATGGGTTGGATAATTTCCTTCATGGGGTCTTAGTTGCCTAGAGGCGTAAGCAACTACTCTCTTGTCTTGCATCAGCACATACCCTAGCCATTTCTTTGAAGCATCATTATGCACTTCAAAATGTCCTATGGGGTCTGGAATAATTAAAATAAGTGGAGTGGTTAATCTTGTCTTAAACTCCTAGAAACTAGCTTTATATTGATCAGTCCATTTAAAAAGACTTTCCTTCCTGGTCAATTTAGTCAATGGTAAGGCTATACAAGATAAGTTTTATATAAACCTCTTGTAATATCTTGTCAAACCCAAGAAACTTTTGACTTCTATAACCATCTTTGGTCTTTTCCACTGAATCACTATTTTCGTCTTGTTAGGATCTACGGCTACCCCTCTATTGGAGATGACATATTCGAGAAACTTCAACTCTATCAACCAAAATCCATACCTCTCCAATTTGGCATACAATTTTTTTCTCTTTCAGCACTTGCATCATAATTCAAAGATGTTGTTCATGTTCTTTCTCACTCTTAGAGTATATCAAGATATCATCAAAGAACACTACCATAAATTGATATAGGTAAGGTCGAAAAATGAAATTCATGTAATCCATAAAAATTGTAGGTGCATTTGTCAACCCGAAGGGCATTACGAGAAACTCATAGTGCCCATACCTAGTCCTGAAGGCTGTTTTTGGTACATCCTCCTTCTTGATCCTAATATGATGGTATCTCAACCTCAAGTCAATCTTATAAAAGATGGAGGCTCCCTTTAGTTGATCTAGTAAGTCATCTATCTTAGAGAGAGGGTACTTGTTTTTAAAAGTCACCCTATTCAACTGTCTATAGTCTATGCATAGTCTTGGGCTCCCGTCTTTCTTCTTAGCAAACAATATAGGAGCCCTTCAAGGTGATACACTCAGTCTAATGACTTACTTGTATAACGCCTAAAAATTTGTTAATTATATTCACAAAATGGAATATTAAGAAAGGATTAAAAAGGATTAAATGGGGTATTTATAGGGAAATAATTGTGAATATTTAATGAGGGATTTTTCATTTTTGGAAGAGATGTTTAAGGAGGAGGCAGTAATTTTTTTATCTGCAAGGCAATAATTGAGTAGTAAAAATAGAGATGAGAAGCTATGAAGAAATTTGCACAAAAATCCATTGAAATATGTCTCAAGAAGGAATTAAACACTTGGTAAGTTTTCCCTTCACCCAAACAATGCCTTAGCTGACTACATAGTTTCATTGTAATGGATTGGCAATCTTGAAATTCTTAGGGAATTGGAGGGTCTTGGTTAAAGGGCAAAGTGACTTCTTGGAGAAGTTAGCATTAAAATATTAAATTAAGGTTTCTTGTTGACTTGCTCAAACAAGTCGCTAGCTATCCAAGAGGAAGTAGAGGAACCCACGGCCAAAGGAAGAAATAAGGAGAAAGAAAAAGGAAAAGAAGAAGAAGAAAGAGAGCTGAAATCCAAGGAAAATAGGTAAGTTTTGGGACTATTGATCTCCTCTAACCCATGCACATTTATAAGTTTTCATGGAAAGCTAATGGTTGGAGGAAAATCTATAGATTGGTGAAGATTTCTAGAGTGAGAAAGTTAGTTGAACTTAGTGAGAGAATCTTGTTAGGAGAAAGAAAAGGTAAGATCAACATCCTCTTTTATGAATTTTGGTTGGATGATTTGATGGCTGACTTGTATGTGTGTATTAAAGTATGTTGGAAGGGTAGATAGAACTTTTGATGAGGCATTTATGGTATTGATGGTTGTTGTTCACTTATATGCATGAGGTAGTGATTTAGGGAAATTTTGTGGTTAGTTTTAAGGTTAAATCCATGATTTGAGTGGTCATATGATGTGGAAAAATTAGTTTTTCATGCTTAAAATGTTGGTGTAATTGTTGATTGGTTTTCTCGGATGGTTTGGGAGAAAAAGAAAGAATTTTGTGAGTTTCGTGGCCAGTGTACGGCCGTGCTTGGTAGCACGGCCAGGCTATGCTTGATGTGGGTCTATGTGTGACACGGCCACATTGTGAGGGAAGAACATGGGTAAGCATGGGGGCATGAACCACAGTCATGCTTGGTGACACGGCCAAGCCGTGCTTCATGCTGTCTCAACCTTTTTCAACGTTTTCTGTTTCCTTTTTAAATCCTAATTAATCATCAATGTTTATAGAATGATAATAAAAGTTTTATGAGTCATGTATATTAAAAGAAATATATAATATCTAATTGATTATGTATGCTCATTGAAATAATTATGTAAGCATGAAGGAATGATGCCTGCACATTTTAATTAAATGTTATAGATCACTTGTATGTGCTGCCATAAGCAAGTAAATAATGTGTGAATAGTAGAAAAGAATGCAAGAGCATTGTATGTTTAACATATGATGAAATTGTTATGGCATGCATGAGAATGAATGTGGTTTATACTTATGATGGTTATTAATATGTATGCTCTTTGTTGAATTAAGTGGTTGGAAAAAAATGTAAAAGACAAAATTTGGTCAATAGGACCCTCTCTAAAGGAGGGTGGCCGGATAACAGGCACCACCTTGCTGTATTAAGGCAACTGACAGGTCAGAATGATCCTTTACGAAGTAGGTTGGCCTGGCAACAAGTGTCTCCCTTACTATATTGAGGAGACTGACAAGTCCAGGTTGACTCTTACCCACTAAAGTGACCTGGCGGCATGCGGCACCTTATGGAGGTAAAGCGACTGAAGGGTCGTGGCTTCGACACGGTACTGGAATAGGGGACTACCTATAGCCTAGAGTGGTCAATGTGGGAAGGACCGCTCTAACCAAAGGCATACAATAGTGTGTGAGTAGCTGTAGGGGTAAGGCTCACGCCACATTGAGGTTTGAAATTGAGAGAGATTTCTAGATGATGAGCCACTATGAACAATGTATGAGCCACGAATGGTTGTATAGGTATCCTATTAATACACATTTCATTTATCATGCGTGATATTGATGCATAACCTATAAAAGTCCTGTATGTATTTTATGGTACCTTTATTGTAAGAAAGAGAAAATGTTTTCTGTAACTTATACAGCTTGACATAACATGTAAGTATTTCATTATGCTTGTATTTATTGGATGTTGACCTTACTGGTATTTTATATCTCATTATGTTATTGATATTATGTTCAGATCAGTAGAGATGTTGTTCGTGGTGCTGACCATCCTTTTAGAGCTCCAGACGATGGAAGTCCCCTACTTGGGATAGTTCACTATTATAGTGAACCTTCTGGTTATAAACATGGTAGAGATTCTAGCTCCTGTCCCACCTTCTCCACTAGCAGTACCCCAAGAGTGACGGCCAAGGGAGGAAAAGTAGGATAATGTTATGTATATAGTTCTGTTATGTAAATGGGCTAACCTCATTGTTTTGATGTAACCCCATGGTACTTTGCCTTTTTGAGATGTATGCGTAGTACCTCGGGTTATATATGTATGTACGCTACTAATCTCTAGTGTATGTAACTTTTGTATGTATATAAATACAAGATGCATATATTTTGGTAAAATAATGGTTTAATGCGTAATCACCTAAAAATAAAAACAGTCGTTACATATTGGTATCAGAGCAGGTCTATCCTAAGTGGCCATAGGGGTGATGGTTACTTGGATCGATCTAAGAGTATCTTGGATAAGATGTAGATAGATGGAGTAGAGTAGCGCATTGAAATTGTTAAGGGAAAATTGGTAGCATTTTTTCTTAATGTGTATGCTTGATGATGTTATTACTACTGTATTATAAAAATTTCTTTAAATACTGTTGAGCTTGATCACCTTAATAGTGACTGATTCTTTTAATTTATACAGTAGGAAATGGCATCATCAAGGAGAAACTCAACTCCAAACGCGGAAGCTACTCTGCAAGATCTGGCCACTGTTATTCGAGATCAAGTTTCTGCCATGAATCAGATCCTACAGCATATTCAGAACAATAGTAATACTAATGGTGAGATGGGTGAAAACCCAAGGAACACAGGCAATGGATAGGTAGATTTTATGAGAACTCGACCTCCGTCTTTTGTCGGAGGATATGATCCTATGGTGGCAGATAGATGGTTGACCGAGATAGAGAAAGTTTTTGAAGTTTTGGAGTGTTCAAATGAGCAAAAAGTAAATTTTGCTGTATACATGCTGAAAAAAGAAGCAGAGTTCTGGTGAAGAGGAGCCAGTGAATTGTTACCCACCAGGGTCAACAGGTTACCTGGTCTGTCTTCTGAGAGACCTTTTTAGATAAGTATTTTCCTAAAAGTGTCAGGGCTGAGAAGGAAATAAAGTTCCTCTAACTCAGATAAAGGGGACGATCGATCGATCGGTACATTATAAGATTCAAGGAGTTAGCCAAGTTCTCGTCTTATCTAAAATACAATCCGGATGAATCTTGGAGGGTTGTCAATTTTGAAGCTAGTATGAGTCAAAAAATCTGTAATGCAGTAGTAGCCTTGTAAATTCATGAATTTGTTTCCTTGATTAACAAGTATCGGCTGTTGGAAAAGAGTTTGAAGGCAGTAGAGGAAGAGAAGGACAGACGAGCACCATGGAAGAGAAAGAGAGAATTCTTAGCTCCAGATCGTTTTGTTAAGGGAAGAAACACCGCTGCAGTAAAAGAACCCTTGGCCATGGGGGCTAAATCTTCGGTGTAAAATGCCACTGGAAATGAATGCAAGACGTGCGGTCGACATCATGGGAATAAACCCTATCTCTATAACTCGGTTACTTGTTTCTGATGCAGACAGAAAGGGCATATAGCTTACCGGTGTCCCCTGAAGGATGGGAAGAAGATTGAGCAGACTCGTCCAGTTAAGGGAAGAGTTTTTACTTTGAGCGGGACCGAAGCAAAACAATCTCCTAATTTAATTCAAGGTATGTGCTATCTCCACGACTGCCTCTGGTTATGCTTTTCGATTATGCTACTAGTCATTCTTTTATATCATCTGCTTGTGTTGGGAGACCACGTTGCTATATGTCTGAATTGACATTCGAGTTGATAGTGTTAATCCCTACGGGAGGAAAGTTGAGCACCTCTTTAGTCTGTAAAGATTGTCCAGTTGAAGTATATGGCAAATCCTTTATCATGGACCTAATTTGTTTACCCCTAGAAGATATAGATGTGATTCTGGGGATGGACTGGCTCAGCAGTAACCAGATTCTCTTAGACTGTTATGCGAAGACTCTGGTTTTTTGTTCAAAACCTGACGAGGAACTTAAAAGCAAAGATGAACAGATCAACGAACTCTATAGGGAATTAGTTGATGACGATTCAGGTTGTACTCTTTTATGTACCCTCAACAGGGAGGCTGAGCAAGAGCTGGTCAGGGTTTCGGTAGTTCATGATTTTTTGGAAGTCTTTCCTTCAAAAATTATTGAACAATCGCCTAAGCGGGAAGTGTAATTTTCTATTGAATTGGTACCAGGGGCAACACTTATCTTTATTACATCGTATCGAATGGCTCCTATGGAATTAAAAGAGCTTAAGAAGCAAATTGAAGATCTTTTAAAAAAGAATTTTATTTGACCTAACGTTTTGCCATGGGGAGCTCCAGGGCTATTTGTAAAGGAAAAGGATGGAAGTTTGTGGTTATGTATTGACTATAGGCAGCTCAACAAGGTGACTATCAAGAATAAGTATCTGTTGCTGAGAATAGATGATTTGTTGGATCAGCTTAAGGGGGCAACTATTTTCTCTAAAATAGATATGAGATCAGGTTATTATCAGATTCGAGTAAAGGAAGAAGATATCCTTAAAATAGCTTTCAAATCTTGATACAGGCATTACGAGTTCCTGGTTATGCCGTTTGGAGTTATCAATGCACCTGTAGTCTTCATGGACTACATGAATCGAATCTTTTGTTCTTATTTGGATCCATTCGTAGTAGTCTTCATCGATGATATTATAATCTACTCGAGGAGTATGGAAGAACACGAACGTCATCTTCGATTAGTGCTTCAAGTTTTAAAGGAAAAGAAACTCTTTTCTAAATTAGAGAAATACGAGTTCTGGATGCAAGAAGTAAAATTTTTGGGGTATGTAGTGTCAAAGAATGGTGTGTCAGTAGATCCTAGCAAAACAGAAGCTATTCTTAAGTGGGAAAGACCAAAGACAGTAACTGAAATCAGAAGCTTTCTGGGTCTAGTCAGGTATTACAGAAGGTTCATACAAGGTTTTTCATAAATAGCATTACCCTTGACTAGATTGACTCGAAAAGGAAGTTTGATCAAGTGGACGGCAGAATGTGAGAACAGTTTTCTAGAGCTTAAGACTCGGCTTACTACACCTCTTGTCTTAATTCTTCTGGATCCCTCTGGTCACTTTGAAGTTTATACGGACGCTTCTAAGAAGGGATTGAGGTGTGTTTTGATGTAAGAAGGTAGAGTAGTTGCCTATGCCTCCAGACAGCTAAGGTCGCATGAAGAAAACTATCCTACTCATGATTTGGAATTGGCTGCTATAATGTTTGCCATGAAGATTTGGCGGCACTATCTATATAGCGCGATGTTAGAAGTATACAGTGATCACAAATGTTTAAAATATCCTTTCGATCAAAAGAAATTGAATATGAGACAAAGGAGATGGATGAAATTTATTGATGATTACAAATTTGAACTAAAATACCAACCAGGGAAAGTGAACATGGTGGCAGATGCATTAAGTCGAAAGTCGCTGCATTTGAGTTATATGCTCATAAAGGAGATGAACTTGATTGAAGAATTCAGGATTTTGAGGTTGTCAGTAGTAACTAATCCTAGAAGTTTGCTTATTGGTGAGCTACGGGTGGAATGTGATTTGAAGATGCAAATTAAGGAAGCACAAGCACGAGATTCTTTTCTTTAGAATAAACAAAATTCACCAGACTTCACAAAGTTGGAAGAAGGAATCATCCTCTATCGAGGAAGAATGTGTGTGCCTCAGGGGGAAGATCTCAAGACAAAAATTTTGGATGAAGGACATTAGAGTAAATATGCTATCCATCCGGGAACCACAAAGACATATCAAGATTTAAAGCGATCGTTTTGGGGGCCAGGAATGAAAAGAGACATAGCAGAATACGTAGCAAAATGCTTAACTTGTCAAAAAGTCAAGATTGAACATCAGAGGCCTTCTGGGACACTATAGTCCTTGGAGATTCTTGAATGGAAATGGGATGGAATTGCTATGGAATTTGTGGTTGATTTGTCCAAGATTCAGGCTGGTTATGACGCTATATGGGTAATAGTGGATAGATTGACAAAATCTGCACACTTTTTACCTATAAGAATTAATTACTCGCTGGATAAGCTGGCACATCTTTATGTAAAGGAGGTTGCTCGATTGCATGGAATTCCAAGCAACATCGTTTCTGATTGAGATCCTAGATTTACTTCTAGATTTTGGAAAGCCTTGTATGAGGCCTTCGGTACTAAATTAAAATTTAGTACTATGTATCATCCACAAACAGACGGTCAGACCGAAAAGACAATACAGAAGATGGAAGACATGTTGCGAGCATGCACCTTGGATCAAGGGAAAGATTAGGATAAGTATCTCCCTTTGGTGGAGTTTTCTTACAACAACAGTTACCATGCGAGTATTGGGATGGCACCGTATGAAGCTTTGTATGGTAGAAGGTGCAAATCGCCTCTGTGTTGGTATGAAGTAGGTGAAAGAAAGTTGTTGGGTCCTGAGTTAGTTCAGCATACTATGGAGCATATACGAATGATACGAGACAGAATGCGAACTGCCCAGAGTAGTCAGAAAAGTTACTATGACCAGAGGAAGAATCCTTTGTATTTTTAGGAAGAGGAACAAGTATTTTTGAAGATTTCTCTGACCACTGGAATTGGTCGAGCTATGAAAGTTAAGAAATTAAGCCCACGTTATATAAGACCTTATCAGATACTCAAGAAAGTTGGGCCCTCGGCATATTAAATAGCTTTACCCCCAAGACTATCCAATATGCACAATGTGTTTCATGTCTCTCAACTCTGAAGATATATGCCAAATTCGTTACATGTGATTCAGGAAGAGGAAGTAGCAGTGAAGGGGAACTTGACTTATCAACCGATGTTTGTTATAATTCTGGATTGAAGTATGAAACAGCTACATAATAAACCTGTCCCATTGGTGAAGCTGTTATAGAAAAGGCTATAAGAAGAAAAAGCTACATGGGAAAGAGAGAAAGATATGAGCCACTCTTATCTGCAATTGTTTGAGGACAGGTAAAATTCTTGAATATTGAGGACAAAATTCCTTTTAAGGGGCGAGAAGTGGAACGCCTGAAAATTTGTTAATTATATTCACAAAATGGAATATTAAGAAAGGATTAAAAAGGATTAAATGGGGTATTTATAGGGAAATAATTGAGAATATTTAATGAGAGATTTCTCATTTTTGGAAGAGATGTTTAAGGAGGAGGTAGTAATTTCTTTATCTACAGGGCCATAATTGGGTAGTAAAAAAATAGATGAGGAGTTACAAAGAAATTTGCCCAAAAATCTATTGGAATATGTCTCAAGAAGGAATTAAACACTTGGTAAGTTTTTCCTTCACCTAAACAATGCCTTAGCTAACTATATAGTTTCATTGTAACGGAGTGGCAATGTTGAAATTCTTAGGGAATTAGAGGGTCTTGGTTAAGGGGCAAAGTGATTTCTTGGAGAAGCTAACATTAAAATATTAAATTAAGGTTTCTTGTTGACTTGCTAAAGCAAGTCGCCAGCCATCCAAGAGGAAGCAGAGGAACCCACGGCCGAAGGAAGAAAAGAGGAGAAAGAAAAAGAAAGAGAAGAAGAAGAGAGAGAGAAGAAAGAAGGTAGAGAGAGAGCAAAAATCCAAGGAAAAAAGGTAAGCTTTGGGACTCTTCTCTATCCCATGTACATTTATAGGTTTCCATGGAAAGCTAATGGTTGGGGGAAAATCTGCATATCGGTGAAGATTTCTAGAGTGAGAAAGTGAGCTGAACTTAGTGAGGGAATCTTGTTAAGAGAAAGAAAAGGTAAGATCAACATCCTCTTTTATGAATTTTGGTTAGATGATTTGATGGCTGACTTGTATGTGTGTATTAAAGTATGTTGGAAGGGTAGATAGAACTTTTGATAAGGCATTTATGGCATTGATGGCTATTGTTCACTTATATGCATGAGGTAGTGATTTAGGGAAATTTTGTGTAGTTAGTTTTGAGGTTAAATTCATGATATGAGTGGTCATATGCTGTGGAAAAATTAGGTTTTTCATGCTTAAAATGTTGGTATAATTATTGGATGGTTTTCTTGGATGGTTTGGGAGAAAAAGAAAGAATTTTGTGAGTTTCGTGCCTAAAGCAAGACCGTGCTTGGTGGCATGACCAGGCCGTGCTCTAGGTTGGAGGAAAAAAAATGAAGAACACAACTTAAAGCACAGCCATGCTTGATGCGGGTCTGTGTGTGACACAGCCACGTTGTGAGGGAAGTACGGAGGTAAGCATAGGCATGAAGCACGACCATGCTTCATGATGTCTCACCCTTTTTTAGCATTTTCTGTTTCCTTTTTAAATCCTAATTCATCATCAATGTTTATAGAATGATAATAAGAGTTTTATGAGTCATGTATGTTAAAAGAAATATGTAATATCTAATTGATTATGTATGCTCATTGAAATAATTATGTAAGCATGAAGGAATGATGCCTGCATATTTTAATTGAATGTTATGGATCACTGGTATATGCAACCATCAGCAAGTAAATGATGTTTGAATAGTAGGAAAGAATGCAAGAGCATTGTATGTTTAACACATGATGAAATTGTTATGGCATGCATGTGAATGAATGTGGTTTATGCTTATGATGGCTATTAATATGTATGATCTTTGTTGAATTAAATGGCTAGAAAAACATGTAAAAGACATAAGCTTGGTCTCGAGGACCCTCCCTGAAGCAGGGTGAACTGGCAACAGACGTCACCTTACTGTATTGAGGCGACTGACAGGTCAGAATGATCATCTCTGATTCAAGGTGGTCTGGCAACAAGTGTCTCCCTTGCTATAATAAGGAGACTGACAAGTCTAGGATGACCTTTACCCACTTAGGTGACCTGGCAGCATGCGGCACCATATGAAGGTAAGGCGACTGAAGGGTCTTGCCTTGGACACAGTACTGGAATAGGGGACGCCCTATTGCCTAGAATGGTCAATGTGGGAAGGACTACTTCGACCAAAGGCACTCAATTGTGGGTGAGTAGCTATAGGGGTAAAGCTCACGCCACATTGAGGTTTGAAATTGAGAGAGATTTCTAGATAATTAGCCACTATGAACGATGTATGATCCATGAACGGTTGTACAGGTATCCTATTAATACAAATTTCATTTATCATGTGTGATATTGATGCATAACCTATAAAAGGCCTATATGTATTTTACTGTACCTTTATTGTAAGAAAGAGAAAACATTTTTTGTAGGTTATATAGTTGGACATAACATGTAAGTATTTCATTATGCTTGTATTTATTGGATGTTGACCTTGCTGGGATTTTATATGTCATTCTATTATTAATGTTATGTTTATATAAGTAGAGATGTCGTTCGTGGTTTTAACCATCCTTTTAGAGCTCCATACAGTGGATATCCCCTACTTAGGACAATTCACTATTATAGTGAATCTTCTGGCTATAAATATGGTAGAGATTTCGGCTCCTGGCCGGCTTCCTCCACCAACAGTACCCCAGGGGTGACGGCCAAGGGAGGAAAAGTAGGATAATGTTATGTATATAGTTTTTTATGTAAATGGGCTAACCCCATTGTTTTGTTGTAACCCCCACGATACTTTGCCTTTTTGAGATGTATACGTAGTACCTCGGGTTACATATGTATGTACGCTACTAATATATGATGTATGTAACTTTTGTATGTATATAAATACAATATGCATATCTTTTGTTAAAATAATGGTCTAATGCGTAATCACCTAAAAAAATAGTCATTACAACTTGAGCTACCTTGAATTATTTCGGATGATTGAGCTGCCTTTTGGCCACTCAGGGTGAAAACCCTTCCTTTCACCTGAGGCCTCTGTTCCGGCTACTTCCAAACATTCTGTAGGCAGTTCTTCACAAAATGTCCCTTTTTGTCTACATTTGAAGCAGACGTATGGTCCCATGTAGCATGGCTGGTTACCATGCATATGTTCGTACTTAGTGGACTTGACTGTGGCGAGGTCTTATTAAAAAGTTTGGGGACTCACAGTCAATGGCCTCTTACTAGCTCTATATCCTCTTCCCGTCATGTTTTTGCTAGGGTTAAGGAAACTTTTCTTCCTCTTCCACAAGTTTCACCCCATCTTCTCGTCCTCCATTGCCCTTAAACTCTTCTTTGAAAGTCTAGATTTATTTATCAAGGGCACAAACTCCCTTATTTCCAAGGCTATCACCACATTCTTGATTACTGGATTTAGTCCTACTTCAAACTTAATAGCATTCCATGCTTCATCAGGGTTAAACCTTAGGTAAGAGGAGAACTTAGACAACTCCTCAAACTTATCGATGTATTGATCTACTGACATGTTACCCTGTCTGAGTTGGAGAAATTCGATCTCCTTCTTGGCCCGTACAGTACTTGGAAAGTACTTCTCTAGGAAAATATCCTTAAATACTTTCTAGGTGATCTGCCTCCTCTGATGAGTTAGCAACTCTCTGGCCCCTTGCCACTAACACTTAGCTTCATCCTTCAGTACATATGTAGCAAAGATAACTTACTGCTCATTAGTGCATCCTATCACCTCAAAGAAGGTGGTATGGTTCTCAAGTACTTAGATAGGCCATTATCATTTCTACCCATTCGGTTGTTTACATTATTTTCTTCATTCAAGTTGTTACTATTCTAGAGATGTTGCAGAATTTGATTGGTGGCTGTAACTTGGTCTCGAATTGCTGTAGCCAAGTTGTGCAGGGTTTTTCCTTGGTAGTGCCATATCCTACTATGGAAAAAATAAAGTTATGCTACTCTTGAGTTGATCAAATTCAATAGTTAATTCAAAAATATTTACAGCAGTCATAACACCATGTCGACATATAGATAGGAAACACTAGTAATTTCTTATCTATATGAAATCAATAATCCCCCATGTTGTTTTAATTAAGATGCGTAAGCACACAAACCTAGTGGAGTATAGATTTAGTGGTATACAAGGTTGATCCTACAGGGATTGCCAATTAAGAGAAAATTCTAATTTAGATCTAAAATAAATAATTCTAACCTAGTTGTCAATGTCTTGTTTTGTGAGAAGAATATTGAATAAAGTATGCAAAGAATTAATATACTAAAACTAAATAAAGATGTATTCAAAGTAAAGAAACATGCTAAGATTGGGGGATCCACTCTTGGTATATCAAATAAAAATAAATTTATCTCTTTTATTACTCAATTAGAATCCTTACATGAATTAAATTCCAATCGAAAGATACGTTAATTTAATCTCACCTTTGTTTATATATGAATTATATTTACATATCTAAAACATTCTTGTAAAATGGATTCAAGCGTATATTGGGGCAATCATCATCTTGTCTATAATAAATTAAGATTGATTCAAGTATTTATTGTGCCAAAAATTGTCTACAATGTATGAAGGTTCACACTTTACAAGATAAAAAATACAAAGATGGAAAAGATAACTTGTAAATGGATTCAAGTATAAATTGTGCCGATCATTATATTGTCTACAATAAATCAAGATTGATTCAAGCATTTATTGTGCCAAAGATTGTCTACAATATATCAAAATTCACATTTTACAAGATTAAAATATGCAGAAAATGAGAAAGGTAGAAAACTAATTAACATAAAAAAATAAAATGAAATAACATAGGTGGCAAAGCCAACCAATAAGAAAATAAAATAAAGTAGGTGGCAAAGCCAACCATGAACAATAAAAGTAAGAAGTATGTGGCAAAACCAGCAATTAAACAACAAGAAGAAGAAATAGTTGGCTCAGCCAGCCATTAAAACATAACATAAGAAAAGGAAGGGGTATATACAACATCAAATATAAACACTAAAATTAAGAGTTAGATGGATTATTATTCTCATACTAAGAGTTTTACCCTTTCACCGTAGCATTAGGAGATTAGTTCTCCATAATCAAGGCAAGAAAGAAAAATAAAAGATGAAGAAACATGATAATATTATGAAAGAGAATGAAAATACAAAATTTCTAAAGAAAGATGAATATTACAAGCAATTCGAACTCCAACAAAGCTTTCCCAAGCTTCCTCTAAGCTCTTCAAACTCATTTCTCAAATCCTTTATTTATAGATACAATGAGGTGTGGTGGGTGTGGTAATTGTTAAAATTGTTAGGTAAGAATTTGTACAAAGTTGACAATATGGATTCTATCATGTGCACCAACATTGAACCTTGAATATCTACTTGCAATCCACCGATTTTGGTAACCCTATAAACATGAAAGTTGTCGAACATTTCCTTATCTTTCGAGCCATAAAATTGTGGGCAATTTGGATACATATTTTGTGACTTATGGTCAAAATACTATAGTAAGGTTGAGCTGGATTGCAACAGAAGACTGATCCTATTCTAGCCGAATTTTGACTTCATTGAAATATGAATTTTCTGACTACTTAAACATGAAAGTTGTAGGAAATTATATCAGCTACTCACCTACTGAATTTCGTATGCATTGAATATGTACTTTATGAAATATGGCCCAAATACTTTAGTAAGGTTGGGCTGGATTGTAACAGCAAATAGATTCTTCTTCTAGCCTAATTTTGGCCCTTTGGATGTATGAATTTGCTGATCACATAAACATGAAAGTTGCATGAAATTATTTCACTATTCATCTACCAAATTTTGTAAGTATTAGATACATAATTTTTTAGATATAGCCAAAATACTATAGTAAAATTGAGTTGAAAGGCAAGCAAGAAACATATTTTTAACATTAGGTATTTTGCCTTGAATCTTTATGTTTCAGTTCTTTTGAAAATGTAGTTATAAATCAAAATTGAATTAGTGAGGATGCGTCTTAGGAGGCAATTAGATATTGCTTCTTACTCAGTCATCCTCAATGAATTTACTTTGTTTGCTTGATTTATAGACACTATTTTCAAAAAATCACAATTTAGCTCTGATTCCTCCAATTGAGTTCATTTTCTATTCTTCTCTCCATCCGTAAAAGATGCACAAAATTAAAGATAAGTACAGAAAATAAATGCTTAAATAAGCAAAAAGATAAGATGAAAATATTTAATTTATGAGTATAAAACTCACTCATCAAATACCCCAAAACTTAGTCTTTTGCTTGTCCTCAAGCAAAATACACAAACTTCAAAATTCAAAATATGAGTGAATGATGAGTTTTTTTTAGCTTACAAAGCATTTCTCAAGGATTTAAAATGTGGAACCAAGGAAAATATAAGAATCCCAAGGTTATGTAGAACTTTTATTCAAATGCAACATATGGTTTACTCTTGAATCCCAAGTGTGTGTGTATATGGTAATCTTATGAAATTAGACTTTTTGCATTCAAATAAATTTACATAATCAAATATTTAAAACAAATCTGTAGATATATGCATTTAAGACTCCATAAGCCTATTTTTCATGTCACTCTCCACTAATGTAGACTAATCATAACATTTAAGATCATTAGGACTTTCATTAGGCTTGTAATGTATGGCATAGTTTAAAGGTGAATAAAATAATATGAATGAAAGCTCAATTCACTCTACAACATGCATGATCATTTAAAGCCTCCCAAATACTTTTGATATTATAATGTGAATTCTATCTTCAACCTTATCATCATCCTTACGTTATTTGCTCATACTAATTTTTTTTTGTTTATAAACACCCTAAACTTATTTATTTAGGGAGTATTAACTTTTTTTTCTTTTTCCTCTTTTTTTTTCAAAATTTTACCATCCACCCTTGAACTATAACTTTTCAAATGATCATTCCTATGAGTTAAAGGTAAGAGTTGGAAATATTTTTATTTAAAGGCTAGATAATAATATTGGTGTACAAGAAAGGATAAATATCGGCTCAAAATAGGTTACTAGAGATAGCATAATGTATAGGTTGGTTTGAAAGGCTCAAACGATTCCAACAATTCCTAATTCATTTCTTAAATAGAGAGTAGTCTAGGATTTCACCTCAAGTGACAATCAAATAAGTTCTAAACTCTTATGAGATCACTTAGCATATCTGAATCATATAAATCTTCTCTGAATAAACAATTAGTCAAATGTACAAGATTAAGTGCTCAGAATATTAGGATTCTCAAGTAAAATATAAGTTATATTAGAGTTCAAGATCACACGTAACACTCAGACTAATCTATTTTCCAAAGGTTACGAACATTTTAAACCATTTTCATCATTGGTACTAGTTTTGCCTAATCCCAAAACATCACTCTATTTTTTTTGAAATCTCGGTGCTAGAACTTATATAGAGATAGGAGGCTAAGCACCCACACATTTTTTTTTAAAGATGAAGAAACACAAAATAAACAATAAAGAATGAAAGAGATATTACCTGAAAGGAGATCTAAGAAAATATGAACCTGTAGCAAACTAATAGAGAATAAAAATTTATTTAATCAAATAAAATGAGTTATAGATGAAGATCTAAGTCCAATTTGCGCTTTCTGCAGTTGTTTGATGTCCAATCTATTTGAGTTTTTGTTGGAACAAGTACATGAACAAACGCTTGTAATGCATCAATAAGCTCGTCAGCATTTGAAGCCGAGATGAGAATCCATCGTGCTGAGTGTGAGATAAACCTTTGTTCCACAGCTTGATCAAGAAGAGACAACAAACCATCAAAGAAATGGTTAACATTCAAAAAAACTATGGGTTTATGGTGGATATTCAGTTGTGCCCAAGAGACTATTTGAAAATTTTCCTCTAGAGTACCAAAACCACCTAGTAAGGCGATGAAGGCATCAACATTGCTCATCATTCTAGCAATGTGCTAATGTATGAAGGCTACCCTACATTCTTCCCTAATTGTTTTTCCTATGATGTTTGATACAACTAGAGCTATAGGAATAATACCTAGAACTTGGCATCCTCCTACATGTGCAGCTGTAAACACACACCTCATTAACCCACGACTACCTTCACCATAGACTAAATGAATTTTTCTCCTGGCTAGTACTATACGCAAAGTTTGTGCTGCTTTCACATACTCTCTATTTTTTTCAGGACTGGAACCACAAAAGACACATATTTTGAAAATGATGATCTACGGTTCCCTCCCTAACTACACTCACCCAAACTTTGAGTATGAAAATGAAGATAATGAAGTGTGCATTTATAGAACTCAGATAAGGGCATACTTGTAATAGCTTTGTGAATAGGCCGACGAATGTCAGCTAAATTAAAGGTGAAAAATTCAAAAATGATAGCATGCATGCATATCTACAGTAGTTATGATTGTGGTTCACATCTTCCTTTGGTTTTACATCCAGTAACAGCTTAAACACCCTATATGGGTCGAGGATACGCTTCCCATCCAATTTTCTTATAAATTGTCAAATAAGGTCTTTTTAACGTCAGTTTCTCGAGACTATACTGTTTATGTTCTTTTTTTAAAATGAGGCCATAAATCGACAATGCCAATATGTACAGATCCACTAGGATGCATCTCAAAAGACGTTGAACAAAAGTTATTGTCCAATGACTCCTTACTCAAGCCATCCTTAATGAATTTTATTTTATCTTCTTGATTTGCATGAACCCATCCCAAAGAACGACAACGTGTGTTGCAAGTTTCATGTCCACATTTGTAGCAGACACCTATTCTCTTAGCTCTACGCCTTTTAGCAAAACTGCTTTCTCTTAAACCAAGCATGTAAGCAATGAAACCATTTGCAAACTCACCTGCTAATCATACCTTAGCTTCAATTAGCCAACGAACATCAGTAGGTATTCCCATGTTCATCATTAACCTCAATCTTTCAGCTTGTGCTTTATAAATTTTTATCAATGCATTGGGTAGAAGAGAAGGAAAATAATTTTTCAAGTTTGAAAGTATGATTTCCATTCTCAATTCAAAATTTTTTTTAAAGAAAGATAAAAATTGACAAAAATAAGAAAACAATAGCAATTCAAAAGAAGATAGCAATAAGGGAACAAAATAATGCAAACTAAATAAAGATCTCACCTAAATAGCATGCGTAGCAACTTCTGACAAAGGAAGAAAATCAATCCTGGTAGACAGGATCACGCAAAAATGTCTCATCTACCTCTGGGTTGCATAATTCCAAAAATGATTTCAATCTTTGGCCATTGACTTTAAACACATCACCATTTTTGGGATTTTCAATATTTACTACACCATGTGGGTAAATAGCATGAAAAATAAATGGGCTTGACCATCGAGAATGTAGTTTTCTTGAATTTAGCCATCCTTGTGACTTTCTTGAAATTTTGGCATTGTCTTCCAAATGTATCCTCCTGTGCATGCAATTTGATGGATTAATAATACTCTTGATGTTTGCTATTATCCATCCTATGGCTTATCTTTATTCCTTAAGGATTCTAATGAGTTCATCTTCCTATTCTTTATCTAAATTAGACGCTATGACAACAGGAAAGATCTTAGAATGTCCTAAAAACACGTATTTTAGAGAATCAGGCAATAGTTTTAATTCTAATTGGGGTGGTTTCTCTACAGATGGCAGTGGAACAAACTTAGAAAGTGAAACTATTTCTTTTTTGACTTTCCATTTATCAGTATCCATGAGTGGAGTTGTCTCTAATAAAGAGTCTACTTCACTAACCAGATAATCCTCATCTTTATCCTTATTGAAATGAGTCAAATATTTTTCTAGATGATCATTACTAAAAGAGTTTAAAAATAAATCATAAATGGCACTTTCAATCAGGTTGACCTCACATAAATTATCCATGTCCACAGGTTAACGAGAGACATTAAAAACATTTAGTTCCACAGTCATATTTCCAAAAGATAAATTCAAAATTCCATTTTGACAATTAATGATTGCATTAGATGTTGCCAGAAATGGTCTACCCAAAATGACTGGAATTTGTGTCTCTATATTCTCAACAGATTCAGTGTCAAGAACAATGAAATCTACTGGAAAGTAGAATTTATCAACCTTAATGAGCACATCATCTATGACAATTCTAGAAATTTTTGTGGACCTATTAGCTAACTGAAAGGTCACTGGTGTAGGTTTCAATTTTTCTAACCCAAGTTTCTCATATACAAAGTAAGGCAACAGATTCACACTTGCTCCTAGATCAAGTAAAGCTAGGTTAATCACATGGTCACCTATAACACAAAAAATTGTTGGACAACCGGGATCTTTGTACTTGACATGAGTTTTTTGCTGAATTATAGAGCTCACTTGTTCAGTCAAAAATGCTTTCTTTGGAACATTGGTTTTCTTTTTCGCTGTGCAAAGATCTTACAAAAATTTTAAGTAAGCGGGTACTTGTTTGATAACGTCAAGAAAATGGATTTTAATGCTTACTTGCTTAAACACCTTTAAATTGTCACTATACTGAGTACCTTTCTTATTTGCCACAAATTTTTGTGGGAATGGAGCTTTAGGAACCCTAAGAATAGGTTGTCATTAATTTGTGGTTCATGCTGACTTTGTTCTTCAGTTTCTGACATGTGAACATGATTATCAATTACCTTTTTCAGATCTAAGGGTTGTTACAGACTTTACTTCCTCATTAGGATTTGTTGATGATCCTACTTCCAATTGACTTTTAGGATTAGGAATAGGTTGACTGGGAAATTTTCCTTTCTTTCTCTCTCGTACAGCACTGGCTAATTGACCTAATTATGTTTCAATCTTTGAAATGGATTGAGTGTGAGATTGTAAAACTTGTTGGGTTGATTGCATGAATTGCTACAGAGTATCTTCCAAAGAAGGCTTTCTTCATTGTGGTATCCCGAAAGGAGGGGCATATTGAGGAATTGGAGGGTATGAATTGGGAGGGGCAAATTGTTGCTCACTTTGATTCATTGAAGGCTGACTTTGCCTACATGAAAAATTTGGATGATTCCTCCAATTTAGATTATATGTGTTTGCAAATGGTCTATCTGATGACCTTCTATAAGATTGAAGAGAATTAGCTTGCTCAAAAAATGCTTCGTGGTAAGTAGGTATGGATGGATAATATTGTGCAATGTGAGATGTATTAGAACATAAGGAACATGCCTCTATCCTAGTATTGGTAGAAGGGTTCAGAGTGTGGCTTAAAGTTAAAGCTTCTACCTTTCTAGTTAAGCTAGCTAACATTTGTGTCATCACTCACTTCGTAAAATCCTCCCTATTTTTGTATTTGAGACTTCTTATCCCTAGGATCTATGTAGTTCCAATGTTGAGAATTTTTAGATAAAGATCTTAAGGATTCCTAAGCTTCCCCCTCATTCAATTGTAAAAATCTCGCACCATGCATGATTTGGATCATTTGACAATTTGATGAAGTTAAACCATCATAAAAATATTTCACCAATCTCTAATTTTCAAAACCATGATGAGGATATTTCAAAAGAAGATCATTAAATCTTTTCCAACATTCAAAAAATTATTCTACCTCTTTTTGATAAAAATAAAAAATTTCTCCCTTAAGGGCATCAGTTTTAGACATAGGGAAATTTTTTTCCATAAACTTATTTACTAATTGGTTCCAACTAGTAATAGTTCCTGTAGGAAGAGAGTTCAACCAGGTTTTAGCTTTATCTTTCAATGAAAATGGAAACATTCTAAGCCTGATTGACTCATTATTGAAATTTTGGAAGCGAAATGTCGAGCAGATTTCAAGAAACTCTTTAATATGAATGTATGGATCTTCTCTTTCCAAACCATATAATGATGGTAAAAGTTGGAGTATGGCTGGTTTGAGTTCAAAATAAGTTGTAATAGTTTATGGAAAAACTATGTAAGATGGAGTATTGGCTATAACAAGTGAGAAGTACTCCATAAGAGTTTTATTATGCACAACTTGTTCTTCCATTTTTAATGGTGATCTAGCAGAATCTAATATCTTTATTGTACAATCAATGATTGACCCTAAACTTTTCCTAACCAAACGCTTATCTTTATCACGTTTCCAAGCACGCATAAACTAAAAGAAAAAAAATTGCTTCCTAATTGTGAGAAAGAATCTAAGCACACAATTGTCAACAAAATGAAAATACAACAAAAAGATAAAAAATTCACAAAATTATACAAATTCTTTTTTTAAGTGTTAGTAATAATGGATAGTATTTAATCAGTAGATTTCCAAAAAAATATGGAGGAATCACAATGGTTTCGCTTAAAATCCATACTCCTTAGGCACTTTCAGCCTTATTGACAGAACACACTAATTTTATACACCCAAATTACTACAACAAATTTTAAGAAACAATTCTAAAAAAAATTATATACACAGAATAAATAAATGTTCTAACTATAACTAGTGGAAGAATTATACTTACCTGGATCCAAATAGCCTTTTCGTCGCAATCCTCGGCAACGATGCCAAAAATTTCTTGTTGTTTTAATTAAAACTCGCAAGCACACGAATCTATTGGAGTATAGATTTAGTAGTATGCAAAGTCGATTCCATAAGGATTGCCAATTGAGAAAAAATTCTAATTTAGATCCAAAATAAATAATTCTAACCTAGTTGCCAATGTCTTGTTTTGTGAGAATAATATTAAACAAAGTATGCAAAAAACTAATATACTGAAATTAAATAAAGATGTATTCAAAGTAAAGAAACATGCTAAGGTTAGGAGATCTACTCTTGGCATATCAAATAAATATAAATTTAACTCTTTTACTACTCAATTAGAATCCTTGCATGAAAAAGGTTCCAATCGAAAGATATGTTAATTTAATCTCACCTTTGTTTATACATGAATTATATTTACCTCCTTTTTATTGTATTACTAATATGTAAAACATTCTTGGAAAACATATTCAAGCGTACATTGTGTCAATCATCATCTTATCTACAATAAATCAAGATTGATTCAAGTATTTATTGTGCCAAAAATTGTCTACAATGTATCAAGGTTCACACTTTACAAGATAAAAAAATACAAAGATGCAAAAGATAACTTATAAATGGATTCAATCATAAATTGTGCCAATCATTATATTGTCTACAATAAATAAAGATTGATTCAAGCATTTATTGGCCAAAGATTGTCTACAATATATCAAAATTCACATTTTACAAGATTAAAATATGCAGAAAATGAAAAAGGTAGAAAACTAATTAGCATAACAAAATAAAATGAAGTAAAATAGGTGGCAAAGCCAACCAATAATAAAACAAAATAAAGTAGGTGGCAAAGGCAACCATGAACAATAAAAATAAGAAGTAGGCGGTAAAGCCATCCATTAAAACATAACATAAGAAAAGGAAGGGGTAAATACAACATCAAATATAAACACTAAAATTAAGAATTAGATGAATTATTATTCTCATACCAAGAGTTTCACCCTTTCACCTTAGCATTAGGATATTAATTCTCCATAATCAAGGCAAGAAAGAAAAATAAAAGATGAAGAAACATGATAATTTTATGAAAGAGAATGAAAATACAAAATGTCTAAAGAAAGAATAATATTACAAGCACTTCGAACTCCAACAAAGTTTTCTCAAGCTCCTTCTAAGCTCTCCAAACTCACTCCTCAAGCCCTCTATTTATATATACAATGAGTTGTGGGGGTGTGGTAATTGCAAAAATTATTAGGTAAGAATTTGTACAAAGTTGACAATTTGTATTCTATCATGTGTACCAAAATTGAACCTTGAATATCTACTTGAAATCCACTGATTTTGATGACCACATAAACATAAAAGTTGTCGGAAATTACCTTATATTGCCAACCATAAAATTATGGACAAATTGGATACGTAATTTGTGACTAATGGTCAATATACTGGAGCAAAGTTGAGTTGGACTATAACAACAGACAGATCCTATTCTGGCAAAATTTTGACTTTCTTAATATCTGAATTTGCTGACTACTTGAACATAAAAGTTGTATGAAATTGTGTCAGCTACTCACCTACCACATTTTGTATGCATTGAATATGTACTTTACGAGATACGGCCCAAATACTACAGTAAGGTTAGGCTGAACTACAACGGCAAACATATTCTTCTTCTATCCCAATTTTGGCCCTTTGGATATGTGAATTTGCTGATCACATAACATGAAAGTGGCATCAAAATTATGTCAGCTATTCATTTGCCAAATTTTGTACGTATTAGATACGTATTTTTTGAGATATATCCTAAATACTACAGTAAAATTGAGTTGAAAAGCAAGCAAGAAACATACTTTTAACATTTGGTATTTTGTCTTGAATCTTTATGTTTCAGTTCTTTTGAAAATGTAGTTATAAATCAAAATTAAATTGATACATATTTCCATTATGATGAATCTCAGGAGTCAATTAGATATTGCTCCTTACTTAGCCATCCTCAATAAATTTACTATGTTTGATTGATTTATAGACATCATTTTAAAAGAACCACAATTTAGCTCTGATTCCTCCAACTGAGTTCATTTTCTATTCTTCTCTCATTTGTAAAAGATGCACAAAATTTACAAAAAATAAATGCTTAAATAAGTCAAAAAGATAAGATGAAAATATTTAATTTATGAGTATGAAAGTCACTCATCACCTCACACAACATAACCACAAATTTATTCAACACACTATAAGATTGATTCAGATAACCATCCACCCACTGGCCATCTAGAATCGACTTGCTCTGATACAAATTATGTAACAACTCCATTTATATATATATATATATATATATATATATATATTTGTAAAATTCCATGAAGTCATTACCTCTTTACTTCTAACTATTTAACTCATAATAACATTCAATTAAATTAACCAAGCATAATTAAATTTTATGGTATACTATTAACACTGATACAATTTTGGATTCACATACACATCATTAACTAAAAAAGTTCGTACAAAAGTCAAACACATATGTCTACATCTTATTAATCCATATTTACCAGTTTTGGGGATATGGGTGCGGGTGATTGCACCTTCACTAGGATCTTAGCCAACTCGACCCAATGTACGCTAAAAGCTGGTCATAGAGAATATCTATATATTTAGTCTTCTGAACATGATATAGAAATATAGTGAGAATTAAATCCTAGTAAATTCAACAATAAATCATAATTATCATCAATATAGCTCATCATGTCATGTTCATCTGTTTAAGCTACAACAAATACCTTAGGTTACATGAATGCATTTTATCTATGCACATGAAAATCATACAGTAATGACATGTATGGCATGAATAACTATTTTCAGAATATCATATGATGGCTATCAACTTATTTTCATATCAAGCTACCCCAGTTAGGGCGAGTACTTTCTACTCTCCAGTACGGGCTTTTCTCACTCCGTCTGACATGGCACACTTTCTCTTTCTTTTCTCCTTATCATAGTCATAGCCGTGAGTAAGGCATCCCCTACTAATGCACCACACGGACCGCCATGTGACCGTACTCGTCTCTTTTCTTTTCACGTTAATAGTAAAAAAGAAGATTTCAATAATAAGTATGTTCATTATACTCACATGCCATAATTTATCATCAAAGCATAGTCATTACAAAAGATCATTGGTAAAATGCAATCATGTCATGATCATAACCATTTTCGAATATCACTTTATAAAATATTTTCATGTCAAAATTACACACTTAAGATAGTAAAGAGTTCATGCAATGGCAATGGCTAGGGCATACACTAGTCATTTATTTTTTTTATTTATAATATTCTTCTTCTTTCTTAAATATTATTTTCATCTTTTCATTTTCTTTATGCTTGTCCTCTAATTACTTTTCTCCTACTTAGATCATTTCCAACACATGTTCTTGATAAAGGAGAAAATTAAATGTTTAATGGTTATATTTTATCCCCTAATTAATAGTAAACTTGTGATTATTTCCCTACTTTTAATTATGCTTTGCTTTGGATACTGCTTTGGTTTGTTTTATACTTGTAAGTGAGCAAAAGAGGCCAAGAAGCAAGGGAAAACACTTATGTGAAGGGCCATATGGACTTGGAACATGTTGAGGAGGAAGCAAGGAGGCAACCCAGAAGAAATTAGCAAGAAATGAGCTAGGCAGCCCAAAACACAGCCAGGTCATGCTCTGTGCAAAGTGTAAAGTTTTTCCTAGATTTCTAGCATGAAGCAAGACCAGGCCATTTCATGAAGCACGACCGTGCTTCATGTTCATACACTCCTCATTTTTTATGATTTTCAACAACCAAAGTGATATATATCCAGGGGAAAACACAGCAAAAGACATCTAGACTTATTAAGACGTATTTTTTACTCAATTTTAGGCTTAGAAAACACCATTAGACTAGGTTTTTATTAGAATCATTGTTGATTTATGTTCTTAGAGTAGAATTTGAGATTGATTCAAGCTTGTATTCTTAATTCATCTTCTGCACTCCAGGTTTTATCCTTCTACTTTACATCTCTACTTCTACTTCTACTCTTTCTCTTTGATTGTATTGAACACTTATGCGTTATTCAATGAATTGGATTATGATTTATATTACCATTATGCGTGAGTAGATATTAATCTAGGGTTTTGGTAAACCCACTTATGATATGATGATACTATGCTAATTGAATTGTGAAACCCTAATTGTGATTATTTGTAGATTAATTAGGATTAACTATTATGCGCATATTTAAGAGTTGATTGAATGCTTGTTCACCAATCTATCACGTCTTAGGTTATTAACTGATGAACTGAAAGATGAAAGTTAATACCAGAACCTAATAGTTAATTAGGGATATCTTAATCACGAAAGTAGTTTAAGGTTCTCTAGGAATTGAATCAATTAGTAGGCACAAGAAAATCAATTAATTACATTCCATGGTTGGCATAGAATTTAATGGACTTAGGTTGAACTAAGAACCACGAAAGTAGGTAATTGGATTAACCTAGGTACGATTAGTAACTCTTGAAAGAGGTTATTAGTTAATTAAGGCTAAACCATCCCCAATTACCTAGATAATTGCAATTAGAAGTACATATTGAATGTTGAATATCATAAGTGTAATAAACCCTAACCTTAGGCTTTTGTTAATTGAATTACTTATTTACTTAATTGTGACACTCTCTTATCGAATTGCATTGATTTCGATAGCATATTTTGTAGAGGTCTAGTAATTGACCATTGTTTTCTGTGGGATATGACCCATACTCGCCGGACTAACTACAAATACGTTGTGCACTTGCTGTTATTTATAAAACTCAAGGACCACAATAAGTTTTTGGCTCCATTGCCGAGGATCAATAGTCAATATTAGATATTTTTCAAAATAGGTAGACTAAATTCTTTTTCTTTTATTTTTCTACATATTTTACCTTGCTAATTTTTGTCCTTTTTCTTCCTTTATAGGTGTGCTGCTATTTTATGTGAAGAGACCGTGAATTCTTCTCTAAATTTGAACCAGAGATTGAATGCAACTTACGAAGGAGAAGAAGAAAATAGCAGCAAGATCATCTTGCACCACCTGCCATGGCGTACAAAGATAACTGATCTCTTAAAAATTTCACCGCTCTGGATAATTATGGCCTGAACATAAGTATTGTCAGACCAGTTGTTGAGGCCAACAACTTTGAGCTAAAGCCTTCTCTTCTACAAATGGTTAAGCAAAATCAATTTGGAGGGTTACCTACTAAAGACCCCAATATCTATCTATCAGTGTTTATGGAGTACTATGACACATTAAAACTGAATGGAGTATCATCTGATGCCATTAGACTGAGATTGTTCCTATTCTCTCTAAGGGACAAGGCCCGTGCATGGTTGCACTCTCTTCCATCAGGATCCATCACTACTTCGCAGCAACTTTCTTAAGCTTTCTTGGCCAAGTATTTTTCACCAAGTAAGACAACCCATCTTAGAAATCAAATAACTACTTTTGCTAAAAAAGATGGTGAATCATTGTATGAAGCTTGGGAGAAATTTAAATAAATTCTTAAACTATGCCCACACCATGGGTTGGAAAAGTGGCTCATAGTCCATACATTCTACAATAGACTAATATACAGCACCCGTATGTTTATGGATGTTGTAGCTTGAGGAGCTTTGATGAAAAAAACAGTTGATGAGGCTTATGAGCTGATTGAAGATATGGCTCAGAATCACTACTCATGGTCTAGTGAGAGGCAACGAAGAAAACTAGCAAGTATATATGAAGTAGATGCGTTTAATCATCTCACTTTTAAAGTTGATGCATTATTTCAGAAGCTAGATAAATTAAGCATCAATGCTGTTGGTTCCTCTGCATCTTCTACATGTGAGATCTGTGGATGTGTTGGTCATGTAGCTAATAAATGCCAGCTTGGAAATTCTGCACCTCAGGATTATGAACAGGTAAATTTTGTGAATAACAACAACCAGAGAAACAATCCCTACAGTAACACTTACAATCCAGGATGGAGAAATCACACAAATATTTCATACAAGCCTAATGTGAATAAGCCTCAGAATAATTTTAGGCAACCTCTTGGGTTTTAGAATCTGAGGCCATTCAACTTGTCTCCACAGCCAAAGTCAAATCTGAAGGCTCTAATGGAGAATTTTATTGCTACTCAGAGTAAACAAAATAATGAATTTAGAGCTCAGAACCACTCAATGAATGAGGCCATAAAAGGCTTAGTCTCTAAGGTTGACTCACTTTACTCATAATAAAATGCTAGAAACACAAATAGCACATCAAGTCAGCTCTTCAAATAGAAAATTTGGCAAATTCCTTGGCCAACCTGAGAATCCAAGAGAACATTGCAAGGCTATCACTTTGAGAAGTGGAAAGCATTTGGGTAAGTTAGTGGAAAAAGAGGAAGATAAGGAGAAAGAATTGAAAAAATTGCTTGAACAAGCACCTGTAGAAGAAGAGCAAATTAGTGAAAGGAAAGAGGATTAAGAGCCTAAATATGTGGCTCTTGAACCATATAAGCCACCAATTCCTTTCCCCCAAAGACTTACTAAGGCCAAATTACTAAAGAAGTATGGAAAATTCCTTGATGTGCTGAAAAAGTTGCACATTAATATTCCATTCTTGGAAGCTGTCTCTCAGATGCCTTCTTATGCTAAATTTCTAAAGGAAATCCTCTCAAACAAGAGGAAGATTGAGGAGTATGCCACAATAGCATTACCCGAAGAGTGCAGTGTATTAATCCAGAATAAATTGCCTCCTAAACTCAAGGACCCTGGAAGCTTCTCTATACCTTGTTCCATTGGAGATGTGCACATTACTAGAGCTTTATGTGATCTTGGAGTAAGTGTAAGTCTCATGTCATTATCTATATGCAAGAAGCTCCAAATGGGTGATTTGAAGCCTACCACTCTTTCTCTCCAGTTGGCGGATCAATCCGTTATGCATCTCGTAGGTATATTAGAGAATGTTCCTCTAAAGGTAGGTAAATTTTTCATACCTATTGATTTTGTTATTTTAGAGATGGAGGAAGATAACCAAATTCCCATCATTCTTGGAAGGATTTTCTTAGCCAATGCAAGTGCAATTATCATTGTAAAAGATGGAAAGCTTTCCTTGAATGTAAGGGATGAAAAGATTGAATTCAATTTAAATGAAGCAATGTAATGCCCATCTTTAGGTGATTCTTGTTGCATGATTGATTTAATTGAGCAAAATATGGTTGATAATGCAATAAGTTTTTGTTCTATTAACCCACTTGAGCTTTGCCTTGTGGAAAGTCTTAATTCTTATGCTGAACAAGTAGAAGCTGGTGCATATGCTCAAATGCTTAATGAGAGTCCCATGCTCACCTCAAAAGCAAAAGCTAAAAAGCTAGAATTGGATCTCAATAAAAAATAAGCAACTGTAGAGAAAATTAAGGCACCTAAGGTAGAACTCAAACCACTTCCATCCAATTTAAGGTATGAATTTCTAGACATTGACTCTTCATATCCAGTAATTGTGAATGTTGAGTTGAATACTGAAGAAACTGGTAAGTTATTGGATGTACTCAGAAAGTTTAAGAAAATGACTGGGTATAGCATTGATGACATAAAAGGGATTAGTCCATCTGTTTGCATGCATAAATCTTTTTATTTCATTATACTTAATAATGATCATAAACCTTCTAGAAAGCACCAAAAGAGACTAAATCCAAATATGAAAGAAGTAGTCAAGAAGGAGGTGCTCAAATTACTTGATGCAGGTATTATCTATCGTACTTCAGATAGTGAGTGGATAAGTCCTATTCATGTAGTTTCTAAGAAAGGAGGTATGACTGTTATTAAGAATGACAATGATGAATTAATTCCTACTAAAACTATTACAGGTTGGCGTATGTGCATTGATTATAGAAAACTGAATAAGGCCACCTGTAAGGATCATTTCCCTTTGCCCTTTATTGATCAACTATTAGAAAGGCTAGCTAAACATTCAGATTTTTGTTATCTAGATAGATATTCAGGATTCTTCCAAATCCCTATCCATCCAGACGACGTTCATATGTCCTTATGTCACCTTTGCATATAGAAGGATGACATTCAGATTGTGCGACACACCAGCCATTTTCCAAAGGTGTATGATGGCTATTTTCTCAAATTTTATTGAAGATATAATAGAAGCATTTATGGATGATTTTCCTGTCTATGGTACCTCATTTGATAATTGCTTAAATAATTTGACGCAGGTACTCAAAAGATGTGAGGAAGTCAACCTAGTACTAAATTGGGAAAAATGCCACTTTATGGTAAGGGAAGGAATAGTACTTGGACACTTTGTGTCTGAGAAAGGGATTGAGGTGGACAAAGAAATAATTGAGGCAATCTAGACAATTCCACCGCCATCTAATGTTAAGGAAGTGAGGAGTTTTCTTAGGCATGTAGGCTTCTACAAAAGATTTATTTAAGACTTCTCCAAAATTTCTAAACCCTTAACTAATTTTCTTATTAAGGACACTCCCTTCTTATTTAATAAAGACTGTTTATGTGCTTTTCGCAGGTTAAAGAAGGCACTAATATCTACACCTATCATCCAACCTTCTGATTGGAGCCTTCCCTTTGAGATCATGTGTGATGCAAGTGACTATGTTGTTTGAGTTGTACTTGGGCAAAGAAGAGATAAAAAGCCCTATGTTATTTACTATGCCAGCAAAACTATGGATAAAGCTCAAGTCAATTATTCTACCACAGAAAAGGAGCTACTGGTAGTAGTATTTGTAATTGAAAAATTCTGCCAATATTTGCTGGGATCCAAAATCATAGTATATACAGACCATGCTGCCATCAAATATTTGCTGAGTAAGAAGGATGCCAAGCCAAGATTGATTAGATGGATCCTTCTATTATAGGAATTTGATCTTGTGATTCGGGATAAGAAAGGAATTAAGAATGTGGTAGTGGATCATCTTTCAAGGTTGAGATAGGATTCAATGAGAGATGATAAAGATGAGTTACCTATAGATGATTATTTTCCTGATGACCAACTCCTTGTAGTCACTCATACTGATGCTTCTTGGTGTACAGATTTTGTAAATTATCTGGCATACAGGATTTTACCTGAAGAGTTGAGCTATCATCAGAGAAAGAAATTTTTCTTTGATATCAAATTATAGTACTGGGATGATCCATGCCTTTACAAATGGTGTGTAGATGGCATCTTCGGTAGGTGTATTCCAGATGAAGAGATACATAGTGTCATATAGCATTGCCATAACTCACCTTGTGGAGGACATACTAGCACCTAAAAAACTATAGCCAAAATTCTTCAAGCTGGCTTCTATTAGCCTTCGCTTTTCAAAGATGTGTGTGCATGCCTTTGTAAAAACTTGTGATTAGTGTCAAAGAATTGGCAATATATCAAGGAGGAATGAGATAACCCTAAACAGTACTTTAGAAGTGGAGATATTTGATGTTTGGGGTATTAATTTCATAGGACCCTTTCCGTCTTCATATGGGAATAAGTATATCTTAGTAGCTGTGGATTATGTGTCTAAGCAGGTAGAAGCAGTGGCATCTACCACTAATGATGTTAGAGTGGTTGTCAAACTCTTCAAGAGAGTGATTTTTCCAAGGTTTGGAGTACCCCGAACTATATAAGTGACGGTCATTCCTACTTCACTGAGCAATAATTTTAGAACATCTTGAATAAATATGGAGTCACTCATAAAATGGCTCTAGCATATCATCCCCAAACAAGTGGACAAATTGAGATATCTAACAAGGAAATCAAGGCTATATTGGAGAAGACTGTATCAAAAGTAAGAAAATATTGGTCTCTCAATCTTAATGACGCACTATGGGCCTATAGAACAGCATATAAAACTCCTATAGGCACTACACCCTTTCGGTTAATATATGGAAAGCCTTGACACTTGCCAATAGAGCTCAAACATAAGGCATATTGGGCAATAAAGATGATTAAATTTGACTTAAGTGCTGTTGGAAAAAGGAGATGTTTGCAATTGAATGAGCTAGATGAGCTGAGACTTGATGCGTATGAAAGTGCTAGGATGTATAAAGAGAGAACAAAGAAATGGCATAATAAACACATCTTGAGACATGAATTTCATCTAGGAGATTGGGTCCTACTATTTAATTCAAGGCTGAAGCTTTTTTCCAGAAAGCTTCGTTCTCGTTGGTCCAATCCATTCCAAGTGAGTCAAGTTTTCCCATACAGAGCAGTGGAATTATGAAGTGAAGCAACCAGATCCTTCAAAGTTAATGGACAACACCTCAAACACTTTGTCACAGGACAACCGGTTGAAAAGAGAGCCACCCAAGCTCTCTTAGAGCCCCTATAAATCCTCTAAAGTGCAAGGGAGTCGAGTTAATGACTTTAAACAAGCGCTTTGTAAGAGGAAACCCACATTTTAATTTTTAAACTTCTTTTTCTTAGTTTCATTGCTTTTAGTTTTGTTTTTAGCTTTCATTTTAGTTAATTTCTTAGGATAGAAGTTTAATAAGTGTTTATATTTGCTTTTCAGGCCAATTCCATGTCCCCATGTTGGAGAAAAGAATGATATGCAAAGGGAATTCAAGAGGATAAAAAACTGAGGCAAAATTCAAGAAAATATGGATTCCAGCATGAAACACAGGTTACTCATGTCACAAACCACGACCGTGTTTCAAGCACGGGCAAAAACATTACAGATTTTAGCGACTTCAGCACCAAACACAAGCATACTGTGTCACTTGATACAGTCGTGCCCCACGTCTAGCCCCAGCCTTCCCGTGCCAGTGAACACAGGCCAAATCTAGGAAAATTGGGTTTCGAACACCAAGCACGGGCAAGATGTGTTACCTGACACTGCCATACCCCAAGTCCAGCCCAAGCACACCCCTCTTATGTTGCTCAGCAAGGCCTATTCCAGGAAATTTTGGAGTCCAGCGTGAAGCACGGGTGACCCATATTGGTGAACATGGCTTGTCCCCAGGATGTGTTGCAATCCTAGGAAGAAAAGGGCCATTCCAGCCCGAAGCACGGGTATGCCATGCTAAAAAGCATGACCGTGCTTCGGGCCCAGGTATATTATTTCCCGTGTGTTCCTTCTGTATTTTTCTTGTGTTCATTCTCCCTTTTTCTCGTGCCCTAGCCGTGCCTCACCCATCCTTGCACCATGTTCTTCTTCTTTGCAAATCCCATCTTCTCCACCTCCAAATCCCAACCCAATAACATGCCCTAGACCCTAAAATACCTTCATCCCTCTTCCCTCTACAAACCCGTAACTCCATTTCCTTCTCTCTCTCTCTCTCTCTCTCTCTCTCTCTCTTTCTCTCTCTCTCTCGGTCTCTGCTACCCGTGCTCAACCCATACCCATGCCAACCTTTTCAACCCATTCTCGTGCTCCTCTTCTTCTCCACTCTCTTACCCAAATCCTTCTCTACACCTAAGCCTCCCATATCCTCCCCTCTCTCTTTCTTGGTTTATCTACACCCAAAATTCCTTCCTCTATAACCCAATAGCCCATCCTCACCGTGCCCACTCCCTATTCCTTTACCCACTGTAAAGCACATTTCCCCTGCACTAAAGCCCAACCCAGCCTCTCATTCCCTCTATCTTCTCTCTGCTGCCCGTGCTCAACCTATACCCGTGCCAAGCCCAGAAAAGCATTCTCACTCCCTTGCTTCCACACTCCTGAGTCCCCATTTACCTGCATCAACTCGTGGAACATTCCCAGCTACTAGTATCCATCATGCTCTCCAGGCAAGTTCTAAAATCTCTACACTTGTGTTTCATTTTGGTGGATTGAAATTTGCTGGTCCTTGCTTCTGTTGAAAGTTTCACTAGTTTGCTTGGGACATTTTGGCCAACTTTGGAGATGAATGTTTGAATTTCTGATATTTGGTTGTGTTACCATATTGTAATTGCTTGGCAATTCCTGAACACCTCTGGCAGCATTTGGCATTTATGTGTTATTGCTTTTCTCATTTTTCATTGCCTAGATTAGCTAGAAACTTAGGTTGATTGAGCCTGTAATCATCTGAAATTTTGTTTAATTTGGTGGACCTGAATTAGAAGTGAGTTGCTAAATACTAAAAGCTTATTGTGCATAATTTGTTAGAATTTGAATAGCTTGATTTACCTGGATAATATCTTAATTAAAAGTTGATACATTCAATTGGTTGCTGATAACTATTACCACTTGCCCTAGTATTTGCTTATATCACCTATTGCACTGGTTTTTCTGGAACCTTTATACTTTCCTAAAGATTTCTTCCTAGACATTACATTGTGCTTTATCTATATTTAGCCAAGTTAATGATGGTCATTTTGTTGTTGGCTTAATTCTGCTAGTTAGATTTTTGGTTTAACTAAATTGCTTTGAACTGATTCTTCAATTTGCTGGGTTTTTTATTTTATTTTCTGATTTTGAAAACACTGAACTCTTGCATTGTCTTCATTAGCCTAGCATTTGCTGATTTTTATATGTGTTGCATTTAAAGTTGTTTTTGTCGTCTGAATTTACAAGTACTCGCTATTTGCTGCATTATTGGATACCTATTGCTTGCCTTGCTCATTTTTGGCTCTATATATATACTAAAGTGCATTAGTCTGCTAATTGGCCATCCCACTCCCCATTACATTTTATATTGCATATCATTATAAATGGGCCCTAAAAAAGCCAAAATTGGCCAATCTTCCCCTCGATCCCAACAACAAGGTAGAGGACGGATTCAAAGACTATCCCAACCTCTTCATCAAATAAATGAGTATGGTATCGTGTTTGCTGATGATAACCAACAGACACGATATGATAATTTAGTTAAATAAGGAATGCTGAGTACCCAGTACATAGATGAAGAGTGTTTGAATAGGTTAGGCCTTTTAACTGACGTTCGCTACCTCGTTGATTGGATTAGGTGGAATACATTCATCGGATTACGTTACCTGGCCTATGCCAGGACCACCTTAGAGTTTTTCAGTTCAATTAATGCGGTCCTATTTCAGGGTCCCAACGTCGATCAGGGCTGTATTAACTTTAGATTATTTGACCATACATTTCTTTTATCATTGGCTCAATTTAATGCATTATTCAGGTTGCCTCCCGAGGGAGATAGATCAGTCCCCTCAAGTTTTCTTGCTCAACATTTTTGGAACTCTATTTCTGTTGGAGGCAATATGATGCATCAAGTTCAAAAGCCTCTTTTATTTACAATCCCACTTTTAGATATTTATAGCGGCAGATGGCTCATACCGTTTTTTGTAGAGCTGAAAATGATGGGGTTGCAAATAAAAGAGAGCTTTATTTTCTTTTGGCCATGTTACACCGTCATAAGGTGGATACTAGAGCCTTCATGGCCTAACAGATGGCTAGGGTGGGTAATGCTATGAATGGCAAGGTGATCATAGGGGGCTTGGTAACTGCAATAGCTAGAGGGTTAAGATTTAAGGCAAATCTTTAGGATTTGCAACCAATAGTTTGCAGCAGTACGATAGATTTAGAATCTTGTCTATATATTAAATTAATTGTTAAAAAGAATGTCGACTATTGGCTGCATCTCCATGGCCATAATATCTTTCACCTCCCTAACCCTACTAGGACAGCTGTTACTAATGAGCAGAACAGGAGAGGATGATGATGATCCTAAGGGGGATGACTTCCCCTTGAGCCATTTTTGGCTCTACCACCCCCACCCTCTATCCACTTTATTAACACTGTAGTTCCTTCCCATGTGCCGCACGAGGACCAACATTCTATCTCCTCACGACTTCGCCAAATTGAGGAAAAACAAATCGTACAAAAGGCCACCCTACATGCAATCCAAGATTCAATCCAAAGCATGTTGGGAATGATGAACGAATGGTACAACCAGCACCTAGTCAGAATCCTCCACCTCCTCCTCTAGGAGACCAATAAGTAAGTTATTTTTCTTCCTTTTCCTGTACTTTCATTGTTACTGACATTGGGGACAATGTCAAATTTAAGCATGGGGGAGTAGACTTTAGGTTTGTGGTTTTCATTGATTGAATTTTTTGTCCTTCTTGGCTAAATATCTCTTGTTTCATTGTATAATCACAAAATTTACTATTTTAGAGATAGATTGACGTAATATAGGGTAATTTTAACTCATGAACATGTGATGCACAATAGAATATGAAATACATAGTTATCATCTTAGTCTCTCTCTTCTAGTATTAAACCTCTAATTTTTTTAAAAAAATATCTCTTTTATTGTGCTGTGAATTGTATGTTATTATTGATTTTAACATTATGAGAGTATGAAGGTAGGAAGAGGTGAAAAATGAGGGAATGCGGATCCCAAAAAGCTTTCACTCTGAGTACCCCTTCAAGACACCAAAAGGCCTTAGTATGAGTACCTAGCTGCCTATACCCTAGTGATATGGAGCATAAAATGCACTCATTGTATATTTCTATAAATAAAAAAATGAATGAAATAAAAAAAATTAATGAAAAGTAAAAGAATTTGAGTAAGAAAATGAGTGAAAATAGAAATAAAGGTAAGGCAACATAGGGAGATATAAAGGATAAGATGACCTACTTGAGTGTTTAAAAATCAATTTAATGCATGCATTCAATGGTAACAATGGAAGTAGGTATATAATAAGAGAATTTGAGTTTAGTTTTAGAAGAATGGAGACTAATTGATAAAAGTCTATTCATATATCTGTTGTGTTCATATTAATTGAGTGAAGAATTACCTGTATTGCATTTTTTTGTCATCTGGAATTTGAATGCATATTTCTCCTTCCTGCTAATATGTCATGTTATTTGCTTGAGGACAAGCAAAGGTTTAAGCATAAGGGAGTTGATAAAGGGGGAAATTGAATGTTTAATGATTCTATTTTATCCCCTAATTAATAGTAAACTTGTGATTATTTTTTTACTTTTGGTTATACTTTGCTTTGGATACTGCTTTAGTTTGTTTTATGTTTGTAGGTGAGAAAAAAAGGTCAAGAAGTAAGGGAAAACACTCATGTGAAGGGTGGCCATATGGACTTGGAACATTTTGAGGATGAAGAGAGGACAACCTAGAACAAATTGGCAAGAAACAAGCTTAGCAGCCCTAAACATGGCCAAGCCGTGCTCTATGCAAAGTGTAAAGATTTTCTCAAATTTCCAGTATGAAGCATGGCCAGGCCGTGTCAAGAAGCACAATCATGCTTCGTGTCTGTACACTTTGTGGTTTTTAGGGCTTTCAGCAGCCAAAGTGATATATATTCAGGGGAAAATGTAATGAAAGACATCCAGACATATTGAGACGTATTTTGACTCAGTGTTAGGCTTAAAAAACACCATTCGACTAAGTTTTTATAAGAATCATTGTTGATTTATGTTCTTAGAGTAGAATTTGAGATTGATTCAAGCTTGTATTCTTTATTCATCTTCTGCTCTCCAGGTTTTATCCTTCTACTTTACATCTCTACTTCTACTTCTACTCTTTCTCTTTGATTGTATTGAAAATTTATGAGTTATTCAATTAATTGAATTATGATTTATATTACCATTATGCATGAGTAGATATTGATATAGAGTTTTGGTAAACCCACTTATAATATGATGATACTATGCTAATTGAATTGTAGAACCCTAATTGTGATTATTTATGGATTAAGTAGGATTAACTATTATGTGCATGTTTAAGAGTTGATTGAATGCATGATCACCAATCTATCACGTCTTAGGTTATTAACTGGTGAACTGAAAAGTGACAGTTAATACCATAACTTAATAGTTAATTAGGGATATCTTAATCATGAAAGTAGTTTAAAGTTCTCTAGGAATTGAATCAATTAGTGGGTACAAGAAATGTAACAACCTTATTTTTATTTATTTATTATACAATATAGAGTTCACATACACGTCATTAATCAAAACGTATGTACAACAAAATCAAACACATAAATAACTACATCTTATTTATTCTGGTTGACCAATTCCAGAGATATAGGTATGGGTGGTTGCACCTTCACTGGGATCTAAACCAACTTGACCACAAACATATTATTTGATTCTGGGATTTGCCCAACATAAAGTAACTCGATCCAACGTACACTAAAAGCCAAAGCTATAGAAAAATCTGCATAACTAATTTTCTGAACATGATATGGAAATATAGTGAGAATTAAATCCCAGTAAGTTCAACAATAAATCATCATCAATATAGCTCATCACTTCATATTCAGCTATATAAACTACAGTAAATATCTTTGGTCACATGAATGCACTATATCTATGCACATGAGAATCGTACAGTAATGACATGTATGACAGGATTAATTATTTTTAGAATATCATATGATAACTATCAATTTATTCTCATATCAAGCTACCCCGGTTAGGGTGAGTATTTTCTACTCTCCGGTACAGCTTTTCTCGCTCCGTCCGACATGGCACACTTTCTCTTTCTTTTCTCATTAACATATTCGTAACCGTTGGTAGGGGGTTTCCTACTGGTGCACCACACGGATTTCCATGTGACCATGCTCTTTTCTTTTCTTTTCACAATGATATCCAAAAATATGCTTTTAATAACAAGTATGTTCAACAAAATATAACTATTACCAAAAATCATTGGTAATCATGCCATGAACATAACCATTTCAAATATCACTTTATAAAATATTTCCATGTCAAAATTTCACACTTAAGATGGTAAGAAGTTCATGCAATGGCAATGGCTGTGGCATATACTAGTCATTTATTATTTTCATTTATAAGATTCTTCTACTTCTTTTTAAATATTAATTTTATTTCTTTATTTTCTTGATGTAGGTTTTCATCCTATCTGACCTTCTCTTACTAATTAGATAATAACTCCCTCAATTTAACTCCGATTTAGGTGATCGTGATATCAATTTAAAGATAAAACAATTATCTAAAACTCTTATGTTGAATAGTTGAACGAAATATTAATAAATCATGGTAATATTATTCCCTCAAAGAACATGTTATTTCTTCTCAGGTAGGTTCCGACCTCTACCTACTAATCTGTCCATATCTCCCTCATAATAATTCCAAATTAAGTGATTCTAGTGGCTAACAATCCGTGACACATATAGCTATAATTCTTATGTTAACCATTTATTTTAATTTCCAACAAAATGTTCCCAGAAATTAAAACACAGAAGCTATCCTAACATATTCTTCCCTGATTAACCATTTTCTGACCATTGCTTACTAATCAGACCATATCTACCTCATATGGACTCCAAATTGAGTGATTCTAGTGGTTAAAAATTCGTGAGACATAGATATACATTTTTCATGTTAGCCATTTGTTTTAATTCCTAACTGATTCTTCCCATAATATTAAAAACAGAAGCTCTAAAGTTTGCCATCCATAGCCATACCTATGCAGAACTATCTACACCAACCTAAGTATTCAAACATACATAATATGTAACATGATATAGCAACATCCATGACCAATCATTAAAGTTCTAAGATAAAAATCTAATATAAATATTACAAGTTTCAAAACTTTTCTTCAAAAAGAAATATTGTTAAACTTACCTTAAGTACTTAGTCCTCTAAACTTCTCCTTCCTCTTTCTTCCTTACTTCCTCTCCTTTCCTCACTCTACCTTGCTTCTATTTTTCCTTTCCCTCACTCGGACGAAAAATTCTAATGTTATAGGGGTGGGTTTGGCTTAAATAGACCACCAAATAATTCATCTTTCATGATCATGGGTCTACCTTATCACAATTAGGATACACTTGGTTGAATTTTTGGAAAACAAACAACTTATGTTCTTGTCTTCCTCTTCCTTAGTCAAGATATGCATAGCAAAAGGAGATTTGTATTTTGAAAATTATGATAATATGTTTATAAGATAAGGGACAAGGTCCCTTTGATTTAGGGATTCATTTCTTTTTCTTTTGTCTTAATCAATTATAATGGGTTTGCCTTTTTAGGTGGCAAATTTCTAACCCTTAAATCTTCCTTGCTTAACTAAAATTATTTGTGTAGGATAATGATGTTTTGTCATAATGCTATGTATTATTACCCACTTGCTAAAATTATGAGTGTAGGATATAGATGTTTTGTCCTAATGCCATGTATTATCATACCACTTGCTAAAATTATGAATGTAGGATATCACACCACTTGCTAAATTTTTGTCTTAATGTCATGTCACCTAATCTTGATTACACCATTATTTCATCACTTTATTTATTTATGTTTTCCTCTTGGGTTTGGGCTCATTCTTGCCCATTTTCTTTACTTTGGATAAAATTCTACCTTTCATAATGGGTTTAGTCACATTTTCATGATTTTTGGGCTACCGGTCTAATTTCTATATCCTAGTCCAAGTCTATGTTTTATTTCTTCCTTGGGCTATCCTATTGGCTTGCTAAAAATTCATGTGAAGTAGAAAAACTCTATATGAAGTGTCCATAGGTGAAAGCCCAATTTATGGGTGGAGATACTAAACTTAGTAACTTTAACTCTTAAATTAAGAAAAATTACCCTAATCCAATCTTCTTGAAATTTTAATACCTCTATTTACTTCACAAAAATTTATCTTCATTACCTAAGAATTTCACCTTGATTTAGTATATTTATTTCTAATTTTTCTTCTTAGGTTTTCTCTCTTTACCTATTTCATTAATGTTAGAACATTTCTATGCATACACGTAAGGTGAAGAATTTTTTAAGGATTATATTTCCTTAAATATCTAAAAATTGTCTAATAAATTTTATTTTCTTACGGGATGTTACAAGAAAACCGATTAATTGCATTCCATGGTTGGCATAGAACTTAATAGACCTAGTTTGAACTAAGAACCACGAAAGTAGGCAATTGGATTAATCTAGGTATGATTAGTAACACTTGAAAGAGGTTATTAGTTAATTAAGGTTAAACCATCCCAAAATACCTAGATAATTACAATTAGAAGTACATATTGAATGTTGAATATCATAAGTGCAGTAAACCCGAACCCTAGACTTTTGTTAATTGAATTACTTACTTAATTGTAACACACACTCTCATCGAATTACATTGATTCAGATAGTATATATTGTAGAGGTCTAGTAATTGACCATTGTTCTTTGTGGGATATGGCCCGTACTCATCAAACTAGCTACAACTATGTTGTGCGCTTGCAGTTATTTATAAAACTCAAGGACTGTAACATCCCTAATTTCGTTTTTTTTATTAATAAAAGTACATAAATATTTAATTAAGGAAATAAAATTTATTAGACAATATTTTAGATATCTAAGGAAATATAATCCTTAGAAATTCTTCACCTTATGTATATGCATAGAAAATGTTTCTAACATTAAGAGAACAAATAAAGAGGGAAAACCTAATAGGAAAAACAATTAGAAATAACATACTAAAGAGATGCAAAATTCTTGGATAAGGAAGATAAATTTTTAGAAACAAGTAAAGATCATAAAATTTCAAGAACATTGGATTAGGGTAATTTTTCCTAATTCAAGAACTAGAGCTACTAAGTTTAAAATCTTTACCCATACATTAGGCTTTTACCTATGGACACTTCATATAGAGTTTTTCCACTTCACATAAGTTTCTAGCAAGCCCATTGGATAACCTAAGCAAGAAATAAAACATAGACTTGGACTAAGATATAGTAATTGGACCAATAGCCCAAAAATTATGAAAATATGACCAAACCCTCCAAGAAAGGTAGAATTTTATCCAAAGCAAAGAAAATGGGTAAGAATAAGCCCATAATGGGTAGGAATAAGCCCAAATCTAAGAGGAAAAATAAAATAAAATAAATTAGGTGATGATATAATAATGTAATAATAATAAAGATTAGGTTACATGGCATTAAGACAAAAATTTAGCAAGTGGTGTGATTCTACATTCATAATTTTGGCAAGTGTCATGATAATACAAGGCATTAGGACAAAAACATCTATATCCTACACTCATAATTGTAGTAAGTGGTATGATAATACATGGCATTAGGACAAAACATTCATATCCCACACAAATAATATCAACAAAATAATGGAGATTCAAGGGCTAGAAATTTGCCACCTAAAAAGGCAAACATATCATACTTGTTTAAGATAAAAGAAAATGGAAATGAATCCCTAAATCAAAGGGACCTTGTCCCATATCTTAAGAACATATTATCATAATTTTCAAAATACAAATCTCCTTTTCCTATGCATATCTTGACTAAGGAAGAGGAAGACAAGAACAGAAGTTATTTGTTTTCCAAAAATTCAACCAAGTGTAATCTAATTGAGATAAGGTAGACCCATGATCATGAAATGTGAATTATTTGATGGTCTATATAAGAAAACCCACCCTTAAAAAATTATAATTTCGTCCAAGTGAGGGAGAGAAAAAATAGAAGCAAGGTAGAGTGAAGAAAGGAGAGGAAGAACGGAAGAAAAAGGAAGGAGAAGTCTAGGGGACTAAGTGCTCCAGGTAAGTTTAACAATATTTCTTTTTGAAGAAAACTTTTGAAACTTATAATATTTATATGAGTGTTGTTGTTTTAATTAAAACTCGCAAGTGCACGAATCTATTGGAGTATAGATTTAGTGGTATGCAAGGTCGATCCCACAGAGATTGCCAATTGAGAGAAAATTCTAATATAGATCCGAAATAAATACTTCTAACCTAGTTCCCGATGTCTTGTTTTGTGAGAGGAATATTGAACAAATTACACAAAGAACTAATATACTGAAATTAAATGAAGATGTAATCAAAGTAAAAAAGCATGCTAAGGTTAGGGGATCCGCTCTTGGTATATCGAATAAAAATAAATTTAACTCTTTAATTACTCAATTAGAATCTTTACACGAATAAAGTTCTAATCGGATAATATGTTAATTTAAGCTCAACTTTGTTTATACATGAATTATATTTACCTCCTTTCTAATAATTAAAACATTCTTGTAAAATGGATTCAAGCGTACATTGTGCCAATCATCATATTGTCTACAATAAATCAAGAGTGATTCAAGTATTTATTGTGCCAAAAATTGTCTACAATGTATCAAGGTTCACACTTTACAAGATTAAAAATACAAAGATGCAAAAGATAACTTGTAAATGGATTCAAGCATAAATTGTGCCAATCATTATATTGTCTACAATATATCAAAATTCACATTTTACAATATTAACTTATGCAAAAAATGAAAGGTAGAAAATTAATTAAAATAACAGAATAAAATGAAATAGAATCGGTGGCAAAGCCAACCAATAGTAAAATAAAATAAAGTAGGCGGCAAAGCCAACCATGAAAATAATAAGAGATAGGCGGTCTAATAAAACTAGCCAATAACATAACAAGAAATCGGCGGTATGATAAAACCAGCCATCAAGAAATAATTATGAGAAAAGAAATAGGAAGGTAAATACAATATCAAAGATAAACATTAAGATTAAGAGTTAGATAAATTATTATTCTCATACCAAGAGTTTCACCCTTTCACCTTAGCATTAGGAGATTAGTTCTCCATAATCAAGGCAAGAAAGTGAAATGAAAGATGAAGAAACATGATAATATTACGAAAGAAGATGAAAAATACAAGATGTCTAAGGAGAGAATAACATTACAAGTTCGTAGAATTCCAACAAAGTTTTCCCAAGCTCTCTCCAAAGCTCTCCAAAAAGCTCCTTAACTCACCCCTCAAGCCCTCTATTTATAGATACAATTAAGTGTGGTTGGTGTGGTAATTGTCAAAATTGTTAGGTAGGAAGTTGTACAAAGTTGACAATTTGAATTCCATCATATGCACCGAAATTGATACTTGAATATCATCTTGAAAACCGCCGAATTTTCTGACTTCATCAACACGAAAGTTGTAGAAAATTTCATTAGCTTTCCGTCAAGATAAATTGTGGACAAATTGGATACGTAATGTGGGAGTTATGGTCAAAATACTAGAGCAAAGTCGGGCTGGACTGCAGCAGTAGTCAGATTCTTTTCTAGCCCACTTTTGGCCCTTTTAATGTCCCTATTTTCTGACCACTTGAACATGAAAGTTGTACCCAATTATGTCAGCTACACACCTACCAAATTTCATACATATTGGATATGTATTTTCAGAGATATGGCCCAAGTACTACAGCAAAGTTGGGCTGGACTGCAACCAGCAAACATATTCTCAACATTGGGTGCTTTGCCTTGAATCTTTATGTTTTAGTTCTTTTGGAAATGTGATCATAAATCAAGAATAAATTTGTGCATATATCCATTAGGATGCGTCTCAAGAGACAATATGATAATGCTCCTTACTCAGCCATCCTTAATGAATTTGTTTTATCTGCTTGATTTATAGACATCATTTCTAAAGAACCACAATTTAACTCTGATTCCTCCAATTAAGTCCATTTTCTACTCTTCTCTCCATCTGTAAGAAAGACACAAAACTAAAGACAAGTAAGGGAGATTTATGCTTAATTATGGCAAAAGATAAGATGAAAATATTTAATTTATGAGTATAAAACTCACTCATCAAATACCCCCAGACTTAATCTTTTGCTTGTCCTCAAGCAAAACACACAAACTTCAAAATTCAAATGATGAGTGAGTGATGAATTGTTTTTGACTTACTAAGCATTCCTCAAGGATCTAAAATGTGCAACCAAGAAAGATATCAGAATTCTAAGGTTATGTAGAACTTTTATTCAAATACAACATATGGTTTACTCTTGAATCCCAAGTGTGTGTGTGTGTAGTAGTCTTATGACATTAGACTTTTTGCATTCAAATAAATTTATGTAATCAAATATTTAAAACAGATCTCTAGATATATGCATTTGAGACTCCATAAGTTTATTTTTCATGTCACTCTCCACTAATGTAGACTAATCATAACATTTAAGATCATTAGGACTTTCATTAGGCTTGTAATGTATGGCACAGGTTAAAGGTGGATAAAATGATATGAATGAAAGTTCAACTCACTCTTCGACGTACATAATCATTTAAAGCCTCCCAAATACTTTTGATATTATACTGTGAATTCTATCTCCAACCTTTTCATCATCCTTACATTTATTTGCTCATACTATTTTTTTTTTTGAATATAAACACCCCCAAACTTATTTATTTAGGGAGTATTAACTTTCTTTCTTCTTCTTTTTTTTTTCTTTCTTTTCTCTTTTTTTTTTTAACTTCTACCGTCCACCCTTGAATCATAACTTTTCAAATGATCATGCCTGTGAGTGAAAGGTAAGAGTTAGACATATTTTTATTTAAAGGCTAGATAGAAATATAGGTGTTCAAGAAAGGATAGATATAAGCTCAAAATAGGTTGCTAGGGATATCATCATGTATAGGTTGGTTTGAAAGGCTCAAACGATTCCAAAAATGCCTAATTCATTTCTCAAATGGAGAGTAGTCTAGGATTTCGCCTCAAGTGACAATCGAATAAGTTCTAGAGTCTTATGAGATCAATTAACATATCTAAATCACATAAATTTTTTCTGAAAAAACAATCAGTCAAATGTAAAAGATTAAGTGCACCAGATATTAGGATTCTCAAATAAAACATAAGTTACATTAGAGTTCAAGTTCACACATAACACCCAGAACTCATCAATTTTTCAAAGGTTACAAGCATTTTAAACCATTTTCATCATTGGTGCTAGCTTTGCCTAATCCCAAAACATCACTCAAATTTTTTTTTTTTTGAAAGATGAAGAAACACAAAATAAACAATAAAGATTAAAAGAGATATTACCTGGAAGGAGATCTAAGAAAAGATGAACCTGCAACAAACTAAACAGAAAATACAAATTTACTTAACCAAATAAAAGGTATTACAAATGAAGATTTAAGTCCAGTTTGCGCTTTCTGCGATGTTCTGTTGTCCACTCTATTTGAGCTATAACTGGATCAGGTACATGAACAAATGCTTGTAACGCATCAATCAGCTCGTCAGCATTTGAGGCCGAGATGAGAATCCGACGTGCTGAGTGCGAGATAAACCTTTGTTCTACAGCATGATCAAGAAAAGACAACAAACCATCAAAGAAATTGTTAACATTCAACAAACCTATGGGTTTATGGTGCATGTTCAGTTGTGCCCAAGAGACGATTTGAAAAATTTCCTCTAGAGTACCAAAACCACCAGGTAAGGCAATGAAGGCGTCAGCGTTGCACATCATTTTAGCAATTCGTTCATGCATGGAGGATACCCTGCATTCTTCCCCAATGGTTTTTCCTACTATGTTTGATGCAGCTAGAGCTGTAGGAATAATACCAAGAACTTGGCATCCTCCTAGATATGCAGATCCAGACACACTCCCCATTAACCCACGACAACCTCCACCATACACTAACTGAATCTTTCTCTTGGCTAGTACCATACCCAAAGTTTGTGCTGCTTTTACATATTCTCCATTTTTCCCAGGACTAGAACCACAAAAGACACAAATATTTCGAAAGTGACGAACTGCGGTTCCTTCCATATCTGCACTCACCTTAACTTTGATTATGAAGATAATGAGGTGCGCATTTATAAGACTCAAATAAGGGCATACTTGTAATAGCTATGTGCATAGGCCGGGGGCATAATTTCAATAGCTATAAGAGTAGGCCAAAAAATGTCAGCTAAATTAAAGGTGAAAAATTCAAAAATGACGGCACGCATGCATATGTACAGTAGTTGTGATTGTGGCTCACATCTTCCTCTGGTTTTACGTCCAGTAACGGCTTAAACGCCCTCTATGGGTCGAGGATATGCTTCCCATCCAATTTTCTTATAAATTGGCAAACAGGGTCTTTTAACGTCAGATTCCCAAGACTGTACCGTTTATGTTCTTTTTTGAAATGGGGCCATAGACCGACAATACCGATATGCACAGATCCACTAGGATGTGTCTCAAGAGACGTTGGATGAAAGTCATCATCCAATGACTCCTTACTCAATCCATCCTTAATGAACTTAATTTTGTCTTCCCGATTTACAGACACCCAACCCAAAGCACGGCAACGTTTGTTACAAGTTTCACGTCCACATTTGTAACAAACACCCATTCGTTTAGCTCTGCGCTTTTTAGCAAAACTACTTTTTCGTAAAAGAGGGATGTAAGAGATGAAATCATTTGCAGACTCACCTGATAACCGTACCTTAGCTTCAATCAGCCAACGAATATCAGCAGGTATTCCCATGATCATCATTAACCTCAATCTTTCAACCCGTGCTTTGTAAATTTTTGTCAATGCATTGGGTGGAAGAGAAGGAAAATGATTTTTCAATTGTACGAGAATGTCCTCCATTATCGACTCAAAATTTTTTTTTTTTTTTGAAAAAACAAAAGCAACAAAGGGAGGGAAAACAATAGAAAATCAAAAGAAGATAACACTGAAGGGAAAAATTAATGCAAGTTAAATAAAGAAAGATCTTACCTAGATAACGTGCACGATGACTTTTAACAACAAAAGCAAATCAATCCTTGTAGACAGGATCACGCAAAGGTGTCTCCTCTATCTCTGGATTTGGTAATTCCAAAAATGCTTCCAATCTTTGACCATTTATTTTAAACACATCACCGTTCTTGGGATTTTCAATCTTTACTGCACCATGTGGGTAAACAGTATGAACAACAGATGGCAATGGAACTGACTCAAAAGGTGAGACTTTTTCTTTTTTGGCTTTCCATTTATCAGTATCCATTAGTGGAGTTGTCTCTAACAAAGAGTCTACTTCACGAACCAGATAATTCTCATTTTTATCCTTATCGAAATGAATCAAATATTTTTCTAGATGATCATTACTAAAGGAGTCTAAAAATGAATCAGCAATGGCACTTTCAATTAGGTTGACCTCACATAAATCATCCATGTCCACAGGTTGATGAGAGACATTAAAAACATTTAATTCCACAGTCATATTTCCAAAAGATAAATTCAAAATTCCATTTCGACAATTAATGATTGCATTGGATGTTGCCAAAAATGGTCTACCCAAAATGACTGGAATTTGTGTCTCTGTATTCTCAACAGGTTCAGTGTCAAGAACAATGAAATCTACTGGAAAGTAGAATTTATCAACCTTAATGAGCACATCCTCTATGACACCTCTAGGAATTTTTGTAGACCTATCAGCTAACTGAAGGGTCACTGGTGTAGGTTTCAGTTTTCCTAACCCAAGTTTCTCATACACAGAGTAAGGCAGCAGATTCACACTTGCTCCTAGATCAAGTAAGGCTCTGTTAATCACATGGTCACCTATAATATAAGAAATTGTAGGACAACCTGGATCTTTGTACTTGACAGGAGTTTTTTGCTGAATTATAGAACTCACTTGTTCAGTCAAAAATGCCTTTTTTGGAACATTAGTTTTCCTTTTCACCGTACAAAGATCTTTCAGAAATTTTGAGTAAGCGGGTACTTGTTTGATAGCGTCCAAAAAAGGGATGTTAATGCTTACTTGCTTAAACACCTCGAAAATGTCACTATACTGAGTACCTTTCTTATTTGATGCAAGTCTTTGAGGGAAAGGAGCTTTGGGGGCATAAGAAATCTGTTCACTTTTCTTTTCACTTGAGTCATTAGTTTGAGACTCATGTTGACTCTGTTCTTTATTTTCTGGCATGTGAACATGATTATCGATGACCTTTCCAGATCTAAGGGTTGTCACAGACTTTACTTCTTCCTTAGGATTTGCTGATGATCCTACTTCATATTGACCCTTAGGATTTGGAACAGGTTGGAGTCCATATGAGGTAGATATAGTCCGATTAGTAGTCAAAAGTCAGAAAATGGTTCATCAGGGAAGAATATGTTAGGAAAGTTTCTGTAATTTAATTTTTGGGAATTATCTGTATGGAATTAAAATAAATGGTTAACATAAGAATTATAGCTATGTGTGTCATGGAGTTTTAGGCACTGTAATCATTCAATTTGGAGTCCATATGAGGAAAATATGAGCTGATTAGTAGTCAAAGGTCAGAAAATGATTCATCAGGGAAGAATATGTTATGATAGCTTATGTATTTTAATTTCTGGGAATTATCTCTATGGAATTAAAATATATGGTTATCATAAGAATTATAGATATGTGTGTCACGGATTTTTAGCCACTGGAATCACGCAAGGTGGAGCCCATATGAGGTAGATATGGTCCAATTAGTAGGTAGAGGTCAGAACCTATCCGAGAAGAAATAACATGTACATTGAGGAAGTAATATCACCTTGATTTCTTAATATTTCGCTACAATAGTCAATCTAATAGTTTTAGATAATTGTTTTATCTTGAAATTGACACCAAGATTACCTACATCGGAGTTCAATTGAGGGAGTTATGCTCTGATTAGTAAGAGAAGGTTAGATATGATGAAAACCTGCATCAAGAAAATAAAGAAATAAAATTAATATTTAAAAAAAGACGAATCTTATAAATGACTAGTATATGCCATAGCCATTGCCATTGTATGAACTTCTTACCATCTTAAGTGTAAAATTCTGACATGGAAATATTTTATAAAGTGATATTTGAAATGGTTATGTTCATGGCATGATTACCAATGATTTATGGTAATAGTTATATTTTGATGAACATACTTGTTATTGAAAGTATATTTTTTAACTATCATTGTGAAAAGAAAAGAAATGAGCACGGTCACATGGCAATCCGTGTGGTGCACCAGTAGGGGACGCGCTACCAACGGTTATGATTATGATTATGAGAAAAGAAAGAGAAAGTGTGCCATGTCAGACGGAGCGAGAAAAGCCCGTACCAAAGAGTAGAGGATACTCACCCTGACCGGGGTAGTTTGAAATGAGAATAAGTTGATGGCCATCATATGATATTCTAAAAATAGTTAATCATGCCATACATATCATTACTGTATGATTCTTATGTGCATAGATATAATGCATCCATGTGACCAAAGATATTTTCTGTAGTTTATACAGCTGAACATGTGGTGATGAGCTATATTGATGATGATTTATTGTTGAACTTATTGGGATTTAATTCTCACTATATTTTCATATCATGTTCAGAAAATTAGTTATGCATATTTTTCTATAGCTCTGGCTTTTAATGCACGTTGGATCGAGTACTTTATGTTGGGCAGATCCCAGAAGCAAATAGAATGTTTGTGGTCAAGTTGACTTAGATCCCGGTGAAGGTGCAACCATCCGCACCTGTATCTCCGGAATTGGTCAACCAGAATAAATAAGATGTAGATTTTTATATGTTTGATATGTTGTACGTATGTTTTGATTAATGACATGTATGTGAACTCTGTATTGTATAAATTAAATAAATGTTATATTGAGTTAAGTTGTAACGAGGTAATAACTTCATGGTATTTAAAAAAAAATTGATACTTAAATGGAGTTGTTACAAGGACCACAATAGTTCTCACAAATTTTGTAGGGCATTATTCTCTAATTTGGTTTCTATTATTACCCTATAGTTAATGAGGTTCATTTAGAGTAGAAAAATGTTGAAAATAAGCTTTACCAGCTCCCAACACGGCCTAACCATGTTCCAGGACATAGCTATATTTGAAAAATACTTCAAACATATTCAAAAATAGCCTTGAACACATCCTACCCGTGCTGAAGCAACCCAGAACATGGTTTGACCGTGTTCTATGACATTTCCTCACTTATTCAACCATATATCCCTCATATGAACTCCAATTACGACCTTTCCTCACTTATACAACTTTTATGTTTATTATTTCTTCATATTCCTTATGAATTATTCCTAGAAAATCGAAAACAAAAATGCTTATATTTACCACCCTAGATTCTAGACTGATTCTGACCTCTGCTTATTAATCAGTCATATCTCCCACATATAGACTTCAAATTAAGTGATTTTAGAGCCTATAGATTCATGAGACATATATCTATATTTATTTTGTTAACAAATTCCTTTAATTCCCTACATATTTTGACCATAAATTCAAAAACAGAAGCATACTTAACAGATTCTTCCCTAGTTAGCTAGTTTTTAACCATAGTTTACTAATCTGACCAATCTCCCTCATATAGATTCTAAATTGAGTGATTTTGATGGCTAAAATTTGTGAGACATATATATATAGATTCTTCTCTAGTTAACCATTTTCTGACCACTGCTTACTAATCGGACCATATCTCCCTCATTTGAACTCCAAATTAAGTGATTCTAGTGGCTAAAATTATGTGAGACATATATCTACATTTTTCATATTACCCATTTCTTTAATTCCTAACCAAGTCTTGCAAAAATTTCAAAAACAAAAGCTTTCCTTGTTATTCTAAAATCTAGGTTTCTTAGCCTAGCCTTTCCTAAAATTCTAGTTCATCCTTTTATTAAGTCCTCTTTCATTTTTCTTCTAAATTTTCACCTAACCATAGAATTACTCATCTCAACATTTAATTATATTTCTTACTTAATTTAACATATTCCATCATCCACTTCAAAAGAAAAACAAAATCAAATCATGCATCACTAAGGGTGTTTCTCAACAAAAATTTCTCATGGTCTTATTCTAGGTGTTTCATGCCATATTCATTTTATCAATCTAACCATATTCTATCAATTTTTCACCACATTTAAATATACATAACAGCAGTACAAAACTCTAAAATTTTGCCACCCATAGCCATACTTATGTAGAACCTTCCACACCAACCTAACTATTCAAACATACATCACATGTAAGATCAACATGTAACATGATATAACAACATCCATGGTCAATCATCAAAGTAGCAAATATTGTAAATTTCATCAAAATTCTAGGATAAAAATCTCATATAAATATTATAAATTTCAAAGCTTTTCTTCAAAAAGAGATTTTGTTAAACCTACCTAAAAATCTCGCTAAATCACTTAGTGAATTATTTTTCTTGTTTCCTCTTGAAGGAAATGGCAAGATTCCTCCTTTCCCTTATATTTTTTAGTAGCTTAAATAAGAGAAGGAAGGTGAGTTTTGAACCCCAAGGATGAGGAGAAAATATGGATTCAAGTAGAGATTAAGCTAACTTACCTTTAATACTTAGTCCTCAAGACTTCTTCTTCTTCCTTCCTTTCTTCTCCTCTCTTTCTCTCCTTTCCTCACTCTACCTTGCTTCTATTTTTCTCTCTCCCTCACTTGGATGAAATTCTAATTTTATAAGAGTGTTTTTTGCTTAAATAAATTATCAAGTGGTCCTCCTGTCATAATCATAGGTCTACTTTATCACAATTAGGATGCACTTGGATACTTTTTGGGGGAAAACAAATCATATTCTTGTCTTCCTCTCCCTTAGTCAAGATATGCATAGGAAAAAGAGGATTTTTTTTATTTGAAAATTATGATAAAATGTTCTCAAGACAAGGGGAAAGGTTCCTTTGATTTAGGGATTCATTTCCTTTCTCTTTTGTATCACTCAAGTATGATAGGTTTGCCTTTCTAAGTGGTAAATTTCTAGCCCTTGCTTGGCTAAAATTATTTGTGTAGGATAGGGATGTTTTATCATAATGTCATGTATTATTACCTACTATATCATCACATGGCTTGTTGAAATTATGAGTGTAGGATATAGATGTTTTGTCCTAATAACATGTATTATTACTTACTATATCATCACATGGCTTGCTGAAATTATAAGTGTAGGATATAGATGTTTTGTCCTAATGCCATGTAACCTAATCTTGATTATTATTACACTACTATTTCATCACATGATTCTTATTTTTTTCCTCTTGGATTTGGGTTCATTCTTGCCCATTTCCTTTGCTTTGGCTGAAATTCTACCTCTCATGGAGGGCTTGATCACATTTTCATGATTTTTGAGCTATCGGTCCAACTTCTATATCCTAGTCCAAGTTTATGTTTGTTGTGTGTGTTTTATAAATAACTGCAAGCGCACGGTGTAGCTATAGCTAGTCTGGCGAGTATGGGTCGTATCCCATAAAGAATAATGGTCAATTACTAGAATTTCACAAAAGAAGCTATCTAAATCAATGCAATTCAATGAGAGAGTGTGCATAATTAAGTAAATAAGTAATTCAATTAACAAAAGTCTAGGGTTAAGGTTTACCACACTTATGATATTCAATAATCAATATGTACTTGTAATTGCAGTTATCTAGGTAATTAGGGATGCTTTAGCCTTAATTAACTAATAACCTCTTTCAAGCGTTATTAATCGTACTTTGGTTAATCCAATTGCCTACTTTTGTGGTTCTTAGTTCAACCTAGGTCCATTAAGTTCTATGCCAACCATGGAATGCAATTAATCAGTTTTCTTGTGCCCGCTAATTGGTTTAATTCCTAAAGAACCTAAAACTACTTTTGTGATTAAGGTAGCCCTAATTAACTATTAGGTTCTGGTTTTAACTTTTAAGCTTTAGTTCATCAATTAATATCCTAAGACGTGATAGATTGGTGATCAGGCATTCTACCGACACTTATACATGCACATAATATTTAATCCTAATTAATCTAGAAGTAATCACAATTAGGGTTCCAACATTCAACTTAATAATTCAGTATCATCATAACATAAGTGGGTTTACTGAAACCCTAGATCAATATCTACTCACACATAATTGACAGTAAACTCACAATCATATTCATTAAAGAAATCATAAGTGTTCAATACAATATAAAAGAGAGGTGTAGAAGTAGAAGTAAAGATGGAAAGACAAAACTTGGATGCAGTAGATGAAATAGGAATACAAACGTCAATCAATGTAAATTTTACTTTAAATGCATAAAGTAATCACTAATCCTACTTCAAAACTAATCTAGTGGTGTTTTCTAAGCTCAAAACTGAGTAAAGGTTGGTCTGTCTCGGTTTGGATCTTCTTGGCTGCGTTTCCCCATGTATTTATATCCCTTTGACTGCTCAAAACCCTAAAAAAATATTGAGTGTACGGACACGAAGCACGGTCATGCTTTATGACATGGCCTGGCCGTGCTTCGTGCTGAAAATCTGGGAAAAATCAAGTTCTCTGCCAAAGCACGGCCTAGCCGTGTTTGAGGCTGCCAGGCTCTTTTATTGCCAATTTCATCAGGATTGCCTCATTCTTTCCTCCCATTATGTTCCAAGTCCATATGGCTCCTCACATGAGTGTTTTCCCTTGCATCTTGGCCTCTTTTTCTCACCTACAAACATAAAACAAACCAAAGCAGTATCTAAAGCAAAGCATAACCAAAAGTAGGGAAATAATCACAAGTTTACAATTAATTAGGGGATAAAATATAACCATTAAACACTCAATTTTCCCCTTTATCAATTGATGGTTTAGTCTTAGTTAACTAATAACCTCTGTCAACTGTTACTAATTGTGCCTAGGTTAATTCAATTGCCTACTTTCGTGGTTCTTAATTCAACCTAAGTCCATTAAGTTCTATGCCAACCATGGAATGCAATTAATCGGTTTTCTCGTGTCCACTAATTGATTCAATTCCTAGAGAACCTTAAACTACTTTCGTGATTAAGATATCTCTAATTAACTATTAAGTTCCGGTATTAACTTTCACCTTTCAGTTCATCAGTTAATATCCTAAGACGTGATATGTTGGTGATCAGGCATTCTACCAACTCTTAAACATGCGCATAATAGTCAATCCTAATTAATCCACAATTAATCACAATTAGGGTTCCAACATTCAACTTAATAATTCAGTATCATCATACCATAAATGGGTTTACCAAAACCCTATATCAATATCTACTCACACATAATTGACAGTAAACTCACAATCATATTCATTAAAGAAATCATAAGTTTTCAGTACAATGTAAAAGAGAGGTGTAGAAGTAGAAGTAGAAGTAAAGATGGAAAGACAAAACCTAGATGCAGTAGATGAAATAGGAATACAAACTTCAATCAATGTAAATTCTACTCTAAATGCATAAAGTAATCACTAATCCTACTTCAAAACTAGTCTAGTGTTGTTTCCTAAGCTCAAAACTGAGGAAAAGTAGGTTTGTCTCAGTTTGGTGGATCTTCTTGGATGTGCTTCCCCATGTATTTATATCCCTTTGGCTGCTTAAAACCCTAAAAAACATGTAGTGTACAAACACAAAACATGGCTATTCTTCATGCTAGAAATCTAGGAGAAAATATGTTCTTTGCACAGAGCACGGCCTGGCTATGTTTGAGGCTGCCAGGCTCTTTTCTTGTCAATTTCTTCAGGGTTGCCTCTTTTCTTCCTCCTCAGCATGTTCCAAGTCCATATGGCTCCTCACATGATTGTTTTCCCTTACTTCTTGGCCTCTTTTACTCACTTGCAAACATAAAACAAATCAAAGCAGTATCCAAAGCAAAGCATAACCAAAAGCTAGGAAATAATCACAAGTTTACTATTAATTAGGGGACAAAATATAACTATTAAACACTCAATTTTCCCCTTTATCAATGTTATATCTCTTGCTTGAGCTATCCAATTGGCTTGCTAGAAACTCATGTGAAGTGGAAATCAAGTGTCCATAGGTGAAGGCCCAATGTATGGGTGGAGATGTTAAACTTAAGAACTCTATCTCTTAAATTAGGAAAGATTACCCTAATCCAATCTTCTTAAAAGTTTAAGATCTTTACTTCTAAAAAAACATTATCTTCCTTATCCAAGAATTTCACCTCTCTTTAGGATGTTATTTCTAATTTTTCATCAGGTTTTCTCTCTTTCCTTATTTCTTTAATGTTAGAAACATTTTCTATGCATACACATAAGGTGAAGAATTTCTATGGCTTATATTTTCTTAGATATCTAAAAACTTATTTAATAAGTTTTATTTCCTTAATTAAATATTTATGTACCTTTATTAATAAAAGAAACGAAATTAGGGATGTTACAAAATTGATTATTCGACCTTCACCAATCAAAATTTGGAGTGAATGACTCACATTTTTCGAAAGAACACAAGCCGATATTTGTAGGCCAATACACCAAACATGTGGACCATTTAAGTATTTTATGGTTTTAATCGATGCATCAACTAAATGGTCACATGTGTACTTGTTATTATCTCGCAACCTGACATTTACAAAATTCCTTACACAATTGATTAGATGACGAACACATTTTCCTTATTTTTAAATTGAGAAAATACGCCTTGACAATGCTGATAAATTCATTTCTCAAACATTTAATGAGTATTGTATGTCTATTGTGATTGATGTTGAACATCATGTAGCACATGTTCATACACAAAATAGTCTTGCAAAATCATTTATTAAACGTCTAAAATTAATTGCAAGATCATTACTTATGAAATTAAAACTTTCAATATCCACTTGGGGACATGCAATCCTGCATAATGCATCATTAATTTACATAAGGCCAACAATTTATTATAAATACACCCCATTAAAAAATGGTTTTTGGTTAGGAACTAAATATTTTCCATCTAAAATTTTTTAGATGTGTGGTATATGTCCCTATTGCTCCATCACAACGCACTAAGAGTAGTCCTCAAAGAAAGTTAGGAATATATGTTGGATATGAATCACCTTTTATAATAAAGTATCTTGAACCTTTAACAGGAGACATTGAATGATAATGAGGATCATGACCCAAAGTTTGCTCAGGAATGCAAACAAAGAAATGATTGGCCAAAATAGAAAAATGCAATTGAAGTAGAGTTAAAATTGCTTGAAAAGTGAAAAGTTTTTGGACATGTAGTCTATACACCTAGAGATGTAAAATCAGTTGGATACAAATACGTCTTTGTGCGAAAATGAAATGAGAATAGTGAAATTGTGAGATATAAAGTAAGACTTGTTGTCAAAGAACTTTTTGAAAAGACTTGGAATTGATTTTGAGAAAACAAATTCACCTGTGGTGAATACAATTACTTTTTGATATTTAATTAGTTTGGCAATACATGAAAAATTGGATTTGCATTTAATAAATGTTGTTACAACATATTTGTACAGCTCACTGGATAATAACATCTATATGAAACTTCCTAAAGGATTTAAGTTACTTGAAGCACACAATTCAAGTTCTCGAGTAGACTACTCAATCAAATTAAATAAATCACGTTATGGCTTAAAACAATCTAGGTGTATATGGTATAATCGCCTTCATGAATACTTGTTACAAGAAGTGTATAGAAATGACCAAATTTTTCTATGTATCTTTATGAAAAGATCAAGAAGTGAGTTTGCCATAATTGTTGTTTATGTCGATGTTTTGAATATCATTGGAACTCCAGAAAAGTTTCAAAAAATTGTTAATTTCTTAAAGAAATAATTGGAAATAAAGGATGTTAGAAGAACAAATTTTTGCCTTGGATTACAAATTGAATATTTAAAGAATAACATCTTTGTGTATCAAGAAAATTATGTGACCAAGGTGTTAAAACGATTCTATATGGATAAATCACATTCATTATGTACTTCAGTGGTTGTAAGGTCATTAGATGTGAATAAAGATCCTTTCAAACCTCGTGAAAAGGATGAAGAACTACTTGGTCTTGACGTATTATATTTTAGTGCAAGCAAGGCATTGATGTATCTTGCTAGTCATACCTGACTCAATATATCATTTGCTGTTAATCTATTAGCAAGATATAGTTCTTCACCTACACGAAGGCATTATAATGCAGTTAAGCATATACTCTATTATCTAAAATCAACAATGGATATAGAGGCCTATTTTATTCAAATATACCTGATTTTGAGCTGATTAGTTATGCGGATGCAGGATATTTATTCGACCCTCATAATGGACGATCGTAAATATGTCATTTGTTTACATATGAGGGTATCGCAATTTCATAGCAATTTATGAAATAAATTATCTCTACCACATCAGCTAACTATGCAAAAATTTTAGCATTACACGAGGCAAGTCAAGAATGTGTTTTGTAACAACTCCATTTAAGTAAATGTAACAATTTTTTTGTTATATTTTAAAAAAATATTCCATGAAGTTATTACTACTTTAATTCTAACCACTTAACTCGTAATAATAATCACTTTAACCAAGCATAATTGTTATTAACAGTGATACAATACTTATAATACAATACTTAGTTTCCATACACACCATTATTTTACAAACTACACACCATTATTTTACAAACATTTGTACAAAGATACATAGTAGCTCTAGTCATCTATGTCGACTACTTTCGGGGACACTGGTGCGGGTGGCACGTCAACCGGAATCTCAGTCACATCTACGACAGATACATCTGATATAGTTGGTAGTTGCCCAAGGTAGGGCACCTCGATCCAACGTACGGTAATAATAAGTGTCATAGAGAAAATATGCATATTATTCTTCTGAACATGATATGGAAATATAGTGAGAATTAAATCCCAGTAAGTTCAACAATAAATCATAATTTACCATCAATATAGTTCATCATGTTATGTTCAGCTGTATAAACTACAGAAAATATCTTTGGTCACATGAATGCATTATATCTATGCACATAAGAATCATACAGTAATGATATGTATGACATGATTAACTATTTTCAGAATATCATATGATGACTATCAATTTATTCCCATATCAAGCTACCCCGGTCAGGGTGAGTATTTTCTACTCTCCGGTACGGACTTTTCTCACTCCGTCCGACATGGCCCACTTTCTCTTTCTTTTCTCATTAACATGATCATAACCGTTGGTAGGGCGTCCCCTACTGGTGCACCACACGGATTGCCATGTGACCGTGCTCATTTCTTTTCTTTGCACAATGATAGCCAAAAATATGCTTTCAATAACAAGTATGTTCATCAAAATATAATTATTACCAAAAATCATTGGTAATCATGCCATGAACATAACAAATTCAAATATCAATTTATAAAATATTTCCATGTCAAAATTTCACACTTAAGATGGTAAGAAGTTCATACAATGGCAATGGCTATGGCTATACTAGTCATTTATTAAGATTCATCTTCTTTTTTAAATACTAATTTTATTTCTTTATTTTCTTGATGCAAGTTTTCATCCTATCTAACCTTCTCTTACTAATCAGAGCATAACTCTCTCAATTTAACTCTGATGTAGGTGATCTTGGTGTCAATTTCAAGATAAAACAATTATCTAAAACTATTATGTTGAACATTGTAGCGAAATATTAAGAAATCAAGGTGATATTACTCCCTAAATGTATAGGTTATTTCTTCTCGGATAGGTTCTGACCTCTACCTACTAATCGGACCATATCTACCTCATATGGACTCCAACTTGAGTGATTTCAGTGGCTAAAAATCCGTGACACACATATCTATAATTCTTATGTTAACTATTTATTTTAATATAATACAGATAATTCTCAGAAATTAAAATACAGAAGCTGTCCTAACATATTCTTCCCTGATGAACCATTTTCTGACCTTTGACTACTAATAAGCTCATATCTTCCTCATATGGACTCCAAATTGAATGCTTCCAGTGGCTAAAAATCCATAACACACATATCTGTAATTCTTATGTTAACCATTTATTTTAATTCCATACAGATAATTCCCAGAAATTAAAATACAGAAGCTGTCCTAACATAACCTTCCCTGATGAACCATTTTCTGACCTTTGACTACTAATCAGCTCATATCTTCCCCATATTGACTCCAAATTGAATTATTCCAGTGGCTTAAAATCCATGACACACATAGCTATAATTCTTATGTTAACCATTTATTTTAATTCCATACAGATAATTCCTAGCAATTAAAATACATAAGCTATCCTAACATATTCTTCCCTAATGAACCATTTTCTAACCTTTGACAACTAATAAGCTCATAGCTTCCTCATATGGACTCCAAATTGAATGATTCCAGTGGTTAAAAATCCATGACACACATAGATATAATGCTTATGTTAACCATTTATTTTAATTCCATATAGATAATTCCCAGAAATTAAAATACAGAAGCTATCCTAACATATTCTTCCCTGATGAACCATTTTCTGACCTTTGTTTACTAATCGGAACATATCTTCTTCATATGAACTCTAAATTGAATGATTCCAGTGGCTAAAAATCCATGATACATATATCTATAATTCATATGTTAACCATTTATTTTAATTCCTTATATATTGTTCCCAGAAATTAAAACACCAAAGCTTAAAATTCTGCCACCCATAGCCATACCCATGCAGAACTATCTACACCAACCTAAGTATTCAAACATACATCACATGCAAGATCAATATGTAACATGATATAACAACATCATGACCAATCATAAAAGTTCTAAGATCAAAATCTCATATAAATATTATAAAAAATTTTTCTTCGAAAAGAAATATTGTTAAACTTACCTAAGAATCTCCCTAGCTTACTTAGTGAATTGGTTTTCTTGTTTCCTCTTGAAAGAAGTAGCAAGATTCCTTCCTTCCTTTAACTTTTCTAGCAGCTTAGGTAAGAGAAGGAGGGTGAATTTTTTGAACCTCAAGGATGGAGAAGAAAAAAAAATGGACTCAAGTGGAGATTAAGGTAACTTACCTTGAGTACTTAGCCTTCTAAACTTCTCCTTCTTCTTTCTTCCTTTCTTCTCCTCTCTTTCTCTCCTTTCCTCACTCTACCTTGCTTCTATTTCTCTCTCTTCCTCACTTGGACGAAATTAAAATTTTGTAAGGGTGGGTTTTCTTATATAGACCACCAAATAATTCACCTTTCATGATCATGGGTCCACCTTATCACAATTAGGATACACTTTGTTGAATTTTTGGAAAACAAACAACTTATGTTCTTGTCTTCCTCTTCCTTAGTCAAGATATGCATAGGAAAAGGAGATTTGTATTTTGAAAATTATGATGATATGTTCTTAAGATAAGGGACAAGGTCCCTTTGATTTAGGGATTCATTTCCATTTTCTTTTGTCTTAAACAAGTATGATAGGTTTTTCTTTTTAGGTGACAAATTTCTAGCCCTTGAATCTTCATTATTTGGTTGATATTATTTGTGTGGGATATGAATGTTTTGTCCTAATGCCATGTATTATCATACCACTTGCTAGAATTATGTGTAGGATATAGATGTTTTTATCCTAAAACCTTGTATTATCATGCCACTTGCCAAAATTATGAATGTAGAATCACACCACTTGCTAAATTTTTGTCTTAATGCCATGTAACCTAATCTTTATTATTATTACATTATTATATCATCACCTAATTTATTTTATTTTATTTTTCCTTTTGGATTTGGGCTTATTCCTACCCATTTTCTTTGTTTTGGATAAAATTCTACCTTTCTTGGAAGGCTTGGTCACATTTTCATAATTTTTGGGCTATTGATCCAATTACTATATCCTAGTCCAAGTCTATGTTTTATTTCTTGCTTAGGTTATTCAATGGGCTTGCTAGAAACTTATGTGAAGTGAAAAACTCTATATGAAGTGTCCATAGGTAAAAGCCCAATGTATGGGTAAAGATTTTAAACTTAGTAATTCTAGTTCTTGAATTAGGAAAAATTACCCTAATCCAATGTTCTTGAAATTTTAAGACCTTTACTTGTTTCTAAAAATTTATCTTCCTTATCCAAGAATTTTGCATCTCTTTAGTATGTTATTTCTAATTTCTTTCCTAGTAGGTTTTTCCTCTTTATTTGTTCTTAATGTTAGAAACATTTTCTATGCATATACATAAGGTGAAGAATATCTAAGGATTATATTTCCTTAGATATCTAAAATATTGTCTAATAAATTTTATTTCCTTAATTAAATATTTTTGTACTTTTATCAATAAAAGAAACCAAATTAGGGATGTTACATGTTTGGCTATGATTTATGATTCAACACATACAAGAATCTTGTGATTTGTTCAGAAAGATAATCCCGATGATCTTATATGAAGATAATGCTACATTTGTTGCTAAATTGAAATAAGGGTATATTAAAAGGGATAGAATAAAGCATATATCACCTAAATTCTTTTTTACTCATTATCTTCAAAAGAATGGTAATGTGGATATTCAACAAATTCGTTTAAGCAATAATCTAGCAAATTTGTTTACCAAGGCACTTCTTACTATAACATTCGAGAAGCTGGTGTATAGTATTGAAATTCGATGACTTAAGAATCTCAAATGATGTTGTCATATATATACTTATTTGATAGCATCTTAAAGAAAAAAATGGTGTACTCTTTTTCCTTCACTAAGTTTTTGTCCCACAGGGTTTTTCTTAATAAAGATTTGAACAAGGCACATTCTTAAGGGATAAACATATAAGGGAGAGTGTTATGAATATCTTGTATGGATTTTCCTCACACATGAATGAAACATATGATTCACTCTCTCGTCTCTCTCTTACTTTTTTCTCTACTTCAAAGTCATTTCATAACAAAATGAATTTAGTTGTAGTATATATTTTGATTTTAGGATATGTCTATGTATATTTTAAAAATATAGAGGAGGGTCAAAAAATATTTTTCTTTTATAATAATGATCATGAATTTTTTGAATTTGACTCATTTAAAAAATAGGTCAAGAATTATCACAATTTTTATTTTGATAAAAGTTTTAACTTAAATTTAAATTTATTTTATTTTAAATGAATAAATTTCAGCATACTAAAATTTGAGTTAACTCAGTTTAGTTGGATTACATTTCTATACACCTAAGAACTCTTTCCTTAAAGGTTTCCACTTGATAATAAATACTTTAATAGGACATAAACTGTGAATTTTGGCAAGTTATTCTTGACCTTATCGTTTCTCATCCCTCTGTCCATCTTCACCACACATTGATCATCTTCTCAATTGCACGCAAAACATAAACTACAAATAGTAGAGATGAAATATAATAACAACGAAAACAGATCCCCATCCCCATCTAAACGTTCAATTTTTCAACAAAACGAATTAACTTTCACTTTACAACTTGCATGGCCATTCACTTGATATTTTCTTTTTGTATCATTCTATATTCTTATTCTTGTCAATTGTTAATCAACTTTACCACTTGCTAAGCCATAAAGTGAGAATCATGTACCTATAAATTTATGACGTAAATGGTAAGTAATTTTGAACTCAAGTTAAAAGGTATTTACAATATTAAGAATTCAAGCCAGTAGAAAATTACTTGTGAAGAGGAGCACTTTTAGTATTTCAAGCAAGATTAATTATATACTAAAAAAAAATATGAAAATACCCGTGCAAAAAAAATGAAAGTCATATACAACGAGGATACATACAGGCCTACAAGGGATTAGTAAGGTTGGATATATTATAATTTTTTTCTTTAATAATTTTTTAGAGGACCAAATGATTGAGTTGATTTTAAATGATTAATTTTCATAATTATTATCAATTATAATTTTTTTTTCAAATAATCCATTTAAATTTTGGGGGTTTATTAGGTATAAAAATTAATTACTAATTATGAGTGGTTTTATAATGAAAGAAAATTCTGGTTACAAGGCCTCTCATTTAACTTCAATCGAATTATCATAAAATCTTTTATTATTATGTTAAAAGCTATATAGGTATAGGTGTTCAATTCTATTTTATTTATTAGTATTTTCTTAGAGGACATGCACATTTGATAGAAACGATATAATTCACTCATACATACATACCTTGGCAATTATATATGAAATTACATAAAGCTAAATATAATCTGAAGATATATAAGAGATAAGAAGTCGACAACAAAAAAAGAAGTTAATATATATTCTTACGCAAGTTTAATTAAGGAAGAAATAAAGAACGCACTACAAGAATAACCATTATTTTTACAGTAATATCCATCATTTTCCTACCTTTTTTATATCGTAAAACAACAAAATTATTATTTTAATATTTTTGTTTACATCATTTCACTGAAAAATGGGTCAAAATTTACCTTTTAAGTTTTTCTATAAAATAAAAATACTTTTGAAGTTTCTAACCAACTTTTCCATTGATATAGATGAGATTAAAATAACAAAAAATGTCGACCTTTAAAACACTTGGAAATCAATTAATAAATAATTTAATTTAGAATAAACATACAATTTAATCCTTAAATTTATTAAATCTTAACAAATTAGTTCTTGAATTTAGATTATTGCACAATTTAATATTCAAATTTACCAAATATCAAACAATTCAATTTTTATGTTATTTCCACCCTAACTGTAGTTAAAAATATATTGGCATGACTAGTTAAGTGACTAATTTATTCATCATTAAATTTATTAAGTCTTAATAAATTAGTTCCTAAATTTATATTATTGCTCAATTTAATATTTGAATTTACATTATAAAAAAGAAGCTTAGTCGACACTGAAAGTGAAAAAGTAGCTGTTAAAGACTTTTAAGAGCGAATTTTAGTTGCCACCAAGTCATGGATGATAACTCTGTCACTGAAAGTTTTCAGTGGCAACTATAGTGGCCACCGAAACCAATAAATATGACATGTAAAATGCTTTAGTCGCCATAAAAGGGAAGATACTTTTGTGGCGACCTTATATAGTCACCACTTTAAATTACTTTTAGTGTCCACTATAAGTTGCCACTAAAAGGTAAATATTTTTCGTGGGGACCGTATGTCACCACCAAAAGTATTTTTAGTGGCGATAAACTCGCCACTAAATCCTTCAATATTCATTTTTCATTCAGAGAAATTTAGTGGCAACCTAACAAGGTTGCCATTGAAATCCCTTTTTTATTTATAAATTTATCATTTTTGTTATTGTAATAACTAAAACTTTAATAAAAATAAGGATAAATAAATTGTTTGATAAAATGATAATATTAACATAATTTCAAATGTAGCAAATATTGTATGCTAACATCATGTCAATTAATAAGAAAGCAATTCACCAACTATTGACAAAAATAATCAACTCGGTGCTTCATTTGGCAATGTTGGTACTACAGTATTTGTCGTATTATCTACAATGCTTGGGGTAGCACTACTCGGGAGTATTGTTGGAAGTTATCCATGTTTAATCTAATGTAACAAATTAATATAGCTTGAAAATTAAGGCAAACAAAACAATATAATATAAGAAACTTTCTAAAGCTAAACACAATTGGAAGACAACACTATGCAATAGCTAAGAACATTATAGCCAAAAATACATGATTGTACCATCATATCATGAAAACAAACAAAATTGGAAGACAACATTAATGAATAGGCAAGAAGTTAAATTGGAAGATATTATTCAATGTGTTACATTGGTGTAGGTTTTGGTTTTTCAGGATTTCAATGAATAATGAAAAAGATAGTAAGAATTTTAGGATTTTATTTGTTGGATAAAGAATAATAATATATCCAAACTTAATTTCTCTTCTCTCTGAATGACAAGAAGTCTAAGATCCACTGGCTAGTAGAGAAGCAATTAAACATGCATTCTCTTTTATGAAAATTCAAGTGGAGTTTACAATTATTTTCTTAAAACTGGTTATAAATTAGTCTTTTATCATTAATAATAATCAATTGCATGTGACTGTACTCATGTGTGTACCAAATACCAACAAAAAGTTCATCTCAGATAAATCCCATGCAGATAGACATGTCCACACATCAAGTAGAAAACTCACTTTTTATTTCCTTGTAATTTAATTTATCAATGAATATGAAATCATTTAATGACATAAACTCTAGAAAACTCACTTTTATGCCATAGACTTTAAAACCTACAACATACACATGGTTTGAACTATGTGACCTATTTTGCAATGCAATGCACATGGAAAGGAGAACATAAATAGCTAAAAGGCTTGAATTGTATTGACAAGCAAAGAATTATCAAAAATAAAATGATCCAAAGTTTGTATTATTAAGCAGCCTCTCTTACACAGTAAAAATAGAAATTATATCAATCTCTAAATCAAAAGTAGTTTGTCATTTAAACACTACACAATGTAGTAAAATATATAGCAACTTGCAAACAATTTAATAGCAATGTCAAGATCAAAATTTGCAGCTTAAGCACTAGATCCATATATATTCCCAGCATGATTAAGAAAATTATTGTTGGAGATATGCGATTATAGAAGCCATCTGTGTCTGTAGTCTTTTCTCTAATTGTGCCTACAACTGTGCATGCAAAGTCTCTAACAACGTTACTTTCTTTCTCTCTTCTTGTAATCTTGCCTCCTCACGTATTGCTTTTTCTCGTAATCTCATCTCCTCACATAGTTCTATAGTAACCTCTTCACGTATTTTCTTATTGTGCTACTGAAGGTTTTGGGAAGTCATTCCATCAGTGGATCTCTTGGAGGGAGGTCTAATTCCATATCCTTTGATGCAAAAATATCCTGTCCTTTGACCTAAAACTAAGGTTAAGATCTCGTTGTTGCTCAAATTGAAATTGTCTTCCTGATATTTCTTTGCCATAATCTCTTGCAATTAGGCCTACGAATTTAAGGAGCAAAAATTTAGAGTGAGATTTAGAGTAAAAACAATCATATAAATTTTGATTTGTAAAAAAAAATTAAAGTGTATATGAATTTCTTGAGATTTTGCATTAGACCATATAACTTCACCATCTTTACCCTTATGTCTATGTTATAGTTCCTAAATTTGATCAATTGATGCCTTCTCTCCCATTTTAGGATTTCTTTACAATATAATGTTTCAACTTTGAAGAAACCATGCACATAAGTTTATATATAATAATAGCTACTTCTAAACTCTCACCGTTAATTCTTCAACTTCAGCAAATGACTGAGAACCACATGCATGTTTTGTTGTTTTCTTTGTTATATTCTATGTATTTTTTAAACTTGTCCCCGTAGTTTAATTCATAATTATTTATGTTGCACAATTTTTATGAAAAACAATATTAATACATGTTATTACGAAATACCTTAAAATCATTTGTGCCAAAATACTTCATCAAGTGTCTCAAATCATCATCATTGATCTCGGCATATGGATTTGCTAGTCTTGCATCATCAGTGTTGTATTGCTTGTATATTTTATCCAAGCAGCTCTTCTAATTTTTGTATGACCTTTTTGCATTGGCATTAATGAAGGCATTAAATGTCACCTCCAAATTTTCACTAACGTCAAAATTTTTCTTCAACAATAGTACACAAGTATGTTAATAATTTAAACATTACTTAAATATAATAAATGTGCTAAACAAACGTTAATCATTACCTTAACTTTCAGTAGGATTTGTCATCCACATTGTTCCTAGATTTCTGTCTATTCCCTTACTTTCAAAGGAGCAATTCATCGTTTCACATATCCAATGTAATTTACGAAATCCCTTGATCTTTCTCCCACAACTTAAAGGATATTGTGTGCAATGGCAACTTTGATTTTTCAATTCTTTTTTTTTTGCTGTGTCCACTGTAAGATATTTGTACATTCCCCTTACATTCTTTGATGTGCTACAAGAAGCTTCCAAGAATTTGATGCTAATGTATTAGTCAAATGATAGTAAATATTAACTGAGAACATGTAAATTATTTCATTTACATACCTGCACTATTAATTTGAAGCTGAGAAGTAGGTGTAGTAGGCTGTGCTTAGGTCTCTTCATTATTTGCTATTGATTTTATATGTAGTTGTGGAACTACTTCAAAAGGACTACATTGTGTAGCACCTCTAGATCCACAACCACCCCGTCCACCTCTTCCTCTTCCTTTTATCTTCAAACTTACATGTTGTAAATGATAAGATGACGTTGTCAATTCACCTTTCATACTATAAATGCTTTAATATCACTAAACATTACAAATGTTAAATACATGCATAATTTAGATATAAATAAACTATGAATTAAACCATATTAAATTAAATCAAGAATTGTATGAACATTAAATTAAATTACATTGACTAATTATTTATACTTTGGCATTTCATGTAAAATCTTCAAATAAAAAATCGATTTCACTTTTTTCATCCACGATCTCATCTTCTTCATCATAATTTATGAAATCAACTTCTCTAGTACTTCTCTCCTAACTCTTATGGTTAACATCTTTAGGTTGAACATCATCCCCACATAACACAACATTAATGCCATTTTGAGCCTCACTATTAAAGAACAAAGTATGCTCAACCTCTTCTTGTTGGTAGGAATCTTCAACAAACAATGATTCACCCTCACTATCCTCATGTGGCATGTTGAAAAGGTGATGAGGATGTGTTTTGACAACAATAAACTAATCTTTATTGACGATGTCATCCAAATAGAATACTTGTTCTACTTGATATGCTAAGACAAATGGCTCATTCATATTTAATAAATAACGAGTATTGATGCTTGTGTATCCATATCTGTCAATTTTATATCCTCTTCACAAATGAACAACATCTCACCAATGACACTTATTTTCTTATCCCCTATATAACACAACTCGTAGATATCTCAATAACACTATAGTATTCCTTCTTAGTATCTGAGTCATCTCCCCATAGAAGAACTCTGCTATTTTAGGTCTTTCTTTGATATTCACGATCTTTCATGTGAAATCTATATCCATTAATCAAAATTGTTAAGTATCTATATACCATTATTTCAGGACCAAGGGCTTAGCTAATTAGTTCATCATTTCCTTGCCATTGTGACCCTAATTTCATAACATATTAGAAGTTAACACCATTAATGGGTTATGACATAACTTATAATATAATTTGCTTTAATTGTAATTATTACACACTTACTAGGCGATTAAACCATTGAGGGAACTCTACTATTAAGGTTGTAAGTAACCCGGTCAACCCGAAGCAAACTAAAGGAATTCGACCTAAAAACTACTATTTGAATAAAGGAGATCGGGTTAATAGGTTGAACATTGTTAAAAATATGAAATTTTAGGTTGTAATGGGTCGGGTCGGGTTAGGCACAAAGGAACCCACACAAACTGACCCGATCGATCAAATGGGCATTAATAGGAACGTTGTCGTTTGGTTGCCTCCATGTTTTCCCCTTTTCCTTGCAATTGCATACCCTAACCCGAGTCCCTTCTCTCATTTCTCAATTCTCACTCATGGCATGTACTCAAGCCTACTTCTTCACTCACACGGTCACGCCTCAACCTCGGAAGGCGAATTTTGCATTCGTAAGTAGCTCACAGTCCATGACCTTTAGCATCACGGTAGCAATTAGTGTAGCCTCATCTCCAATAGCCCCAACATAGGTAAGTTTCTAACATTTGCCCATATATTTTGTTCAAATCTAAAGCTCTAATCTCAGCCCTAATCAATTATTAAATTTGTGTCTTACTGTAATGCTGCTTTGGCTGATTGTTTGAGACTTTGATTAAGCTATGATTAATTGATATGGTGTTTTTGAGTTGAACTTCATGTCTTAGCAATCCAAACAAGTTTCACGATTTTGAGTAAAGCTGAGAAAGTTTGTTTTAAGCTAATATTTATGACCACTTCTAGTTGCATTTCTTTTGTATACACAGTATATGTTTTGTGCTTTGGTTTAGGTTTCTTATTTGCTTTACTATAGCTCTTGAAAAAGTATCTTAATATATTCAAATTTTGTTCTACACTGATATCCATGACTACATCTGGTTTAGGTTTCTTATTTACTTTACGATGGCTCTGGAAACGTAGCTTAGTATATTTAACAATTATGTGAAACTAATTATATTTTCTTAGTTATATTAGTAACTGGTAATCTGTTATTATGTGAACTAATTTTTGCACCAAGTTTTTGATATTCAATAAACTGTCACTTAGTTATTTGGATTAGTGACTAGACTTCTTTTTGTGAAATTGATCCTAAGAGAATAGCTGAGAGAAATAGATTACGCATTAGCAGTCCGCTCTTAATTGAAAAGAAGTTAGATTCTTTTGATGAGTTTTGATATCTTCTTCAAAATCTAGTTTTTCTTAAAAGATGCTTTCTAGTTTATGAAATTAGTACTGTACTAGGGCAGGTCTATACCTCCTATATGTTCCAACTGAAAATTCAAAAATCCATTTATCTAGTCTGGTCATGTATCAATTACTTAAATTGTGAGTTGGTATAATTCTCTCAATCTTTGTCATTGAATGCTGAAAGATATGTACATACAAGCACTGTTTATAACTCATTCTCTATCAACATGTCAATTCTCCCTTTGGAAACTTCTTAGGAGCATGAATGCAAGATTATGAACTAATATAATTAGTTTTGGAAATTTAGTAGGTTAAGAATTAAGGTGGATTCCTTGAATTCAAAAGAGCAAGAGACAATAGCATCTACACCAAAATCACCCGAAGTTAATCCAAAAGGAAAAGAAAAGGTAGATACTTCAATATCACTCGACACTGAAAATTCTAATGTTGCTCCCCCTAAGCAACAGAAAAGGAAACCCCCTGCTAATGGATCTCGAAAATCTTTAGTAACATGGGATCACTTCACCAAATTACCATATACAGTAGAACTTACAGCTCAGTGCAACTATTGTGGAAAGAGGTACATGTGTAATCCTAAGACGCATGGTACTTCAAATTTAGTAAGTCATGTATCCAAATATCCTAAATATCCTTTTGCTTTAGTGAATGATCCCTGTAATATCCTGTAATTTTTAAATAATAATGTTTTACGATAAAAATATATTTTTATTTTAAGTGATTATATTTTGCTAAAAGCAAGTATACTTTTAATTAAAATAATTATATTGGCCTATAATAAATTTTTGTTTTATTTTAAGAAATTTTTGGGATGCTTTAGGATGGAAAACGATATTTATATGTATATATATAAAATAAAATAAAAATAATCCTAAATATTTAATTATTAAATAAATAAATAAAGAGAAAACTGGGAGGGGGAGACGAACCGAGAGAAAGTAAGCATTTACAAAACTAGATGAATAGTATGAATAGTAAAATCCATTTTTCTCTTTAGATCTGGAGTGCCTATTGGCTTTCGATCTCAAAACTAAGGGTACCACTGGATTTAGGATAGAGAATACTATAATTTTGACCGAACAATTTTTCAAATCAACCGCAGAATCATCATAAATCAGAAGTAAAAAATTTCAGAAAAAGGTAAACTCTGAAACTCTTATTTAGGGACATCAAATTGAAAATCTGACACCGTAGATAGATTCAAGAGCTAGATAAACCTTAGGATATGAATTTTTTTGACCATCTAACAATTTTTTGTGCGTCATGAACAGTAAATTCGGCGGGTATGAATAGTTATTTTTTATGGTGAATAGTATTTTTCGGCCGTGAATAGTGACAAGTTCCCTGGGTCATTTCTTAGGTTTTTGGATCCTCCAAGCATGTTTTTGAGGTTTATTTAGTCAAATGTGGCTTGAAAAAGAGTATTTTGGGGCTGTCCAATCTAGAGCCCTTACCCTATGAGTAAATAATATTTGCTATGACATGTTTTTATTGCCCTTTATGAATATTTGAGATTGATAATTTTATGTTTATTTAATGTTTTCTCCATTTTAGGGCCTTTAAGTATATGGGACAAGCATAAATATTTTTGTACACTCCATTATCTTTTGATTGGCATGAACTGGAAATGGAAATGTGCTTTGAACATGTTATGATATTAGATTTATATTGTGAATTGAGAAACTGCATTGGAACCTCTATTTTGTAGCTAACTTTCCTTAAAGCATTCTTTATGCTTACGAGCAAGAATGTAATAATTCCACTGTTTTCCTGACTTTTATGCTATGATAAATGATGATGGTTTACAATTATCTTATGTATGCATTCTCAAAAATTAGGGGTGCACAAAGTGTGCCAAGTAAGCCACATTTCCCCCACGATTAGGCAATAATAGGAGATACATAACCCTTTACAGGTATGGGACTGCATTGGGTAAGTAGACCAAAATGTTAAGGGTCCTTAATGTGACTAAGATGATAATGTATGCATAAGTTGTCAGTGCCTGAGTTTAGTGGAAATGATTGAATTGTTTTAAAGATTGAGATGTATATTATTTTTATGAGATTTTAGCTAAATTGAGGTTGCCATATCATCTCTTTGTTTTCAAATAACCACATTCCATTTTTATTAGATGTCCCTTATTTCTTGATATTTATCATTGAAAATGTTACATATTTTTAGAGAAGAAAAAGGGATTATCTATACATTGGCTTATATGATTATGTGAAAAACTCATGCCTTAACGTGTCCCATTATGTTATAGCATATGTTATCTACCCACTGAGTTGGTGATCTACTCACTGAGTTGTTAAACTCACTACACGATATTTTCATATTTTTTCAGATAAAGATAAAAAGTCTGATCCTTCAGATAGGTGATCAGCTAGACAACTTATTCTCTAGGTGAGCCTACTTTGTTTCTAAGGCTCATAGATTTTGGTTATATTGTACTAATAATCTAGATTATGCTCTGAACACTACAGGCAAGATCCTTGCTTCTGCTGTACTTTGATGTTATAGATTTGGTCTATTTATTGTGTATACATGAGAGAACTTATCTGAATCAGTTTCCATAATGAAGGATTGTATTATACATATTATGGAAAAAATTCTGTTAGTAAATTATGTGTTTCACATGCCCTTAAAAGTAGGGTCGTGACAATCCCAAACAACAAGTGCTTGATTTTAAGCCCAAAAAAGATGGTGTAAGAAGTAATATGATAAAAGCACCACAAATGTATGGTCTTGAGGAGTGTCGAAAAGCTATAGCTATTTATGTTATTACTGATGAATTGCCATTTAAAATAGTTGAAGGGTATGGATTTAAGTATCTTTATAGTAGGTTACAACCACAGCTTCATATTCCTTCTCATGTCACTGTAGCTAAAGATTGTTATCAACTGTATTTGGATGAAAAATTAAAGCTTAAAATTTTCTTACAATCAAATTATGTTAGGATATGTCTCACCACTGATTGTTGGACTTCAATTCAACATTTAAGTTATATGGAACTCACTGCACATTTTGTTGATAATGACTGGAAACTCCAAAAAAGAGTTTTGAACTTTTTCCCTATTCCTAATCACAAAGGAGAAACAATTTGAAGGCATATAGAACTTTGTTTGAATCAGTGGGGCATTGAAAAAGTATTTACGGTGACTATGGATAATGCTAGTGCAAATGATGTGGCAATAGCATATTTAAAGAAAAGAATGAAGACAATGAATGGTTTAGTTTTAGATGGTGATTTCATGCATATTAACCGCAACGGTGCCACAAACTTGTAGTGTATATTTTACTAATTAACCGCAAGCACACAGCGTAACTGTAGCTAGTCCGGCGAGTACAGGTTGTATCCCACAGAGAACAATGTCAATTACTAGAAATTCACGAAGTATGCTATCTAAATCGATGTAATTTGATGAGAGAGTGTGTCACAATTAAATAGCTGAAAATAACCAATTAAACAAAGCCTAGGGTCAGGGTTCACCACACTTATGATATTCAACACTCAATATATACCTCTAATTGCAATTATCTAGGTTATTGGAGATGGTTTAGCTTTAATTAACTAGCAACCTCTTTCAAGCTTTACTAATCGTACCTAAGTTAATCCAATTACCTACTTTCGTGGTTCTTAGTTCAACCTAAGTCCATTAAGTTCTATGCCAACCATGGAATACAATTAATCGGTTTTCTCGTGCCCATTAATTGATTCAATCCTAGAGAATCTTAAACTACTTTCGTGATTAAGATATCCCTAATTAACTATTAAGTTCCGGTATTAATCTTCACCTTTCAGTCCATCAATTAATATCCTAAGACGTGATAAAATGCTGGCCAGACATTCATCAACTCAGATAATCAATGCATAATAGCTAATCCTAATTAACAATGGATAACACAATTAGGGTTCCAATGGTTCAATGTGCACAGTGTATCATCACATCATAAGTGGGTTTACCAAAACCCTAGATCAAATCTACTCAAGCATGATAGAAAAATAAATCAAAAGCATAATCCAATTCATTAAATAAATCTATTCAATACAAACCAGGAGAAAGAGTAGAAATAGAGATGAGTGCAGAGATAGAAAGATAGAACCTAGATGAAGAATGAAATACAAACTTGAATTGCTGTCAAATCTACTCTAAGAACATGAATCAAACATTAATCTTACTCTAAACCTAATCTCATGGTGTTTCCTAAGCCTAAAACTAAGTAGAAGGATGTCTAAATGTGTTCTCCCCCTTTGGCTGCGTTTTCCCCTCAATATATAACACTTTGGCCGCTCAAAACCCTAAAAAATACAGTGTGCACGGACCCGCAGCACGGTCGTGTTGCAAGACACGGGGCCATGTTTCGGGCTGGATTCTAGGGAGTTTCTACAACTTTGGCCCAGAACACAGCCTGGCCGTGTTGGGGGCTGCCATGCTCCTTTCTTGCTGATTTTTGGTGGGCTTCCTCCTTGCTTCCTCCTCATCTTGTTCCAAGTCCATATGGCACTTTTCATGACTGCTTTCCTTTGCTTCTTGGCCTCTTTTGCTCACCTACAAGCATAACAACAACCAAAGCATAACCAAAAGCAGGGAAATAACCACAAGTTTGCTATGAATTAGAGGATAAAATATAGCTATTAATACTCAAAATTCCCCTTTATCAGTGCTCACATCTTCAATTTGGTTGTTAATGAGGGTTTGAAGGAGATGTATTCATCTATTGCATCTATTCGTAATGCTATGAGATATATTAGATCTTCTCCCTCTAGACTTGCAAAGTTTAAATGGTATGTTGAACAACTAAAGATTGCATCTAAAAGTCTTATATGTCTTGATGTTCCAACTAGGTGGAACTCAACTTTTTTTTATGTTAGAAGCTGCTAAGAAATTTGAACAAACATTTGATAGGCTAGAGATAATGAATCTGCCTACATTGATTATTTTGATGATAAGATAGCTGGTCCTCCTTCTTTTGATGATTGGAAAAATGCTAGAATCTTTATACAATTTTTAAAAAATTTCTATGATGTTACATTAGAGTTGTTTGTATCTTTATATGTTACTTCAAACAAGGCCTTCCCCCAGCTTGCTTTAATTCAGAGTGAATTGTTGCATTGGAGTTCAACTGATGGCTCTTTGTTGAATTGTATGGCAATTGAAATGAAGAAAAAATTTGACAAGTATCGGGGAAAAGTGAAAAACATAAACCCCTTATTGTTTATTGCTAATGTACTTGACCCAAGGTACAAACTTACTTATTTGAGATGGCCATTTGATGATATTTATGATGTTGCTATATCTTATAATATGGTTTGGAAGGTCAAGTCTGATTTACAAAAATTGAATGAGTGGTATCATCAATTATATGATCTTAAAGGTACTTCAAATATAGAGAAAAATTCTTCAATGATCATTGAGAATGTAGTCCAAGATGTTGCAAAGAGAAAACCTGCTCAAAAAGCCAGAGAGGATGCTTTCAAATTCCATTTAAGAGCTAGAGATTCAATTGAAGTAAAAAATAAAGTGGAAAGATATCTAGCTGAACCTTGTGTGGATGCATATGATTGTTTTGATGCTCTAAAATGGTGGAAATCAAACATCTCGAGGTTCCATATTCTTTCCATTGTTACTCGAGATGTATTTGTTGTTCCTGTGTCAACGGTGGCTTCTGAGTCAATATTTAACACTAGCGGTCATGTACTAGATGTATTTAGATCATCTCTCTCTCCAAGAATGGCATAGGCACTAATTTGCACACAAAATTGGTTGAAACCAAATTTGTTCCAATATGATATTAATAATGTGGATTTTGTTGAAGAATTCTAGCAATGTGAGAAGATTGAGACAGGTAAAGTACTAAATATTTTGTCTATATATTATAACTCATTTTCACTATTATATTCTACTCAAGTATGTACTTATTATTTCCATTTTCAATATTTTGCAGAGCTTGTAGGATTTACTTCCAAATAGGATGTTATGTTAGCTTGTTGGGTTCTATTTTTCTTTGTATTTATATATCATGGACTTTTTATTTTCATTATGATGGACTTGTACTTTGTTACATTCCATATCTTTGTTTTTTGGGTGATAATATATATCATTTTTAGCTATTAACCTATTATGAACTTTACATATGATAAGATGACTTCAAGTTAAGGTACTCCAATGAATTCCTTCCATTCTTCTCGTTTTATCACTTTTTTAGAAATGTCATGACAATATCATGTGATCATATGAACAACTTATCTGAATTATATGTTCCTAGCCTAGTAGAGGATGTGGCTTTTCAAGAAAGGTCAGTGCAATTTATTCTTTCTTATATTTTACTTTATCTTTGTTCATTTAGTTGTTAGCATGTTTATTATATTTTGCTAAAACTTGCTTATGGTGCAGGGCAGGTTATGAAGTGGTTGGATTTGGTTCCATGAGCTATGAAACTTGCTTATGGTGCTGAGATTTGCTTTTCTTTTATTTCACTTCTATTCGGTGTTTATTTCACTCGATGGGGTGACTAAATATACATGTGCATATTGCAGCAAAATAGAAGAAAGCACATAAAGCTCTAGGAAAGTTGGATTGTTGATCTTGAAAGAGAACTGAGTAAGTATAAAGCTGACACCAAAGCTAAGAATTTTGGAGAAGTAAACTTCATTGTCATTTTTCAAATAATTACAAAAAAAACTACTGCTACTTCAAAATTTATTTCTAGCCAAGCCCAAAGAAAAGACAAACACATAAGGTTTTAATTCTGTTTATGTGGACTGCATCTGCAAGGACAAGAGTTGCCATTAGGGGTCTAATTCGAAAGTAACTTAAAATAGGAGAGTCATCTTCATCATCTAAATGTCCAAAGGTGTACATTTTTCCTAGTATGTGAATATGTCATTTGACACTTTTTTCATTTTTGTTTTTTTGTGGCAAAGAATGTATGAACCGCATGATAAGATCTTGTGCTACTACTTTCCTTGCTTTGAAAAAGAGGATGCAGACATAACAAAAGGAAAAAAGGGTGAATTATCCCCTAGTTCCAAGAAGCCAAAAGGGGGGAAGATCAGAAGGTAAACAGAGAAAATCTTGATATTGTTTTTGTTAAAATTGGCCTCTGATTGATTATATATGGCGTGGAACATGAGGTTCAATTGGAATGAATTTTTTCTCTTCTCTGATTATATATAGTGTGCAACATGTTAAGACAAAACCTTGATATTTTTCTCTGAATACCTTAGGTGGGCACTGGGCATGGTTCTAGAAACAACATTATATTATGAAAGTATATGTCCAAACTCCAAAACATAAATGGAAATTAAATTTTTATCAGAATTCAGATAATCACCATCATATTGTGCTAGTTTCTTTTTTTGTTTTACTTTTCTTTCATCATCAATTCAATTTTATCTATGATACTATTTCCTTATTAATTTTTGTGATAATATTAATAGCAATTTATATAATTAGGATACTCTTTTTTGTTTGTTCTGATAGTAAAATAAGAAGGTTGTGCTATTTTGTGAAATTTTGTGAAAATAAAAATAAAATGTGGAATTTTCAGCCAAATTTTATATAAGACAAACTGCCATTTTTTTCTCCAACCCACCCAAATCGAATATATCAGTTTAACCGATCCTATCCTTCTCTAACCCGAAGGAACTCGATATAAGCAGTTCATCTGCTTGTCCGATCAGTTTTGGATGGGTCATATTCAACCCGATGGTTGTTCGGTCGGGGTGGGTTGGTCTCCAAACCCGCCCCAACCCGAACCGCTTACACCCCTATCTACTATGTGCCTTGAACCAACATTTTACATATGTGTCTCAAGCTCTTTTTTATGATCTCTACAAAATTATCACATTCTATCGATGTCAGTTTAGTTAATATCAATTTAATTACTAGCAAACTATCATATACTTACTCTATGAAGGACTAACAATTTTCACAATTCTATAGAACATATAGATGAGCTCGATTAAAGTCTTCATTAGATAGAACAAACAATTTGGGGGTACCTCTTGGTTGCTTGCCTTGAGCGAAAAATGACATCCCATGAGCTAGTATGTTTCCATTACCATTCCTTAGAGCTCTATTAAACCTTGTTGGGACATTTATCAAATATCTTGAGTAGAATGTGAGGCTTTCATCTTCTAAATAGCCTTCGGTGATAAAACCTTCAGGACAGGCTTTATTACGGACATACAATTTTACTGTGCATAGATACCTACACATGCAAGTTAAAATTAATGCATCAATTTTTAATGAAAAATAGATTCAATAGATTAAGTGTGAATATGATAATGTTACCTCTTAATTGGATACATCCATCGGTATTGAACAGGCCCAGCAATCTTTGACTCTTTTGTCAAGTGAATTGGTAGGTGAACCATAACATCAAAGAATGTTGGAAGTAATACAGTCTCCAATTTGCATAAGTTAATGGCGATATAATTTTCAATGGAACCTAAGTCTTCTATAGTTAAACACTTTAAGCATAGGATCTTGAAAAATTGTGTCAATTTTATTATAGGATCACTCAGTTCCTTAGGCAACACCTCACAAATTACAACCGAGAATAATTCTTGCTATAATATATGATGGTTATGAACAATTTAGACCAAATATCTTCCTTTCTACAACATTGACACACCTTGAAATATTTGATGAAAATGGATCGGGAACCTTTAACTGGGCCAGAAAGTTATAAATTTTTAACTTTTCTTGTGGCAATAGCATATAACATACTATAGGTAGCAAAATATTATTTCCATCATCAATAGGATGCAAATCTGGCCTGATTCCTAAGTCAACCAAATTATACCAACTCTTCACTGTGTCCTTTGTCTTCCCAACTATATCCATCACTGTGGACATAATGTTGTCTGAGATGTTTCTTTCAATGTGCTCGACATCAAGATTATGTCGTAACAAAAGTGATTTCCAATAAGACGGCTAGAAGAAAATGCTCTTCTTCTAATTATAGGCAACATAAGATTAGTCGCATATTCGCTTTTGACCCTTTCCAAATACCACATTTAGTAAGGATTCTAGTTGTTCAAGCACTTTCCCACTAATCAAATTTATAGGTGCAGCATTATTTTCTACTTTACCATCAAATACCATTCTATTCTGACACCATAGATAATTGCCTGTCAAGAAGTGACGATATCCTATATAACATAATTTAGTTATGAGATGTATAGAATGGGTATGTTTATGGTAATAAGGACATGCCAACTTTTCTTTGGTTGACCACCCAAAAAGATTGCCATATATGGGAAAATTATTTATTATCTATATGATAGCACCCCGCATACTGAAGTTTAATTATGAATAAGTATTATATATCTCTGCCCTTACCTCCCGTAATTCTTTTAACTTTTCAATCATTGGTTCTAAATAAAAATTTATATCATAACTTGGAGACTTATGGCTTGTAATAAGAAGTGTCATAATGAATTATGGTTGTTTCGTGTATTTCTAAAAAGGCCAGTTATATAGTAGAAGAACAATTGGCCAGATACTAGTTGTCGCTTGCTAGATCCGTCCTAACATTTCTAGGATCAATTGAGAAATTAAAATACTGATCATCAAAGGATTTCCAAGCAATAGTGTAATAACTCCATTATATATATGGCCAGATACTATGGTTAGAACTCATGTTTTCAAAGAAGTTGTTGCTTGCTAGATCCGTCCTAACATTTCTAGGATCAATTGAGAAATTAAAATGCTGATCATCAAAGGATTTCCAAGCAATAGTGTAACAACTCCATTATATATATATATATATATATATATATATATATATATATATATATATATATATATATATATATTGTAAAGTCATTACTTTTTTACTTCTAATTACTTAACCCATAATAACATTCAATTAATTTAACCAAGTATAATCAAGGTTTAAGGTCTACCATTAACACTGATACAATTCTGAGTTCACATACACATCATTAATCAAAATGTACGTAAAAAAAATCAAACACATAAATATCTACATCTTATTCATCCATGCTGACCAATTCCAAAGATACAAGTGCGGGTGGTTTCGCCTTCACCGGGATCTTAGCTAACTTGACCACAAACACCTTATTAATTTCTAGGATCTGCCCAACATAGAGTAACTCGATCCAACGTACACTAAAAGCCAAAGCCATAGAAAAATCTACATAACTAACTTTCTGAACATGATATGGAAATATAGTGAGAATTAAATCCCAATAGGTTCAACAATAAATCATAATCATCATCAATAATGTTTGTCACATCATGTTCATCTGTATAAGTTACAGTAAATATCTTAGGTCACATGAATGCACTTTATCTATGCATATGAAATGGTGCAGTAATGACATGTATGACATGGATAACTATTTTCATAATATCATATAATAGCTATCAATTTATTTTCATAACAAGATACCCCAGTCAGGGTGAGAACTTTATACTCACCGGTACGGACTTTTCCCGCTCCATTTGACATGGCACTCATTCTCTTTCTTTTCTCATTAGCATAATCATAGCCGTGAGTAAGGCGTCCCCTACTGGTGCACCATACGAACCGCCATGTGACTATGCTCGTCTCTTTTCTTTTCTCATTAATAGCCAAAAATATGATTTCAATAACAAGTATGTTCATTATACTCACATGCCATAATTTATCATCAAAGCATAATCACTACCAAAAATCATGGGTAAAATGCAATCATGTCATGAAAATAACCATTTTTGAATATCTCTTTATAAAATATTTCTATATCAAAATTACACACTTAAGATAGTAAGGAGTTCATACAATGGCAATGGTTAGGGTATACACTAGTTATTTATTATTTCCATTCATAAGATTCTTCTTTTTTAAATATTATTTTCATCTTTTCATTTTCTTTATGCTTGGATTTTAGTTACTTTCCTCCTACTTATATCATTTCCAACACAAGTTCTCACAAATTTTATAGGGCATTCTCCTCTAATTTGGTTTCTATTATTACCCTATAGTTAATTAGGTTCATTTAGGGTAGAAAAATGTTAAAAATAAGCTTTATCAGCTCCCAAAACAACCTAGCCATGTTCCATGACACGGCCATGCTTGAAAACTACTTTAAACATACTTAAAAATAGCTCTAAACTTGGCCTACCCATGCCAAAGCAACCCAGAACACGGTCTGGCCGTGTCTTGTGACCTTTCGTCACTTATTCAACTATATCTCCCTCATAAGAACTCTAATTGAGGAAATTCTAAAGCCTATAAAATGATAAGACACTTATCTACAAATTTTATGTTTATCATTTCTTTAGCTTCCTTACGAATTATTTCCCACAAATCAAAAATAAAAACGCTTACATTTACCACTCTGGATTCTAGACTGATTTTGACATCTACTCATTAATCATTCATATCTCCCTCATATGGACTCCAAATTAAGTGATTTCAGAGCCTATAGATCCGTGAGACATAAATTTATATTTATTTTTCTTTTAATTTCCTATAGAATTTTCCTAAAAATTCAAACACAGAAACATAATTAACAGATTCTTCCCTAGTTAGCTAGTTTCTGACCACTATTTACTAATATGACCATATCTTCCTAATATGGATTCCAAATTGAATTATTCCAGTGGTTAAAAATTCTTGAGACATATATATTTCTTTTTCATGTTAATTATTTATTTTATTTCCCTATAGAGTTTTCTCAAAAATTCAAACACAGAAACTTATCTAACAGATTCTTCCCTAGTTAACTTACTAATCGAATCATATCTCCCTCATTTAACCTTCAACTTGGGTGATTCCAGTAGCTGAAAATCTATGAAAAATATATCTACATTTTTCATGTTAACCATTTCTTTTAATTCCTAACCAATTCTTTCCAAAATTTTAATAACAGAAGCTTCTCTGGTTACTCTAAAATCAAGTTTTCTTAGCCTAGCTTTTCCTAAAGTTCTAGTTTATCCTTTTATTAATTCATCTTCCATTTTTCTTCCAAATTTCCACCTAACCATAGAATTACTAATCTCAATATTTAATTGTATTTCTTACTTAATTTAACATATTCCATCATCTACTTCAAAAGAAAAACAGAATCAAATCATGCATCACTAAGAATGTTTCTCAACAAAAATTTCTCATTATCTTCCCCTAGGTGTTTAAGGCCATACTTATTTTACCAACCTAACCATCTTCCATTTAATTTTACCATATTCAAATATACATAATAGCAACATAAAAGCCCTAAAATTTTTCCATCCACAGCAATATCTATGCAAAACTTTCCTTACCAACTGAAGTATTTAAAACATCCATCACATGCAAGATCAACATGTAACATGATATAGCAACATCCATGGCCAATCATCAAAGTAGCAAATATTGTAAATTTTATCAAAGTTCTAAGATCAAAATCCCATATAAATGTTATAAATTTCAAAGCTTTTCTTCAAAAAGATATATTGTTAAACCTACCTAAAGATCTCCCTAGCTTACTTAGTGAATTCTTTTTCTTGTTTCCTCTTTAAGGAAGTGGTAATATTCCTCCCTTCCCTTAGCTTTTCCAGTAACTTAAATAAGAGAAGGAGGGTGAGTTTTGAACCCCAAGGATGAAGAAAAAAAGATGGATTCAAGTGGAGATTAAGCTAATTTACCTTGAGTACTTAGTTCTCTAGACTTCTCCTTCTTCTTCCTTCCTTTCTTCTTCTCTATTTCTCTCATTTCCTCACTCTACCTTGCTTCTATTTTTTCTCTCCCTCACTTGCACGAAATTATAATGTTATAAGGGTGGATTTTGCTTAAATAAACTATTAAGAGGTTCACCTTTCATAATCATGGGTCTACCTTATCACAATTAGGATGCACTTGGTTATTTTTTTGGGAAAGACAACTCATGTTCTTGTCTTGCTCTCCCTTAGTCAAGATATGCATAGCAAAAGGAGATTTGTATTTGAAAATCATGATAAAATATTCTTAAGACAAGGGACAAGGTCCCTTTGATTTAAGGATTCATTTCCTTTTTCTTTTGTCTCACTCAAGCATGATAGGTTTGTCTTTCTATGTGGTAAATTTTTAGTCCTTGAGTTTCCCTTACTTGGCTGAAATTATTTGTGTAGGATAGGGATGTTTTGTCATAATACCATGTATTATTACATTCTTGCTAAAATTATGAATGTAGGATATAGATGTTTTGTTCTAAAGCCATGTATTATTACCTACTTGCTGAAATTATGAATGTAGCATATAGATGTTTTGTCTTAATGCCTTGTGACCTAATATTGATTATTATTACACTACTATTTCCTCATATGGTTTTTATTTTCTCCTCTTGAATTTAGGCTTATTCTTGCCTATTTCTTTTACTTTAGCTTAAATTCTACCTTTCATGGAGAGTTTGGTCACATTTTTATGATTTTTGGGCTATTGGTCCAACTTCTATATCCTAGTCCAAGTCTATGTTATATCTCTTGCTTGGATTATCCAATTGACTTGCTAGAAACTCATGTGAAGTGAAAAAAACTTATATGAAGTGTCCATAGGTGAAGGCCCAATGTATGGGTGGAGATGTTAAACTTAGTAACTTTAGCTCTTGAATTAGAAAAATTTACCCTAATCTTATCTTCTTGAAATTTTAAGACCTTCACTTACTTCCAGAAAATTTATCTTCCTTAACCAAAAATTTCGTTTTTCTTTAGTATATTATTTCTAATTTTTCCTATTAGGCTTTCTCTCTTTACTTATTCCCTCAATGTTAGAAACATTTTCTATGCATACACATAAAGTGAAGAATTTCTAAGGCTTATATTTTCTTAGATATCTAAAAAAATTTAATAGATTTTATTTCCTTAAATAAATGTTTATGTACCTTTATTAATAAAAAAATGAAATTAAGGATGTCACAAATAGAGTCAGCTGGGTGTCTTAACACACCATCATCAACATGTTTCTCCTTGTGCCACCTCATCTCTTTAGTAGTGTGTCTTGCCATAAATAGTCTTTCAACCTAGGCTCCATCAAAAAATATCGCAACACTTTCTATGCTTCTTTTTTGCCTTTCTACCCATTTGATTTCCATCTGGACAACTTACACTTAGGGCATGCATGTCCATTGGCATATATATTTTTTGTATATAGAATGCAGTCATTCGTACATGCATCTATTTTTCTATAGTCTAAGGTATTGACATTCTTCTTGGCTTTGTAGTAGGAATTAGATACTTGGGCCCCTTTTGGAAGTACTTCTTTAACTAAGTCCAATATGTCCACAGACTTATTGCTCCAATGATTAAGGCACTTCAAATTAAGCAACCTAACGATAAATGCTAACTTTGACATCTTTGTCACAATTTGCATATAAATTTGTTTCAGCATCTTCCTGTAATTGGTAAAACTTCTTTGTATGTAAATTTGGATCTTCACTACTTTCTACATTAGTATTCATATTCTCTGTGTTCACAACTCCATATGCATATGTACCATCCCAGTTATGTCATCCTCCTCACCACTGTCTTCAAACTAATTATTGCCTTTATGTAGAGAATATGAAGTTATCCCTACAACTTCTCTATGAAGATCCCAAACCTCATAAGAATGCCAAAAACCATTCTTTGACTGATAAATCGTACTTCATGTCTAACTTTAAACACGGAATTTCTATATTTTTTACATAGGCACCTCATTCTATTACTTGCCCTTAGTTGACTATATACCAACCCAAGAAAGTCATCTGCCCCTTTTATGTATATTGGATATGCTCTATTCATAATCTTCAACCAATTCTTGTCCATTATGCTTTCTACAGGTTGGAGTCAAAGTAAGCAATTGAAAAATAATGTTTAAGGACAAAATAAAGTGAATGGATAGTGCTTGAATGAAATGAGATCGTGTTGCCAAATGTATAAGAAATGAGATCATTTTGATAAAATTACTAGGAAAAAAAGCATTTCAAAGAGGTCGGTGGGGTCATGCTCACAAAACCAAGAGAACTTGCTATAAAAGAAACCATCTTAAAATTTTTAGGATGATACAAAGACCCTTTTGGTGCTTACTCAAACACTACTTCATATGTCATGTCCAAAGATGGCTTTAGGTCATATGACGATCTTGGACTCTTTTATTGTTTCTTCATTTAACAAACAACGAAAATGATATTTAATAAAAATGGGACAGAGTTTCCTCATAAATTGATACTTTCCCATTAATGTATGAACAAACAAAAACAATTAACAATCAGAGCTTTCCTAAATAGGTATAAAGTCTAGCTTGTGAAAATGAGCAACAAATATTTTGTTTCTCATGAAGTTATACTTGAAAAATTACTAGTACGAGCTCTTAATTATATATATATATATTTTCTGACTACCCGTGACAAAATGTGACAAATAAAATGACTTGCACATTATCATAACCAACTCTATTTACTACGTGGCTTGCATTCTTTTAGTGGTCTACAGGTGCTTCCATCAATGCTTTTTAAAAACTCTTTTAGTGACCTACTTTCTAATTACTATCAATTCTTTCATCATCCAAGCCAAAAAGATGGTGTGCCTACGAGAATATATCGTGTCTAACAAAATTCAAGATAGAATAATGCCAAGAAAATTATAAAGCAACAAAAGAGTAAATATCTTGGCTATTTGGTACAATACCTGTGAATTTCACTTGAATAGTAGTTAGGAATGTAGCCAAAGGAAGACTTTGCAACTAATTAATATGTTAAGCTTATGGTCGAAAATATGTCACCCACAATTAATAGAAATGTGTTTACAAAACTAACAAAGAATATAATAGCAATATTAATTGCATTAATAGGTGTGAAGTCATTTTTATGCTTATCATAGAGAAATGAAATCTGCACAATGAGTTCACTTTTTTTTCATCCTTCTACATGATTGCCAACTCTTATAGTGTAACATTAAGTGGGAGATATTTAAATCTAGCAGTATTTCTTTCGTACTATTCAATCAAAAGAATAATTAAAAGAAAGGATAAGAAAGCCAACAAAAAAATTATAAAAGAATACAAAAAGAGATATGAACCCCATATTGAAAGCATGAACATGCAGGCTTTGAATTGGCATCCTTTTATATGAGTGCACTATAAGATAAAAGACAATAGTATATAAACAGCTATCAAAACTACACACAATACTGACTTTCAATTTCAATCATTATTAAAACTGCACTAAAACATGACAAATGAATACATGAAAGCTCTACAAAAATAATCTAATGGACTTAATCTTTCAAGTCTTTTCTGTCAAACTATAAGTTTCTTCAACTATGATTAGAAGCTCCATCAATAATCTCTTTACCTCTATAAATAAACAAGGAAGAAGGCTTTTTAATCTAATATTAAATTGGAAATTGATTTATTACAATATCATTTTTGACATGATAAGAATACCATTGTCTTTCCTTCAAACTCATCGCTTAACTTCTATACAGCAAAATGCTATGGCAATGGGAATATGAAATGTAGCTTGGGCCTAGGGAACTTGGGTTTAGGAAATAAGAATGGGAATGAGAATAGGGGAGAACATGAATAATAAGGGTTATGCCTTAACAAGTTTAAAAAGAATATAAGAAGTCCAAATATTAAGATTTAATTTTTTAAATCAAAGAGTATGGATAGAGGTGTCTAAGTGTTGCATTTAGTTTGGTATCTAATACAAGTATCACATGGACTCAACCAATTTCTTCAAGTTTCAATGCTTCGAAGTTCCTTGCCATCAAGATCATATCCAAATTATAGATTGTGGAGGCAAATGTCCCCACTAACCTTAAGAATTTTTCCATTCATTAAAAGCAAAGTGCGTTGGTAGAAATTAGAAGACATCCTATAGACTTCTTTAAAATGGCTACGGAGAGAAAAAGTTAATTTGTTAATTTGAGTCCCATTACCCATTGAGAATTAATCTCACTTACCCCATAATTTCATTACTTATTAGAGTTTTCTAGTTGCGGTGAACATAATCTTAGGTGAAAGAAGATGAATATTGTGTTTTAGAGCTTCAAAAAGTATTTAAATATAATTTTATCAAGGTTAAAATATCATTTTAACATTAGTATTTATTATTATTACTTTATATAAGTATAATAAAAAATTAAAATAATTAAATAATATTTTTATATGTAAGTCTTGTCCTTGCTAACTAAAATCTTTGGATCCACCAAAGCATGACATCCATGCATTCATATTCAAAACATGTAATTGGGGAATGGGTCTTTTAATAATTTTTTGCCAGAGAAGATTTTTGTTGAAATCCAGGGTTAAAGCAAAGGTATGATTAGGAGCTGAAGAAAACACACAGCCACTTCATTCCTTTATTAAGAATATTCTAAAAATGAGTTTGACTACAAGATAAACTCCAAGAGATATAGATAAATTACAATGCAATTTGAAGATAATAACTTTCCTATCTTTAGAATAAAACAAGAGATTAACCCAAGAGATAACTATATGAGTGCCATAGCCACAGGATTGGTCAGATAAAGAGATAAGTTCAACCTCATTATCAATCATGAGAGGCTACAATATGGCTATAGCATAGTACAATAGTGAACTTGGGTAACCATGTAAAGAAAATATTGGATCTTAATCAAGTTAGTCCGTAAGGTAGCAAAGAGAAAATAAACCAAACATAGTGAAGAATGATTACAATCATCAAATTCAAGAAAGTTCATATGTGTAGAAAATTGAACAAAATGCACATAACTAGAAATCATTAACAAGATTGTATCACACAAAGAGAGGGGAGGAGAGTAACAGAATCAAACAAATTGAGAGAAAAATTTTGGAGACATACCAATCCCTTGTCATAGCATTGCCAAGAGTGCATCAATGAAGAATGTATGGTCAATAGATAAGAAACTAACTTCATTATTCTAATTAATGTCATGTTTTATCAAATAAATGTAGGCTAACAATGAGGCGATTCCACTTAACAGAACAAAATAAACTTATGTAGGCTAACATTAATATAAAATTCAATACAGAGATCATAAAACATTAGTAGTTATCCCTAAGATCTCAAGTAATGCCATCAGCTTTGAATAATATCATTTTAGTTTATCTGTTATTCTAGGAACTTAAATTGAACCTACATAAGCAAGTTAAGTCTCAAAGAAATCTTTTACTTAGGAAGAGGAAGATAACAACATAAGAAAAATAGAGGAACATAACTTCTTTATACAATCACTTAATTTCTTCTATTTCTCAATCGTTGAAATCTACTTCCAAATACAATGCAGTTATCATGGCTAACTCTTCACTTTGAACTATACACGTAACAACTCCATTTTAGTATGAAATTTTTTTTTAAAAAAAAATACCATGAAGTTATTACCTCGTTACAACTTAACTCAATATAACATTTATTTAATTTATACAATACAGAGTTCACATACATGTCATTAATCAAAACATATGTACAACATATCAAACACATAAAAAATCTACATCTTATTTATTCTGGTTGACCAATTCCAGAGATACAGGTGCGGGTGGTTGCACCTTCACCGGGATCTAAGCCAACTCGACAACAAACATTTTATTTGCTTTTGGGATCTGCCCAACATAAAGTACTCGATCCAACGTGCACTAAAAGCCAGAGCTATAGAAAAATCTGCATAACTAATTTTCTAAACATGATATGGAAATATAGTGAGAATTAAATCCCAGTAAGTTCAACAATAAATCATCATCAATATAGTTCATCACGTCATGTTCAACTGTATAAACTACAGAAAATATCATTGGTCACATGAATGCATTATATCTATGCACATAAGAATCATACAGTAATGATATGTATGACAGGATTAACTATGTTTAGAATATCATATGATGGCCATCAACTTATTCTCATTTCAAGTTACCCCGGTCAGGGTGAGTATCCTCTACTCTCCGGTACGGGCTTTTCTCGCTCCGTCCGACATGGCACACTTTCTCTTTCTTTTCTCATAATCATAATCATAACCGTTGGTAGGGGGTCCCCTACTGGTGCACCACACGGATTGCCATGTGACAGTGCTCATTTCTTTTCTTTTCACAATGATAGCCAAAAATATGCTTTCAATAACAAGTATGTTCATCAAAATATAACTATTACCATAAATCATTGGTAATCATGCCATGAACATAACCATTTCAAATATCACTTTATAAAATATTTCTATGTCAGAAGTTTACACTTAAGATGGTAAGAAGTTCATACAATGGCAATGGCTATGGCATATACCAGTCATTTATAAGATTCGTCTTCTTTTTTAAATATTAATTTTATTTTTTTATTTTCTTTATGCAGGTTTTCATCATATCTAACATTCTCTTACAAATCAGCGCATAACTCCCTCAATTGAACTCCGATGTAGGTGATATTGGTGTCAATTTTAAGATAAAACAATTATCTAAAACTATTATTTTGAACATTGTAGAGAAATATTAAGAAATCAAGGTGATATTACTCCCTAAATGTACAGGTTATTTCTTCTCGGATAGGTTCTGACCTCTACCTACTAATCGGATTATATCTAACTCATATGGACTCCAACTTGAGTGATTTCAGTGGCTAAAATTTCGTGACACACATATCTATAATTCTTATGTTAACCATTTATTTTAATTCCATACAGATAATTCCCAAAAATTAAAATACAGAAGCTATCCTAACATATTCTTCCCTGATGAACCATTTTCTGACCTTTGACTTCTAATCGGCTCATATCATCCTGATATGGACTCCAAATTGAATGATTTCAATGGATAAAAATTCGTGACACACATAGTTATAATTCTTATGTTAACCATTTATTTTAATTCCATACAGATAATTTTCAGAAATTAAAATACAGAAACTATCCTAACATATTCTTCCCCAATGAACCATTTTCTGACCTTTGACTACTAATCAGACCATATCTACCTCATATGGACTCCAAATTGATTAATTCCAGTGGCTAAAAATTCGTGACACATATATCTTTAATTCTTATGTTAACTATTTATTTTAATTCCCTATAGATAATTCCCAGAAATTAAAACACAGAAGCTAAAAATTTTGCCACCCATAGCCATACCTATGCAGAACTTTCTATACCAATCTAAGTATTCAAACATACATCACATGCAAGATCAATATGTAACATGATATAGCAACATCATGACCAATCATCAAAGTTCTAAATCTCATATAAATATTATAAGTTTCAAAAGTTTTCTTCAAAAAGAAATATTGTTAAACTTACCTAGAGCACTTAGTCCCCTAGACTTCTCCTTCCTCTTTCTTCCTTTCTTCCTCTCCTTTCCTCACTCTACCTTGCTTCTACTTTTTCCTCTCCCTTACTTGGACGAAATTATAATGTTGTAAGGGTGGGTTTTCTTATATAGACCACAAAATAATTCACCTTTCATGATCATGGGTCTACCTTATCACAATTAGATTACACTTGGTTGAATTTTTGGAAAACAAACAACTTATGTTCTTGTCTTCCTCTTCCTTAGTCAAGATATGCATAGGAAAAAGCGATTTGTATTTTGAAAATTATGATAATATGTTCTTAAGATATGGGACAAGGTCCCTTTGATTTAGGGATTCATTTCCATTTTCTTTTGTCTTAAACAAATATGATAGGTTTTCCTTTTTAGGTGGCAAATTTCTAGCCCTTGAATCTCCATTATTTGGTTGATATTATTTGTGTGGGATAGGAATGTTTTGTCCTAATCCCATGTATTATCATACCACTTGCTAAAATTATGAGTGTAGGATATATATGTTTTTGTCCTAAAGCCTTGTATTATCATGCCACTTGCCAAAATTATGAATGTAGAATCACACCACTTGCTAAATTTTTGTCTTAATCCCATGTAACCTAATCTTTATTATTATTACATTATTATATCATCACCTAATCTATTTTATTTTGTTTTTCCTCTTGGATTTGGGCTTATTCCTACCCATTATGGGCTTATTCCTACCCATTTTCTTTGCTTTGGAGAAAATTCTACCTTTCTTGGAGGGCTTGGTCACATTTTCATAATTTTTGGGCTATTGGTCCAATTACTATATCCTAGTCCAAGTCTATGTTTTATTTCTTGCTTAGGTTATCCAATGGGCTTGCTAGAAACTTATGTGAAGTGGAAAAACTCTATATGAAGTGTCCATAGGTAAAAGCCCAATGTATGGGTAAAGATTTTAAACTTAGTAACTCTAGTTCTTGAATTAGGAAAAATTACCCTAATCCAATGTTCTTGAAATTTTATGACATTTACTTGTTTCTAAATATTTATCTTCCTTATCCAAGAATTTTGCATCTCTTTAGTATGTTATTTCTAATTGTTTTTCCTATTAGGTTTTCCCTCTTTATTTGTTCTCTTAATGTTAAAAACATTTTCTATGCATATACATAAGGTGAAGAATTTCTAAGGATTATATTTCTTTAGATATCTAAAATATTATCTAATAAACTTTATTTCCTTAATTAAATATTTATGTACTTTTATCAATAAAAGAAACAAAATTAGGGATGTTACAATACACCCTTAAGATACGTTGAAGCTTATTTTCGCTATGCTACATACTTGAATGAGTAAACACAAAATTGGTTCTCTAAGTTCCATGACCTACCCCCACGAGAATTTATAAATTAGTAGCTATAGTATCAAAAACATTTAGTCTTAAAAGTCTCAAATTAAAAGTTGCATATATATCCCATATAATATTTAATTAAACAAAACTTTTGAATAACTACTATACTCTTCGTTATGGCATAAGGTTTTGTTATATCATTCATATTAAAGAAGTGACTCCACCAAGATGGATATGGAGCCAAGTGAATTATAACCTCACAATATGATAAACACAAATAAATGGGACACATCAAATACCCTTCTATATATACATGATGGTAGCAAACTAGTTCTACTCTTTTATATTTACAAGTACAACAATAGTGACATATAATCACTGTCGAGAAGATTTTTCCACAGGTTTATATGCTAAAGTCAAAACCCAGCTATTTGGGTTGCATTGTTGACTTCATTAATCAAATCTCAAACCTAATCCTTGAGCAGTTGTTTTGACAAAGTGTTTAATAAGTAGCATTGAGAATAAGTAAATTCAGCTATAATGGCTATATTTTTAGACTGAGGGCACCAATAATTGATTCTTTAGTTCAACTTTATGCTAAGTTTTAGATTAGAATATTTGCTTTCCCATTTTTTATAAAGGATGTGGACAAATCTGATGCAAAAAGGATATTCCAAGCTACCAAATCATACAAAATAAACACAAGGGCATACACTAGTCCTTTTTTATTTTCATTTATAAGATTCTTCTTTTTTCTTAAATATTATTTTTATCTCTTTATTTTTTTTATTCTTGGCCTCTAATTGTAACATCCCTAATTTCGTTTCTTTTATTAATAAAGGAACATAAATATTTAATTAAAAAAATAAAATTTATTAAAAAAATTTAGATATCTAAGAGAATATAAGCCTTAGAAATTTTTCACCTTATGTGTATGTATAAAAAATATTTCTAACATTAATGGAATATATAAAGAGAAAATATTTAAGAGGAAAAAATTAGAAATAATGTCCTAATGAGGGGTGAAATTCTTGGGTAAGGAAGATAAATTTTTGAAAGAAAGTAAAGGTCTTGAAAATTTAAGAAGATTGGATTAAGATATTTTTTCCTAATTCAAGAGCTAGAGTTTCTAAGTTTAACATCTCCACCCATACATTTGGGCATTCACCTATAGACACTTCATATAGAATTTTTACACTTCACATGAGTTTTTAGCAAGCCAATTAGATAGCCTAAGCAAGAGATATAATATAGACTTGGATTAGGATATTGAGGCTGGAACAATAGCCCAAAAATCATGAAAGTGTGGCCAACCCCTCCATGAGAGGTAGGAATTCAAGCCAAAGCAAAGGAAATGGACAAGAATGACCCCAAATACAAGAAGGAAAAATAAGAACCATGTGATGAAATAGTAGTGTGATAATAATCAAGATTAGGTCACACGACATTAGGATAAAATATCTATATCCTACAATCATAATTTCAGCAAGCCATGTGATGAAATAGTAGTGTAATAATACATGGAATTAGGACAAAACATCCATATCCTACACTCATAATTTCAGCAAGTCATGTGATGAAATAGTAGGTAATAATACATGGCATTAGGACAAAACATCTCTATCATACACAAATAATTTCAGCCAAGTAAGGAAGAATCAAGGGTTGGAAATTTGACACTTAGAAAATCAAATCTATCATACTTGAGTGAGACAAAAGAAAATGAAAATGAATATCTAAATTAAGGGGACCTTGCCCCTTGTCTTGGAACATTTTATCATAATTTGAAAATAACAAATCCTCTTTTTGCTATGCATATCTTGACTAAGGGAGAGGAAGACAAAAACATGATTTGTCTTCCCCTAAAAAACAACTAAGTCCATCCTAATTGTGATAAGGTAGACCCATGATTATGAGAGGAAGGCCACTTGATAATTTATTTAAGCAAAATCACTCTTATAACATTAGAATTTCGTTTAAGTGAGGAAGAGAAAAAAAACAGATGCAAGATAGAGTGAGGAAAATAGAGAAAGAGAGAAGAGAGGAAGGAAGAAGAAGGAGAAGTCTAGAGAACTAAGTACACAAGATAAGTTATCTTAATCTCCACTTAAATCCATCTTTTCTCTTCATCCTTGGGGTTCAAAACTCACTCTCCCTCTCTTATTCAAGATGCTGGAAAAGCTAAAGGAAGGGGGAAATCTTGCCACTTCCTTCAAGAGAAAACAAAAAAAAGAATATACTGAGTAAGCTAGGGAGATCTTTAGGTAAATTTAACAATATCTCATTTTGAATAAAATCTTTGAAATTTGTAATATTTATATGGGATTTTGATCTTAGAAATTTGATGAAATTTACAATATTTACTACTTTGATGATTGGCCATGGATATCACTATATCATGTTACATATTGATCTTGCATGTGATGGATATTTTGAATACTTTGGTTGGTGTGGAAAGTTCTTGATAGATATGTCTATGGGAGGCACAATTTTAGGGCTTTTATGCTGTTGTTATGTATATTTGAAAGTGGTAAAAAAAATGGATGGAATATGATTAGATTGATAAAATGAGTATGACCTTAAACACTTAAAAGAATACCATGAGAAATTTCTGTTGAGAAACACCCTTAATAATACATTATTTGATTTCTATTTTCTTGAGAAGTTGATGATGGAATATGTTAAATTAAGTGTAAAGAATCTAATTAAAATGTTCAAATGAGTAATCTTATGGTTAGATGTAAATTAGGAAGAAAATGGAAGAGGACGTAATAAAAAGATAAACTAGAACCTTAGGAATGGCTTGGTTAGAAAACTTGATTTTAGAGTAACGGGAGAAGCTTCTATTTTTGTAATTCTGAAAAGAATCAGTTAGGAATTATAAGCAATGGTTTATATGAAAAATGTAGATATATGTCTCACAAATTTGTATCCACTAGAATCAACCAATTTGGAGTTCAAATAAGGGAGATATAGTCCGATTAGTAAGCAGAGATTAGAAAATGGTTAATCAGGGAAGAATCTGTTAGGTAAGCTTCTATATTTGAATTTATGGAAACTATTTGTAGGGAATCAAAAAAAATTGCTAACATAATATATATATATATATATATATATATATATATATATATGTCTTGTGAAATTTTATCAACTAGAATCACTCAATTTGAAGTTTATAGGAGGGCGATATGGTTAGATTAGTAAGTAGAGGTCAGAACCTATTCGAGAAGAAATAATATTGAATTTAAACGAGTAACAACACCAATATTTCTTATGATTTAACTAAACATTTCAACATAATACTTTTAGAGGATTGTCTTAGCTTTAAATAGACACTAAGCTCACCTCAATCGAAGTTAAAATGAAGAAGTTATTCTTTGATTAATGAGAGAAGGTCAAGATGGATGAAAACCTACATTAGGGGACAGTATCAAGACACGACTAGGCCGTGTTCAATGTGGGTAAGGGCTTTTTGAAGCCTAGAGCATGGATGTGTTATAGGAAATGGTCAGGCCGTGTTATAGGACATGGCCAGGCCGTGTTGGGAGCTGATAAAGCTTATTTTCAATATTTTTCTACCCTAAATAAATGTCATTAACTATAAGGTAATAATAAAAACCAAATTGAAGAAGAATACCCTATAAAATTTGTGAGAACATGTGTTGAAAATTATATAAGAGGAAAGTGACTAAAGGTTAAGCATAAAGAAAATAAAAAGATGAAAATAATAAATGACTAGTGTATTCCCTAGCCATTGCCATTGCATGAACTCCTTACCATCTTAATTATGTAATTTTGACATGGAAATATTTTATAAAGTGATATTCAAAAATGTTTTTGTTCATAGTATTATTGTATTTTACCAATAATGTTTTATAATGATTATGCTTTGATGATAAATTATGGCATGCGAGTATAATGAACATACTTGTTATTGAAATCATATTTTTGGCTATTAATGTGAAAAGAAAAGAAAAAAAGACAAGCACAGTCACATGGTGGTCCATGTGGTGCACTAATAGAGGACGCCTTACTCACGGCTATTATTATGCTGATGAGAAAAGAAAGAGAAAGTGTACCATGTCAGACGGAGTGAGAAAAGCCCGTACCAGAGAGTAGAAAATACTTACCCTGACCGAAATAGCTTGATATGAGAATAAGTTGATGGCCATTGTATGATATTATGATAATAGTTATTCACTCCATAAATGTCATTACTGCACGATTTCCATGCGCATAGATAAAGTTCATTCATGTGGCCTAAGACATTTGCTATAGCTTATACAGATGAACATGACATGATAAGAAATATTGATGATGATTATGATTTATTGTTGAACCTATTAGGATTTAATTCTCACTACATTTCCATATCATATTCAAAAATTTAGATATGCATATTTTCTCTATAGCTCTGGATTTTAGTGCACGTTGGATTGAATTACTTTATTTTGGGTAGATCCCAATAATTAATAAGGTGTTTGTGGTCGAGTTGGCCAAGATCCCGATGAATGTGCAACTATCTGCACCCGTATCTCCAGAATTGGTCAACATAGATGAATAAGATGTAGATATATATGTGTTTGACTTTTGTACGGATATTTTGATTAATGATGTGTATGTGAACTTAGAATTGTATCAGTGTTAATAGTAGACCTTAAACCTTAATTATGCTTGGTTAAATTAATTGAATGTTATTATGAGTTAAGTAGTTAGAAGTAAAGAAGTAATGACTTCATGGGACTTTATTAATATACACATCTATAAAAAATGGAGTTGTCACATAATTGGTATTAAAGCAAGTCGATCCTAAATGGCTCGTGGGTGGATGGTTATCTGAATCGATCTTATAGTATCTTGATATGTTTGCGGTTATGTTGTGTGGGGGATCAGTAATTTCATATAGGTAAGAAATTGCTAGTGTTTCCTATCTATTTGCCGAGGTGGTGTTATGACTGCTATAAATATTTTTGAACTAACTATTAGGCTTAATTAACTTACTAGCAGTATAACTCTATTTTTGCTACAGTAGGATATGCCACCACCAAGGAGGAAGCCAACAAACAATGTGGAAGAAACCCTACACAACTTGGCTACAGCAATTTAAGACCAAGTCACAGCCACCAATCAAATTCTACAACATCTCCAGAATAGTAACAACCTAAATGGAGAAAATAATGCAAACAACCGGGTGGCTGAAAATGATAATAGCCTATTTGAGTTCCAGAGAACTAGACCACCTTCTTTCCAAGGTGGCTATGACCCAACGGTAGGCGAAAGGTGGATAAGGGAATTAAAGAAGATCTTCGAGGTGATGGACTGCACTAATGAGCAGCAGGTTATTTTTGCTGCGTATATACTGAAGGATGAAGCTGAGTGTTAGTGGCGAGAGGCCAGAGAGTTGCTAACTCACTAGAGGAGGCAGATCATATGGCGGGTGTTTAAGGACATTTTCTTGGAGAAATACTTTCCAAGTATTGTGCTTGCTAAGAAGAAGATCGAATTTCTCCAATTCAGACAGGGTAACATGTTAATAGATCAATACATCGCTAAGTTTGAGGAGTTGTCTAAGTTCTCCTCTTACTTGAGGTTTAACCTTGATGAAGCATGGAAGGCTGTTAAGTTTAAAGTAGGACTGAACTTGAAAATCAGGAATACGGTGATAGCCTTGGAAATAAGGGAGTTTGTGACTTGATAAATAAATCTAGACTTTTAGAGAAGATTTTAAAGGCAGTGAAGGACGAAAAGTAGAGGCAAAACTTGTGGAAGAGGAAGAAATATTTTTCCAACCCTTGTAAAAACGTGAAGAGAAGAGGATATGGAGTTGATAAGAGGCCATTAACTGAGGGTCCCCGACCTTTCCAACAAAACCTTGCCACAATCAAGTGCACTAAGTGTGGACGTATGCATGGTAACTGGCCATGCTACATGGGACAAGATGTTTGCTTCAAATGCGGACATAAGGGTCATTTTACAAACAATTGCCCACAAAATGTGGGGAAGCAGCCAAAACAGAGGCCTCAGGTGAAAGGAAGGGTTTTCAGCCTGAGCGGCTAATAGGTAGTTCAATCCTCCGAAATGATTCAAGGTACGTGCTGCATCTATGGATTTTCTCTTATAGTGTTGTTTGAATCTAGTGCTAATCGTTCGTTTATATCGAAAGAATGTATTAGGGAGCTTCAGTATCCTATTTCTAAAATCCCTTATGATTTATCTATAATAACCCAAGGTCTTAACTTTCTCTATATATAAAAACTGTCAGGTCACTATCCAAGATAAAACATTTTCTATAGACCTCGTTTGTCTACCTTTAAGAGGTATTGATGTCATTCTAGGGTTAGACTAAATGTCTAAAAATTGGGTCTTGTTAAATTGTTGCACCAAGACCGTTGAATTTCCACCTCTTACTCCATAAGAGGAGATGCAGTTATTGATGATAAATGCCAATCAAGTCAATCGAAAGTTGAAGAATGGTGTACTTGGTTACATTCTCCTGTGTTTATCAAACTTAGAAGTCAAACCGAAGCTTAATAAAATCCCAATAGCTAATGAGTTTTCTAAAGTATTTCCACCAGATATTCTAGGCTTACCTCCTGAGAGAGAGAAAGAGTTTTCTATTGATCTCCTACCTAGGATAAGGCCTATCTCTATTGCACCTTATAGAATGGCCTTGAAGGAACTATAGGAACTCAAGAAACAGTTAGAGGAATTGTTAAACAAGCAATTCATTAAACCGAGTGTATCACATTGGGGAGTTTCTGTATTATTAGTTAAAAAGAAAGATGAGAGCCTGAAACTATGCATAAAATACAGACAGCTAAATAAGGTGATTGTAAAAAATAAGTACCATCTCCCTAGGATAGATGACCTATTGGATCAACTAAAGGGAGCCTCCATCTTTTCTCAAATTGACTTAAGGTCGAGATACCATCAGATTAGGATCAAGGAGGAAGATGTACCAAAAATAGCCTTCAAGACTAGGTATGGGCACTATTAGTTTCTCGTAATGCCCTTCGAGTTAACGAATGCACCTGCAATTTTTATGGATTACATGAATTGCATTTTTTGACCCTACCTAGATCAATTTGTGGTAGAGTTCATTGATGACATCTTGATATACTCTAAGAGTGAGAAATAACACAAACAACATCTCCTAATCATGCTGCAAGTACTGAAAGAGAAAAAGTTGTATGCCAAATTGGAGAAGTGTGGATTTTGGCTGACAAAGGTGAATTTTCTCAAACATGTCATCTCCAATAAAAGGGTAGTCATAGACCCTAGCAAGACGGAAGCAATGATTCAGTGAGAGAGACCAAAGACGGTTACAGAAGTCAAAAGTTTTCTAGGTTTGGCAGGATACTACATGAGGTTCATACAAGACTTCTCTCATATAGCCTTGCCATTGGCTAAATTGACCAAGAAGGAAAGTCTCTTCAAATGGAATGATGAGTGTGAAGCTAGTTTCCAGGAGCTTAAGACAAGATTGACCACTCTTCCTATTTTAATTATTCCAGAACCCACAAGACATTTTGAAGTGTATAGTGACGCTTCAAAGAAAAGGATGGGGTGTGTGCTAATATAAGACAAGAGAGTAGTTACTTATGCCTCTAGGAAACTGGGACCCCATGAAGAAAATTATCTAACCTATGATCTTGAATTAGCAATGGTGGTATTTGCCTTAAAGCTTTGGCGACATTATTTAAATAGAGCAACATTTGAAGTATACTGTGATCACAAGAGTTTTAAGTACGTTTTTTATCAAAAGGAGTTAAATATAAGGCAACAAAGATGGGTAGAATTCCTCGATGACTACAAGTTTGAGATAAAGTATCATCCAAGAAAAGAAAATGTTATAGCTAATGCCTTGAGTCAAAAATCTCTGCACATGGGTCAGATGATGGTGTATGAGATGCAGATGTTAGAGGAGTTCCAAAATTTGAAGTTAGCCACTACTCTTACTCCAAATAAGCTAATCATCAATGGGTTGAGTATAGAGTGTGACCTTAAAGTCTAGATTAACGAGGCTCAAGCTCACGACCAATACCTATAAAGATCAAGATAATTTTTTTGTCTCAAAAGATGGAGTAATCATGTATCAAGGAAGGATTTGTGTCCCTCAAGAATAAGAATTGAGGACTAAGATCCTGTAGGAGGAACATTAGAGTAAGTACATAGTCTATCCTAGATACACCAAAATGTATCAAGACTTAAAGAAGATGTACTAGTGGCCAAGGAAAAAAAATACATTGTTGAGTTTGTGGTGAAATGTTTAATTTATCAGAAGGTGAAGGTGAAGCATTAAAAGCCAACGAGATTTTTGCAACCACTTGAGATCCCAGAATGGAAATAAGACAGTATTTTGATTGACTTTATTGTGGGTTTACTTAAGACTTCAGTTTGATATGACTCTATCTGGGTAATAGTAGACAGATTAATCAAATTTGCTCACTTTCTGCCTATAAAGATTAACTATTTACTAAAAAAATTGGCCCAGTTTAACGTCCAAGAAATAATCAGACTGCATGGAATTCCCTTAAATATTGTTTCTGACAAAGATATAAGGTTCACATCGAAGTTTTGGAAGGTGTTGCAGGAAGCTTTTGGAACCTAATTGCATTTCAGTACTGCCTACCATCCTCAGACTGATGGGCAAACAAAATGGACCATTCAAACCATAGAAGATATAATGAGGCCTGTGTGATAGAGCAAGGTATAGGAGGGGATAAGTACCTACCTTTAGTAGAGTTTGCTTATAATAATAGCTATCACTCTAGTATTAAGATAGCCCCCTATAAAACTTTATATGGTAGGAAGTACTGATCTCCACTATGTTAGTTTGAAGTAGGAGAAAAGAACTTGCATGGTCCTAACCTAGTTCAACAAACCACTGAGCAAATCAGAATGATACGAGACAAAATACTTATAGCTTAGAGTCGGTAAAAGAGTTACTATGATAAGAGACATAGACCTCTGAAGTTTGAGAAAGGAGACCATGTATTTTTGAAGGTTTTCTCAACTACTAGAGTTGGTAGGTCTCTCAAGACCAGAAAGCTAAGTCAGCGAATTTTGAAACTCTACCAAATTCTAAGGAAAGTGGGGGCATTAGCATATTAAATTTTTCTCCCACCTAAATTGTCCAACCTGCATAATGTTTTCCATGTATCACAGCTCCAGAAGTATTTTTCAGATTCCTCACATATAATACAAGATAAACTAATCCAAATAAAGGAGAACTTAATATACTAGCTAGTGCCGGCATCCATATTGGACACCAACATGAAGCAATTGAGGAATAAGACCATTCCCCTGGTTAAGGTGTTATGGGAAGGTTTGACTCCAGAAGCAGCAACTTAGGAGTTGGAATAAGTCATAAGGAAGAAATATTCGCAATTGTACTTATTAGGTCATTTCTAAAATTTTGAAGATAAAATTTCTTTTAGGGGGAGAGATATGTAACATCCCTAATTTCGTTTCTTTTATTAATAAAGGCACAAAAATATTTAATTAAGGAAATAAAATTTATTAAACAATTTTTAGATATCTAAGAAAATATAAGCCTTAGAAATTCTTCACATTATATGCATGCATAGAAAATGTTTCTAACATTAAGGGAACAGATAAAGAGAGAAAATCTAAGAGAAGAAAATTAGAAATAACGTCCTAATGAGGGATAAAATTCTTTAGTAAGGAAGATAAATTTTTGGAAGAAAGTAAAAATCTTGAAAATTTAAGATTGAATTAGGATAATTTTTCCTAATTCAAGAGTTAGAGTTCCTAAGTTTAACATCTCCACCCATACATTTGGGCCTTCAACTATGGACACTTCATATAGAATTTTTACACTTCACATGAATTTTTAGCAACCCAATTGGATAGCCCAACCAAGAGATATAACATAGACTTAGACTAGGATATAAAGGATGGACCAATAGCCCAAAAATCATAAAAGTGTGGCCAAGCCCTCCATGAGAGGTAGGAATTTCAACCAAAGCAAAGGAAATGGACAAGAATGAGCATAAATCCAGGAGAAAAAAATAAGAACCATGTGATGAAATAGTAGTGTAATAAAAATCAAGATTAGGTCACATGGCATTAGGAAAAAAAAAAAATATATATATATATATATATATATATATATATATATATATATATATATATATATATATATCCTACACTCATAATTTTAGTGAGCCATGTGATGAAATAGTAGTGTAATAATACATGGCATTCGAACAAAATATTCATATCCTACACTCATAATTTCAGCAAGCCATGTGATGAAATAATAGGTAATAATACATGGCATTAGGACAAAACATCCTTATCCTACACAAATAATTTCAACCAAGCAAGAGAGACTCAAGGGCTAAAAATTTGCCACTAAGAAATACAAATCTATCATACTTGAGTGAGACAAAAAAAAGGAAATGAATCCCTAAATTAAGGAAAACTTGCCCCTTGTCTTAAAAAATTTTTATCATAATTTTCAAATAAAAAATCCTCTTTTTACTATGCATATCTTGACTAAAGGAGAGGAAGACAAGAACATGAGTTGTCTTTCCCCAAAAAATAACCAAGTACATCCAAATTGTGATAAGGTATACCCATGATTATGAGAGGTGAACTACTTGATAGTTTATTTAAGCAAAACACACCCTTATAAGAATATAATTTCATCCAAGTAAGTGAGAGGAAAAATAGAAGCAAGGTAGAGTGAGGAAAGGAGAGAAAGAAAGGAGAAGAAAGAAAGGAAGAAAAAGGAGAAGTCTAGAGGACTAAGTACTCAAGGTAAGTTAACTTAATCTTCACTTGAATCTATCTTTTCTCTTCATCCTTGGGGTTCTAAACTCACCCTCCCTCTCTTATTCAAGCTGCTAGAAAAGCTAAGGGAAGGGAGGAATCTTGTCATTTCTTTCAAGAGGAAACAAGAAAAAGAATTTATTAAGTAAGCTAGGGAGTTAGGGAGTTAGGTAGGTTTAACAATATCTATTTTTGAAGAAAATCTTTAAAATTTATAATATTTATATGGGATTTTGATCTTAGAACTTTGATGAAATTTACAATATTTACTACACTGATGATTAGCCATGGATGTTGTTATATCATGTTACATATTGATCTTGCATCTGATGGATATTTTGAATACTTCGGTTGGTGTGAAAATTTCTGCATAGATATAGCTATGGGTGGCAAAATTTTAATGCTTTTATGCTGCTATTATGTATATGTGAAAGTGGTGAAAAATTGATGAAATATAATTAGATTGATAAAATGAGTATGGCCTCAAACACTTAGAAGAAAACCATGAGAAATTTCTGTTAGGAAACACCCTTAATAATACATAATTTGATTTTTATTTTCTTGAGAAGTAGATGATGGAATATGTTAAATTAAGTGTAAGGAATCTAATTAAAATTTTGAAATGAGTAATCTTATGGTTAGATGTAAATCAGGAAGAAAATGGAAGAGGATATAATAAAAGGATGAACTAGAACCTTACAAAGGGCTTGGTTAGAAAATTGGATTTTATAGTAACTAGGAAAGTTTCTATTTTTGAAATTCTATGAAGAATCGGTTAGGAATTCAAAGAAATAGTTGACATGAAAAATGTAGATATATGTCTGATAGATTTTTAGCCACTGGAATAATCCAATTTAGAGTTCAAATAAGGGAGATATAGTCCGATTAGTAAGCAGAGGTCAGAAAATGGTTAACCAGAGAAGAATCTATTAGGTAAGCTTCTATGTTTAAATTTTTGGGAAACATTTGCCAAGATTTAAAAGAAATAGTTAATATAAAAAATATAGATATATGTATCACGAAATTTTAGCCACCAGAATCACTTAATTTGGAGTCTATATGATGGCGATATAGTCAGATTAGTAAGTAGAGGTCAGAACCTACTCGAGAAGAAATAACATTGAATTTAAAGGAGTAATAACACTAAAATTCCTTACTATTTAACTAAAATATTCAACATAATAGTTTTAGAGGATTTCCTTACCTTTAAATGGACATAAAGATCACCTCAATCAAAGTTAAAATGAAGAATTTATTCTTTAATTAGTGAGAGAAGGTCAAGCTAAATGAAGACCTGCATTAGGGACAACACACAACACAGAGCATGGCCATGTATCAGGACACGGTCAGGCCGTATTCAGTGCGGGTAAGGGATTTTTGAATCCTAGAGCATGGCTGTGTTATAAGAAATGGTCAGGCCATGTTACAGGACATGGCCAGGCTGTGTTGGGAGCTAGTAGAGCTTATTTTTAACATTTTTCTATCCTAAATACACCTCATTAACTATAGGGTAATAATAGAAACCAAATTGAAGAAAAATGCCCTATAAAATTTGTGATGAAAAATGTTAAAAATGATATAAGTAGGAGGAAAGTGACTAGAGGCCAATCATAAAGAAAATAGAAAGATGAAAATAATATTTAAGAAAGAAGAAAGAAGAAGAATCTTGTAAATGAAAATAATAAATGACTAGTGTATTCCCTAGCCATTGCTATTGCATGAACTCCTCACCATCTTAAGTGTATAATTTTGACATGAAAATATTTTATAGAGTGATATTTAAGAATGATTATATTCATGGCATGATTGCATTTTACCAATGATTTTTGGTAATGATTATGCTTTGATGATAAATTATGGCATATGGGTATATTGAACATACTTTTTATTGAAATCATATTTTTGGCTATTAATGTGAAAAGAAAAGAAAATAAAAGAGATGAGCATGGTCACATGGCGGTCCGTTTGGTGCACCAGTAGGGAATGCCCTATTCACGACTATGATTATGCTAATGAGAAAAGAAAGAGAAAGTGTACCATGTCAGACGAAGTGAGGAAAGCCCGTACCAGAGAGTAGAAAATACTCACTTTAACCGGGGTAAATTGATGATAATTATGATTTATTGTTGAACCTACTGGATTTAATTCTCACTATATTCCCATATCATGATCAGAAAACTAGATATGCATATTTTCTCTATAGCTCTGGCTTTTAGTGCACGTTGAATTAAGTTACTCTACTTTGAGTAGATCCCAATAATTAATAAAGTGTTTATGGTCGAGTTGGCTAAGATTTTGGTAAAGGTGCAACCACCCGCATCTGTATCTTCGGAATTGGTCAACATAGATGAATAAGATGTAAATATATATGTGTTTGACATTTGTACGGATATTTTGATTAATGATGTGTATGTGAACTCAGAATTGTGTCAGTGTTAATAATAGACCTTAAACCTTAATTATGCTTGGTTAAATTAATTGAATGTTATTATTATTTAAGTAGTTAGAAGTAAAGAAATAATGACTTCATGGGACTTTATTAATATATACATCTATAAATAATGGAGTTGTTACATTAATCACTTTCCTCCTACTTACATTATTTCCAACACATTCTCTCACAAAGATTAGATGGTATTTTTTTTCAATTTAGTTTCTATAATTATCCAATAGTTAATGAAGTTCATTTAAGGTAGAAAAAGGTTAAGAATAAGTTAGACTAGCTCCCAACACTCATTTTGACTCAAATAAAGAAAAGAGTGTTTTGTGATACAAAAATCATCATTTTTAAAAGCATTTTTCTTATATATATGTTTTCTAAAAGTCCTTCAACAAACAAGGCTATTTTTAGGTAGAAAATAGTGAAAAATAGAATAATCCAACACCCAACATGGCTTGACCATGTTACAGAACACAGCAATACTTGAAAAATACTTCAAACATGCTTCAAAATAGCCTCGAAAACGGCCTGACCATGCTAAAGCTACCTAGAACACTGCATGGCCGTGTTCTAAGACATTTTCTCACTAAAACCTATGGAAAGCTAAGAGAATCCTATAAATCTTTATGTTGAACAATTTAGAAAAATCTTAAGAAATCTTAGTGTTAGTACTCCCTCAATTTCACTATTATTTCTTCCTGGGTAGATTCTGACCTCTTCTTACTAATCTGAACATATCTCCCTCATATAAACTCCAAATTGAGGGATTACAGTGGCTAAAAAACCATGAGCCATATATCTATATTTTTTATTTTAACCATTTCTTTCGATTCCCTACATATTTTTTCCAAATATTTAAACACAGAAGCTTACCAATAGATTCTTCTCTAGTTAACCATTTTATGACCACTACTTACTAATCTGACCATATCTCTTTCATATAAACTCCACATTGAGTGATTCCAATAGCTAAAAATATGTCAGACATATATCTACATTTTTCATGTTAACCATTTCTTTTAATCCCTAACCAATTCTTCCCAAAATTTTAAAAATAGAAACTTCTCTGATTACTCCGAAATCTAGTTTTCTAACCAAGCCCTTCCTAAGGTTCTAGTTCATCCTTTTATTACATCTTCTTCTATTTTCTTCCTAATTTACATCTAACCATAAGATTACTCATTTCAATATTTTAATTAGATTTCTTACACTTAATTTAACATATTCCATCATCTACTTCTTAAGAAAACATAAATCAAATCATGTATTATTAAGGGTGTTTTCCAACAAACATTTCTCATAGTCTTCTTCTAAGTGTTTATAGCCATACTCATTTTATCAATCTAATCATATTCTATCAATTTTTCACCACATTCAAATATACATAACAACAGCATAAAAGCCCTAAAATTTTGCCACCCATAGCCATATCTATGCAGAACTTTTTACACCAACTGAAGTATTCAAAACATCCATCACATGCAAAATCAACATGTAACATGATATAGCAACATCTATGGCCAATCATCAAAGTAGCAAATATTGTAAATTTTATCAAAGTTCTAAGATCAAAATCCCATATAAATGTTATAAATTTCAAAACTTTTCTTCAAAAAGAGATATTGTTAAACCTACCTAAAAATCTCTCTAACTCACTTAGTGAATTCTTTTTCTTGTTTCCTCTTGAAGGAAGTAGCAAGATTCCTCCATTTCCTTAACTTTTCCAACAGCTTGAATAAGAGAGGGATGATGAGTTTTGAACCCCAAGGATGAAGAGAAAAGATGGATTCAAGTGGAGATTAAGTTAACTTACCTTGAGTACTTAGTCCTTTAGACTTCTCCTTCTTCTTCCTTCCTCTCTTCTCCTCTCTTTCTCTCCTTTCCTCACTCTACCTTACTTATGTTTTTCCCTCTCTTTCACTCGGATGAAATTGTAATGTTATAAGAGTATTTTTTGCTTAAAAAAATTATCAAGTGGTCATCTTCTCATAATCATGGGTTTACTTTATCATAATTAAGATGCACTTGATTGCTTTTTGGGGGAAGACAAATCATGTTATTGTCTTTCTCTCCCTCATTCAAGGTATGCACAGCAAAAAAAGGATTTTTTATTTAAAAAATTATGATAAAATGCTCTTAAGACAAGGGGGTAAGATTCCCTTAATTTAAGGATTCATTTCTTTGTTCTTGTCTCACTCAAGTATGATAGATTTGTCTTTTTAAGTGGCAAATTTCAGTCTCCCTTACTTGACTAAAATTATTTATGTAGGATAGGGATGTTTTGTCCCAATGCCATATATTATTACCTATTATTTCATCACATGGCTTGCTGAAATTATGAGTGTAGGATATAGATGTTTTGTCCTAATGCCATGTAACCTAATCTTGATTATTATTACACTAGTATTTCATCACATTGTTCTTATTTTTTCCTCTTGGATTTAGGATCATTCTTGCCCATTTCCTTTGCTTTAGCTGAAATTCCTACCTATCATGGAGGGGTTGACCACACTTTTATGATTTTTGGGTTATTGGTCCAACCTCTATATCATAGTCCAAGCCTATGTTATATCTCTTGCTTGGGCTATCCATTTGGCTTACTAAAATCTCATGTGAAGTAGAAAAACTCTATGAAGTGTCCATAGGTGAAGGCCCAAATTTATGAGTGAAAATATTAAATTTAGAAATTCTAACTCTTGAATTAGGAAAAATTACCTTAATCCAATATTCTTGAAATTTTATGACATTTACTTACTTTCAAAAATTTATCTTCCTTACCCAAGAATTCGCCCCTCTTTAGAACGTTATTTTTAATTTTTCTTATTAAGTTTTCTTTCTTTACCTATTTCTTTAATATTAGAAACATTTTTTATGCATACACATAAGGTCAAGAATTTTTAATATATTTTTTTAGATATCTAAAAATTGTTTAATAAGTTTTATTTTCTTAATTAAATATTTACGTACATTTATTAATAAAAGGAACAAAGTTAGGGATGTTACAAAAGAAACCCATGAAATTGGACTTACTTTTTCTTAAATTTAACATCATATTTAGATTTTTTTTATTTTCTCCCATAAAACTATAAATTGAAAAAGGGCTTATAATAAGCATGATAACATGATGATTATGTATTAAAATCATGCTTCCCTACTTCATAAAACCGAACATAGAAGTGCAACGATAGGGACAGTTTTCCTCATTTATTTATTTGGCTCTCAATTTCGGTTTTTGCTCAATTAAATGAAAAATTAATTTGGGGTTATGTTTTATCATGGTTATCATGCCAATATATATGAAAATCACAAGTTATTGTTGATTAAAACTCAAGAAAATGGAATTAGGTTCATTGTGGGTCAAAAGGACCCGTTTTGCAGGCATTTAGGTAAGGAAGAAGACATCCTAGATGTGTGGCCCACTCACGAGGACAAGCTTGTGTAGTGCATGAGAAAATATTCTTGCATAAAATTTCATATTTTTTGTGCCAAAATTTTTTATTTTTTGTATAATTTATGAAAATTTTAATTTCATTGTGTATTTTATTTGGATATTACAGAGAATAATTAAGTATTTTATCTACTGTACTCTTAGCTTTTGGACCCATAAATTTTTTTGTATGTTATTTTATTGTTTTGTGACATATATATGCCATGTACTCTTCTTAGTACTATGGTTTGGTCACAAAATGAAATTTAGGTCTTAATCTAGTTTTAAAACAATATATTTTGTATTAAATTGATGTATTTTGTAAATTATGCAATAATGGTTGTTGTATGGAAGCAACTATGATATTGTTTTATATAATTATGAATTTACCTATTGTGAGTATAATTATGCAAAACTTTATGGTATCAAATAATTTAAATTCCTTTTGGAAGTTAAATAAATTTATATATATATTGTATTAATGATAATTATCCTATCGATATATTATTATTAATGTGATTAGTAATTAATGCAATATACTATTTGTTATGGACTTATGTCAATTATTTTTCGAGTACCTTAACGGTATTAAACTTTTTTTGTGACATAAGATTACATGCATTGCATGTTTATTTTTCTTATTTGTTGTAATTCAGGACCCTTAGACAGAATTGTGATAAATAGGAAATCCAGTTGATAGGCATGATTGGTTGTACATAAGGAATCATTTATTTGTGGCCGTATGATAATATTATTTTTATGCATATTAAATGTTTCCCTATTAAATTTGGTGCTAACTTCATTGCCTATGAAATTGACTTTTGTCAAAACTCTGAATAGTACCAATATAAGGATTGGAAAGAATTTCTGAATCTATATTTAACTATCATGAATTTAGACTTGGCCTTGAGGGAGTAATAGCCTCCTCCTCTAATTGATTTATCTACAGCTGATAATAATACTTCTCGTTAAAAATGGGAATACTCAAATAGGATGTTCCTTTTAATTATGAAATATACCATGGAAAAGTCAATTAGATAGAGTATTCTATAAACTAATAATGATGTAACTTTTTTTGAAATATGTGGGTGAAAAGTTTAAGAAATTTGATAAAGCACAAAATTGTCAATTTCTTTATCTACTTGAGAAGACCAAGTACGATGGTGTCAGTGGAGTACGTGAGCACATAATGAAGCTAGTACATTATTACAACAAGCTGAAATATTTAAAAGTTGAACTTGGTAAGAGTTATTTGATCTAGTAGGTCTTGGAGTCACTTCCACCTCAGTTTGATGTTTTGAAGACACCATATAACACTCAAAAAGATGAGTAAACGATTGACGAGATGATTGCCAACTCAAGAGGAAGAGTCTATGAAAAGAAAAAATTCTTACAGTGTTAATTTTGCTACATTTAGTTTTGGTAGTGAACCCAATAAGGGTAATAAAGACAAATCTCATTTTCATTCTAATAAAAGAAAAGGAAAAAAGTTAGCACAATTCTTAGAGACCAAGAAGGAGCCCAAGAAGAAAATTTTCAAGCTGAATTGCAAATATTAGAATAAATATGGTCATAAGTTGGAAGATTGTTATTTCCTTAAGAAGAAATATGAAAAAGAAGATATTTAAAATATTGAGGAAGCCAAGTAAAGTATAGTAAAAAATTATGATGGAAGATGGATCCAAAATAGTAGTAGAAGACATAGGAGTAGTTTTCTTTTGAATTTTCCTTTAGAATATACTTTATTGTTAGATGATACTATTTATGTATCTTCTATTAAAAAGGAATTTGATTTCTATTTTAATTTTAGATAAATATGGCTACATTTTTAAATTTGGTAAAAAAAAAACTTGTGCATTTTAACTCTATTTTGGTTGGTTTTAAAATTTTATGCGATGGGCTATATATGCTAAATTTGAATAGTATATCTGTTAACTCTATTAATGGAAATAAGTGTAGTAGAGGTGATGAAAGTTCCTCAATGTTGTGGCATAGTCGTGTAGGACATATTTCTAGGCCTCAAATTGAGAAGAGGATCAAACAAAGCATATTATATTATCTAAATTTTTCAAATTTGACACTTGTGTTGATTGTATTTAAGGAAGATGCTTCAAATCAGTACATTTATCTGAAGATGAGTGGAAGTAACTTCATTATTCTTGTTATATCGATGACATACTTCATGCTAGTAGCTATGTAAAAATTTTGAATGAGACAAAACAAATGTTGAATAATTACTTTGATATGAAAGACTTTAGTGATGCTTTTTGTTTGTTTTAGACATCTAAATTCATTGTGATAGGTTTAAAGGTGTTTTTAAATTGTCTTAAAGGGGTATATATATTGAAAAAGTCTTCAAGTGGTTTAACATGCAATCTTGTTCCTTATGTGTTGCACCCATTAGTGATAAGCTTTTGAAATCTCAGTATTCTTAACATGATGATAATAGAGCTAAAATTTAAAATGTCCTATATTCTTCTGCTATTAACACCTAATGTATGCTCAAATTTGTACTTATCCTAATATTACTTTTGTTGTTAATGTTTTAGGGAGATATTTGAGCAATCCAGTTCTTAATCATTGGAAAGCCATGAAAAAGGTCATGAGGTACTTGTAAGATACCAAGGATTATTTGTTGACTTACAAACAGTCTAATCAATTCAAAGTCACTGGCTATTCCGATTCTAATTTTATAGTTTGCTCAAATAATAAAAAGTCTATCTTTGATTTTATTTTTATGATGGCAGGAGAAGTTGTTTCTTGAAAAAGTGTTGAACAGACACTTACAACTATCTCGACTGTAGAAACAGAGTATGTCACTTGTTATGAGGCTATTTGTCAAGCCATGTGACTAAGAAACTTGATTTCTAGCTTTCATATTGTTGAAAGTATATCTAAGCCACTTTTGATATATTATAACAATATTATTGTTGTATATTTTTCTCAGAATAATAAAGAATTTTGATATAAAATACCATTTTGTTCGAGATAAAATTTGAAAATTTCATACTTAGATTGAATTCATTGTTACAAAATATATGTTAGCAAATCCACTAACCAAAGGCCTATATGTTGAAATATTCTCGAAATTATGTAACTCATATAAGCTTAGTTAAGCTTTTTGATATTTTGGGTTAGTGGAAGTCTAAATTTTATGCATTTATTTGATTTTAGGTGAGGTATGTACTAAATGATATGTCAATAATATTATCATACCTCTAATATCATCATTTAGATGCTTGGACCATTTGCTTAAGTATTGCATATTTTGTTATGCAATTCTATATCCATAATTGTTTTATATGAAATTTGAGGTTATAGACATGTATGACATTTTATCTCTATTGGATATGATGTTCTGCATAATTGAAGGCTTTATATTTCTTTTGAACTATTAGTCTATATGTGTTTCGGTCATAATTGATAAGTTATAATAATCCTTTGATTTTAATAATTGACTAATGATATCTAAGTGGGAGAATGTTGTATTTAATAAGTATTTGTATATTAGCATTAATCAATTATTAAGAATTATTTATTATATTATTAAATAATATGAATTATGAAATATTATTACATTATATTATTTGAATTAATTAATAGATTTATATGAGTTTTATAAATGGGTTGTCTATGATGAACTGGATCGTCCATCTATAACGCACATAAAATGTCCCTACCATTTTTTTAATATAGCCTCTCTCGTTACCTCATTAGAGATTAAATTTTGTGTATTAGACAGAGAATAGTTATCTTCGTTCTCTTTGGAACTATTATTTTACAGGAGAATATAGATTCATCAATAATGTTAGTATAAAAATTTTCACTAATTTTTTTTCTATATTTATCTACAAATATATTATACTATATATTTATATATTCTTTTTTATCCAGATAAAATTTAATTTTTTCAACAAAGTTTTCTTATAAAACCAAGCCTAATTATGTTGGCTGTGGAAGCGTGAAGAGAAAGGCGTAAGGTATAGAGAAATTTAGCAAAGGAGAGAACCCGAAAGCGTGGAAAAATTTCACAAAGTCACGGAATAGAGGATGGTGGAAGAAACTGGGAAGTGTGTTCTAGACAATTCCTCCGACTATATATTACAACCTGTAATGATAAAAGCGTGAATTGTAAAGTAATCATAGATAGACGGAAAGTAAATATGGGTCCAATGCATTGGAAATAATAAAAGTGCTTTAAATACTAGGTTGAAATCCCAAAACATATAAAAAGCTGAAGTCAAAAAAGCAACAAATTAGGGCATGAAAATAATAAAAAAGTAAACAAAAAATTAATACACAGAAAAACGAAGCCTTACCTTGGAAACAGAACAAATATTCAGTCGAATTCGAGTTTGTTCATATTTTATTGTACAAACCTGGAAATCCAAATTTTAAAAGACTTTTCAATCTTTGGCTACCCGGAAATTTGAAAAAATCAACCGAAATTAAAATTTTTACTTCACGTTGAGCGAATTTAGACAAATTGAGTGAGTTAATGCTCATCCTTACACTAGCCAATTTCAGAGTCACCGGTTGCTAGTAAACATTGTAAACAGTAATTAAGCAGGAATTGTGGCTCTCATGACAGCATAATAGTCCTTAGGGTGTGTATAGTGATTTTATTTCTGTTATTTTTATTAAACATAAAAAGTATAATTAAAAATATATTTGATAGAGTTTAAATTAAATAAAAAAATATTTAATAAATAACTTGATAACATAAAATGTTTTAAAGAAATTTTCCATAAGTTCAAAAATAATTAGTGATCTTTTTATAATTTAAAAACAGCTATCATAAATATTAAATAAAATACTTTCATAATTATTAAAATTCAAATTCAATAAATGAACAATATTTATAACTTTATTTTAATTTGATTTGAAAATAAAAATAAACAATTTTTAGTTTTATAAATGATAAATATATTTTCAATCATGTAAAGTTCTAAATAAAAATAAATTTTTAAAAATAAAAACTGGAAATATTTTCAAAAAATTTGGACGCAGAAGATTTGGGTTAAAAAGATGTGGGTCACGTCCTGACAGAAAGATATTCATGACTGACCAGCTGCGGAGAATGGCTTTGCACGGGGGATGACGTTCGAATGCAGAAGCCACAACGAAACGTGCCTCACCCACTTTCTCATTATTTGCATAATGGTCCCTAGAAAACTTGGGTTTTACCAATGGACTTGGGAAATGGCACAATCTTTAATGATCAACCTATGTTAAGTTCATCCGAATTCAGAACTAAGTTGAACACCTTAAAATCACTTAAACATACAATTTCGGCCTAAGCTAAGCTCAACTCAACTCGAGTTCAAAATCCCTTTCTCAGGAATACAAAATGGATTAAATTGATAACTTATTACACAGGAAAAAAAACCCAAAAAAATCTACAGGCTTTCAACTCAATTCTCAACATCCTTTCTCTGTCACCTAAAAAAATCTGAGTTCACTTGGACCTCGCCAGTTCTACTCTAATAGCTCTTCGTCTTTGCATTCTTATGAAAAAATATATTTATATCACATATCTAACAAAAAGAATGAGAAAATAACATTAGCCCCATTTCTTATAAGAGAATAAGAGCCTAACCCTGCATTGGACGTTTCCCATGCGGGTCTGATTCTCTAGCAGCTGAGGTGGTTGCGGTTGCGGTTGCGCTAGCTGTTGCACTAGTGCTGTAGTTATTGCTTGAATCAAAAGTATGTGAACCAGATTCCCAAGAACTACCAGCTGTGGAAGACAACGCAGAGAGCCTGTGACGTCTTCTATATCTGGAACCAGGCACTCCTGGTCTTGCCGGTTCTTCCATGTGCCCCGGCTTCTTAGACAATATCACTACCACCTGATGCATGGTGGGCCGGAGCTGGGGATCGCCTTGAGTGCATAGTAGGCCTAGTTGAATGCACATTGCTACTTTTTCAGTTACTGCTGAAGCTGCTAATGTACTGTCCATGATTTCTAAGCTCCTGCCTTTCTTGTAAAGCTTGTATACCTATAACAGAAAGAAAAATAGTAAAAAAAGAAGAAGACCGCAAACCATTTCAGAAACGATTCATTTAGAGCTCATGGAGAAAAACCTTTTCTTTATTCTTGTGTTGGGAACAAATGTGCCAAATTGGCTGTTTCTTGACTATTTTCTTTGAGCAAATTTTTCATGACTCCAAGTTCAATTACTTTATCTCTTTTGCACTCACTAATACTGGTTTCATTTCTTTTTTCTTAATTTGAGAATTTTCTTTTAGTCAAACATAATTTGGAGCTTATAGAGATTAAAAAATTGCAACAGCAATTTATATAAAGATAGGCATGAGGCATCAATTAAGTTGGGTTTAGGCTGTTGGAATTTTTTTAGGCAGAGATGTCTGGGAATTACTCACCTTGACTATTAATTAAACAAATAAAAAGGCCACCAAAACTTGAGGACAAAATGACAAAATGCCTATACCTAAACCACATAAACCATAATGAATTTATGATATTAGATTCAAATCTTACCCAATCTAGAAGATTCTGTGCATCTATATCCAAGTCAAACGATGAGTTTCGTTGACCACTGATAATCTCCAACATCAAAACCCCATAGCTAAATACATCTGCCTTCACTGATAAATGTCCATGCATCACATACTCTGGAGCCATATACCCACTATTCAATTCATTAGTTTGGCTAAAATTAAGATCTCCATCAAATAAATAAACACTTAAAGATACACAACACTTGGTCAACCTCACACAACAGCATTGAACCAGCGGACTGAATCAATACTTGACAAGGCTAACGGCTTAAGTCAAATTACTGAACTGCTTCTGAGATTGAATACTTTAAAAAAGTGATAGTTGAAAAGATCGAATAAATCCAGTAAAATCTGGAAACCCAAAGCTGGGACTCAAAAACCAGCCAAGTGATAGTAAAATGCAAACTACAATATATTTTTTTACAACTGCAATGTTGTACCTTCAAGCTAGATATTTTTAAAAACAAATCTCAATAAAATTCAATATGTGATATAAAAGGTTAAAACGACCCAAATTTGATTCCAAAAGTAATTAAAGTTATATACTTATGATCTTTAGTTTATTTTTTTGAAATATATCATAGTTTATATTATTATTTTTACATAACTAAAATTTACTTGTTTATATTTATTTATTGCGATAAAAAAATTTATGGTATATTTATAATTATATATTTACATAAATGATTAAAAAAATTAAATTTTTTATTATCATCTGCTAAGTCAAAGCTGTTGAACTTATTAATGACCTAACAGCTTGTACCAAATTTTAAACCTCAGATTTTCAGAACTAAATCCTTAATTTTATGCATAATATGTGCTATAATAAAAAAGTCCATAGGCACTGTATTAAAGGGATGAAACTTGAAAGGCATACTTGGTTCCAACGACACGAGTATTGACATGGGTTTGATCTTCTGGGAAGAGACGTGCCATGCCAAAGTCTGCAATTTTGGGGACCCATTTGTCATCAAGCAGGATGTTGCTGGCCTTGATATCACGGTGGATGATGCAATTGTGCGAGTCTTCATGCAGATAGAGCAAGCCCCTTGCTATGCCTGTTATTATGTCAAACCTCCGTTTCCAGTCAAGCTGCTCTCTCTTATGGGATTCTGCATTTATTTATTTACACCAATCAAAGTCTCTATAAGTCTCAGTTCCTACATTATCCGAAGACAAATGCTGCTCATACAATTTTATAGTTGCATTGGCATCTAACTGCAGACATGATTGCATCTGACTTTAACTCTTCTTGGTTCAATATTTTATTGTCAAATTCAGATAGAGCCACATCTGCTGTCGTGACTAACAATTTCACATCAAAAACATCAAATTAAATTATAATAGAAAAGATTTGGGGTTGTAGAAGTTTCTACAATTAATCCCCCAAAAATGGGCTGCATATTAGTATGAAGTATCTTTTAAGTTGTTAGCTTGAGCTATTTTTTTATTAATTTTAAGAGAAAATTGCATTTTTCCACATCTAATCTTTGTCTTCAATTGCAATTTTTTTCCTTTTAATTTTTAGAACTGATCCCCTAATTTATTTGTCCCATTACATTTAGCCCACTACTATCTAAATTAGGCGCTAACAGCAGTTATGTGAAATTACTAAAATTCTGATTCCTTGAAGAAGAGGGCGAAATGACATATCAAGCATAAGGAAGGTTATTTTGGTATTTTACATAGTTACAGTCAAGATCAATGTCTAATTTAGAGAGTAGAAGGCTAAATGCAATGCGGTAGATAAACCAGTGGTCCAATTGCAAAACTTTATAAGATTAGGGAGAAAATTGCAAATTGTGACGAAGATAAGAGTGAGAAAGTATAATTTTTCCTAACTTCTATTTATGTGTATGCTTATTTGGAAAGGAAAAAAAAATCTTAGGGTTTTTTCTTCCAGTATAAGGCGTCGTCATGGCTTTGCTAAGATGGGTCAAAGAAGGTGTTTAATTCAGAACATTAAGTTAATAGATGCAATGAATACTTTAATTTTATGCATGAAAAGTCAAGGTCTTATGTTCAGTCACTTTCAGAGGATCAGAACAAGAAATAATTTTACATGTGAAGCCAGGAAAAATATGGAGGGCCAGTGGTCCACAGAATTGGTTGTGATGTTAAAGTTAGAATTGAAAAACTCAGAATTCTGCAAAGAAAAAGGTTTCTATTCGAGTTTACAGATAAAGCCTTGGTTTGACGATTACAGATTCCAGAAGGAAAAGGCCCATACGGAAGCTCCATAGTCAGCTTCCCCATCTGAAAACTGGATTAAAGAGAAAAACCATTCACACTCTTCTTGACGGGAAAAAGTTGGACTCAACAGCTAGTTTAATTGATCCTGTGTTGAATTGATTTCAGTTCTTTGAGAAAAAAGAAGATTAGAGTAGTTCTGTACAAAGGAATAACAGTTCCAATATCTGCAAGCCATTTATTATTATTATTATTTTTAAATTTAGCATTTCGAAGCCGGGGAAAAGAGATGTGAGACCTTTGAACTCACATATTTCAAAACAATCCCAACTAAGAAAATTCTTAAAATGTTTAAATGGCTTGCACTCATCTATGAATAGAAGAATAGAAGCACTTACTGAATAGAAACTTATCAAGGCTCTCATTACGAACGTACTCATAAACAAGCAGCTTCTCTGCGCCATGGGCACAATACCCTAACAAATTCACCACATTCCTGTGCTGCACACGAGTCAATAATTTGGCCTCATTTATGAACTCTTTCCTCCCTTGATTTGATCTCAATGATAATTTCTTCACTGCAATGTCTCTCCCATCATTCAACTTCCCCTGTAAGTAATAAGGGGGGAGAAATCCCAAAGTTAAGATAGGTATTATGTTTTTGGTTTACCAAGGGTAAAATGGGAATATAAAGATGCGCAACTTTCCCTGTAAGTGCTTTCCTTGTATCCCGATGATTAGGCACGAATTATTTTTTGTTTTATAAAAATCTCAATTTAAAAAATTAAAATTTTTATATTTGATATAAATTTTTAAAAATTTAATTTTAAAAAATTAAGATTATTAAAAATTATTTTTTTAATAATTTTTCACAAAATATTTTAATAAAAAAAAAAAATCTTAATTTTTTGTAAGAATAAAATTTTTTTTATAATATTAAAAATAATTATACTTTTTATTAGTAATATAATAATAATAATAATAATAATAATAATAATATTTTTTTTTACTCTCTTATTTTATCTTTATTCTTTTTTTTTTACTTTTATTTTTTTTATAAAAATAAAAAATATTTTTAAAAAATATATGCAAATTTTTTAAAAGTAAAATATAACTAAATAAAAAAATAATTTTTTTTAATAATTTTAAAAAGTCCCATTTACCAAACGCCCCTGCTTTCAAAGGATGTTGCTAAGAAAAGTTCTAATTCCAGAGAGGTTGAGCTTTCCAGCCTCGTCAGATAAAATGGCAAACATTTGGAAAAGCTCAACCTCTCACCAGCTTTCCAAACCGAGACCCCATTCCAAAATCCTCAAGGCGTTCCTGAATTCATTTACAGAAAACTATACTTAAGCCAATTGAATGCTTTCTCAGGCATTCCAAGATGAAGAGAAAACTTTCCCAGCCCAGCTCCATATTCTTCCCTTTGGAGCTATTACCAGCGACAAAAAATTGATAAAATTGCTCATAGATCTTACCTTGTAGACGGGTCCAAAGCCTCCCTCACCTAGTTTGTGATTAGGGTGAAAATTTTTCGTAGCTGCGACCAAGGTTTCGTAGGGAAAGATTTTCTGCTCCTGGGCGGCTATTCTCTGTATGTCTTCTTCATTGTGGCTGTCTGATCAAGCACAGCAAAGCAGAAACAGAGAACCCTAGTATAATCAGACACTCAGAAACCAGAAAATAGATTCAGATGAAAGAAAAGAAAAAATGAATTGGGTTTTGTTCGTTACCTCTACTAGAACCGATTCTCAAATGCTTCTTGAGACTCTGCAGAAAACTTATGGATTTTTTCATAGTATTCTTCTATGCTTCCCAAAACCAGCCCATGAACAGAAACAGAGGACTTCCTCAGGAAAACATGTAATATTTGTTTTCCACCAAAACTGGTTTTATGGGAAGATGAAAATCGTTGCAGAGAATTGGGAATTTGGGATCGGGAAGAAGAAGAAAGATTAATAAGAAGTTACGCTTGTACCGTACAGAAACCATTTATGCCAGTGAATACTAAAAACCAAAACACAACCGTGTTGTTGACCAGGGGAGACTGCTTGACTTGCTAGTGATTTTTTTTTGGACACTTATTAATTAGGGATTAGCATAGATCGAATAATTCGAATTAATTTAAATTTGATAAAAAATAATTATTTTGAGTTAATTAAATTAAGTTAACAAGTTTAATTGAATAATTTTTTAAAAAAATTTGAATTTATTAATTCAAATCGAGTTAAAATACATAAATTTACTGTAACTTGATTTAATTAATAAAATATATTAAAGGTATAGTAAAATTGAGTTGTGTGGTGGCTCAAGTATATTGGAAAGAGGCATGATTCTTCTCTATTATGATTGTGGGTTCAAATCCAAGTAGCCTTGTTTGATTCTTTTTTTTTTATTCCGACGTTCTTTACTTTGTTTCCCTTATCCTCTTTGATCTTTCGGAAACTTCGACATCTTTTTGCCTTATTTTTATTCTATCATTCCTCGCTTTGTCTCCCTTATCCTCTTTGATCTTCTAAAGACTTCGTCATCTTTTTGTCTTGTTTTTATTCTATCATTCCTCGCTTTGTCTCCTTCATCCTCCTTGATCTTTCAGAGACTACGTCCTCCTTTTGTCTCGTTAGCCTTCTCAGTCTTCTAGCTAGAAGACTAAAATTGCAAGTCTACAACTTTTGGCCTCTCTCTTCGTCTCGCAATGCATAGTGTTCTTCTTCATTTGTTCATCTTTGGTGTCTTCAGTAGCCCTCTCCTATCACAATGCTTTGGTGTGTTAGTCAATCAGAGACTGTTTCCTTATGACCAACTCGAAGGTGTTGAAGTAAAATGCATATATGAGCAACATTTAAGAGTGCTACCCCTACTGTTCAGGTTCTACCATCGGACAAGACAGAGATTAGAGTTTTTGAGTTTGATCGCTCACAATAAATATGATTTTTGGTAGAAATATTCAGAATTTCTAAGATGTTTGTTGAAAAATGATGTTTTATGTTTTAATTATATTGTAAATTTTAGTTTTGCTTGCTTATGATCTGATTACTCTATAAACCTCCTTTTCATTTGCTGTTATTGAGAATCTTATTGCATAACCTTTTGTAAATTTACAAACTAAATGAACTTGACTAAACAGACCATAATCCGACTTCACTCGAAAATTTTGGGTGATGAAGGAGATCGGTCGACTGTGGATGACATTTTTCTCACCTGATCTTTGTATAGTCAAATGATATTTTGGCTTAAATCCAACCTACCCGAACCAATGATCACCCTTATTACTAATGTTTTAGAAATAAACTTTTATTTTTTGAAAATAAAAAATAGAATAATATGTTTTAATAATTTTTTTTAAAAAAAGAAAACAATAAATAACTTTATTATATTTTCAAAGTGAAAATATTATAAATATTGTAAATATACGAATTTATTAATGATATCTTAGTAAATAAAATAATAATATATTTAAAATTAAACTATAAATTTCAAATATTTAATTTTAAAATTATAAACTTTAAATTTCAAATTATAAAATTTTAAAATTTATTTGATAACTGTTTTTAAAAATAAATTTTTTAAAATTTTTTTAAAACAAAAAAAATTATTTGAGAACTTATTTTTTGTTTTTGTTTTGAAAATAAGTTTTCAAAACATCTAGAAGACAAAGAATAACATGTTTTCAAAATATTTTATTAAAAAAAATTTATACTTTTGTTTTGCAAAATATTTAAAAAAAAAAACAGAATCAACCAAGTCTTTAAATTTCAAATCTTAAATTCCAAAACTTAAAACTTAAACTCTCAAATCAAAATTTTTTTTTTTAAATCTCAATTTTCTAAACCTTAAAATACCAAACTCTAAATCTAAAAGTCTCAAATTTAAAAATTCTAAACCTTAAATCTTAAAATCTTAAAATCTTAAAAACTTAAATCGCAAAATTCAAACTCAATTTCAAACTCCAAAACCCTATTTCGCATTTAGGGTTTTGAAATTTATAATTTATAATTTAGGGTTCTAAACTTTAAAGTTTGAGGTTTTGAATTTAAAATTTTACATTTGAAGTTTGAAACTTGAGATATTAAGATTTAGAGCTTTGGCACTTGTGGTTTTAGGATTAAAAATTTAAGGTGTGTAGATTTAGAGTTTAGAGTTTTAGATTTTAGTTTTTTTTTTGTATTAATTTATCACAAAAGAAGATAAAAAATTATGCCATGTTTTTAATAAAAACCTTAAAAAAAACAAAAGAAATCTTTAATAAACAACTAAACGAGGTACACTAAACCTCCTTGTATGAGCATATTTCAGAACCCCAAGTAGAAGAAGGGGTAAAAACAAATCTTCCTAACATGTTTTAGTTTTTTAAACTGTTTTTAAAACAAATCTTTTAAATAGGTTTTTTGGTTTTTTTATTCTTTAAAACTATTTTCAAAAACTATTTTACAAAATCATTTTTAAAAACAATAAAATAAAAACATATCCAAACAGACCCTAAGATTTTCCCTTGGGTGATTCTTAAAAAAGAAGAAGATAATTCTTAATCTTATTTGTTTATAAGAATTAGATAATAAAAGAATTGGAGTTTCTTTTTATTGCCAAGGTTCTTGCCACAAACTAGGTTAGAGTGTTTCTGTATATGAAATTTTACTGTCAAAATCAGTACTAATATAGAGGGTTAGAGATATTTTGGTAATAAGACCCAGTCGTGTTACGACTAATAATTGGCTCTATATTTTATGAGTATAGTCCATATGTTATGACCATGCAATAACATTAGCGTGATTTTCAATAGAGAATGTTGCACTTGTATTTATTTGTAAGCGTGATTTCCTAAAGTTGAGTCCACAGTAAGTTTAGGTGGGATATTAGGCCTTTAGCCTATAACGTTTGATCGACCTGTCACAACAGATCAGCCCAATAGGATTGGGCTAGACCCATATACCAAATTATCAATAATATAAAAATCTAAATTAAAATAAATATTAAATTAAATTTACATAATATAATTCTTATAAATAAATTAATGTAAAAAAATGATAATAATTCTCTCTTCTACTTTTTTGCTTTAGAAAACCTCAATACATCATCAATATCTTTAAGAGTCTCTTGATCACGAGAAGCGAAAAATGCGAAAGAAAATATTAGAATATGATGGAGATCTAAGTCTTCATACGCGATTATAGTAGAAAAAAAATAAAGAAAATAGAAAGAAAAGCAAGAACAAAAAGAATATAGAATCCTCACACTTCAAGGGGCTACACCTCTCATAAACAATCTTTGAATTTTTATATATCTGTCTCTCTCTCAACCTTACCCCTTTTTATACCTAATTTACTAACGAAGTACTTGTAGAAACTTCCATAAATATCCACCACCTGTCTCTTCCCCTCTCGAAATCTTCTCCATATTATTATTCAGCCAAGTTACACTATTTGTGTTGCATATTCGCCTATTTACACGAATCATCTTGACTGAGAAATCTATCAATACCCCACCCTTAAGGTGAGAAGTAGAGGTTATGATGGGTGGATGGTTTTCCTTAGGAGTTTGCTCTTCCTTCCCATTCCATTCTCCTTCATCTTCTTCCCCCCCTCTAACTCCATGAATACATGTCATTTCTTGTTCAACTAGCTATTCCTAGGAGAATATTTTTCATCTCACTTAAAACAAAAAGCCTTCTCTCTTTTTGTTTAGTACTCAACATCTTTATTGCCTCTTGTTGTGGTTATGGACTCTGTTGGTCTTATTGTAGCTCTTCCCCCTTACTGCCATGTGAACATTCTTCATGGAACTCCTAAAGGAGTTTTGGGCTTTTGTGGGTGATCCAAGACTTGTTTGTTTACTTAATTCAACTCTTTTAAAGGTCCTATAATTGAATATCACTACTTATTTCTACAGGCCCTAAGGTTTGGTTTAGGTCATCTCCCAAATTAAAAATTTCCTCTTACCCAAGTCTGGTTCCTAAGTTGGTGAATTTCCATTACTTAGTTGTGTTTGAAGATTGAACCAACCCTCCTTCCTTAGCCTTATTTATCATCCAATTCTATTTCTCAATTTTTTGGGCTAGGTTTCACTCCATTGATAATTTTTGGCCAACTTCTTTTACGGCTAGAATTTGATCAAGGTTGCCACTAAATTCGTAACTTTTATCTGACCCAAATTTTTTTTTATGGTTTTTGGTCCCTTTCAACCTATTTAATCAACCAATTTGTCTTTCCAACTTTCTAGGTTAAAGCTAGCGCAATCCATATTTTTTGCACCCAAACCACATTAACTCAACCCTAAACGTTTCTTAAAACACCTTGATGAAAGCCTCCTTCAACATTGTAATATCCTATAGTTTTCAAATAATAATATTTTATTATAAACAAGTATTTTTTTTAATGATTATGTATTTTTTGTTGAAAGCAAATATACTTTTAATTAAAATGATTTTTGTTTTGCTTAAAATAATTATATTTGCCTTTAATAAATTTTTGTTTTATTTCTAGAAATATTCTTTCTTTTATTATGCATAAAGATATTTTAATTTGTGATTTATTTTATTAAAATATTTATCAAGAAAAATCATGATTTAAGAGTACAACTAAAGTTTTGCAATAATAGAAATTTTTAGAAATTTTTAAGATGCTTTAAGATGAAAAACAATAATTATATGTATATAATTAAAGAATAAATTTTAAATATTTAATTATTAAATAATATTAAGTAAAAAAAGGGCAAAAGCAAAACTGAGAGCAAAAACAGAAGCAGAAGGCTAAGGGCATCCCCTCTATTTTTTTATTCCCTTCATTTTCTCTCTCTAAATTTTATCTGCTCTCTAAGATATATCCCATTATAGACATCCAATTGAGATACTAGAGATACTGTTGGATTCGTGGCGACGAGAGTTTCAAAACCCACTGATCAATTTCGTTGGAAGCTTGTTGAAAAATTGTGAATAGTAACCCACAGGTAATATTTCTAAAATGTTGGATTTTTGATGGTTTTTCGAGTTTTCAAGTTAGGGGTTTTGTTAAAGATATAGAGTATTGATTGTATGATAAATTTCACTGTCAAACAATGTGATTTGGTGCTCTAATTTTGCAAATTATTTTTCGGTGAACAATAATTGTGAACAATATTTTTACCAGTATGAACAATGCCCGAACAGTGTGTGAACAATGTTTTAGCCTGTGTGAATAGTGATTTTGGCCAATGTGAATAGTATTTTTCAACCATGAAAAGTACCCATCAGTTGACCAAACTCCCCAAGTTATTTCCTAAATTTTTGGACCCTCTATACACGATTTTTAGGTCTATTTGATCAAATTTAGATTGAAAAAGTATATTTTAGAACTGTTCAACTTGGAGCTCTTACTCTGCAAGTAGATAATTCTTTCTATGACTTACCCTATGCTCTTCTTGAACTTTAAATATATAATTGGATTCTGTTTACAAATTATTTATACTTTTATATATCTCTGCAATGGATTAAATTACCTGATTTATTTGCTAACTAACATATTGTTCAAGAAGAGTTTAGTTTTGTATAATGATTTTAAAGCCATTAAACATGTAATTTTGCATACATTTCTCAATAGTATAGAAAGTGAATATTTTATGCACGTGGCATTGATTTGTAAAACTATAAGATTGCCTTAGAAAAATGGCATGTATATGTGATGAACCCTGACTGGGAAGTTTATCATAGATGAGCTGTACTGAGACTAAAATTTTATAAAATATTGAAAGCTCTTTTTGAATGATATGACATATGTGTAAATAATAATTTCTATAGAGGAATCCTATTGGAAACACTGTTTGCTAATAGCAGGTGATGTTAACCCATGTGCACCTTGACACTTCAGCTAGCAGGAGTGGTGCTAGGCTCGTGTGACGGCCAACACACAAGATATGATATCTGATAGAGAGCGGGATGCCTCCTATGTGGGCGAGATACCAACTATATAATATGTGATTTGCCTTTCCTTGCTGTGTGCTTGGGAAATGCCCATATTAGAGTCCCTTCGCATGTCCTCTTGAATGGTGGTAAGGCAAACCTTAGTTGAGATGCTGAGTTTAGGCAAATGCTACACTACCAAAGTACGGAAGAGCTTGAACTCTGATATGGTGTTTCTGATATAGGATCTTCTTAATATTTTCATGAGAAATATTTTGATGTATATCAATATTTGATTAACAATCATATTGTATCACATATGGTTTCAAATATCTAAATGTGATTTGAACTGAAAATATTTGAAATGCAGGTCTCATAGGGATGTACCTTTGAACTATAATTTTCTATGTGATAAATTTTAATATATGAGTATATCTATATGTTAACCTAAAAGGTCATAAGAGGTATTATCTATTCACTGAGTTGTCAAATTCACTACATGATACTTACATTTTTTCATATAAGGATACAGAGTTTAGTCCTGCAGCTACGTGATCAACTAGGTGTCATACTCTCCTGGTGAGCCTACTTTATTTCTAGGGCTCATAGATTTTGGTTATAATGTCCTTGTACTCTAGAGTATGGTCTAAAAGTCACAAGCAGGATCCTTGCTTCTGCTGTACTTTGATGTTTATAGACTTAGTATATATATTGTGTATACATGGGAATACCTATATGTAAAGGAGTGAATTATACATATTATGAAAAATATATGTTCATAAAGTATGCGTTTCACGTGCCCTAAAATTAGGGGCATGACAAGTTGGTATCAGAGCTAGGTTTTCCTGTGGTTGTCGGAGCAAAGGATTCATTAGTATGACCTTTAGTATGGATATGAGTTGGACATATTTATACTTCAGGTGCTGCTGAGGGATTTTATAGGGTTTCAATTTCCTTTCTATTCCAAGTTTGCTAAATTTCTTAGTATAAGGTTGATTGAATATTGTGAGATTTTAAAAAGTATCTAAGGGTCAATTTCTGACTGAAATTGAAAGGGATAAACCTGCCAGAGAATTTAAAGAATTGACACAAATGCCAATTATGATCGTTTATGAATATGATATCTGTTTTACCCAGTTGTCTAGATATGGTAAACTTTGATGTGATATTAAAAATAGATTGATTAGCATCATGTTATGCCATTTTAGAATGTCATCCTAAGATGATTAAATTCACTATTCCTGGAGAATCTTCTTTTTTGATACAAAGAGACTGTAGTGAGATATCTAGTAATCTAATCTTTGTTTTAGCAACCATAAGTTATTACAAAAAGGTGCTAAGGATATTTGGCAATGGTGAGAGATATTGATATAAAGTATACCAGTGTAAATCAAGTTCCAGTGGTTAGGAAATTTCTTTATGTGTTCCTAGAAGAATTGCCTACATTACCCCCGAAACAAAAAAATAGAATTTAATATTGATTTATTTTCTGGAATTCAATTGGTATCTATACCCTATATAGAATGGCAACGATTGAACTAAATGAATTGAAAAATTAGTTTCAAGATTTGTTAGACAATGGATTTATTTACCCTAATACTTCTTAGAGAGCTCCAATTCTATTTGTCAAAAACAAAAAATGGATCGTTGTGATTGTGCATAGACTATAGACAGTTGAATAAGGTGACAGTGCGTAATAAATACTCATTACTTTGTATAAATGATTTATTTGACCAGCTACAGGGTGCTCAATATTTTTCAAAAGTTGATTTGAGATTTGGATATCACCAATTGAGGATAAGGGAAGAGGATATTCTAAAAATTGCTTTTAGGACTTGGTATGGGCACTATAAGTTCTTAGTGAGAACATTTAGATTGATAAATGCCCCAGCTACATTCATAGATTTACTAAATAGTAATTAAGCCATTTTTGGATCAAATTGTTATTGTATTTATTGACGATATCCTAATATATTCCAAGAGTTCAGAGGATCATAAGAAATATTTGAGGATAATTTTACAAACTCTAAAAGAGTATCAACTATATGCTAAGTTTTTAAAATATGAATTCTGATTTAGTAATGTTACTTTCTTAAGGCATGTGGTTAGTAAGGATGGTATTCAATTAGACCCTAAGAAAGTAGAACTGGTATAGCAATGTCCACGTCTTACTACAGTTACAGATGAAAATCCAAGTTTAATTTGCGCTTTCTGCGATTGTCTGTCTTTCAATATATTTGAGCCATAGTTGGATCAAGTACATGAACAAATGCTTGTAAAGCATCAATTAACTCCTCAGTATTTGAAGTTGAGATGAGAATTCGTCATGCTGAGAGTAAGATAAACTTGTGTTCCATAGCTTGATCAAGAAAAGACAACAGACCATCAAAGAAATGGTTAACATTTAACAAACCTATCGATTTGTGATGAATATTCAATTGTGCTCAAGAGACTACTCGAAATTTTTTTTCTTCTAAAGTACTAAAACCCCCTAATAAGGTAATGAAGGCATCAACATTGCTCATCATTCTAGCCATACGCTCATGCATGGAAGTTACCCTAAATTCTTCCCCAATTATCTTCCCTATGATGTTTGATGTAATTAGAGCAGTAGAAATAATACCTAGAACTTGACATCCTCCTATATGTGAAACTGTAGACACACACCCTATTAACCCATAGTTATCTCTACCATAGACTAAATGAATTTTTCTCCTGACCAGCACCAAACCTAGATTTTGTGCTACTTTCACATACTCTCCATCTTTTTCAGGACTAGAACCACAAAAAGACACAAATATTTCGAAACTGACGGAATGTGGTTCCCTCTACAACTGCACTCACCATAACTTTGTGTATGAAGTTAAAGATACTAATGTATACATTTATAAAACTCAGAGAGTGGCATACTTATAATAGCTATGTGAGTGATTGGTGGATATAAGTTAAATTGAATGTGAAAATTTCAAAAATGATGACACACATGTATATGTACAGTAGTTGTGATTGTGGCTCATATTAAGCACATAAAAAGAATAAGGTTAAGATATCATCAGAAATTTTCCTTTTCCTTGCTGTCCTTGATGAAGCATTGATGTCTTGATTCTTGTAGGGAAGTTGTAGGTGATAGGCGTTATTGTAAAAAAAGAGAGCGAAAATGAAAATAAGTTAATTGTTGAAAAAGGACAATCAAATAATTTATTTTATTTTTCCAATGTTCTTTCCAGTCGACTATCGGTATTATTAAGTCAACTAACTACTTTGAGAATTTTTAATTTAGTCTGGTTTATTTTACAGTCGAATGATTACTTCTATTTTGAAGCAACCAACTGCATCCTACCAGTTAACTACGTGCTCTTTGTTTTTCGCAAACTTTTATAAGCTCAGAAATAATTATTTTCCATGTGCTATTCTGCCACCGAATAACAGTAGCTTTGAATTATATTTTGGCATATATATTCAAAACTTGCGACCACCAATTTTTGCCAAAATAGTAGCTAAGTTATGTTTATAATTTTTCAAGAATTACGGCTACCAATTTTTATTTTCTTTCAATACTTTGTCCAAACTTTTGACTTCCTATTTTGGCACGCTCTATTATGTATTTTGCTTTTTCTGCTGCACCGTCCTTCATTAATGTTTAGTATTAAATGCAAGGTTCTTTTCCCTCATTACAAGGAAAGTTAGTTTCTTTTCTTTGAAACTCAATTATTATGGTGTCTAAATGGTTAGTAGGTTAAAGTAATGGAGAATATTTTGAGAACCATGTCTGAAAATGATGTAAAGCGATCAAGGTATTTGTGTTAAGGATTAATACCCTGCTAAGTTGAGTTTAATATCTAGGATGTGAATTATGTTGAGATTAGAAATCCACGTGTGAATAATTGTTGAGAAAGAAGATTTCAGAAGAAACTATATATTGTGAATATGGATAACCCAAGGCAATAAAGATATACTAAGATATGAAAGAATTGTACTAGTATAATGGTAAAAAGAATATACAAGTGATATTTCTTTTGTTGTTCGGTGTGTCAGCAAGTAAAAAATTGAATATTTTGTTTCAGGATAGCTATTCAGGAAGCCTAAGGATCTTTGTTAGATTATAGTATAGTTGATAGTAAATCTAAATGATGTGTTTACGCATTAGAAATTATGCTTAAGGTATCTTTATATAATTTTGGTGAAATTTGAGAGAACTTATTTGTCCTTAGTTGAATTTGCCATATCAGTAGTTATCAGGCCAATATATAAATGTCATCATTTGAGGTTTTATATGAAACATAGTAGGTTTCCTAATAAGTGAGTGAGTTGAGTAAAGTTAAGTTTTTAGAATCTAATTTAAAATAACATACAATAGATAAAATATGACTTACTTAGATTGATGATGCTAGTTTGGAGAGTATGCTTCAAGTATATGTCTTTGAGTTTGGTGAAATATCTCTTAGCAGAATTCGCCTATAATAAAGTGATATTGGATGACTTAAAGCCTTATGTAAAAGATGTTACTAACTTTCTGTTAAATGATTCGGTGGGATTAGACTTATTGTAAGGTGCTGTTGATAAAGTGAAATTGATTAGGAAAAGAATACAAGTAATTCAATATAGGCCAAAAGTATATAAGGATCGTGAATGTTGAGCATTAGAAATTATCAGTTGGTGACCAAATATTCTTGAAGAACTTATGGTTTAAGGAAATCTCTATAGTTAAGGTTATATGGAAAAATCACTAAAGTGAAGAGACTTCTTAGAAAGTAAAAATGACGTACAAAAGAGATATCCTAATAACTTGAGTAGTGAAGTTAATAACTGTAATTTATGCTTTGATTTCATTCCTTACTTGTGACATGATGGTTTGAAATTTGGAGACTGAATTTCTTAAGGGGGAAGAATGTAATATCCTATAGTTTTCAAATAATAATATTTTACTATAAACAATTATTTTTTTAAATGATTATGCATGTTTTGCTGAAAGCAAATATACTTTTAATTAAAATAATTTTTTTTACTTAAAATATTTGCCTATAATAAATTTTTGTTTTAATTTTAGAAATATTCTTTCTTTTATTATGTATAAAGATATTTTATGTTGTGATTTGTTTTATTAAAATTTTTATCAAGAAAAGTCATGATTTAAGAGTGCAACTAAAGTTTTGTAATAATATAAATTTTTATAAATTTTTGGTATGCTTTAGGATGAAAAACAATAATTATATGTATATAATTAAAGAATTAATTTTAAATATTTAATTATTAAATAATATTAAGTAAACAAAAGGCAAAAGTAAAATGTGAGAGCAGAAGCAGAAGCAAAAGGCTCGGGCATCCCCTCCATTTTTTTTCTTCCCTTCATTTTCTCTTTCTAAGTTTTATCTTCTCTCTAAGATATCTCCCATTATAGAAATCCAATTGAGATACCAGATGTACCATTTGACTCGTGGCAACGAGAGCTTCAAAACCCATTGATCAATTTTAATTGAAGCACGCTAAAAAATTGTAAAAAGTAACGCATAGGAAATGTTTCTAAAATGCTAGATTTTTGAGCTTTCAAATTAGGAGTTTTGTTAAGGATATCAAATATTAGTTGTATGATAAATTTTATGGTTAAACAACATGATTTAGTGCTCTAATTTTGTAAATTGTTTTTCGACGAATAGTAACTGTGAATGGTATTTTTACCCTCATGTGAACAGTGCCCGAACAGTGTATGAACAATGTTTTAACTTGTGTGAATAGTGATTCCACCCAATGTGAATAGTTTTTTCCAGTTATAAATAGTACCCATCCGTTGACCAGCATTGACCAAACTCTTAGAGTCATTTCTTAAGTTTTTGGACTCTCCGAACACATTTTTGAGGTCTATTTGGTCAAATTCAGATTGAAAAAGTACATTTTGGGGCTGTCTAACCTAGAGTCCTTACCCTGTGTGTAGATAATTTGTAACATCCTTAATTTCGTTTCTTTTATTAATAAAGGTACATAAATATTTAATGTAACATCCCTAATTTTGTTTCTTTAAAGATACATAAATATTTAATTAAGGAAATAAAATTTATTAGACAATTTTTAGATATCTAAGGAAATATAATCCTTAGAAATTCTTCACCTTATGTGTATGCATAGAAAATTTTTCTAACATTAAGGGAATAAGTAAAGAGAGAAAACCTAATAGGAAAAATCAAAATAACATACTAAAGATAGGCGAAATTTTTTGGTAAGGAAGATAAATTTTTGTGAAGTAAGTAAAGGTCTTAAAATTTTAAGAAGATTGGATTAGAGTAATTTTTCCTAATTTAAGAGTTCAAAATTTCTAAGTTTAACATCTCCATCCATAAATTGGGCTTTTACCTATGGACACTTCATATAGAGTTTTTTCACTTCACATAAGTTTCTAGCAAGCCCATTGGATAACCTAAGCAAGAAATAAAACATAGACTTAGACTAGGATATAGAAGTTGGAACGATAGCCCAAAAATTATGAAAATGTGACCAAGTCCTTCAAGAAAGGTAAAATTTTATCCAAAGCAAAGGAAATGGGTAGGAATGAGCCCAAATCCAAGAGAAAAAATAAAATAAAATAAATCATGTGATGAAATAATAGTGTAATAATAATAAAGATTAAATTACATGGCATTAAGACAAAAATTTAGCAAGTGGTGTGATAATATCTTTATCTTACATTCATAATTTTAGCAAGTGGTATAATAATACAAGGCATTAGGACAAAACATCTATATCCTACACTCATAATTTTAGCAAGTGGTATCATAATACATGGCATTAGGACAAAACATTCATATCCTACACAAATAATTTCAGCCAAGTAGGGACATTCAAGGACTAGAAACTTGCCACTTAGAAAGGCAAACCGATCATACTTGATTAAGACAAAAGAAAAAGGAAATGAATCCCTAAATCAAAGGGACCTTTTCCCAAGTCTTAAGAACATATTATCATAATTTTGAAAATACAAATCTCCTTTTCCTATGCATATCTTGATTAAGGAAGAGGAAGATAAGAACATGAGTTGTTTGTTTTCCCAAAAATCAACCAAGTGCATCCTAATTGTGATAAGGTCGACCCATGATCATGAAAGGTGAATTATTTGATAGTCTATTTAAGCAAAACCCACCCTTATAACATTATAATTTCGTCCAAGTGAGGGAGAAAAAAAACTAAGCAAGGTAAAGTGAGGAAATGAGAGGAAGAGAGGAAGAAAGGGGAAGGAGAAATCTAGAGGACTAATTGCTCAAAGTAAGTTAGCTAAATCTCCACTTGAATCCATCTTTTCTCTTCATTCTTAAGGTTAAAAAAAAAAATTCACTCTCATTCTCTTATTTAAGTTGCTAGAAGAGTTAAAGGAAGGGAGGAATCTTTCTACTTCCTTCAAGAGGAAACAAGAAAACGAATTCACTAAGTGAATTAGGAAGATCCTTAGGTAGGTTTAACAATATTTCTTTTTGAAATTTTTTGAAATTTGTAACATTTATATGGGATTTTGATCTTAGAACTTTGATGATTGGTTATGGATGTTGCTATATCATGTTACATATTGATCTTGCTTGTGATGTATGTTTGAATACTTAGGCTGGTGTAGATAGTTCTGCATAGGTATGGCTATGGGTGGCAAAATTTTAAGCTTCTATTTTTAAAATTCTGGGATGAATTTGTAAGGAATTAAAATAAATGGTTAACATGAAAAATGTAGATCTATGTCTCACGGATATTTAACCACTAGAATCACTCAATTTGGAGTCCATATGAGGTAGATATGGTTTGATTAGTAAGCAGCGGTCAGAAAATGATTAATCAGAGAAGAATATGTTAGGAAAGCTTCTGTGTTTGAATTTTTGGGAACATCCTGTAGGGAATTAAAATAATTGGTTAACAAAAAAATTATAGATATATGTGTCATGGAATTTTAGCCACTGGAATCACTCAATTTCGAATTCTTATGAGAGAGATATGGACAGCTTATTAAGTAGAGTTCAGAACCTACCCGAGAAGGAATAACCTATCACTTGAGGGAGTAATATCACTAAGACTCTTTAATATTTTGCTAAACTGTTAAACATAATAGTTTTAGATAATTTTTTTATCTTTAAATTAACACCAAGATCATCTAAATCAGAGTTAAAATGAGGGAGTTATGCTCTGATTAGTAAGAGAAGTTCAGATAAGATGAAAACCTACATCAAGAAAATAAAGAGATAAAAATAATATTTAAAAAAGAAGAAGAATCTTATAAATTAAAATAATAAATAACTAGTATATGCCATAGTCATTGCCATTGCATGAACTTCTTACCATCTTAAGTGTGTAATTTTGACATAGAAATATTTTATAAAGTGATATTTGAAATGGTTATATTCATGGCATGATTACCAATGATTTTTGGTAATAATTATATTTTGATGTGAGTTTAATGAACTTACTTGTTATTGAAATCATATTTTTGGCAATTATTGTGAAATGAAAAGAAATGAGCATGGTCACATGGCAATCCGTGTGGTGCACCAGTAGGAGACACTCTACCAACGGTTATGATTATGTTAATGAGAAAAGAAAGAGAAAGTGTGCCATGTCGGACGGAGCGAGAAAAGCTCATACCGAAGAGTAAAAAATACTCACCCTGACCGGGGTAGCTTGATATGAGAATAAATTGATAGCCATCATATGATATTATGAAAATAGTTAATCTTGCCATACATGTTATTACTGTACGATTTTCATGGGTATAGATAAAGTGCATTCATGTGACCAAAGGTTTTTGCTATAGTTTATACAAATGAACATGATGTGATGAGCTATATTGATGATGATTATGATTTATTGTTGAACCTACTGGGATTTAATCTCACTATTTTTCCATATCATGTTTAGAAGATTAACTATGCAGCCACTCACCATGACACTTATTATTGCTATACGTTGGATCGAGTTGCCCTACCTTGGGCAACTACCGATTATATCAGATATATCTATAATAGACGTGACTGAGATTCCGGTGGAGTTGTCGCCACCCGCACCAGTGTCCCCAAAAGTAGTATACCTGGATGATTAGGGCTAATATGTATATGTTAGACTTTTATATAGATGTTTGTAAATTAATGTGTATGTAAACTCAATATTGTATAAATTAAATAAATTTTATTTTGAGTTAAGTTGTAACGAGGTAATAACTTCATGGAATTTTACAAATATAGAAAAAAATTTGTTACATAAATGGAGTTGTTACATAATTCTTTCTATGACTTACCCTATGCTCTTCTTGAACTTTAAATATATAATTGATTATGTTTACAAGTTATTTATACTTTTATATGTTTTTGCTATGGATTAAATTACCTGATTTATTTGCTAACTAGCATATTGTTCGAGAAGAGTATGGTTTTATATAATGATTTTAAAGCCATTAAACATGTGATTTTGCATACATTTCTCAATAGTATAAAAAGTGAATATTTTATGCACATGGCATTGATATGTAAAGCTATAAGATTGTCTTGGAAAAATGGTATGTATATGTGATGAACCCTGATTGGGAAGTTTATGATAGATGAGCTGTACTGAGACTGAAATTTTATAATATACTGAAAGCTCTTTTTGAATGATATGACATATGTGTAAATGATAATTTCTGTGGAGGAATCTTATTGGAAACACTGTTTTCTAATAGCAGGTGATGTTAACTCAGGTGCACCTTGACACTTCAGCTTGCAGGGGTTGTGCTAACCTTGTGTGACGGCCAACACACGAGATATGATATTTGAAAGAGAGAAATATGCCTCCTATGTGGGCGAGATGCCAACTATATAATATGTGATTTGCCCTCCCTTGTTGTGTGCTTGGGAACTGTCCATATTAGAGTCCCTTCGCGTGTCCTTTTGAATGACGGTAGGGCAAACCTTAACTGAGATGCTAAGTTTAGGCAAATCCTACACCACCAAAGTACGAAAGGGCTTGAACTCTAATATGGTGGTTCTGATATGAGATCCTCTTAATGTTTTTATGAGAAATGTTTTGATGCATATTAATATTTGATTAACAATCATATTGTATCACATATGGTTTCGGATATCTGAATGTGATTTGAACTGAGAATATTTAAATTACGGGTCCCATATGGATGTACTTCTGAACTATAAATTTCAATGTGATAAATTTTAATATATGAGTACATCCATATGTTGACCTAAGAGGTCATAAGAGGTATTATCTGCCAACTGAGTTGTTAAACTCACTACACGATACTTACATTTTTTTCAGATAAGGATACAAAGTTTAATCCTACAACTACGTGATCAACTAGGTGTCATACTCTCTGAGTGAGCCTACGTTACTTCCAAGGCTCATAGTGTTTAAAATTATTTTGTACTTGTATTCTAGAGTATACTCTGAACGCTACAGGCAGGATCCCTACTTGGCTTGTATATTTGAAGGAAGTATGCAATAGAATAATGTTAAAGTTATCTGCTACTCGTAACAATCGCATTCCCTTAAATTGAGGGCGTGACAAACTTATCATGTAAAATGTACTTCAAGTGTGTCATAACCAACTCAAAGCTTGCATTGTATTAAGCCACCATACCTTTCTACTAGAGACAATATAATTCCTCTAGGATATTGGTTTATCTTTAGAACAAAAGGAAAATGCTCCAAACCATAATATTTGATGGGTCTCTCTAACTTGTATCCTTCTGAAGATCTGGCATTAAGATGGTTTGAATCTGTCACATTCTACTCTTACTCTTGTAACTCCTTAATTACCTCACAGATGTCCAATTAATACCCTTTCATTACCTTGAATACTTCCTTCAATTCTCCTATCTCTTTCTCTAATTTCAACTCTTTGGAAAGACCAACTTTAATACCAATTGATGGATACTTAAATCTTCATATGTTACTACAATATGAGAAACAAAGAAAATAAAAGAAAAGCAAGAACAAGAAGCAAATAAAACCCGCACTTCAAGGGAACATAGTTAGAATATTGTAACTAACAACATTAAATTACATAGGTATTCAGATTATATTTATATCAGGTCAAAGGCTAACGATATGGTATTATTCTCAACTCCCGTGATAATTACGTACTCTTTATTTGGGGTTGTGACAATAAATTACTGAAATTGATTAATGATGTTGTTATATGGCTTGAAGGGTATTGGTTATTTCTATTGTCTTCACTCTCTTATCAAGCTTTTATATTTTTATTTATATGAATAAATTTTTTTAGGAGAAAACTTAGTTAGAATAGTACAACTAACAACAATAGTTGTTAGCCTTCGTGAATTTGGGTTCGAACCCCAACTAGAAAGGTCTTAAAGGTTTTGTTAGCCCTATCTGTCAACCAACATGTAACATACCTAATTTTTTATTTATTAATAAAGGCACATAAATATTTAATTAAGGGAATAAGAGAAGAATAAAGACTTATTAAGAAATTTTTGTTAGATATCTAAAAGAATATAAGTCTTAGAAATTCTTCACCTTATGTGTAGGCACAGAGAATTTTTTCTAACATTAAGGGAATAGGAAAAGAGGAGAAAACCGAAGAGGTAAAATTACAAATAACATCATAGAAAGGGGCAAAATTCTTGGGTAAGAAAAATAAATTTTTGAAAGTGAGTGAAGGTTTTGAAATTTCAAGAAGATGGATTAAGGGAATTTTTCCTAATTTAAGAACTAAAATTCCTAAGTTTAACACTTCACTCAATACTTTTGGACCTCCACCTATGGATACTTCATGTAGAGTTTTTCACTCCACATAAGTTTTTGGCAAGCCACATGGATGGCCCAAGTAAGAGACACAACATAGACTTGGACTAGGATGGAAAGGTTGGACCAATAGCCAAAAACACATGAAAGTGTGGACAAGCCCTCCATTATGGGTGGAATTTTCAACCAAGGAAAGAAAAGAGGCAAGAGGGAGCCTAAATCTAAGAAAGAAAAATCAGAGTCACATGATGCAATAGTAGTGTAATAATAAGCAATGATTACCCATTATGGAATATACAATATGTAAGATTTGGCAAGTCCAATAAGTTAGGAAAAATTTATTGCACGAGTGCTCCATAAACAAGCATTTTTGTTACATGGCTTTGAGGCAAAAACATCCCCACCCTAAACATCTATTTTTGACCAAGCAAAGAGGGAAGGAAGGACTAGAAATTTGCCACCTAAGATGAATTTAATGAACCTTTGAATGGGCCAAAAGAAAGGGAAAATGAATCCCGAAAC